>CM069857.1:251303016-252007147 GCA_036172795.1 Pelodytes ibericus | reverse complement strand
CTTTTCTGTAGCTGAATCTAGTGTCAATATGCTATGTGCTGGGTTATCTTTTTTTGTACTGGCGGTAAATAATAATAATGGTGTTTATTGCCATCAAATGCCCTGCATCATCATGTCCATTCTGCTACATAGTGTCATTTATCTGGTTCTCAGTCGCACTGTTGGCTTAGTGCTATGCAGTTCTGTGGAAACCAAGTGAAACAATACACCGAATGGTGTGGGTTCTTGAGACTTCAGTATAAATGTCACACACAAAGTATACCCCTTATGCTCTCACAGATATGCTATTCTTTACCTGCTAGTACCACTGGGACACCTTTAGGAAGCTGTATATTTTAATTATTGTATTGTATATCTCACCCTTGCCTTTGCTCATTCCAAGGCTGCATGCTGTTACAGATCCTCCTATTCTAGTGCTCTGCATACTATCACTGACAGTGCTGCACACTGCATAATGTCACAAACCTAGCTTCTCCAAAACCAATGTTCTGCTTAATATCATTGATTTTACTATTTCAGTCCTCCAGCCCACTGTGGCAGAAAGATCGATGGACAGTAATAGTACACAGAGACAAATGTTCCAGGTGTCCTGGGCACTGACGCTAGTGATCCGGGTGTCCTGGGCACTGACGCTAGTGTTGCCGGTGTCCTGGGCACTGACGCTAGTGATCCGGGTGTCCTGGGCACTGACGCTAGTGTTGCCGGTGTCCTGGGCACTGACGCTGGTGTTGCCGGTGTCCTGGGCACTGACGCTGGTGTTGCCGGTGTCCTGGGCACTGACGCTGGTGTTGCCGGTGTCCTGGGCACTGACTCTGGTGTTTCCGGTGTCCTGGGCACTGACGCTGGTGTTGCCGGTGTCCTGGGCACTGACGCTGGTGTTGCCGGTGTCCTGGGCACTGACGCTGGTGTTCCGGGTGACCTGGGCACTGACGCTGGTGTTCCGGGTGACCTGGGCACTGTTTATCAATTAGGCCATATGTATTATGAACAGTCCTGCTGCAAAGTACTAAAAGTGTTCCCCATATCACTACTTCACACCCATAAACTGACCATCCTAGCTACATGGACCCCCTGCTTCAGGAGCAACTATTAGATTCCTGTAGACTGATGTGCTATAGTAATGTACTGTTACCTCCAGCAAGACATGTCCACCGTGGTGAAATGCCACCTATGGCCCAAGTCCACTAAGTGGTAGCATAATCTATCATTTTAACATACTGTACATGATAGACTATATGTTTTGTATTAATGATTTATTGCAGGGACAACCTGCTGAAATTCTCATTCTCCAGCATACATTTGCCAGATTTAATCTCTTGGGATTATTCTCCTTAAATAATAAGATGAATGAATTGTTCGGACGTTGTACTATCATGTTCCACAGCTGTGTTCCTACAAGACATCTGGATGTGCTCCCTGTAGTTTAGATATTACAATAGCACATTTCACAGCTGGACCAGAGAGCTGTTAAAATAATGTACCCTACAGGATTTAAATACTTTTTTTTTTTCTTTAATTCCTGGCAAATTACAGGTTTATTTCCCCAGCCCTCCCAGAAATTCATATTTACACTTCTTAATTAAATATTGCAAACACTAGAAAGATTTGGGACGTAAATGTGAGAATACTTTAGCCTTCTATTTTTCAATAAGAATAACACTCACCACATCTGTGTTTGTCTGTAAGTAAATATATCTTTCTCTTGACCTCTTAACCTCAATTTCCTTTCCCTTTTCTCTCCCACAATATTTCCCATTTCATTTATTACCGCTACCCCATCATCTTATTATAATTTCTTATCCCTAACTTTTCCCTTTTTTTTTTTTTTAAGCTATCCATGCTAACTCACTCCTTTCTCCCCACTTGTGTTTTATTTGCCTCATTTTCCTCTCTCTGTCTCACACACATATATATATAATTAGCACAGCCTTCTCAGTTGCTCATCTCTTCTCCTGTATTTACATGAGACACATATATATACTTACTTGCCCTGGAAAACCTTTTCCACTGCATTCCAAAACTTTATATTCATCTTTGTCCTTCTCCCCTTTCCCTGCTCTTGTCCCCTTTCCCTGCTCTTGTCCCCTTTCCCTGCTCGTGTCCCCTTTCCCTGCTCGTGTCCCCTTTCCCTGCTGCTCGTGTCCCCTTTCCCTGCTGCTCTTGTCCCCTTCCCCTTCCCCTGCTCGTGTCCCCTTTCCCTGCTGCTCTTGTCCCCTTCCCCTGCTCGTGTCCCCTTTCCCTGCTGCTCTTGTCCCCTTCCCCTTCCCCTGCTCGTGTCCCCTTTCCCTGCTGCTCTTGTCCCCTTCCAATATTTTTCCCACTATATTTCAAACTCTGAAAATAGACTGGGCCAGCTGCTTGTTGTTTAGGATAGTAGAATGCAGTGGCTAATGCCCGCTGAGCAGTCAAGGGCTGTCCAGCATGTTACTAATGGAAAAGAACCAGCGCATAGCAGTGGAGTGTTTTTCTGTGTGAAAGGTTAATATGGAAATGCATAGTGGGAGCTGTCGAACGCCAGGCCAGTGACTTTCTCTAAAGCCTCTTGTCTAGCCCCTGACTGTGATCAAGGCGTGTGGACACGGCACAGACATTCTATTATCTCTCATACTAATATAGTAGACTGGTGGGAGCTCAGTGACAGAAACTGAAATGGTGAAGGAAAGTGTGGCTGCAAAAAGGATAAACTTCATGAGGATTTGGACAATGTATTGAGGCTAATATGATATTTGTATAGAATTTATATTGTAATTCATAATTAAAATGCTCTCAACATGTGTTACGTGTTGTGCTGTTTTAGTTAAACCAGGGAAAATCCATAATTTATTTCCCTCCAATTCCCCAATAACCACCTAGCTTTGTGCAGTGTAGAACCCCTTCAGTACCTTTATAGTGCAGTTTAGAACCCCTGAAGCTTCCTGTGGTGCAGTGTAAAAGACTGTTGTCTCCTCTGGTGCTTTCTTGAAATTTGTGCACAGAACTTTTGATAGGTTTTAGTACCAAATCCAAGGTCTATTTTTAAAATATTCACTGTTCATGTATCTAATGCAGATTCTCAGAAAATTCCTGATAAACGATAACTATGGTACATTATACTGTCTTATCTCATTCCATAAACAACACAATGAAAACATGAGCATCTTGTCATTTGAGTGTGCATTTTGATTCCTAGTTGTAATGTTACCCCCAGCATAATGTTTTCCAATGCTCACTTCTCTTCCATTTCCCTCCGTTTCTGCTGGATTCCTGCCCACTTGTATGATGTCAGCATTTTAAGTCTGTGGGACCACTTATATACAATATGGTGGAAGAGCGGACATGCCACTCAAAAACCACACCTAAAATGATTTCACCAGTGCTGAGTTTAGTCCACATTTCTGCAATTATTACATTTTTTGCGAAGATAATTAGCTGGTTGAGGCACTCAGTTCCAATGCATCTCATGACTGGGTTAAAGCTGAATCTGGTTTGTGTGACCTCTGTTCTGTTCTCCCCATCTCAGGCATTCCTCCTGCTCTCCATTTCTGTCTTTTTTCCCTCCCTCCTTATGTTCAGCTGCTGAGATCTGACAGCACATTCTTGTAATATCAGGGGAGACGTCTTTCTCGACTTCTCTTATCATGAGAGGGACATCCGGGAAAGGGGAGGGTCTCTGTCCCAGATTCATGGGACAGTCCTTAGTTCCTCCTGAACCATGTCATGTAATTTCCAGCCTCACGTGGTGTCTTCCAGGAAGAGAAGCGGTAAATCCCTTCCTCGCTTGTGCCATAAATAACACTAGATAAAAAATAGCCTCACAAATACTTTGAGTGATTTATTCCCTCCAATTGGTTTGTTTTCTTTTACCAGAATGTTTTAACTAAATTATTCACATAATTGTGGCAGACTGATGGGTATATCTGGGTTTGGTAGATGCCAGGAGAACATTAACTGCCTGACTGCACTGATCACCTCCCATTATATGAGAGGGCATCAGTCTATTTATGTAGCCCCGATCGTTTTTTGCTCCTCAGGCCATTGCCTCATTTCCTTCTCCTGCGTTTTTGTGTTTGCCGTTTGAAACTCCAATATGCAGATTTTTCTCCTATGACAAAGGTTGACAGATGGAAAAAAGGAGCCAGCAAAATAATTTAGGAGCCAGACAACAGCACATGCACACAGTCACACAGACAGTCACACAGTCAGTCTCACACACACACATAGAGGCAGTCACATTGACAGACAGTCACACACATACAGTCACAAGTGCCTCATTTATAGTGTCCCCCCTCCCTGCTGCTTTACCTCATTGCAGGGAAGAACTAGTATTGCAGCCTGGTCTGCTAGGCATAAACGGAATTGTCCTGCTGAGTGCTGGGTTGTCACTTGACACCCGGCGCTCTGACTCTAAATAGCGAGGGGGTGGAGCTGGTAATCAGTGTGACAGGCATAGACTTTGTCCTCACATTTCGCTCTCCTAGCGTTGAGCGGGTCCATGTACATGGCAACAACTGGGTGCCAGGTCTCATTTCCTGGGCGCTATGGCGACCTTGCTCTCGGGGGTTGTCTAGCCCTAAAATATGTATTAATGATGCTTGGGTCACAGCTGGAAGTATGCAAAATGTTAATCAGATAAACAATGTACAAGTTATAAATAAATGGAACAGAGTGGAACAAAAATATTAAAGGGACAATCCAGCTAAAATAACAAAAATAAGTGATTAATGAATAAGAAAGCTGACTTTTTTAAATTAAAATGCAATCATTTTTTTATTATCATTTTTATGCCCACGGGGACAACTTTGGAAAAGTTAGAAGTGACATCTTTATTTTTATTTTTTTACTTTTTCATATCGCATTATTTTTTACATTTTGATGGAGGTTCAAACATGGACAAGGTCACATTTCTGCATCTAGAGTCAAGCAACCCTGGTTTGTTCCTGTGGGCTGTTCTGCTAACCCCTATATTTCAGTTATATAGTTCATTATGGGATCTACTTAATAAAGAGGGAATTGAGATGGAAATTTCAAACTTAGGCCAATATAGCAGATTTAGAAACAAACTCCAACTCTGCTACATTGGCCTAAAGTTTGAAATTCCCATCTCAATTCCCAGCAATTCTCTCTTTATTGAGTAGACCCTTAAATGATGGTGGCAATGCAGCTTGCTTTTTCGACATAAAGGGATCCGTCTTATTCAGGGGTGTACCTAGAGCATTTGGCACCCGGGGCAGACCCTGAGTGTACCCCCCCCCCCCCCCCCCATAATAAAAATGTAAGCAAACACACACAATTTTTTCAATGTTTTCAATAATATTTATTGCACAAATTTGTAAACTGTATATCAACTTGAAAAAATGGAACTATGAAAAATAAATTAACTTAGAAATAAATAACATTTAATTAATCCACCACCCTTTAATTAATCCACCCCTTAATTAATCCACCCCCTTTTAATTAATCCACCCCCTTTAATTAATCCACACACCCCTTAATTAATCTACACCCCCTTAATTAATCCACCCCCCCTTAATTAATCCACCCCCCTTAATTAATCCACCCCCTTTAATTAATTTAGCCCCATCACATAAAATGACTACTCACATTTTGATGATGCCTTGCCTCCGAGACCGACCACTGGGTTCCTCACCGCCTGGATGTTGGATCCTTCCGCTGAAGATCCGTGAAGACGTTGCGCGACACCACGGCCAGCAACACTCCTCCCCCTTCTCAACCTCCATGAAGTAAGTCCCGCCGGGCCGCAAAGGTGCTGCGGCTGTGCGTAGCGTAATGATTGGGGGTGACACATGACACTGGAAGTCATGGCACCAGGGGCGTCACTAGGGTTGGTGTCACCCGGTGCGGAAACTCATGGTGTCACCCCCCTGGATTTCCTCCAATACAATGCCAAACAAATTCCTTAGTAATGCCAGTTAGATGGCCACACACAGGAGCCCCATAACTATGCCACACACAGGAGCCCCATAAATTATGCCACACCAGAGCCCCATAAAATATGCCACACCAGAGCCCCACTATTTATGCCTCACCTCTGCCCAATTAATTATGCCACACACACAGGTGCCCCTTAATTATGCCACACAAGAGTCCCTTAATTATGCCACACATGGGGCTCGATAAATATGCCACACACAAGCGCCCCATAATTATGCACACATGGGACCGCCATTAATTATGCAACACACAGGAGCCCCACGAGGTGACAATTGTACAATTATAGATACCAGGAATATTGTGCCAGTCAGAACCCAGTAATATTGTGCCAATCAGATACCCGTAATATTGTGCCATTCAGATACCAGTAATATTGTGCCACTCATAGCCCAGTAATATTGTGCCAGCTTGCAAGGAATTCAGACTAACTGCAAGCTGTATATAGGATATAAATAAACCATTTCTGCTTCTATTCTTTAAAAGAAGAAAAACTAGTAAAGCAAAAGAACATAGTCTTAAATTAGAGGAGTAAACGTTTAAAAACAATATCAGGAAATATTACATACTGAGATGTTAGTGAATGCATGGAATAGCCTTTCAGCGGAAGTTGTAGAAGTTAATACAGTGAAGGAGTCTAACCCTTAAACGCACATGGACGTGTATATACGTCCTGAAAAGCATGGTCCATGAGGACGTATAAATACGTCCTGAGTTTTCATGTAGCGTTGCACTCATTCGTGCCACATTACATGCTGGCAGCTATTGTCAGAGGCTTTTAACATTTTAAACACAATAATACTCATATACAATTATAATATATTAATGTTATATATTTAAATAGTATGCTGACATTAATATAAACATTTTAACATTCTTATAAAAAAAATTGATATTACATGTTAATTTACTTTATTTTTATGTAATATATGACTATATATATATATATATATATATATATATATATATATTTAATAATTATTATTTTGAATGATTTTATTTTTATTACACTTTGGGCCATTTCCTGGCCATTTTTTGAGGATTTTGGCCAAAGTCCTCACATTGACTTCTATGGGAGAAATTCAGCTATATTCGCAATAGCCGAGGTCCTCCATAAATGGCCCCCATATAATCCAAAGTAGTCTATGGGGAGGACCGAGTTCACCACTTTGTTTCGGTGGTTTTCTGCTGATTCAGCTGTCTGGAGATATTAGTGTGGGATCATCTATGATTTCCGAATTGCGGATGTATTCGGAGCCACCTGAGATGGGCGAAATTCTGGGTTTGTTCTTGCCACCGCTTGTGATCCAAGTACGTCAGACCTTCAGAGGGACTATTTTGGAGCCGAAAATTGGTGCATGTTTAGTCGACCCTTTAGTGTCTGCTGCAATATGTTATGATTACTAGTGCAACAGTTGCACCAAAATAGAACAGTGATCTAATTATTTAACAATTTTGGAGAAAATGTGTAGATTATTAAATTAACTACATTTTTAATGATCACTTTAAAAGCCATGTCTAAATGTTTTGCTGTAAAAAAAAAAATATATATATATACGTTATTAGTTGAGACCTATCAGTCAACCAAAGTACCCTCATGTACACAAAAATGTATACATGTTACTTTTTATATATATATATATATATATATATATATATATATATATATATATATATATATAATGGTGATGATACAGTTAAGACCTCACATATTCATAGGTTTTGCTAAAACATGTTGTATTTTTTAAGGAACAATACATCCTTCCCTATGTATATTCTAAAGAGCAGCAGCCGCCGCTCACGTCCCACTGAGCATCATTTAACGTCTTCCTGTTGTAGCATATTAACAACTTCCTATCAGAAACTGATGCAGTGCCAATGAATGATTTCCTGTTTGTATTAGTGCAGAGTATCATTCTATCCATCTCTTCCTGCACAAATCCTGCTGAGCATCTCACTGCCATTACAGCTGTACTGAATTCCCATTCAATAATACTAAATACTATACAGCCATCTGATAATAGTGTCCCCGCTAACACTGCCAAGGTCTCCTATTTGTTATTTCACTAGAAGGGGGCTGAATATTGAGCAGATATATCAATTCTCTGGAACAGTTTACTACTGTGGTAGACTTCCACTATAATCATCATACAAATACTTTTTCTGTATAGAGTTAATAACAATGTTGGGAGCTGTGTGTGTGTGTGTGTGTGTGTATACAAAAGAAACATATATATTTTTTTATCTAAAAACCACTATTTCCCAATACAGGGAGTGCAGAATTATTAGGCAAGTTGTATTTTTGAGGATTAATTTTATTATTGAACAACAACCATGTTCTCAATGAACCCAAAAAACTCATTAATATCAAAGCTGAATATTTTTGGAAGTAGTTTTTAGTTTGTTTTTAGTTTTAGCTTTTTTAGCGGGATATCTGTGTGTGCAGGTGACTATTACTGTGCATAATTATTAGGCAACTTAACAAAAAACAAATATATACCCATTTCAATTATTTATTTTTACCAGTGAAACCAATATAACATCTCAACATTCACAAATACCGTATTTGCTCGATTATAAGACGAGGTTTTTTTCAGAAAAAAAAATCTGAAAACTACCCCTCGTCTTATAACCGAGGTCTTCTTATAATCTGACCTCAAATTGAGGTCAGATTATAAGACATGGATCCAGGTCCCCAGCAGAGCTGCAGGGGACCTGGATCCCCCTCTCTAGCAGCAGGGGATGTCTGCGCAACGAGCGCAGACTACCCTGCTTCCGCCCGGCACGACCGCCGTGGCTTCTGTGAAGAAGCCGGGTACTTCCGCTTTCGTCACAGAAGTCCCGGCGAGCGTGCCGGGCGGCAGCAGGGGAGGTCTGCGCTCATCGCGCAGACTTCCTCTGCTGCCCCACTAGGCACCAGGGAGAATCGAGCAGCTGGGGGATGTCTGCACTATACAGCTGTCCGTCATAATAGACTGCCGTGTCGGGCAGCATGGAGGATGTCTGCAAGTATCGTGCAGACATCCCCCGGCTGCCCCCACTAGCCACCAGGGATCAAGGTAAGGGGAAGGGAGGGAGGGGGGGCAGAGAAACAGGGGGAGGGAGGGAGGTGGGCAGAGAGACAGGGGGAGGGAGGGAGGAGGAGGGAGGGAGGGGGGCAGAGAGACAGGGGGGACAGAGAGACAGGGGGGAGGGAGTGGGGCAGAGACAGTCAAGGGGAGGGAGGGGGTTAAGAGACAGAGACAAGGGGAGGGAAGGGGTTAAGAGACAGAGACAAGGGGAGTGAGGGGGTTAAGAGACAGAGACAAGGGGAGGGAAGGGGTTAAGAGACAGAGACAAGGGGAGTGAGGGGGTTAAGAGACAGACAAGGGGAGGGGGGAGAGAGAGAAAATGGGAAAGAGAAAGGCAGCATTGGCACATAAAAATAAATAAAAACTAGAAATACATTTTTTGATATCATAATTTTTTATTAAAAAAGCAATTTACATATGAATATATACAAGTTGAACTTTTTTTCCTATAGGGTCAGTCTTATATTCAGGCTTTTAGTTTTTTTCCTAATGGAATATCCAAAGTTTGGGGGGTCGTCTTATAATCAGGGTCGTCTTATAATCGAGCAAATACGGTATACATTTCTGACATTCAAAAACAAAACAAGAACAAATCAGTGACCAATATAGCCACCTTTCTTTGCAAGGACACTGAAAAGCCTGCCATCCATGGATTCTGTCAGTGTTTTGATCTGTTCACCAGCCTCCCAGACACTGTTCAGAGAGGTGTACTGTTTTCCCTCCTTGTAAATCTCACATTTGATGATGGACCACAGGTTCTCAATGGGGTTCAGATCAGGTGAACAAGGAGGCCATGTCATTAGATTTTCTTCTTTTATACCCTTTCTTGCCAGCCACGCTGTGGAGTACTTGGACGCGTGTGATGGAGCATTGTTCTGCATGAAAATCATGTTTTTCTTGAAGGATGCAGACTTCTTCCTGTACCACTGCTTGAAGAAGGTGTCTTCCAGGAACTGGCAGTAGGACTGGGAGTTGAGCTTGACTCCATCCTCAACCTGAAAAGGCCCCACTAGCTCATCTTTGATGATACCAGCCCAAACCAGTACTCCACCTCCACCTTGCTGGCATCTGAGTCGGACTGGAGCTCTCTGCCCTTTACCAATCCAGCCACGGGCCCATCCATCTGGCCCATCAAGACTCACTCTCATTTCATCAGTCCATAAAACCTTAGAAAAATCAGTCTTGAGATATTTCTTGGCCCAGTCTTGACGTTTCAGCTTGTGTGTCTTGTTCAGTGGTGGTCGTCTTTCAGCCTTTCTTACCTTGGCCATGTCTCTGAGTATTGCACACCTTGTGCTTTTGGGCACTCCAGTGATGTTGCAGCTCTGAAATATGGCCAAACTGGTGGCAAGTGGCATCGTGGCAGCTGCACGCTTGACTTTTCTCAGTTCATGGGCAGTTATTTTGCGCCTTGGTTTTTCCACACGCTTCTTGCGACCCTGTTGACTAGTTTGAATGAAACGCTTGATTGTTCGATGATCACGCTTCAGAAGCTTTGCAATTTTAAGAGTGCTGCATCCCTCTGCAAGATATCTCACTATTTTTGACTTTTCTGAGCCTGTCAAGTCCTTCTTTTGACCCATTTTGCCAAAGGAAAGGAAGTTGCCTAATAATTATGCACACCTGATATAGGGTGTTGATGTCATTAGACCACACCCCTTCTCATTACAGAGATGCACATCACCTAATATGCTTAATTGGTAGTAGGCTTTCGAGCCTATACAGCTTGGAGTAAGACAACATGCATAAAGAGGATGATGTGGTCAAAATACTAATTTGCCTAATAATTCTTCACTCCCTGTATTGTCCTCTAACTTGGTGCTCTAGGCTGTCACTCTGCTTATACTTAATCATTAAGGCCTAGTTCTATTTCCCCTTGACCTTTGTTTTTATTTATTATCCAAAATTTTTAATCACCTATCAGTTCCTTCAGACTTTTCCTTGTTACAGTTTTTGCCCAAACCTTTTCTACCTCTATATTAAACATCAGAAGCCTTTACTCCTAACTCTGCCAATGTATTCATTTAGTTTATTACCAGAAACGTCTCCTCAGCTGGTATCAGTATGCAGATGACTGAAGTCTGGTGCTTATATAGTGGTGAATGTGTTTTGAATAGTGCTGGACAGCAGTGTATGACTGTTTTTGTGGAGGTTTCTACTCTGCAAGAATTAATGGGCCATGTAACGTGGTATAAACTAGTAAAGGTGAAGTCCATTTGAAAGATTTTGTGTGTTGGAAACATCCATGACATTAGTTATTACCTTTTTTTTGTACAGCCCTTAAACTTAATGAGTCACTTCATCAAAAGTTCACCAGAGAAGTAAAATAAAGCTATATTGCTATACATTTAGTTTTGGAATTGTATATATATATATTCAAATCTAATATTCTTATCAACCTCCAGTTGCGTTCAAAAGTTTGGGGTCACGTAGAAATGTCCTTATTTTCCATAAACATGTACATCAAATGAGATACATCCTTCTCTATGTATATTCTATAGAGCATCAGCCGCTCACGTCCCACTGAGCATCATTTAACGTCTTCCTGTTGTAGCATATTAACAACTTCCTATCAGAAACTGATGCAGTGCCAATGAATGATTTCCTGTTTGTATTAGTGCAGAGTATCATTCTATCCATCTCTTCCTGCACAAATCCTGTGCACCAAGCCTCCCACTTTTTGTTCTATTTGGGTTAGTGCCAATTTGCACTGTTCTGTGAAGGGAGTAGTACACGGTGTTGTACGAGATGTTCAGTTTCTTGCATAGAATAGCCTTTATTTCTCAATACAAGAATAGACTGACACGGTTTAGAAGAAAGTTTTTTGTTTCTGAGCATGTAATTGACTCAACAAATGCTGATGCTCCAGATACTCAACTGGTCTAAAGAAGTCAAGTTTTATTTTTTTATTTTTTTTTAATGAGCACAACATTTTTCAGCTGTGCTAACATAATTGCAAAATAGTTTTCTGATTAATTAAAATGTAAATTGATAAATTGGTATTCGGTGCAATTGGAACACAGGAGTGATGGTTACTGATAATGAGCCTCTGGTTGGCAATGTAGTTATTCCATAAAAAAATCAGCCATTTCCAGCTACAACAATAATTACAACACTGACTATGTCTTCACTTGATTTCTGATAAATTTGATGTTATTTTAATTAAAAAAAAAAAACAAGCAACTTTCTAAATGACCCCAAACTTTTGAATGGAAGTGTATGTATGGATTTGTTTTTTTGTAACTGTCACTTTAATTCCTTGCTCATTTGAGCACTTCCATAGGAAAATATTCTTCATGCAAACTCTTTAAGAAATATTTCCATGTCCCTTTGTTTCCTATTTAACCACAGTTTAGAGTAAAAAAGGTTTTTAAGCAGCCATATCAAAGCAATTTCTCATAAAACTATATATAAAAAGAATCCTCATTCAGCTCAAGGTGTATGTGTTTAAATCTTTTGTTCTTACAAAATAACAAGAGTATTATTATGGCTTTCATTGTGCATAGGTTCTAAAACAGATGTCAAGGAACTGATTTGAAATCCAGTACAACTATAGTTTTGAGGGTTGTTTACCTTTACAGATCTGCAGGTTGAATCCGTGATCCATGTTAAAATTGCGATCAGCAGTGTTTCCCATTTGTGATCCTTAAAAAGTGTGTCAACTACACATCTTTGGGCCATGGAAAAGGTGATCAGTAAAATGAGGGTCTCAATACCTTCATTGGGGACGTCATTCATCCACTTGGAATGCCTTTTAACAATATGTATCTTAGATTGAATAACTCCTTTATGATTTACGTGGTTTTTATTATGAAGATAAATGTAATTACTGATTGAGCAGCTATACTGGCTGTGTCGAGTGATACTTAAAATACCATAGCCATGCCACATGTTACTACAGATAAAGTGCAGAATTCAACATGAGCCAACTCAGAATTTTAAATGCAAACTATATAATTATCAAGACATATGTAACATAGAATCTTAATTGTTCTAAAATCCTGAGAGTGTAGCTGTTTATTGCCACCTTTTAGTATCAGCGTAATTATGTTCAAATAGTGCATTTATCGTGCTTATCTTGAGCCTTGGTTCTGGCAGTGCTGAGGTTAACTTCTACGCTTAACACTAGGTGGGGAGGAAATGTGAGCTTTGTCTTTCAGGAAAGGCCAGTTCCCCCCATCATGTCCTCCAACCCCCCCCAACATCCTCTGCTCGCCCTGCACAACCACCACTCCCTGCACACCCCCACCCTGGATACACTCTGCTCCTACTGAGTGCGGGCTGGCCGGGGGGATCTGCAGCAGAGGGCTCCATCACATTAACCATGAAGCCCAGAAGGTCTTTTCAGGATGTGTTGAGAGGACTTAGCAGAAGCTTCAACTGTGCCACGGTATGGCAAGGTGTTCCGCCTTTAGGAGTTTGTGTGTTTTTAGGAGTCTGCAATCACAGTGCATGAATGTGGAAGTGGATTATGTCATACGTGTAAATGGAAGGCACCGTGGCTGAACCAGGATGGTTCTGTGCATAAAAGGGGTAATAGGTATCTGGCATGAACTGCAATTCCAGAGAAGGACAAGAAATCACAATGTATATGCCAGGGGAGCATTGTGTGAAAATGGCATTGAGGTTTTACATGTACCTATGCCAATAAATCTTGTATATTTTTTGACAGGAATGTATGTGTATGTAGTTTCCTATTCCATGTAGCCCTCTTCTGTTTATGCCTGAGGGGCACTGTGAGAAAGAGTCTGAAGGTATGATGTACATATGAAAGGATGTATCTGTGTGCATGTGACAGTGTCTATTTGTCTGTGACAAGATTAGCACTCATCTCAGTACATGAGAGAATACACACAGATGAATTTGTCATGTTAGAGCAAAACTTTTTAAAATCTCCTTTGTTTTAAATGGAGCAACCTTAAAAAACAAAAACATAGGATACTTTCTTTTTTTTAGATGAATACCCTGTTTTTATTTGACATTAAGAAATAGCATGGTGGCAATGTTTGAGCTATTACGTCAAAAATTCACAAAATGATAAGTAAGAAATTAAATATTTGTTACTCTGTCTAATGCGAGCTAGTGTTTGCAGTTATTTTGTAAATCTGGCTAACCGTGCGTGACAGGAACTGCATCAGTAGAAATTATACATTCCATAACATGACATGGTTTGATATGACAGGGAGAGTACTCTGTACAGTCCTCAGGGATGTTGTTGGATGTATCATAACCTTGTGTCTGTGCATATTGTGACAGTCTGTCAAATCTAAAGCCAGAACATGACCGATCAGAAAGAAATATATTCCTAAAACACATGTGGGAGTGAGAGAGACGACTCCTGTCTCACATCTTCTCTTTGCAAAATATTGTGCACAGGTAATTGTGACTTCCCATTAGCAGCCTTGTGAGTTGACATGCTTGCTAAGTGAGGTCTAGTCTACAGCAACTGATGTTGCCCAGCAAAAGCTGGAAGGTTAACGGTTATCGAGTTGCACAAATCATCATGACACATTTTGCTTTGGTGATATAGAGATAAATGGTGGCTTGGAACAATGTTAAGTCTACCTAGTAGTATGCTTGGCTTTGTATGTCCAAACATTCTTTCAGATGGAACTGGCCCAGCATTAGAGATCTGAGATGACATTGTGGATGGGACCAACTTTTTCTCCTTGTGGAGTTAGTCTCTCTATAATGACCTAAATGAGTCCAAACTGGTCAGAGACTCTACCCAGTGGATACACGACCCATAAAACACATTGCTAAGCTTTGTCTGTTCTTGGTTGAGTACCTCTTGGTTTTGTTCAATAAGCAAGTCATTTGAAAGCGGAGTATTTGAAGACAGACCTGTCTGGACATTTAGAGGGGCATGTACTAAAAAAATGCAAATATATTTTATGTGCAAAACTATTTTTGCGCGTTGCTCCTATTGGAATGTACTAAACATTTAACACTCAAATAGTATCTAGTTTATTTCTGTGTGGTTTAGGGACACACTGCCTAAGTGCTGCTAAAGCTGAGATTGCAGCGCTGGGTTCATGTTTTGTTTTTTGTGTACACTCAAATAGTACATACGAGCAAATTGCGAATAAAAACGGGCATAATTGCGAATAAAAACAGGCAAGTTTGCAAATATTTTTCTACCTCTTTTGATAGCACTTGCTAAAAGCTGGTGTCATTTTCACACGCAAATAAGAATTATTTTTCGCAAAATATTCGCAAAACTCTTGTTTAGTACATGACCCCCTAACTGTGCGATACAAGCAGCTTGGGAAAATATTTTCACTCTTGCTTTCTCACGGTTACTCTCTCTCCGAGCAGGAAGTGGCATGCAAAGGAAAATTTTCTATCAACATCTAGAGTTATCTTCATTCTTTAGCGATGTAGCTTTATACCTGCTGACGTAATAGAAATGCTGTGAAAGCTAAGTGATGCAGTGCGTACTCAATTCCAGCAGCTTGTCAATGTTCGCGGATGGGCCAGAGTTCAGTGTTTACAAACAGTCATTTTACACTTTGATGTATGTCTTAAGGATGTAGCTAATAGTTTGTCCAACGTCATTCCCATCTCTTTCGTCACATGAGAATAAATTGACTGGGAATTGGGTCTTGCAACTCTGTTAGTACCATACAAACCCCCAGAACAACACGGTAATGGTTTGATTACATTTGAGCAATTGGGGTACTTGAGGACAGATCTGATTTGTCATCTTTTCTTAACCAGTGCCATACGTTCTTCTCGGCTGTGTTTGCTGACTGTGACTCCGTCAAATGTCAATTTATTTTCTTCTTCTTTTTATTGATCAATTTTGATTGATGCTTTGGTGCGATCAGGCATTTTATGATAAAAACACCAATCTCATTCCCGTTATTCATGGGCTTATCTGTTTTAACCACCTCCAGCGTGAACCCTATATAATAAGAGCTCCCTCCCAATAAACCACTATAACATTACAAATTTACTGAAGTTTGACATCTATATCTCTATGAAATCTATATTACAGCCCTGTTGTGACTTAAAGCGTCTTGCAAATTTCTGACCAGCAGATCCATAGACTCCCACTAAATTAAACTAGTAAGATGTTCCGTGCCAACATTGTTTGCCAAACTTATATGGCATTTAGGAGTATGTTAAACATGTTTACAAGCCAACTACTTTTTGGAACCAGGTAAATGCTATGTCAGTGTATGTAATGAAATTATAGGCGGTGATTGTTCTATATAGAACTGTAAAATATTGGATTTGGGCAAGTGCCAGTTCTTTATGTTGGAAATCTTTGTGAGTGATTGTGCAAGCATTTGCTGCATTAGAATTTGTCATAGAAAACCACTAAGATTGGAAAATATTACAGTCCAATTTTAAAATGTGGGGAGATGTATCAATGAATGATACTACTGTGACTTGAGTGAGTCATTGCCTTATTAATGGCCATAACTACAAGATTCGGAAAGAGTGACGAGGCCTGGTAGAAATAAGGAGCCTGTCTCTTAGTTACACCCTACCAAACATAGATGCCACTCTTCTTATATAAATTCCTCAGTGCCTCCAAATACTCTTCAAATAGCAATTACAGGCTAGTAAAAATGTACTTTAGGATCAAAAACATGCAAAGAATGACATAATGTTAAAGTTATTTTTAATCCTTCCCCACGGAACTCACAAAAATATTTTTAATCTTTTCCCCACAGAAATGACAAAATATCTTGTACTTTTTAAGTTATGTGCTTTCAGCTAATTACAGCATTAACATTACTATAACATTACTATTTCTCATTAAAATGACTCTTACTGTTTCCTGTACTGTCAATCGTCCATTTTCATTCCAAATCCATTTAGCTAGGACAAGGATTGGCAACTTGACAAGTATTTGCAGACTTTATAAGCCAAATACAGCAATTCAGGAGCCAGACTCATTATTTTTAGGAGCCAGGAATTGGCACTTCCAGAGAGTTCTGTAAAGCAATCAAAAATTAGATTTTGGGAGCTCTTGCTCCTTACCTGCTGTTTGGCAGGCCCAAAGCTAGGTTTTCCTAAACTAGGTTTGTGTGATATCACCCTTCTCTTATTTTAGGAGCAAGGGAAAAAAATGATAGAAAGCAGTCTTCTTGTTCCCAATCTGCTTTCATTTTCAAAATGAAAACTACTCAATACTAATACTAAAAAAAAATCTGAAGATTTGAAGATGCAATGGTTAAATGGTCATTCAAATCTGGTGGCTCTTTGATCAACGTTTTTTATGTGTGAATTAATGGACGTCCCAATTTAACATTATTCTGCACTGAAGCCAAAAAGTTTGTCATGACTGCTCTGACGCTCCTGGAGATCCATGCTTTAAAGTACAGTGTGTCCTAGAAAACTGCCATCTAAGAACATAGAGCTCTTCTGTGTGCATTTCATAAAGGAAACAGTGTTTATAGTAGTGTTTATGTGCAAACAAACCATGCATTTGGCTATTTAGGAAAGAGTACAAAAATATGAATTTAGCTTAAAGAGGACCCTGTCAGTAATGTTTATACCAGTGGTTCTCAAGCTCAGGACCACCATTTGTGCTTGGTCGACCCAAAAATAATTACATTTCCGATAAATTATTCCACTAAACTGGTACAATCCAATAAAATAAAAACACATGAGCACTGGTGGGGAAGCTCTGGATGCTTTTTGCTCCTGATAAGTGAGTCTAGTTTCACATGAATAGCTTGGTTGATGGACTGTGGTGTTAGTTAGTAGAGAGCTCCACCTTTCTGTACTGTTTCTTGTTCACATTATTTCATGCTTTCCTTTGTGATGTGTAATATGTCGGGGGTGTCCAAAAAAAAATCGCAAGCCATGTTTCAAGCCGCCAAGTGTGAAATCAGATGGCGGTCCCCAAGTGACCTATCCAAACCCTCTCTATAACATTCTTCCCACAGTTAGGTGCTGTGGGGCCTTCTAAGCAAGCCAGGTGCATAATTTGTATGGTAGCACCAGTGCTGTAAAAAAACAGTTCTATTTTTATTTATGTTTTGCTAATGAAACCTGGTGGAGTAGTTGGAAAAAAGATATACTGTATTTCCTCGATTTTAAGATGCACCCTTTTTCAGGGGTGTTTAAACTGAGAAGACTTAGGGGAAATTCTAAAACAGGGGGGAGTGCGTCTTAGAGTCAAGTAACTATTTGTTGTTTGTTTTAAACAAATATATATGTATTTATGATCACTACAATATTTTAGTTAGTACAGAAGAACAAGCCTATGATCAGTTTCAGTTTAAATATAATGATGGCACTTAACATGTTCATACAATGAAATGTCTGTTGGGTATCTATGGAAAATTAATTTAAAATTTCTCAATGAAATATTTAAAAATATATATATATTATTTTTGGTTGCAGGATTACATCTGCCAAGAGTAATACATTTGTACGGTATTTATGAAATGATGTCTTCAAAAAGAAAAGTGGACTTTTTTATTATTATTATTAAAACCCAATGTAATCCATGTGTAACTGGTTTAATGTCCTTTTATATATGAAAACAGACATTTGCTATTCACTGCAAGTAGTTAATACCAGTATTTCTGTGGCTTTGGAAGCCTGTCCAAAAAGTATAACATGCTTGGCAGTTTTATAGCTTCTCTGTGCCTGTAGACCCCCACCCCAAATTTTATAATGTATGTTCACAAGGTTTTAAGTAACCAGATCCGAAAAAAAGCAAAGCACTGGAACCATTTTAGGGTTTTTTCCCCCCTTTTTAATAGAAAAGGGTATCTCAAATATTCTGTGAGCTCTGGGAGTGCAACAGATTATGATGAAAGACACATTATACTGAGAATTTCCGCTATTTATCTTGGGACGTTTGCAAAATGTTCCACGTTCAAAATTTCCATCCAGGCCATGCACACAAGAGGTTTACATAATAAGTTATTGGAATATTGCATGTTTTTATTACTTATTTCAGCGTTATTGTTGTAGAGAGCTGTATCATAGGTGGCCATACTTTCTATAAGCTATAATATATTTGCTCACCTCAATAAATAATGCTATTTAAGAAGGGGTTAAGTGACTGTAATACTTGCATAATAGTATATTTTTGGCAGCAGGGTAATTCCTTATCTTTCATTACAGTGAGCATTGTGCCCCAGCATGCTTTGTGAATAGCACATTTCTCTTGCTGTTGCTCACTGTGTTACAGTGTGTGACAGTGTTTGTGAGTGATGTAAATCGACTAACAGAGCAGCTGAATGTCTTCTTCAAATTGCTAAGCTTCTGAATTTTTGTCATCCCAGATTTTATTGCCTGTTTATCATGAAAACATGTACGCAAAGTACGCCAAGGCCTAATTAAATGGAATTCTGTCCTTCTGCAATAGTCAGCATGTCCCCCTCCCCCCTTGGTCTGTGGGCCTAACACAGGTCAGAACAGTTAATTATGCAATGAACTTTCTTCACTGTGTTATGAACAGAGTGGCAAGGTGTCTGTTATCTGGAATGAGGGTAAAGTCAGTACACTCCTCCAGTCACAAAACAAAATCCTGAAATGTACGCAGAAAATAAACATTTCCCAAATATAACTGGATTAATGCCTTACTTTAATAAACAAGCATGCATCTGCTTAACCGTACTGGGAAATTTGTACTGAAATATAGAAATTCTGTTCCGGCCATTTGTTATCTATAAGGCCTCTGTTGAAGTCGTTGTAGAGATTGCACACAGTCATACAGCTAAAATCTGCTGGTTGTATAACTCTTGATAACACAGGAAACCCAGAATTGTGAAGACTGTCAGGAAAGTGTAGGAAATCGATTGGGGGGTAAAATAAATAACACAAGTTGCAAAGCCAAACTGAATGATATATTAGAGTGACCACTATTGGTTGCATAAGAGGGAATTCTTCTCTATAATGACACTCAGAACTTGTGCGTATAAATCCAGTAAAGTTTGTGTATAACATCATTGTGTCATTTAATATTGAGTGATACGAAACACATAGATCACATTTAACAAGATATACTGTAGGTCCCTCCTTCCTCTTGGGGCTACCAAACCAGGGCATATCCTACATAACAACATTTAACAAAAAATGAACACTGAGGCTAAAACTGACATTCTGCCTTAATAATTACTGCTTTGGTGAATTGTTCTTTTGGAGCGTCTGGTGGGGCTTCTTACCAGTTCTGTTCATTCACTGAACCACTTAAGACTGGACAGAGCAAATCATGATAAGCAAAGTGAAAAGTAAAATAAAAAAAATACTTTTTATTCAATCCAGCACTGTACACTGCATGTGCTTGATTGTAGCCATAACATGAGGATCGTAAAGAACATAGTGTGATGGAAATAGAGTTTAGAAGATTCATTATAAAGGCAAGGAATGCTAATTACATTTTCCCGTGTCTCTTGGCCACAATGGACGCATGTGAAAATACAAATATGCTTTTAAATTTCAAGGATATTTAAATCTATTTTTACACCAAAAAAAAAAATGACAATGCCATTGCTGATCAGATCTAATCCTTTTAAACAAATAAAGTAATTAGTTCTGCAAAAGGCCGTACCCTGTTTCTCTCTGCAAGAAACAATAGATATTTGTAATTGAAATTTGTAAAATAGCCAACTTCCATCTGTAATGGTCAAGAAAGGGCAGTGATGATTTTTATATTGTTATACTTCATTTTTTTTCCTGATTAAACACTTTATTTTTAATATTATTATTCTGGAACTATGCTATGGAGGACTATTACTAAAATATGCCCTGAATAGAAACAATATAAAGGTCAAAGTAGCATGACTACAAAAAAAGCCAGAAGACTAAACTAAAAGGAGCAGTTATTATTCCTAAAGATATCCGTTAAACCGTACGAGGCAAGAGCGTAAGCTTTAGTACCTCATATTTAGAGGGTTTATTTTTTGTTTCCTGAGAGATCCGGGAGTGGAAGCTATATAAGTTAGAAAGGAACACCAGCAATAGAACAAAAAGAGCTGACTGTATTCTCTGTCTTTGACTGTAATTGGTTCTCATATCAGTAGGGTTGCCACCTGGCTGTTATTTTACCGGCAGGCCTGTAAAAAATTGGCTTGAGGCTATGGAGGCACTAGCAATGCCGGTATTTTTCTGAAGAAAAGGTGGCAGCCCTACATATCGGGTTGGGCTGAATAGCATGGTTCAAGAGCACAACCATGACCAATGCAAATAGTAAAGGAGAAAGTGTATACTGTCAGTGTAGCGCTTTTTTTCAAGTGAGAGAAGTATTGGCAGGCTTTTGTCACCTGACCTAAGAGGAAGTCAATGTGTTCTCGGTAAGAAAGTATGCTTCTCGGTGAGGAAAGAATGCTCTTAATCAGATATCTAGGATTCTTGTACATAATTTAGCTTTTATATTGATCAAAGATGGCTGGTAACTTTAACAAACTGTTCCTTGCTTATTTTGGTATAACTTTTATGCAGGCCTGTATGTCTCCAGAGGGGTCTAGGATACTTCTTCGCCGCATCTTCATCGCTGACAGTTCAGCGCGGCAGTTAGAACGCTGAACTGTCAGCAATGAAGTATAACGCGGCCGTTTCACCGCGGCTGCAGCTATGTAAGAGCTGACAGTTCAGCGCTGAACTGTCAGCTCTTACAAATCTAAAAGTAAAACTAAAATAACCCCCCTAATAAATGATTCCCCCCCCAATAGTAACACTAAACACTAAACCCCAATACTAACTGTAAAATTAACCCCAATACTAAAATTAGCCCCCTAAACCATAATACTAACCCCCGACCCCTAATACTAAAGTTAACCCCCTAAACCCTTATACTAACCCTAATAGTAACCCTAATACTAACCCCTGACCCCTAATAGTTCTAAACCAACTAAAATCGGTAAAATACTTACCTTTAGCGATGAAATGTCCCGCGATGAAATCTCCAGCGACGATCTGTCTTGTGCTGTAGAGTCGGCGGTGAAGCGGGTGCGCGGAAGCAGCTGCGATGAAGTGTCCCATCCCCCTCCAGAGTAGGTGACCTCCTGTCATGGTCACAAGGGCATCCCCAATTTCTTCCAAGATGTATGTTTAAAAGTAGGAGTGCCTGATCAGCAAGACAGATTGGATGCTACTCAGTGGATGGGAGCAGTGGCGGTTTTTGTACCTCCATGGAGGGTCGCGATCTGTGTCCTGCAGAATTACATTTTGTTTTTATGTAAGTTTACATTCTTATTTCTAATAAAAAATTTTTTTGCATACTACACATCCTGAGTGGCCCCTGGGAGCAGAGAATCATTAATTTCCAGTTAGAAAGTATCCTTCTGGACATAAAGACTTCTGCCTTGTCCAGCATGTGCCTATTTACTATTTTGGTACCTTAGCCACCATGATTTTCTAACTGGAAATGTAATGACTCTCGGCTCCTTGACCCAGAGGTCAAGGCCTTAAACTCCAAAGCTACTATGGAATATTTCTCTTTGAATCACATAGCTGAGGTTTCACTTTTCCACTATGCTCACAAGGCAGTTGTTCAAAGTGAAATATCTCCAGCCTCACATCGGAAGAAAGCCTGATACAATGTAGATTCATAATATTGAGTTATTTGTATCAACTTCTATTCAGCTCAGCCTGCTGAATGGCTTGTATTGTTGGAGGTGTCTGGTTGAGATTTAAGCAGTAGACCATTAGCTTCATTTAAATAATTTAGCACAGTGGTGACCTCCTTTTTAGTTTGAATGGAAACCCCCAAATATGTTGTACATATAGTGATCTCAGTGAGTCAGTAAGTGCAGTAACTGCACTTTTTCAGACTAGCAGAATCAATGTACCAGTTTGTGGGGCCTCCTAGATATCGCTCAGGTCTGCTTCCATTTTAAGTTGTGTAGTGGCGGAGACAAACAGGTCCTTACAACTTATTATTTTTCACTGAACAAAAACTCTTAAGAGTCAGAAGTTAGGAAATGAATAAAAACTAAGTAATACCTGCCATCACAAAATACAGGGGTAGAAACAAGGCCTTCGCAGCATGTTACCTGGGCCTTTAACCATCTACAGTGATTTGAATGCAAATCTTCATCTGGCTGATTTACTAATACAATAATACAAGAACTCCAATATGAAGACCAAATAACAGGACAGGTTCCAAGGTTCCATAGTGCTAATGGGTGTCTTCTTAGAAATGGTAAAATACATCTAAACAGGGAGCATGACTGTTGCAATACATAATGTTTGAGCCGATTCGTTCAGCAATTGAGCCAGGCACAGAGGCAGCAGAGTCTGAACTTCCATATAAAGTGCAAACACTCTGAAAACTGCATTCTTCCGCTTGTCCCTTATGGGAATCAGTCTCTGAGACAAAAGCTTATACATCATAATGAGACACTCAACAGTTCTTTTCCCCAGAAAGCAACATTTCATCCTGGTTTGTAATGCTGAAGATATGTTTCCCTAGAATAAGTTCTATATGCAGGCACTGGGACAATCTTGCATTTATAATGCTATCCTTGTCGTGTCTGCAAATCCATGCCTGTCAAAATTTCAAATGGTCAAAGGGGGACTCTTTTTTTTTTTTGTTTAAAGAAGCATAGCAAAGGAGTGAGTTATGGGCAGGACGTTACGTTGTGACCTTAGTTATGTAATTCGGAGTCATTTAGAATAATTTCTTTACACAAAAGGTGCACCCTCGCTCTTAAATGGGGCAATTGTGAAATATGCTGCACAGTTATTTTGTATCATTGTGCAGGATGCTTTGTCCAGTCATCCTAATATGAGATGGTTAAATGTAGAGAGGCCCTTGATAACCTGGGTGAACTAGCCATCTATATATAGCATGTCACATATTCAGAATGTGAAGGAACTTCAATGCCCACTAATTGTACCAATTGGTCTTGTAAGCTTGTAATCAAATCCTCAATTAGCCAATAAATGGTATAATTGTGACTGGTTTCCTGTTATTTCTATGGCTAACACAATACTACCATTTTAACTTTTTAAAAAATATTCAAGCACCACCATGTGGTTTAAAGCACAACTGCCGAGAAAAAAAATGTAATTTATGTTTAATTCCGATATTGTGTCAAGTGTAGCCATTTGAAATTGAAATGCTTTAATGAAAAAATACAAATAAAGTACCGTATTGAGCCCTCTCTGCTTGTATAGTTCTATCAGGGGGCGGTCATCTTGGGTCAGATGGGTCAGATTTGCCTTCACCTGACCTAACATTCTAAACAACATGTCTGCCCCCTGTATAAGCAAAGAAGGCTCAAAGGTACTTTATTTGTATTAGTTCATTAAAGGATTTATATTTTAAATGCCTACAGTTGATGCAATCTTTCAATTAAAAATAACTTTGCCAAAATTTGTAATTTAACCCATTCGTGCTCTCCTGGCCCTCTCCTGCCAGGGAGACATAGACAGAGACCCAGTTTGGGTCTCTACAGAACTCATGAGTCCCTGCCGAAACATGGAAGTTCAGGAACATAGGGCTTCAATGAAATGTAGCTAACGCCCACCTTGAGCTTTGCTACATTTTGTATGTCAGAATGAGGCCATTCAAAATGGTCCTTGCGCCGCGATAAGCTGTTAAATACAGGACATTCTATGCCGTCCTACAAGTGTTTAGGCTTTAGAACGGCATAGAACATCCTACAAGCAGGTAGGGGTTAAAGAAAAAATAAAATAAACTTCTAGTCCATCTCTACAGTACAGTCGACACAAAAACTATCTACTCATTCAATCCAGCAGAAATTAGACCTCTTATGTTAATACATTTGAGCTTAGCAAAACCTGTACAAGTTATGCCTGTCACCCACATTTATCCTTTTAAAGCGAGGAAACTCTTTCATCTTCATGTGAATGTATACATTCAAAATCTGTGTGACGAAATCATATAATAAAAGGTGCAGGCAAAATGTCTCTATACCTTAGGAGCAAAACAGCCTACTGAAATTTAGGAACCAGGGAGTTGGTATTGTGCCAAAGGCTTCTATGTAACGGAATGAAACACGTTAGGAGCCCACAAGATGGGTTTTAGGAGCCCTGGGCTCTGGGATTTGTCTAGCTCTGCTTTCAGATGATCTGTGAGATCCAGCTCACATTTATACCATGTTTATTCATAAAATGCACCTGCCGTACAAAATGAAAGTCCAAGCCAGTCAAGGAAACAGAACCTTTTATCTTTTTTTTTACAAAACGCCATGTTAGCTTAATACATCACTACTTTTTGTAGCACGACAAAAAATGTGAATTTCTGTGACCGGCAGGTGTTCCAGATGCTGGTTGTTTTGAATAAGATTTCTCAGTTTTTACAAGCACATATGGACTTGTTAAAATTGGAAAATAGTTGTCTTTTTATTAACCGATGTGGCTCTGAATTTTCATGTTTATTTTTTGTTATGTAACCTGCTAACCTCTTTGGGTGTTTTTCCTCTGCAGCCCTCGGCAGATAAGCGCCATGTGTTCCAGGAGAAAGTGCTGAGAAAAAAGAGACTTTGCGCTGCCTGTGACGAGCCTATCCTATCTCAGGGTAGTGTCTGCAGAGGTGAGCGCTAAAACATGTATTGTTTTTCTAATTTTTTTTTTCTATTGTGATGCATTTCAAACCGTGACATTTTATCTTTCATAGCCATCTATAATTATATCTTTGTTTTTAAACTTCAGCCAGATGTACAGACGCTAGTTTCCAAGCAACAGAACACATGCTTTGGTAACGGAAGAGATCTAGAACCCGTAAAAAGCTGCGTAGTGCAGATTCTCATGCCTCATGCCTCATTTCAGCACTTCACTTTCTATGTCTAATTTTAAAGTAGTTATGATGATCTCTGAGTCTGTTGGGTGTCTGTAGCCATCTAATCCATGGTTTACTTTCCCAACACAATGTATTGATCATAAGATTGAAAGATACTTGTCTGGAGTACTGGTGACATCACAAGTACAGTTCTGGTTACAACTGTGTTATTTGTGTGATCTCCTATAATTTGCAGGATATAACATTGACAAATTGGGACTATTAACCCAGAAACATTTGTATTTGTAAATGTTGTCCTGTGTTAAAGGATTGTATGTGACTTTTTTTTTATTATTAACTGTGTGAATGTTGGCTTTGTGGTTTGTACACTTTGTGAGTAAACGTGGCTCTTTATTGCCTGCAGTAGTGCTCTGACCATGGCTAATGGCAGGGTACCCAGCATCTACCTTCAGATGAAAGATGCTTTATTAAAAATACTCATTTTTATTACTTCTTCTACTACCGCTACAGATCACCTAACATGATTCTGGGTGCTGTATTTTCCCCTCATACTAGCTTTGAACGCGGTCATCCACTCAACTGGGGATGAGTAACATTCCTATATTTAGGAATCGGGCAATCCCAACATTAAAATGACAGATTGCATAGTGCATCTGCAAACCTTGGACTAGATCTGCTTGTCTCCTAAGCATTGGAAAGAATTGGCCATTACTGTAACTCTTTTAAAGTCAAATATGTGCTGCAGCCTGCAGGCCTAATAAAGACTGCTGGGTGCTTATGCCAGAAAAGAGAGTCTCAATTTAAATGTCATAGTGGCCATTTAGGACAGCTATTGAGCCAATTCACCACGTACACCGGGTTGTATTGTGGCATTTTGTTTTTATCAACATAACAGATTTATGTATGTTATGTAATAGTATTTACAGACTTTAATGCACGTCACTCACCGTACAGTAAAAAGGGGCCTGGGGAATGGAATTTCAGAAGGCAGGTTTGGCATGTTAGATAATATAATCACATTCCATATTGCTATGGACAATGTACGCTATATCCAGCCTCCATTTAACTAAACTACCATAGTTCTAATGCTTCCAGCATTGTCAGCAAGCTGGCACTTAGGTCATCTAACTTACTATGCAGCAGGCCTCACTGATCTCAGTCTGGACACATACCTGTACCAGAGATATGACTGAATGTGGAATAGTTAACTCCATAAATAGACGTAGTAAATGAGGGGGTGTACATATTAAATAATGTGTGTAAGCTGCAGTATGTTTTTGTACGCCAGCTAATCGGCCATGTTATGTTACCTCTCGCCAAGAAATGTGCTGTTGATCTAAGTAACAGGAGAATCTCAAATGTGATGTGGCCACTCGGGATTACACTATGTATTCAGTCAGGGGCTTAAAGCTACATAAAATGAGATTTATTGGACCACCTGTTCTTATTTATTGGTATGTTCTTTGGGAACACATTTATATCCAAATTCAGTGTCTCTGGACTTTTCCATGTTTCTGCTGACAGTTTTAAAAGTCCAATATTTTTAGTGAAAAATTTTTCTTTCTTTCTCTACCAATTTTTCTATCAAAGAGTCTATTCACTAACCAGTGAACTATGATGAACCAGCAAGGGATTTAAAAAAAAAACAACAACAGGCCAGAATAGTGGAGATGGAAACATTATTTACAATGCTGCTATTAAGTGGGCAAATATTGTCATGTAGAAAATTAGACAGGTCTGTATTCTCCGATTTTTATTCTCTCTCAAGTCTTATTGCTGAAAAACTGCAAATTACATACATCAGAGCAACCCCCCCCCCCCCTTCCCCCAACTGCTTCTGTGTTCCAAGTAGGTGAAACGGCTGAATTCAACAGAGAGGCTGATTCCTCAGAAATGGCTAATGAACATACTTTCTCAGAGTGTCTACTCCCTCTCACTGATGTCACTGAATTTCTTTGCAATGACATTTCAAGCTATGTTTAAATCATTTCTAAAGGTTAAGGCATTTTGCAGGCCTTATTTGCGTTACTTTAAATTGCTACATCAAATATTTACTTTATTACAAACATTTTTATTTATAATACACACATTCACTTAGTAACACAACAGAATATTTGACAACATAGAGTGTGTTCAAGAATGTGATTGCAAGAGGACGATAGAAAGCAGGGTAGACCAGAGCCGAGAGGTGAAATATAGTTATTTAAAAATACAGGACCAGGGAGCAAGAGCAGCTACGAGGAGGAGTGGAAGGAATATGATAGATTGAAGTTCAGGCACTCATAAGGGTGGAATGTGGGGGATAAGCATGGGGGGGGGGGGCTAAATAATAGATTACATAGTAGATAGAAACCTAATTATCCAGGCAGTCACAACTTTGCTACTATATTATATAAAAAGAGATTTGATATGGAAACAGCAGACATATTGCATGTTAAAAACATTATCTGTTCTAAGCAGTTTAGATGTTTATTAGAATATGATACCAAGCTTGTAAGCTCATAATGAAGAACAAAATTAAGGATAATGAGCAAGAGACCTAAACAGCTGGTGATTGAGGCCAGACCAAGACATTGTGCTGCCTGGGGCGAAAAATTAAACAAGCTCCTCGTGTGAAGGAGGGACTGAGCCAATCATGGGAGGCTTCTGAACTCTCAGCCAATCAGGAAAGTTGAGAGGTCTCACCTGATTGGCTGAGAACTCCTATATGATCTCCCCCAGACACAGGAACGAAAAGAAGAAAAAAAACTCTGCACGGAGCAGCAAAGTGCCGTCTGGGGCAGCTGCCCCATTAAAGGGCCGGCCCTGCTGGTGATAGACACTGGATCTGTGGTAGAAATTTATTTCTACCAGACTATCAGTCCTGACTGATCAGTTCATATATGCAGCATTATTATCAGTTACCTTTCTAATGTGGCTCCAGGTTGTGTTACAGGCAATGCTTGTTTGACATTGTGTTTTGTTCCCTCACAGCATCAAGCCAAGTTACACATTATGATCTTATACAGTGCTATTGAACTTCATGTTACCCGCGTGGCACCATCCACCACTTTCCTTAACACCAATGCAAATTGTGCTACTATTACCAAGGTTTGAAATATAACAGTCCCGCTAATGAGCCCGCACCGAGACAGGCATGATGTTATTTGCAGTTTTGTTACCTCTACCTCCCCAAGATTGCACAATGACATGGAAATATTGAAATAAACGTTCCTGCGTTGCTTCTTTTTTCTGTTGTGTAACCAAGTTAGCTTGGGGCTATTAGTCATATGACAAGTAAACTGGAGGGGATTATGGATTTGGTAGTTTACCGTTATAGCCTTATTGTAGACAACAGAAAAAAGGAGGGAAATGAGAAGAGAAAATGTTTTACAGCCGTACACGTGTGTGTTGATTCCTCTGCTCTGCAGGTGGTCTTTTGCAAATATTAGTCTATACATCCCCAAAAATAAAATCCTAGTTATTTAATTTTGAAATTCCACCTCACATTTTTTTTTCTCCAATATTTCTGGGGGAAAAATGAAGACCGTTTAAACCAGTCCTGACAAACACAGAGACATAAAACACACATGGTTCCTCATCATGAAACTATTTAGCTATCGGTGTTACATTCTGTTTCATCCAATTCCAGTGTAAAAAGAATGTGTCCTTTGACTGTTGTAATGGAGTCTAATGATACCGTGAATCTCTCCTTCACATTATCTTCTTTAATATTTTATAGTCATGCAAGTGAATGATCACATCTGTGCAGGCCTATTTTTTTTCTTTTTAAAAGCGGATGGTCACTGAGGAAGTGTAACAATTCTGACCTCTGTCAGTAGCTGGTTATTGGGGGTCATGAACTAACTGTCAGTGACTCTATTCTGAGTTCTGCTTGTGCACAGCAGGTGTGGCTGTATTATTTACTAGACCCAAATATTCAGCTATGTCCCAAATATAAAGTTGTCCAAGGGAGTATCAGAACGCGTTGGCTATTTTTGGAGTTTGTTGTTGGAAAATGGAAGCCTGTAGACACCTGTACAAGAGCAAGATGCTCTGGGCAAGATTGCCCAGGGAGCCTGTCAAGACCCAGTGCCCACCGTTGATAGCCTTTCACTGGCTATCACATACACTGACTTCTTTCCAAGTTTTTGTTCTGGCAGATATGTCCTCTGTTACTAAAGTACAATGGTTACCCCAGTAAGATTAATCCATATAGATGACTGCATTTCACATTAACTGAAGGCAATTATAACGTGTAAGATTCCCTAAGCAAAGATGGGTTTGTAGAACAATCTACAATATATAGTACCAAGCCATTGAACGCACAATAAAAATAAAGCTAGCTCTTTTTCCCCACTGAAAGCAGAATTCTAAATTGCTGAAAGGGTTTTTTATTTGCCTTCTTTTGGATCAACGGTGGTAAACATGGAATAGGAAAAGGGTTGAACTTGATGGACGCAAATCTTTTTTCAACCTGGAATCCTATGTAACTATGTATTACCGAGTTAGACAGCACCCATTAGTCCTGGCAGTGTATGACTATTGTCTTTACCAGTAAACTGCACCTGGGATTATGGATTTGGATTTGGAAATTGTGACTACGGACATTTTAAGTGACTTTATAGGTTTTGATAACTCTTTATGAAATATGGTAAATCATTTAGAATGTAAATGATGTATTTTATTTACAAAAACTAATATATAAACACACTTGGTGCACCTAACACACATTATTTAGAGTTTTTTTAATTAAATTCTCTTTATTAATACAAAAATATATATCATTACTCAGGTAACATTACCCATACAAGTATAAAATATACAGAACAACTCCAGTTATTCCGAACATAGCAGAGTTGCGCAACATACAGACATACAGTGGACTTATGGAGATTTTACAAATATTCTGGTTAAAAAATATAAGGTCATAGACGAAGGGTCACAAGGAAGGAGGCACCAGAAATCCTTAAGAAATACCCTTCATTTGTCTCACATTTTATTCACAGTACTCAACTCATATCCAGGACTCCGCTTTTTAGTTTACAAACCCAATTATCCCAGTATACCAAGTCTTTTCCACTAAACATCCTCTGAGACAAGAAACCATATTCCATACTACCTTGCAACATCAACTGGGCCTTTACCATCGGCCACGGGATTTTATTAGATGTTTTCCAGTTTCTAGCTATAAGAAGCTTAGTTGCCGTAAGCATATGGAAAATAAACGGCCCATGTCTAGCCCTAGGCATATCTAAGTGTAGCAAAGCTCTCTCTGGCGATAACTTCCACTTGTTACCTAGTTCTGTTACCAAAATCCTTGATTTTCCTTTGCTATAATATGGCACTCCCACCATATGTGTAGCATGTTTTCTCCAGCAGGTCTCTGTACTGCTATTACTGTTGGGATACATTTTGGATATCGTGGTGGGCACCAGGTACCACCTGTTTGCCAACTTGTATTGGAGTTCATTAAGGTTCAAACAATGGGTAGCCTTATACGTATCACTCAATGCCCCATTCCATTCCATGCCATCAATCATTATCTTTAAGTCCCTTTCCCATTTTTTTTATGGCGGACAGGGGAGGTAACACCTGGCACTGTCTAATTAAGTCTAGTGCTAATGATGGTATTCTTTTTGTGTCTTGCCTGGCTAATACAGATGATACTGATCTTATTATGCTCAATGTCTGTTCCCCCACCAATGATTGCAACATTAAGCTTTACTGCTGAGATTAAACTTATCTTATAAGGAGGTTAATGTCTTGAATTTAGATCCATTATCCAGTTTATACTTTTTTTCCCCCATTCTGTTAAATTTATATTTTCAATTAGGTCTTCAATAACTAATAGGTAGACACTGAATAATTGTATTGCTTATTCCTATTTTCTTTTTGAACTCGTACCATGATTTTAATATGTGCTTTAGTGCTGTACTGCTATTAGAGCTCAGGATCTCTGCCGGCTTTTCGGGTGCTGGCCAAAAGAGAGACCCTAGTTCCTTGACCCCGTGATGCTTATTTAGCTTGATCTTGTACCATTTTTCCTGTGATGCTCTTGCATTTTGGGACATAATTGCCTGTGCGCCCCCCCCCCCCCCCCCTTTGTGTTTTCCAACTTAGTAACCCTATGCTCAGTCTGGGTTTCTTTGATCCCCAAATAAAACTATTAAATATGGACTGAATCATAGTAATCCATGGAAATGGCACCCTGTAGGGCAGCATCCTGAATACATATGTACATTTTGGCAATACATATGAGCAGACCACATTAATTCTGCCCATCCAGGAGATATATAACGGTTTACATAGTTTTAATGCCAGATTTGTTTCTTTGATCAGGAAGTAAATTGGTTTCTAGCCACTTTGAGGGATCCTTTGTTACCTTAACACCCAAATATGTGAAGTGCTCCCTTAGCCATAGAAACCCATATGTCCATATTTCGTCTTCTTGCTGCGCAGTTAGATTCATGCCCATCGCCACTGATTTGGCATGATTTAATTTGTACACAGAAATACAACTGTATTCCTCAATCAGTCTCATAGTTTCCCCTACTGATCTCACCGGATCCTCAAGCGTAATCAGGACATCGTTGGCATAGAGCTTGATCTTACCTGTCCCGTCATCCCCGGTGACCTTAATCAGCGGATTGGAACTTATATCTCTGGCCAATGGTTCTAATGTGAGAATATACAGTAAGGGGCAAAGGGAGTACCCCGGATGCATTCCATTTGTTATTCCAAACCAGTTGGATTTTATTCCAGAGCCGACTACCCTTCCCGAAGGACCCCTATACAAAGTCCATATCGCTCGATGTATAGCACCCTTCAGACCAAATGCTGTCAGGACCCTGTCAATATATCCCCAGCTGACCCTGTCAAAGGCCTTTTCGGCATCAATATTATTTAGAGTTGATTTGCTGTGGAGCTCTGTGATACAATCATACACACCAAATATTCGGAGATTATAGAAACATAAAAAAAACCTGAAGGATTTGGGCTTAACAGAGTGATTGTCCCTCCTAAAGAAAAGGACCCTTGGGAGGTATATTTTATTAGCTGTCTCCAAATCTGTAAAGAACATACAACCAAACTTACCCTCAAAAATGGAACTAACAGAGAGTCCTATAGACAGATTGAATACTTTTAGAGCATGTGAAATGTTTTATTTATGAAATAACTCAAGCACTGTCAAAGATTGCAGGCTTAGTATATGGCTTCTTTGATCAGCATAGTTATTTCTCCTAGGGATAACGAGAGAAAAAAAAAAAATATAAAATTCTATCCCTCTGACATGAGCTATGAATGCTCACATTGACAGCAAGCTGAAGCTTGCTCTTTGAGAAGGGAGTTTGGGGAAGGTCAGAAATCTGTCCAAATTAACAAGGAAAAATGAAAACACATGTAAACACGGGGGAGATTAACTAATCCAAACATTGCTTAAAATGACACCACGCTTGGAAATTAGCAGCAGTTAGTACATACCTTCTGCACTGAGACTGCTCAGATATGCTGGAATTAGTGCTTATATTAAACCGGGCCATGTCTTAATATGATTTAAATGTGGCGTTAATAACGATGTGCAGAGGTACCAAATGACAGACTAATAGAGAAAATGGTTTATTTTTCACCATTTTTAAAAAATGTATATTTATATTTTTATAAAAGGTTTCAATGTTGTGGGGCATAGAAAAATCAGACCACAAAAAGCACTTGCAGTTGCCTTATGGACCTTATGGAGCAGTGCGACAGATATCTGCTCATTGCACAATCGCATAACATGACTTTATTTAATACATATTTATTGCAGGGGATTTTATGTGTACTCTTTAAATTGTAAGTTTGTGTGCAGGGCCCTCTCTCCATTGTGTATCATTTGTCTATGCCTGTCTTTTAGTAACTTATTCAATGCCTTGTATTAAAGAGACTGCAAATGCACTGTAATAAAGGGACTGCGAATCATGCACTGTACTAAAGGGACTGTGAATGCACTGTAATAAAGGGACTGCAAATGAACTGTAATAAAGGGACTGCAAATGCGCTGTATTAAAGGGACTGTGAATGCGCTGTATTAAAGGGACTGTGAATGCGCTGTATTAAAGGGACTGTGTGTGCGCTGCATTAAAGGGACTGTGAATGGACTGTAATAAAGGGACTGCAAATGAACTGTAATAAAGGGACTGCAAATGCACTGTATTAAAGGGACAGCGAATGCACTGTACTAAAGGGACTGCGAATGCACTGTAATAAAGGGACTGCAAATGCACTGTATTAAAGGGACAGCGAATGTGCTGTATTAAAGGGACTGTGAATGCGCTGTATTAAAGGGACTGTGAATGCGCTGTATTAAAGGGACTGTGAATGCGCTGCATTAAAGGGACTGTGAATGCGCTGCATTAAAGGGACTGTGAATGCGCTGTATTAAAGGGACTGTGAATGCGCTGTATTAAAGGGACTGTGAATGCGCTGTATTAAAGGGACTGTGAATGGACTGTATTAAAGGGACAGCTAAACTTTAGAGAATAAAAATGTTGGAAATGCTTGCAATTCTGCTCCATTATGCATCTCAAATTGCATTAAAAATATCTGCCAAGTGTTGTGATATATAAAACACATACAATAACTGTAATAGATAAAATAAGAGCCACTGCATCTTTTATTACTCTCCCGTTATAAACCGCCTCATTGTATTTGAATATGTATTTTTGGTGTTTTTTTGGCGGTTTTTTGGCAGTTATGTTAAGACACAATATAGAATTTTTAAAAATTTTGTTTTATGATTAAGTGACGGTAAACATTTATACAGTGTACCCAGCTCGTAAAGGGACTCAAACAGCAATATTGCATATAACCTTATTTGCGTGCCCTGCATACGATGATTTATAGCTCTTTCTGTATTTCAGTGTGCAGGATCACCAGTCACAAGAAATGTGAAGGAAAGGTAAGAATTCATCTACATCCATCTTCTGTAACTTTTTATTGACCTCACTTCCCTGCTATCTTGCAGCATACGGCATAGATTAAAGAGCTGCATCACAAAGTCTTGATGCCACAATGTGTTCTCACTGCAGTGATAGACTCCTGCACTGTGCACATCCCTGTACAGTCAAGTCAGTGTTTCCTACTGGCAGCCAAAATCCAGGGAGTTTTCCATCCTCGCAGAGCTTTAATCAGGATGGGGCGGAGGTGCTTGATGTTCCATGGGGGGAGCGTGGGTGTGAATGGACCCTCTGTCCCAGCCATGGGTGGGGAGTTGTCCGTTTATATATAGAACCTGTGCAGCATGAACACACCTCTGAATTAAGCCCCCTGTTTATCTCTGATTTTTTTTGTTATTAACTATAGAATCTTTCTTACCACTACACGTAATCTGCTGTTTCTTCTATATAAATTACCAGACCTGCTTTAATTTTGGGACAGAAAAGGACTGACCTCTAAGCAGCATCACTGAAGACATAGTAGTCTAGTTACTACCCATAAATTGCAAGTGAACAGAAAAAAAAAATCAGGCATTTAGTAGCAAGTTGGTGAATGTTTCCAACCAATATCCCTGATTTTTGCAGTTCACTTGTCAATTTAAGTAGTAACGGTCTACTTAATATGGAGAGAATTGCAGGGAATTGATGTCGCACTGGGAAAAAAATCACAATGCGGCAGAATAGGAGCATTTTTCCAACTCACAATTCCTGTTTGAATTCCCTGTAATTCTCTCTTTATTGAGTAGGCCCGTTAGTGAATAAACCTTTCAATGTTTCTGGTCCTGACTAGTGATGGGAGTCATGCCGTTTCTATTAATTACAGAAGTATGTTCCTCATTGCTTACTAGGGTTGCCACCCAGCTGGCATTTTAGCAGCAGGCCGGTAAAATATATTGGCTTCAGGCCACTGTTAAGTCTAAGGAGGTAATAGGAAGGCTGGTAATTTTATGGAGAAAAGGTGGTAACCCTGTCTCGTACCCACGCGTAACTGCGCTGTAAAATACCAGGAGCTAGCAAATGCTCTTTAAACTCCCTCCCATAGGTCTCCTGTTGTTCTAAAAGGACAATAACTGTAAAATGTGTGTTTTTATTAATAACTTTCTGTCAGATGGCATGTTATTTGTTGCTGATCTTATGCCTTGGTCTATTATACATCCTGGGAAAATAAACTTTTGACAGAAGATTTGTTCTTGGACGAAGTCTGCTTATTTTTCCACCAGTTGCAAAACATCAGTTTGTATTTGGTTCTTGGCCTGGTTTGCCTTACGTTTAATATAGTCCAGGTCTACTAAATGTCTGGTTAGAGCTAGGAGCATGATGTAGAATAACGAGTTCTATTGATAAATATTCATTGCCCTTTGTCTGTGGGTACATCACATTTTTCCTGTTTTTTTTTTACAGGTGTCTGCTGGCTGCCGTTCTCCCCCACCAGCAGATATGGTAAGTACAAATATATTCACGACCATGGCTATTTATTCCTGTAATATTTTTGGAAGTCTCGTTCTACTCCTGTTTGCAAGGGCTGAGGGCACCCCTGGACAGCGCAATCTATTTGTGTACCCTGTTTACACATGTCCCCCTTTTGGATCTTATGGAATATCGTTCTGTTTAGTAAGTGGGAGAAAAAAAAATCTTCTAGCACACATGAATGTTTTTTTCTCTTGTTACAATATAGCATATTTCTCTGTTAATATCATAGGCTGTATTAGAATAAATGGGGTTAAACCATTTTGTGCAGTAAGCGATAGCTGACCCTGGCACTGCAAATGTTTCAGAACAACACGACTCCTGATTCTCCGCTTAAAGTCTGATTTGAGAATGATTGGATTTGTAGTGCTGAAAGATCTGCAGTGCCAAGGTTAGCCATCACTGGCCTAATGACTGATAACCTGGAAAGTCTGTGGCGTGTTTACGTAACCGTTATCATGTTTCTTTATTTCCAGAGGCGAAGAACAGCCCCAGGACCTAGCATCCAGCACATGGTAAGGAAGATGTGTGCGAGGAATAGGTTAATGGGACGGAGTGGAGAGGAGGGGACTACAAGGGAAGAGCGCTATGACATGAGCGGGACGTGGCTGGTTACTGTGTGAAGTTTTTCTTGGCTGCCAGTGAGGAGAGAGTGACACAGTCAGTTCCAGGATGAAGAGGGAGGTAGAATCGAGAGAGGGGGAAAAAAACATCATGCAAAAGAGTGACATGGGCATCAATCCTGAGGTCACCAGGAGAACCTGATCAAAATTATCCATTGTTACAATCCATCAGGAACCATTTTTTACCTCAGCATTAAATGGCCTGAACTTTTGCCATCAAGTCTTTCATCACAAAGCCACATATCTCAAGATTCCTGGCAGCCACAGTGTTTAAAGAGCGTTACATGTTTCAGAGGGAAAATGTTTTTTAGCTGTGCCAATAAGTCCAAGAGTGCACGTAGCTTTCAGCTAAACATAATGCAAGTCTAAGGCCAAGGGCCCTGTCTACTAAATAGCATACACCCTCATGGAAAAAACCCCAAAACACCCTTTCAAAAGTCTTTCTACTCAAGAGCACCTATAAAAATAACTATATTTTATACTAGTATATACTATACTATACTAGGGCTATTTTGTGTAAGACATAAGGCCCTGTGCCTTTTTAAATGGAGAAATTAATATTGTTTATACTGTAAATGTAGAGAATATAAAGTGATTGGAAATGTCCTATACATTGGGTAAGCAGAATTGAAATCAAATGCATAAAATAATAAAAAATATAGTTTGTGTTTGACACCAGCTTGGGTGTAATTTGAATATCAAGCCATGGATGATGTCATAAACAGGAGACACCGCAGACATTTTGTATTCTCTATATTCACAGTCTGAATTTTTTTTTACCTCAGAGTCACCTCTGTATAGCAATATCCTGCCTTCTTTACACATCTCTAGTTAAATCTTGCTTACCTTTTTGTTTTAGAATGTTTTTACGGCCCTTTAGGCTTATATAAGATTTATTTTATTTCCAAAATTTGGCATTCTACCTAGATTTTCAAAGGCCTAATAGCTCACTGTAGTGTGACACCCAGAGGGATGGATAAATTGCCAATATATAAGCACTGAAGTAATGTTAGCTCCTTAGGACAAAACTAGGTCCCAGTGAAAGCTGAGTGAACCATTTTCCACAGACGAGACCCCCCAAAAAGTGCAGAACATTAAATCTGGGATAAAAGAATAATATTACCTTAGGCCACACTGGCAGAGCATTGTTATTCTAGGATTGAGGTTTTCTTTACAATCATCTCTTGTTACCGCTTACGGTATTATGTGAAAGCTAACAAATTATAAACCACCTCAAAATGTTTAGGGCCTGTAATAAATCATGTCAGCAATATGAGAAAAAAATGCCAGTTAAAAAGTGCAGGATATCGCTCTCAAAACGTAGGGGTCTATTCACTAAAATCAGAGACTGGGGTTGAGGTTAGCACTTACCTCGACCTCGAACAGACTCCCCACAAACCTCCTCCCCCCGCCACCCCCCCCCCCCCCCGACCACAGATGACTCCTCTCGACCTTGCCAAAACCTTTTTGCAAATATGTAAAGATCGCTCCCGTTCATTTATGTAGGGGGGGGGGGGAACCTTGTCAAAACTGTGTCCAGGTTTTCTGAACCCAATGTTATCTGAACCCAACTGATTTGGAAATGCCACTTGCATTCTTTTTCAAACATGTCTCCAAGAATATTTTATTTGTATTTACTCTTTCATTTTAGGGTTCCACAAAATCTATAAATGTCAAGCAGCGGAGTTCCCTGCCACGGTGAGCCGAAATCTTTCTAGGCTTTTGCAATGGTTATAAATCTTATAAATCTATATAAATCTTTCTTTAGTCTCTGTAAAGTTATAGCAAGTCACGTTTACATGGCAGATACACTATAAGCAATATAAATGGGAGATTATGTGAATAGTTGAAGTACTAAATCGGTGTATTTTTTTTTATACATTTTCTGTAGCGGTCTCATGTTCTGTTCTTAAATGAAGCTAAATCAGCTCACATCGTTATTCACATGCTTTTTCCGCGAACTTAATGTTGGGAGAGCATATTTGTGGCATATTGATTCACTTATAAATACCTGAGTTAGTAAATCCCTTCCGTCAATATGCTACGCAGATGCCATTTTTCATTAAATACATACAGCTTAGAGAAGAAGTTGCGGAATAAGGCCAGAGAAAGGCTTCAGTGCAGAAATATTTCTGAGGCCCCCCAGCTCTTACAGTGGAGTGTCCAAGGCAGTGAGCGGTAACCTTTGGCTCTCCTACTGTTGTGGCTTACATGATGCTTAACCAGCTGTTGTGGGTTACATTTCCCATGATGCTTTGTAAGCCAAACATTGGCTGAGTATCATAGGAACTATAGTTGGCAACAGCGGAAGTGCCAAATATCTCATGATGGGAATAGTAACCAATGCTAGCGGGAGGCCCCTCAAGCTCCACATTGATGCTGACCTTCCCTCTGGCATGCCTACCTGCTCCTGCACTGGAAAGGGGTTGTTACCTGCCTGCACCCTAGTGGCACTGGTGTGCATTTCACTGGCTATACCGCTGGTAGTTTGTCATGGCTCAGAGCAAGGGTATTTGTGTATTTACTAGATTGTACAGGCAACAACATGCAAACGGGGGAGGGCAGGCCAAGGGAGCAGAGGGGCAATTTCTCCCCAGGCTGCCCTCTACCCCACTTCTACATGCCTAATGCCTGCAGCCCTTGAGCTGTTTGAGAACCACCAACCCCTTATTTCTCCATCAGTTTTCTAGAATGGCAGTAAATTATGGTAGTTGTAGTACAGAAACAACTGGAGAGCCGCAGTTGAATCCCTAGGCCCTAGTGTGTAACACTTTTGTATTTAAATGAATTGTCTGGTTGAAACAAGGGGTAGAATTCAGCGCTAGATCTGTGACCAAGCAGCACCAACCTGTGTGTATCTCTGCAAACACACGTGAAAAAATATACATAAACAGCAAACAAGGGTGATAGGTGCGCTGGAGGTCTTACACACACAGAAATATGTATATGACAAAAAACGTATAATTGCCTTAAAAATCAGTCAACTTCACAAGCTGAGGATATAGGTGATCTCATCAGGCTCGGAACATAGGGAGACAGAGAAAAACAAAGAACATAGTGCAACTCTATATTCAGTGTAGAAACTTATAAAGTGAGGTGGTGAATTGCACTCACAAAAGTGGATAAGAAAAAGAGCTTATCTGATCCAAATGAGATGATTCCTTCGATTCTTCTTACTCAGTGACCATATGTAGGTATGATGGCAAAGAAGTGAAGATAAAATCAGTATATGATAAAATACAAAAAGCTTTAATAAAACATAGTATCTTACATATATGGAATGGTAAAAACAGCGCTGCAGATCTTCCTTTTCAGGCAGCAAAATAGTCCACAGGTCTGCAGTTAGAGAAAATCCAAAACTTTTCAGCAAGGCTGGAACTGGATTAAGATCAATCAGTGGTGTACAGTGGGTCACGCAACGCGTTTCGCCTTTTCTCAGGCTTCCTCCACGCCAGGAGGAAGCCTGAGAAAAGGCGAAACGCGTTGCGTGACCCACTGTACACCACTGATTGATCTTCATCCAGTTCCAGCCTTGCTGAAAAGTTTTGGATTTTCTCTAACTGCAGACCTGTGGACTATTTTGCTGCCTGAAAAGGAAGATCTGCAGCGCTGTTTTTACCATTCCATTTATGTAAGATACTATGTTTTATTAAAGCTTTTTGTATTTTATCATATACTGATTTTATCTTCACTTCTTTGCCATCATACCTACATATGGTCACTGAGTAAGAAGAATCGAAGGAATCATCTCATTTGGATCAGATAAGCTCTTTTTCTTATCCACTTTTGTGAGTGCAATTCACCACCTCACTTTATAAGTTTCTACACTGAATATAGAGTTGCACTATGTTCTTTGTTTTTCTCTGTCTCCCTATGTTCCGAGCCTGATGAGATCACCTATATCCTCAGCTTGTGAAGTTGACTGATTTTTAAGGCAATTATACGTTTTTTGTCATATACATATTTCTGTGTGTGTAAGACCTCCAGCGCACCTATCACCCTTGTTTGCTGTAAATGAATTGTCTGTCTCTTGTTTTGTCTATCAATTTCTGTACCTTATTTGTCAATTTATCTGTCCTGTCTGTGTTTATCTCTGTGTCTGACTGTCTCTGTGTCTATCAATCTTTCTACATTATCTGTCCGTATATCTCTCATGCCTGCCTGTCTGTCTAGCAATCTTTGTACCTCTATGTCAGTATATCTGCACTGTCTGTCTATTTGATCTGATGAAATTGTAAAATGGGCAACTAAAATGGTTTTGCCCCAGAGCCAAAAATTTCTATCCCTCCCCTGTATGCAAAGCCCCCTTAAGACAAAAACAATCTAAAATGTAAACCTATATAAGCAGACTTCTGAAAGCTGTGACACTCCGGTGGCTGGATACATTATTCTTGGTTATGAGGTGACATTACTACATGTTGAACAATGGAGTCCAGTCTGACATTTAGAGACTAATACAAATGGGACATAGACTTGTCACAATGTTACAAATTTGTGCTGTAATTTTTAAATCAATCGTGAACACATGCACGGTGTAATAGCCTTCGGTGTTATTCTGAGATCTTTGGCCCAAAACCAAATGTTCCAAAATATGCTGACTGCTTGAATGTAGTTACAATTCTACATGCATCACATTGCTCTGAGCACAAAGCAGAGACTCCATGAGCTCTCAGGAGCCAGTTTCTATCTATGTGGGTTCTACATACAGAGATTTTAATTCTTGGACAGTGAGGGTTATATATATATATATATATATATATATATATATATATATATATATATATATATATATATATATATATATATGCCAAATAAGTAAAGTGGATCAATCAAGAGGCACATTTCATTGGTTTTATGGTGACTGCTCCATGTTTAGAACCTTTATACTTACTTAACCCCCAGTGTTCAAAAGGTGGAGCAATCACCATAGAAACATAGACATATCCTGTTGATTGCACCACTTTTAGAACACCACCCACCCACCCACCCAGAACTACTTATTATTCAAAAGTTATGGCCACCCTAGCTGTAGAGTGAGAGAAGTCTACCCTCTAGTTCTACACAAGTTACTTACTGTGTTGTGTGTCCATATGCTAAAATATAACAACAAAGCTAATCAATAGATTGTCACTTGCTTTATACCTTTTAAAATGTGTAGGAGCGTGGGTTATTGATTGTTATAGAATGATATAGTGAGGAGGATTATATGATTATCAATGTATTTCTTCTCCATTCAGGAGCTTCAGCCTTGACCATGTTATCCAACGCAGCTACGACTTGGACCTCACGTACATCACTGAACGGATCATTAGCGTTTTCTTCCCCACGAGCCTAGAGGAGCAGCGTTACCGCAGTAATCTGCAAGAGGTGGCTAGCATGCTGAGATCCAAACACGAGGATAAATACCTGGTAATACTGCTATCGATTAATAATTTGTGAAAGACAACGCGTTTTACTACTGAGGCTACATATTTACCTCAAAGTGCCTGAAAAGACTCATTGTCCTATGCGTCTCACAACAAGGAATCCTGATAATATCCTTTGTTACAAGCATAGGGGAAAGCAGAAGGGGGAGCTATGTAAGGTTTGTCTTAAATAAGTAATTCATATGCAGCTCATACTTAACTAAAATTCGCGGCCCTCTCAATTCACTATTAGCCTCTTGGTGCGAATTCTATGTGAAGTTCACTGACATGCTCTCTCTTTTACAGCTTTTCAACCTATCTAAGAAGAGACATGATATTACCAGGCTCAACCCTAAGGTAAGTGGGACTATGCTATGGTTGCCACTCAGCCACTATATTACCTGGCGTCTGGTAAAAATTGGCATCCGACCTACGTTGCATCTATGGAGGCAATAGCAAGGCTTGGTATTATTATGAGAAAAAAGTGGCAACCCTACGTGGGATACATCTCACTGTACTCACGAAGCAGCAGCCAATGTAGCAGGCTTATACCCTGGTGACGCCATTCTTGAGAACTTTCAGTCTGTGAGTAATATAATTACTTTCATTCTGTTTTCTTCACAGGTCCAGGATTACTTCTGGCCAGATTGCCATGCTCCTCCACTGGATATTATCTGCTCTATCTGTAAGGCAATGGAGGCTTGGCTAAACACCGACCCACAGCACGTGGTAGTCCTGCACTGCAAGGTACTAAGGCTAATGTACAAACCATATATGCGATAGCCAGAATCCTCTTTTACCTTTGAGTAATGTTCTATTCCTGTTGTTGTAGGGGAATCAAGGGAAGACTGGTGTTGTCATTGCATCCTACATGCATTACAGCAAGGTGTCAGCAAGGTAAGAGACTGTTTCCTGTCTGCAGTGCAAGAAAGCACTTTTTTTGGAACTGCATTTCCTACAACTCCAACATACTACCAAAGGTGGTGGTGCATGTGCTAATAGTGGTTCTATCACCATGTGTCCCAATGTAGAACGTTAACTCCCAGGAATCATTGGGAGTTAGCACTGTGAGTATTTGATCCACACCTCTTTGTTGTGTCAGTGCACTTTATGAAAACTGCAACAGCTAAAACATAACAGACAACATCCTCCAAATCCTGTTTCGCAGAGGCACCGGGGCATCTCTAGCAAACAATGTTATACAACAGACCCCAGCAATGCACCTTTTCCATTGTCCTTTATACACACAGGACCTTACTTTCTTCTTCCTTTCAAAGAACCATTCCAAGCTGTCTTATAAAAGTGGAGCAATCAGTGGTGAGATTACTATGGTTTTCCTTAGTTACTGCTCCATACGTAGAACTTCACCCCACAACTGACCTTTAGAAATATTGCACTAACCTTTCTGTCATCTGTTTTAACTCGGTCTTCTGCCTTATAGAAGCCTTTTCCCCTATACTCTGCTGTAGATTATGTTCTTCTCTTCCTTATCACACCCCCCGGCTGTCACTCTCTCTTGTTGCAGTGTGGACCAAGCTCTCAGCACTCTCGCCATGAGAAAGTTTTGTGAGGATAAGGTTTCCATCTCCCTCCATCCGTCCCAGCGAAGGTCAGTAAGAAGGGAAACTAATCTGGTGGGAACCACTAACCATTCCTGTGGTATGAATTGAAATGCCAACCGCTTTGTCTTTCCCATAATATGCAAACTTTAGAAATGTGGATCTCTTGCTGCCATAGCGAGAAAACGTACTACAGTGTTAATTCTGTTATCAAAAACTGCAGAGGTTTTTACAGCAAATACATTTCCTGTTTCACAGAAAAATATGCTGAAGGGGCAAGTAAACTACTACTGGGCTGACTTATAGGATGTATTCATTCACCGTCAGAGATGTCAAAGAGTTCATGAATTCTCAGCAAGAGCTAGACGGGCAGTGGCTTAAAGGGACAGTAAACTTTAAATTTCACTTGTGCTTCTAATATAGAAGCACAAGTGAAATGTTAGTTGTTCCTAGTGTGAGGATATACTGGGGTGTACTTTTGATAGTAGACGCCAGTTTATCCTCTGACCTACAGCTGCCATGCTTCCATAGGAAGCAGGCAGCCATCTGGTCAGCGACCGACTCTCATTTTTGCATGGGAGCAGCAGTGCGGACATTAGCTCGGTCCCCCCTGCTGATCCCATGCAAAAACGAGCTCTCTCTACGCAAGCAGCGAGAGACCCTCGCATTCAGCAGGAAGGAAGCAAGGGTTAAAAATAGGTGCAATGTTCCTTTAATACAAATGACTTAATACACAATGTATAAAAAAAAAAAAAAAAAATATATATATATATATATATATATATATATATATATATATATATATACCGGTATATATTTAAACAGTCAATAGCATACACTGCTTTACAATGCCTTCCCTCCCTCCATCCTGGTAAAGGCTCCTGTGTGCACCAGGGAAAGGGAATCCTAAGGAGGCTTATTTTCTTGCAAGCTTAAATATGAAAAAACTGCATTTTATTCATTGAACGTTTATTAAAGCAAACTGAATGAAAATATTTGGTCAGAATGGACCTTTAAATCAAAATGTTTTATAACTGAACCGTGACTACAGTCATTCATCCTCAACCTATATTGTACCATATTTTTTTAAAGTTTTTTTCCAAAATACCAGCTCGCTAAGTTTAAAGATTCTCATTACTGCTGCACAGAAGAGACCTACGCGTTCTGCCTGCTTATTTGTTTATATGCATTTATGAAGCGTTTGAGTGCTTGTTTTAACATTTGTATCAAGATGTTCTGTACTATGTCATTTGTGGCTGTGGTTAATGTTTGATTGCAGCTATTCATTCAGATAGCTTTAATAAGATGTATTGTAAACATGTAGAATACTATTTTCTTTCATAACTGGGATGTCAAACTGCGGCCCTCCATCTGTTGTAGGACTATGTCTCTCCTGCCAACCTCTCAGCCGACTGAGCATTGTGGGAGATGTAGGCCATCAGTAGCTGGACTGTCATAGTTTGCACAGTTGTTTGTTTGTTAGCCCATCAAAGTAGAAACATAGAAACATAAAAACATACAATGTGTCGGCAGATAAGAACTATTCGGGCCATCTAGTCTGCCCAAAGTACTCATAGTAATTGCAAACTGATTAATACAATGTTACATTCTTGTAGCTACTGAATATTGTAAATATAACTGATACCAATGAAACACTTTATATCTTCCTGCACAGGTATATCAATTATTTTGGAGGTTTGCTGTCTGGAAACATAAAGATTAGCAGCGACATGTTGTCTTTACAGTGTGTGCTGCTGCCTATCATTCCTGCCTTGCAATCTGAAGGAGGTAAGTGTATCTAGCTAGCAATGATGACACTAGGTCCTTGAATGTCAGTAGAATCCCATTTTGAGTGTATGTGACGCCTCCTTTATACTGACAACATTGTGTGCTGGCCACTGGTAGTATCAGTGATACGTTACACTTACATCTACATTAACCACTGCGTCCCCATCTGGTTTGGGAGACAGTATTCCAGGCACAACATTTGGTAACATACACAGTTTGGAACATGTTAACGTTCGACATTTGAGAGAATAGGAATTCTCGATAATTAGCACCAGGCCAAATGTAATCGAAACCAAGCCAAGATATTATTGTTTCCATAATGTGAGAGTATGAATTCAGAGGACAGGTTTCCAGACCTGAATTATTTCACTTCCCTTGTGGTCTCTGCATACCATGAATCTTCTCCACATATGGCACCCATCTGTTAGGAATTAGTTAGCCTCTTTTGTTCACCAGTGACTTCTTCTGTAGGCTTTGTATTGGGATGAAATTTGCAATTTCAGAAGTTCTGGGGCCTTTCCTTAGATTTGCCAGTCATGAAAGAAACCGATCACTTCTCCTCATATGTAGAACACCTGCACCAATAAAACCATAGTATTTTCCATCCCGTCTCTGAATATGTAATGGTAACTGAGAGCTCTACAGCCCTTACTTTTTGTTCTCAACACAAGAGTTAAGCATTCTTTTTTTTTTTTTTTATACTTCTGTTTTTCCCTTGTTTTCCATAATATTTTCCTTCTCTTTCTCTACATTGTTGGTGTTCTTCAGGATTTTGCCCATTTTTGAAGATCTACCAGTCCATGCAGCTTGTCTACACGTCTGGAATCTAGTAAGTGAAAGAATTCCTCTACTTTGATTTCCTTTTAGTCTTGATTTTGGCACGGTTAACTCCTTCTTGCTCTCTCTTTTTTTTTTAATGCAATTTTTTAGCTACAGCCTGGGAAATGTGACGGCTCAGAAGCGTCAGATCTGCATCAACTTAGAACCGGCACTGCTTCTAAAAGGAGACATTATGGTACGTACACAGGGCAAAACTCCAACAACCACGGGATATAGCAACCTGTATACTCCTGGCTACAAATCCCATCATGCACAACCAGAAACCTGCTGATCAATGTTGGTGAGCACAATACTACAAAAACCACCGTGGTTTGCTATTTGCCATTATAAGGTGTTTGAAGGTGATTTAGAGTTAAAAGAATAGTCACTGATAAGTATTAAGTATCACTTGTCTCTTGGTAGGTTTAAAGATTAACAGTCATGCAAAAATGAAATGCTGTCAATAAATATCACTAGATTAAAATATTATATACTTGATATTGCTAGAAAATGTATAGACTTATTTTTTTTTTTTATCTTTTTCTAAATCACAGAGGTACAAACCTGTTAGTGTGGATGCTGTTAGTGTGGATGCTGTTAGTGTGGATGCTGTTAGTGTGGATGCTGTTAGTGTGGATGCTGTTAGTGTGGATGCTGTTAGTGTGGATGCTGTTAGTGTGGATGCTGTTAGTGTGGATGCTGTTAGTATAGATGCTGATAGTTTGGATGCTCTTAGTTTGGATGTTCATGTTCTGCCCATCCCAAGTGGTGACACTGGCAATTCCACTATAGTAACTTTGCCGTCTCACAAATACCAATGATAGGCATGTGTGATGCCAACATCCGTGTTTGGAGATAGATGTGTGAAGTCTGTTTCAACAGCCATCTTGGTGGAGGCATAAGACAGTATTAAAAGTATATCTTTTAATATATATTTTTTGCTGCCAATTTTCCCATAAACTAATGTAGATTCAATGTTTAGACCAGCGCTGTCCATCATTTTAATGGGGCGGGTTGCATACTGTGCAGAAACTTCGATTTGGGGACCGGACATTATTTATTTCATGAGATAATAAAATAGATTCTATGAGGTTTTTAGCCAGTAATAGAAACGCACAAAAACCCTTGAGGGCCAAAGAATTGTGGTTTTGGGCTACTGGTCCGCAGCCAATGCATAATTTCTCTTTATAAGTAAAAAGAAAGGTAATATTATTGTAAAGGAACATTTATTGGACAGGTGGCAAAATGCAAAGGTATCAAAATATTGCGGTAAAGCTTTACCCTTTAAAAGAAATTATAATATTTTGGGTTTGTAGTGGCACAGTCTGAAACCTTTAATAACTGTGAATTGTCATTGGCTTGTTTCCCTTTTGACTTCCTTAACTTCATGATGAGTGATATACATGAAGGACCAGCTGACAGACCTATAGCTTGTGGCTGGTTATAGCCCTCAGTGTAAAGGCCTCAGACAGGACACATCTGTTTCCACAAAACACATTACTGAGTCACACAGGAAAATAGGGATGATCCCACAGTGAGGTATGGGATGTATCATGGATCACTGAACCTTGGCAAGTGACCCCAGTAATAACGTGACCCAGAAGTCCTAGTTCTAAATAGAGCTGTAACTCATTCTGAGCCTGTATGTCTTTCACAGGTCAAATGTTATCACAAGCACTGCCAACCCCACGAGAGAGAGGTGCTCTTCCGACTCCAGTTCCATACCTGCACCATTCACAACATGCACCTGTGCTTCAGTAAGGACCAGTTGGACTGCGCCTGCGCAGGTGAGCGTTCACACATGTAACTGGCCATGATTCCCACACACTAGGGTGCAGACCATAATGGGGACAATATGGATTTACTTCCCAGACGATGCATAGTTACACTATAACCAGCTACAGTATTATATATGTTTTGCCTGTCCAAGGTTCAACCTGTGATAATTTGATATGTTTCTTCCCTCAGATGACAGATTCCCTGAAGGTGCCGCTGTGGAGTTCATATTTTCTTCTGGAAATGAAAAATCAAAAGGTCAGCAAGAAAGCAGTGCTCAGGAGCTGATACTACTCTGTCCCTTTCCTGCATGTTGTTTAACCTTTCTTTACCTTTCTTCTTCTCTGTCTGTCTACATTTACTTACCACCTTTATCCTCCGCTTAATATGTTAGCTTTGCAGTGCTCTTTGAAAGCAATAATGTTGATCTCTGAGCTCATATATCTTCTTTTCCATGCAAACCATTATGCCTCTTTCCTATTCTTCACCCTTATATTGTCACCCATGTGTGGTATCTGCCCTCATGTGTCCGTGGTTTGTCTATCCATATGGCCTGCCAGCTATATGTAGTGTAAGCTTTGTACTAAAACTGGACAGACCTACTGGCCATGCATGTGCATAGATCATTGTGATGTTTGCCCCACTTGTCCTTATACCTGTGTCTCTTACTTTGAAGGACGTGAGGTATTCCGCAATGACCCAGCAATTTCAGTGGACTATGATATCAACGATCCATTGGTTCGCGTTGATTCCTATGAGAACCTCAATGTACACCATGAAGACAGTCTAGAGGGTGAGTATCCAGAGTATTTCCAATGGACCGGGGATTGGGGCCAGATGTCCCTTTTAATCCAGTGTCCGTAATAAAACTAACAAACCCCAAGGCAGATACTTGGCCTGTTAGTCACTTCCTCTCGCACTGCTAACTAATAACACTTGGTTCCCACGCAGGCCTTGGCTATACCTTTTTTGCTTTGTAATCCAGAATAGCATTTAAATGACCTACAGTCATTGTGGTCCTAGAATAAAAACAATCCCAGTTGTAATGATTTGATCTTTGAGGCAAAGCCTTTGATGTTTGCGTACATTTTTCAGATGATTCATTGAGAAAGATGAGGAAACATACATTTGCACAGTGAGATGTAGTCTGAATGAAAGAAGTGATGTGAAAGGCTTTTAGGCAGTTTAAGGCTGGATCACAAACCTAAAGCTAAAGTCCCCCTTCAATAACAATGAGATTCAACTAAGAATATCGATTTAGGATAATAGCATTTGGAAGAAGCTTTTTTTCCTACTCTACCAATTACTTCAATGACTGATATCACTCGGCACAGGCTGTATCAGATTATATGTGGAACATGTGCTACTTATCTGATAACTGGTATAGTTATCATAAACTCGAACACAGATCCTAAGTGTAGCTGACGGTTAATGTCACATGAGCCCTGTATTTCTATGCCCTAAATTAGTTTCAGGTTTCTACGTCATGGGCTACGAAATATGCATGTTCAAATATATACTTATGTGCAGTATATTTTCTCCACTGTATATATAACTGTCAAATTGTATGGGCCCATCTTTCTGTAATGTCACCCAGCAATGCCTGGCACATAAACAAAAGCCCTCCATGATTTTTCTAAAATGTCATCATTCCTGTAGTAGGGAAATAAAAATATGGCAACTCCATGAATGTGGGCTGTTCAGAGTATTGAGCCACTCCCAGATCAAGATATTAGGTTGCCAAATACACCGCATGGTGCCATAGAATAAACGAGGCAGTTTATCCTCACACTTGAATATACAAAATACACAAACTTTGCTGTTCCTTGAGGTATCATACAAAAATAAAATTAAACATGCAAAAGGTGACCGTTCCACTGTATATCATAAATTTGTATAATAAATCCTATGTATATGACAAACCTATTTCTGATTTATATAGATTTAAGTCATACTCGGGGTCCACTGGATGGCAGTCTGTATGCTCGGGTGAAGAAGAAGAGTACTCCAGTACCATCCAGTAATGGAAGTCCTGAACATAATGGCCGCCTTTTATCTGTCAGCAGTGACTCTGGACATTCCTCAGCTCCAACTGAGAGGCTAGAGGAAACTCCCCAAAAACCATTGCCGACACGAGCCGAGCGAGAAGACCTAGAGAGGCTCCTGGGTGGCTTCGGAGTCACCGTAAAACAAGATGGGGAGCATCAGTACACCCAGGTAACAAAGCAGGGAGAAATGGGACCACAAAACATAAACCAAAGAATTGTGGAAGAAAGACCACAAGAACTATGTCATCTTGTTCACAGAGAAGGGACAAACCAAAACGTTCAAGCAAAGGTTAATGGAGAAATGAGGCCTTTGTATCCACCAGGATGGTCAGGAGCAGGTGATGAAGGAGCACAACAAAGTTTGCCTTTAGTCTGCTCGTCCTGGGAAGGACATAGAGAGACCATCTGTGACACACAGTGGGGTGGTCAGAGAGATTGCGATATGGCTATCATGGAGGAAGAGATGGGGCAGTTTGGAGGACACGCACTTTATCCAGAAAGAAGACAATTGCTGTCTAGACATTGCTCATGCCGGTTGGGATATGCTCCTCCAAATATTGAGGGACCACCAAGTAGATCTTACTTTAGGGCAGAAGGCATACTGGATCCCCGAGGTGCACCAGGACCTGCTGCAGTACTGCAAGGTGCCCACTACCCTGGCCTATATGGTGAACAAGAAAGGAGGAGGGTTTATCGTTCTCTGTCAGAGGGGCCTCAACATTATCCCACTCAGACGCAAAGTCCACCAAAGCGGGGCAGCCTTCGAGAAACACGGCCATACCTATGCCAAGGACCTCCTCCTCCTGAACCTCTTTTGCTCCCTTTGTGCCCCTGCTCCCATTGCCAGAGCACAGCTTGTTACACTGTACCCAACTTGTGGCCTCTGGAAGAGACCAAGATTCCTCCAATGCAAAACTTCCATCGTGGGGAGCATCAGTTGCATATAACTCCACCTTACAGTCGGGGTGTTCAACCAAACCATGATATTCCACCCTTCCAAATGCCCCCTGCAAAAATGCATTATGGGTATCCAGCACCACATGGAGATGATGCATTATGCTTTGGTCAATTCACGGAGGGTGGTTATGGACATAATTACCCTCATTTCCTGCATCCTTCGTACCTTCCTAACCACTGTGCTCCCAGTGGTTACGGCACCCAGTCTTTTTCAGCTTGTGGGTCTCCATACAGGACCCCTGATGGCCCACCTCCTCCTTCAGGCTCTGTGTCACCTGTCATTCCACCAAACTCTGCATCTCAAAGAATGAGCGATGGCACCATGTCTGCTGACAGCACCGGGGAGCTTACTCCTCCACATCAGTCAAATGAAGGTAAGTAAAGCAGCATTGATCACTTTGTTATTCTATGTTAACATGTGTTGGTGTAAAGCATAACCGTAAAGTCTGCTTGACATATTCCATCACAGAGTTAATACAAACATAAAAACAAAGATTCCCATGAAACATGCCAGTTTTCTTGTTGTGACTTTCAGTAACTGAAGATCAAGTTTCAAAGTGACTCACAAGCCCAGAAAGTACTGGAAATGTAACAAATACAAGATTCAACCTAAAATTTTGTGGATTTAAAAAAAAAAAAAGTAAAAAAATGTAAGTTTTTTTTTTTTTTAAGTCTACTTACTGGTGAATTTTTTTTTAGGATACAGTGATCTAGTCATAAACATGGTGCAGGTGTATTTTGCAGTCTTGGTGTGTCAAGACCTTTATATACACACAGCTAGGACTGGACTGAGAATAACAACCAGCCCTGGAAACAACCGTTAATCATCCCCATATCATCATTATCCCAGCCTCATAACAATGCACCAATTTCTTACTGTCCTAAATAGGGAAAGCCATATATTTTCAAATAACATTTTAAAACACACCATTTATATTTAAGAAACCTATATGAAAATAAAGCTTTATATTTAAAGTGCCTATTCTGTTTCTAAGTGATAAAAGTGGAACAATCAGTGAGCACCGGTGAAAACTGCCAACCAGGAAATTTCACAGTATCCATGTAGGCCAGTCCAACCCTGCACTTTAATACGGTGATTACCAGTTCGGATACAATGTTATTTTTCATGTTGCATTATTAAAATCAGGTTTACTCAGGGTTCTAACAAATACTCCATATTCCTTAAATACCTGATCACGTTTTAGCGTTATAAAGATTAGAGTGTTTCAAGTCATGGTGAGTGATGGGCAAAAATTCCTGCCCACTAAACTGACCGGTGCTCTCATTACTGTGGGTTTTACCACTGTTAATGTAATTGAGACCTTCATCTTTAGCAAGCAGTCTGTGCTAGTGTTTGTATTGGAGAGCTACAAGGAGTACATATAACCAATACTTTCTCCAGTGCCCCTAAGCGACTTTTTATAATTGGCGTATTATTATTTTTGATATGTGTGTGTTATGGGGTGTTCTGGCATAAAATGAGAGGAACATGTTTGTATAGCCTCATTATTACTCAAATCTGCACATTAATTGGGGCCCTCAGGAGTTCATGTTATTGTGTTACGGTACAGAATTCCATGATTCAGCATTCCAGTCTAGTTATCATATTCTGTTATAAATTGGCCTTCTTTAACCATGGAGTGGAAAGGGGGTGTGCTGCACATTGCTATGTCTTGTTTTTGGTTTTTTTAACTGCTGCTTGGGGCTAACTATATGTGTCTGATCTAAGAATATCACTTGGTGCCCCTTGATGCCACCCTTCTCTGACCTAGAATGATTCTGATTGGTAGAACGAGCAGGAAACTATTCCAGAAACCCACGTTCAAAATGTTTTACTGTGAATGTCAATGACTTTTTGTGGAGTCTTCATGACAGTCTGAGGTGAAATGATTATGCACAATAGATAATGGTAGATACTCCAATACATGTGTGCTCAGAAATATAGAAATCTGTTTCTATAAATATACATTTTTACTAAAAAGCAGTGTATAAATTCCTGGATGCTTCAGCTGACTTACATTTTGAACTTATAACTCAGATAGCTGAATCTCTTTGTAGTGTAGTGTTGTTTATACATACTAATCAGTGCAATGTGGACCCCTGTTTACATGGCACTTTGAAGCAGTATTAGTGAAGTCACACTGATTTAAGCCACTCAGGATGGCTTAAATCAGTGGGGGGGGGATTTTTCCAGATGTTCCGCAATCATTTTCCAATAATTATCAGCTGAAGAATGGACTCAGGATTTGGGGGAAACACCTTGAATATTGAGTATTAAAACAGCTGATATGATGTTTGCTGGGGGGGTTTGGCCTACTTTAAAATTATTTTGATTCTAAAAAGTGAACAGTATCTGCTGAACCTCCAAAACTTTCTATAATATAAAATACGCCTATTGTATTATTGGTCCATCCTAAATTACGTCCAAAAGAAGGTTGCTCTTCCATCGTACTACACCACGGAGTACACTGTACCAACGCCTCTTTCCATTTAGTGTGGTTTGCCAACACAGGGCTGCATGGAGATCTGGTCTGGGTCCTATGTGTTGCCACTAAATATTATGACACACTCACTTTATAACTCTGGAATAACTGATTTTGCTTTAACTATGTTAAACACGGTTGGATAAAAACCTCACATATCTAGCGTATCACAAGATGAGTAATCCTTTTAGGTGGAGAGTTGGAAATGAACACATATAGACAGTGGGAGTGAGATGTGTTTTTGATTAAGCGTATACTACCTTTTTGTATATAATTATATATTTCTATGAAGCATTTTTATCTATCAGTCTAATAGTGGAATTTAAGACATGGAAAAAGTGTTTATCTTTCATCTGCAATGTTCATACTCCCTTCATCACATCTTTCCTCCTGCTTCTTGGCTGACATGTGGGATGCTGCTATTCTGGACAGTGTGCCAAGTATGTGGATCTTAATGAGAGACTACATTTTGATACTCATTTGCTTTTTGTAATCTAGTCTGTACAGAGTAACTGCTAGTTATTCTCTTTGGGTAGGATAGGTTACAAGACGTGGAATAATGTTGTCAAGTGAGTGGGACCCAGGTAACTTAACATACCTACCAAGTGTCCCAATTTGGGAGAGACAGTCCCAATTTTGCCCCCAAATTCCCCCGTCACTCTTCTTCCTCCATTGTCCCTCTTCTAGGAGCTAAAATGTTTTTGTTTGTATAACTTTTTCACAGAGCTCCAAAGCAATATAAGTTATAAAGTTGCTGAACATTTTTTTTTTATAAAGGTATCTAAAAAAGCCATTTATTTGTGTGGATAAAGTATAGAAAAAGAGAAAAATTAAGCTAAACATAAACACTGCACAAGTGTCGAAACAACCACTGTCCCGAATGGTACAAAACTGACAAAACAGCACCCTCTTTCCTCACTCACCCCTGACAAGAGACTTCCTAAAGATGTTTGTACTGTTGGGTGACGCCACCAGGATGTGATCATGGCCACTTGTGCTTATCTGGCCCTGGCCTTATGTAGTTTTGATTGTCTCTGTAAAACTTTAGTCTTTTCCAGCAAAGCTTTTGGAATTGTGGCTTGGTTTCCAGTGTTTGGAAATCTTTCCTGCAGCTTCATCTCCTTCCTTTCTTTCGTTTTTCCCCCCGTTTGCTAGCTTGTGTAACACCTGTTAGTGTATCTTCATAATACCTACCGGGTTCAGATGCTTGGGATTACAATTGACTGTGGCAGGTAAGGGATTAACCCTTGATCTGCCACATAAGTCAAAGCCATGAAGATCCCAATTGCCAAATACTTATCTACATTAAAGTTATAACTTTAGTTGAAATGCTGAGTATCTCAATGGTAATGCTGAATTAGAACACTTTTTTGGATTATGAAATGACACCAACAAATTGGCATATATGCAAATTCACTCAAGGAGTTTCTACTATATGGTTTAGCAGGGATGCCATCAGAAATTGAGTGGGGCTCCTTATAGACTCCCCCACTCCATTTCTCCTTTCGTTTTTGCCCCCATATCCCTTGCCATAGCGCCACCTTGCACACCCAGGACTGACCCCAGTCAGCACCCACTGAAGGAAACCAAAAGCTCCAAACAAGGGCTCCTGCTACCCCAAAGTGGCACAAATAGACTTGATTAATAGTTATGACTGTGATGGTTATTGGGGTTTCATTGGAATAAATAGCGAGTTGAACATAGTAGTCTAACTGGTTCTGTCAGGGATAGGGTGATTCTATCTATATAATACAATGTAACATTAAAATGACTTTCCAACATGTTTAACCCTTGCATCCTTAATAGATACATGCAGGTTTACTATCTGCTGTGTCTCACATGCGTTTCTGGTTGTCGCGTGCTGACAAGCAATGGCCTAGTAAAGGTCGCACCTGCTGATCCCATGCAAAAACAAGGGGTCTCTCTGCGCTAATAGAGAGAGAGCCTGTTGCCGACCAGACGGCTGCCTTCTTCCTTTTGAAGCATGGCTGCTGTCGGTCAGAGGATAAACTGGCGTGTACTATGAAAAGTACACTCCAGTTCATCCTCATACTAGGGACAATGGACATTTCACTTGTAGTTCTATATTAGAAGCACAAGTGAAAAAAACGTTTATTGTCCTTTTAATAGACAAATCATTACCATCGGGATTTCCCTTAGTGTAACGTCCAGAGATAACTTTTTGGATGGAACATTGTGATAATTTTAATCAGATATGAGTGATACCAGTAGATGACTTCACACAAATCTTCTAATATTTACTTTAATGATGAGATTGAACTAGTCTCTAAACTACACCTACAACATCATGAATTGCTTTTTCTCAGACTTTTTATTAGTCTCTTAAATACTTCATTTTGTTCGGTGACTCATTCTCAGACTGCCAAGGACATTTACAAGACCCACGGGTAACAATCATTACTGAAATCTTTTGGGCAGGACAAAACCTCCCATCCAAATCTTTATTTATCACCATCTCCAAAGCAATGAGTCAGAATTGCTGTGGAATCACTGGCCTGCCTTGTCCTATACATTCCATACTCCCAGCAATATAAAAAAGCTAAGCCAGATTCACTAAATTCCACTGAACAAAAATATATATTTTCCTAGGTTCATTTCTTCCTTGAATAGCCAACTGGTCTGTCTCTCCAGCATGATACACAGTCTCTGTTCATTAATTACACTTGTGTGTGTGTGTCTTCATGGCACCCCCAGGATGTGTTCATGTACTTATCAGCCCAGTACAGTCCAAACAACACTTAGCCACATGGTCCATGTTGTGCCACACTCAGTATTTTGCAATGGAGTAATAACATGCCTTGGTTTGGTTTATAGATTGGACCACTGTTCTCCTTCAGTACAATCACTAAAAAAAAGGATTATTAGTACATTAAAAAAATCTCTAAAACACAAGTAGGAGTTCCAAACCTTTTGAGATCATGCCCCCCTTGTTTATATAGATGTGTAAGTACCGTATATAAACAACATTGTTTCTGTTTATTTGAAGTGTGCAACGGATTGTTAATATAAAAATATATAGTATGAAGTAGAAACCGTCCTGCTTATAATAGTGATTTTTGTAACATCCTGCAATATTGCACCTAAAAAATGCCTGAATCTTTATTCACTATTTATTTGCACCAGCACTCCAGGTACTGTCGCAACATAGTACGAGCTCCCAATACTGTGTGTCAGTTTGCGTGATACATTGGTCCATATAATGACAGTACCACTATTTGTACACCCCTGTTATACATCTTCTACTCCCCTTTATACTGCTGGGAGATACCAAGGTCATGACCAGTTTTGGATTGAAACCCTTTTTTATTTCTCATAGCTCATACTAGATACTATTAAATTCACAATTTGTTTGGCTTACAAGAAATACCTAATTAAATACCAGTAATATGTACACTCTGCTGCTCTTCCAAACAATGGTGTTTTATTGACAAAAGCGTAGTTTGTTAATAGAGCATTATTCTGCAGGCGACCATGATTGTGGTGAGATAAGCTGCCATTTCTATTATACAATTTGAAATGTAGATTATCTTTACAACCATAAAGATAAATAAAACTACTTGGTGTGTGTGTGCCATACAAGAGAGCTAAACTTAGCGAGGTATTAGTAACAGTGTTACTAATAGTGTCTGGAAAGTAAAAAAACAAAACACATGGTGTTATGAGCAAAGTAAGTAAAGGTAGTCAACTGATAAACGCAAACCATTACTTCAATGTGTGATAAATAATGTTTTGTTTCTGTATGTTCTTTCCGTAGAACATGAGAATGGGACCAACGTTACCCAGGCAGAAGGTCAACCAACTCAGATGCACCGAGAAGTGGCTCCTGCTGTCAACACCCCACACATTGTACAAACAACCTCTGTCCTTCATACCCAGAGTACCCAGCATACCAACAGTCAGCACACTAACAGTCCCCCAAAAACCAACAGTCCTGTTAATACCCAAAGTCCAATGCAACCAGATGGCTTAATGTGCCATCAAACCCCTGTGCACACAAGTACCCCCATAAACACCTACTGCCAGTCTATGCAAGCACAAAATAACAGTGTACACACACAGAATCTACATGGGCAGGTGCATGGTCATGGGCAAACCGCAAATGCTAATAGACCAGCTTTGCAAACAGGCGTCAGTGCTGAGATGCAGAATGCAACTGTTGAACACAGCTCTGAGCAGACACTCAGTCAGTATCCGAATGCATGCAGTCCCATGAACACAAAAAGTGCAACAGTACAAACAAATAGCAAGTTGCACACTGTACGATTTCATAACCCAGAGCAAATGCAGAATACAGCCATACAAGCGCACAGCCATGTGCAGAAAGACGAGCATCCCACACAGACAGAAAATATTGTGCACACGCATAGCTCACCTGCGCAAAATCATTCTCCTGGCCATGCACAAAGCCCACCTCCACACCTTATTTTCCCTGCACAAAGACGGAGCCAACCTTCCAACCTTCCCTCTCCTGGGCACAGACAGAGCCCACCTTCCAACCTTTCCTCTCCTGGGCACAGACAGAGCCCACCTTCCAACCTTCCCTCTCCTGGGCACAGAGAGAGCCCACCTTCCAACCTTCCCTCTCCTGGGCACAGAGAGAGCCCACCTTCCAACTTTCCCTCTCCTGGGCACAGACAGAGCCCACCTGCCCATTCTCCTGTGTACAGGCAAAGCCCCCACACACACCCTCATTCTCCTGGGCAAGTGCAGAGTCCACCTTCAAATCCCCATTTGCACATACAGATGCAAAGCCCACCAACAAACCAGATGCAGAGCCTGTCTGTAAACCATGGACAGGTGCAGAATCCACCTTTGCATACTTATCCGCAAGTGCAGGGTTTACCTGCAGTCCCTCAGTCACCTGTGCACACGCAGGTACAAATAAACAGTTCCCAGCAGATATCTGTCCAGCTAGAAAGTCCTGTGTACACAGATGGTCCACGTGTTAGAGTGAACAGCACTGTACATACACAGAGTCCACTGGTGCAGAGAGACAACACGTCACAAACTACGAGCACTACACACACCCAAATGCTCTCTGCACAAACACACAGTTCTGTGCAAAACGTAACCCCACAGGTGCACATGCAAAACCCCGTGCGCATACAAAGTGCTTCTATGCAAACGTTCAGAAATGTTGGTAACCAGGGTGCATCTGTGCTAGGCCACAAGCCTGTGACCACATGTGATCCTCATGGACAAACCTCAAATCCTAATGGAAGCGCAAAGTGAGTGTTTTATCTAATGGGACAATATATATCCATAATTGTGTACATTTTTATAAGTGGATATTGTGTGTTTGTGTATAACTTTATCCTGGGTGACCTCATATAATAATATGGCAACAGTATTACCATTGTAGAAATACAGGTAAGAAATGTGTGTTGTTAACCTGACTGTTACATCCAGGTTACAGGTCTGTTACATTCCCAAGTTCCATTCTAAAGCATTGACTGTGTCTATAAATTTGTAAGTACAGGTGCCTGTACGTGGCAAACTTAAAGGATCATTATAGTTTAAAATAACACCAGACAAATAAATACATGTTAAAGATGACACTAATCGTATTAATTTCCAGAAATTACAATTATTGAAAGAACTGCACATGCTCACACGGTTCTTGCTCCAGCACCCCTAATTCAGATACACTGACTTTTTGTAATGTAAACAACAGCACGCAAGGTCTTAAGCTTTAAAATGGATTCCTGCAGTGTCCTTTTATTTTTCAGATGTCACATCATACAATGGCAATTGTACAAATTGTACAATTTTACAAAATGTTTGACAGCAGTAAGCACTACAATACATAGGGCCTTCCGATAAAAGTAAGATAGAGAATGTCCAGTCTGGTCTAGGTTTTACGTGGTTTAGGAAGCTTGTTTCATGTGTAGTCAGCTAATATACATTAGAACAGCACAGTGCAGTTTAATTAGGAATACTTCACTTTAAAATATTTGTTTTACTTCTTTCTAAAAATGCATGAAAAGAGATATATATATATAAAAAAAGGCTAACTTTTAACGAAGCATCATTTTCTAGTTAAATATACTGGTGTGTCTCCAATGTATGTTTTCACACTAAACCCCCTTTCATTTGTTGATATTGTACAGATCTGGATTGTCACTCTCCTGTGTGGATGTGGCCATTACAACTTCAGAGGAAAAATCAGTTTCTTCATATACCCCATCTCCCCCGCATGTACTTAAAGTTGCCCCTCAACTACCTTTAACGCCTCGGGCCAAGTCATTAGAAGCAACCAGGGGCCAGTTTTCATTTGGACCTGTTTATACATCCAATGAACGAATTGTTTCGCCAGATATCAGTGGCTCATACCCATCACTCCTCCCTGTGCCCACAAACTCTATCACACCACCAAAAAGAAGCTTTACAGTTTCCTTGCCTATGAGCCGCGGAGGAAGCACTCCCACCAGTCCCTCACTCACACCTATGGGAAGTCAGTGTGATCTCCTGCCGCCTTCTCCCACGCCTTCCTTCCCGATCAGCACGGCTTATTACACAGGAAGCCCTTGCCCTCCTCATATGCAGCAAAAGCCACCTTCCCTTCCAGAAAAGACACATTTTGCCACTGCTGGGGATAAACCTCCTACAGTAGGGCAACCAAATGGGCATCCTGAATGCAGATCACCTACATCACCTGCAGGTTAGTATCTAAATATAACTGGGCACAGACTGGCCACCATGTGTGCATATATGCAAGGCTTATACTCTCACACCACTGGGAGATAAAATGTACTCTGTTAGACTTTAAAGGGACACTCCCACCAAAAAATGAAAAGGTTTCATTTTTTTATTTGGTATTGTTGATTTTAGATATGTCTTTTGTTTTTGTGATGTGACTGTATTTAATAAAATATGTAACTAAACAAGTGTGACTGGGCACCACCATTTTGTGAAATCTAGTGTTTTTGGGTGCCACCCCCTAGTGACTATACATCATAAATTTGGTGCTGGGGACACAGAATGCAGTCTATAAGTCTGAATTCTGACCATAGACTTGCATTGAATGGGAGGGTATTGTAACTATTACATCACAAGGGGGTAGAGTTATGATCCTGTTTGATCAGGTCAATCTCCTCTCTTTGTTTGGAAGGGAGGTAAAAAAAAGTTGTACACAGCCACCTAGTCCTGCCCACTATGATACACAGGAGCCAGTAAGAGAACTGGGGAGTATCTTATGACATTATCATGCAGGCTTTGGCAACAGTTGTAAAGTGAGAGTGGCTGGAAATTTTTGGATGATGTTGCATCATGGGAAATATTCTCAAAATGGAGCCAGGAGATAAACACCTCCTTTTTAGTTTTTCCTTTTATTTGCAATTAATTCAATCATATAAAAAAAAACAGTGGCACATGATTTACATATGTATTTACATATGTGCTTGTTTTAAATGACCAGGTTATCTAGTTACATCTTATGTAACTGGTAGTGTCCCTTTAAGCTAGACAAAAAAATCTCCCCACACCTACTGTAGACAATTACATAGACTGGTATTTTTCTACTTATTATTTCTCACAAGGAAAATGTTCAGCAATATTTGGCTGGTCATTTGACAAATTTTCCCATATTTCTCTTCTCAGATCTTCAGCAGGAATCTCCTCCGACGGCCAATTTTGTACAAGATTCCTCTAAGTATTGGTATAAGCCGAACATCTCCAGGGAACAAGGTAACTGAAAGTATGAAGTCCAAGTGTCCTAAAGGAGACTATGGGAGAGTGTTAGACCTTTTAAGCTGTGATCAGCTTGCAGCCTGACCTGGTCGCTGACTCAGTGTCCTTATGGATTATGGAATAGAGGCCTAGGCATTATGAATGTTGGCTGGTGGCCAGGCTAGACTGACATGCCAGGTGTCCTGAAGGCACAACTATTATAGGTGACGACCCTACCCGTTTAACTCTAGACATGGCTTGTCATACTTGTAAAATAGTTCTCATCACAGTCTAGCTTTCAGTTTGGATACAGCTCTAAATTACTGACTTGCATGTATTGCACAATAGTGAACGGTGTACTACAGAATATGTAGTAAGGACATCAAAGCATTTCTCCATTAATTCATGCATCATATTCAAATCAAACTAACTTTAATGGATCTGCTCATTATAGGCGCAAGTCTTCTAAAGTGAACAGCATTATCGTTGTCTGAAATCACAGACTACAAAGAGCGTGTTCGGATCTATTACCTTTGGAATGTAAAAAAAAATACATTTGAAGGAATAAAATAACAAGCCTGACTTGAAAACATAACACGAGAAATTACAAATGGAGCCTCACTTTCGTTTGTTCAAAGGGAAATCAAACACGGATAATGCCAGAAGGTTGGCCACTGTCACAACTAAACAAATACTGGGAGAAATAATAGAATTTGAGGCAAGAAAAATCAATGATGATCCATAGAAAGGACTGCCAATTAAAGAACTTACTCATGTATGCTAGAACAGGGGACCACATAATCAGAAATGCATGTGTGTGTGTTGAGTTTGTTAGCCATACAAAAATGTTTTGGTTATCTAGCAGTAATACAAAAGCAGTCCAAAACAAGTTTAAATTATTCAAGCAAAAGTATACATTTTTAGGGATAATGAGAATATGAGCACTTAGGTCATTGGGCCACACTTTGATGTCAAACAGACCGCTTTTGGCCCATGGGGCAAATGCTGGACGCCTCTGGCCAACAAGATGTAATCAGAGAAAAGACTAATATACTACATGACAAGAAAACAATATTTCATGGATACAACAGTTCTTAATACAATCTGTAATTAAGGTAACTCAGGCTTCAAATCAAGAAAGGAAAGAGGTCAACATAGGCCTGAAGCATGACTCTTAACATTAGTGACGAGCCACTAAACTTTAAAAATAACTTTGGTTTCTTTAAGAGATGTAAAAATATTTGTATTTTTTAGACTGCGCCTAATACGGCTGGTGATTTATCATTCTACTTCTCCCATACCCATCAACTGATGGACTCCATGAATCATGTAGGCAGACTGAGTCAGTGACTGTCGCTCACTATTGCTGTAATGAATGACCCACCACTGATAGAGAGGATGCTAATTCGCTCCCTGTATTGATGGGATCAAACAGATATGCTCCTCACTGCAGGAACAGAGATAGAAAATACCCTCACTGTCAGCGATCATGCCGACAGCTACTCCATATTGACTACAGATAGCATGCTGACAGCCACAGGTTATCATCTGTGACTGGTGCAAGGGGAGAAGTGGCGTGTACCTCCACAAACTAAATACTGCTGCTACTCCAGAACAGAGATGGTTCTTTTTAAAAAAAAAAAAATTGAAAAGAAAGAAAGCTTTGATTTAGGGATATGGTGGCGAATTGCTACTATTGTATAGAATAACCATCGTATATGTATTTACCAAATCTATTTATAAACATATTTACTAGGTAGTAGGTTTGAGGGTGTGTATCTGTTTAAATATAAAAAAAAAATCATGATTAACAGTCTATAATTATCCTCAAGTTAAATGATTTATACATTATGCAGGAAAATGAATAGATTAATTATGTATCTGCGGCATCTGATTGCAACATCATCTTGTGGTTTGTTATGCAAATGACAAATTCCTAATTGAAAATAAACTATTAACATATCAAGCCTCACGATGATATCATAAACCAGAAACACCACAAAGACTTATCGTTAAATAGATACATACTTTATTATGGAGAAAAAAATATCCTCCTTCACTCCAAGGCAGTCAGTCTCTCCCTGGATCACCACTACCTTATCTACTTTTACTTGTGATAATGTTTCTCTTAATCTGTGCATTGCTTGTGGTTCTGTTATCACAATGTTTAGATAATTGTATTTGTTCTCTGCATCCCTGCAGATGTAACACGACTACTGCGTATTATATTACATGTACTGTGTATATTACATATACTGTGTATTATATAATATATGCTGTGTATATTACATATAATGTGTATATTACATAAACTGCGTGTTATATTACATATACTGTGTATTATATTACATATACTATATATTTATATTGTTTGAGATCTGTCCACCTTATTGCTGATAAGATCTAGCTTTATTTATTTTTCATTCAACAAAGTATGTCTAATAAGCACTAAGGTAAAAGTTAAGTGAACATAAAATTGGCATGTGACCCACATTTATGTTTTTAGTTTATTTTGGCAGATCTTTAGTGGATTTGTTTCCATTCTGGAATCATGGAGCTGGGGACACGTTCTATTGTACCATCTGGTCTTCAGTAAAATGGCTGCATACAAAGCAGTATAGCAAACTACTTCTCACAGTGCAATGAGACTCTGTTAACCCAAAAGCTTTATTTAAGCTGAGATGGGGCTTTCTTTTTGTGTAATTAATTTTACTGATTTATGAACTAAAAGATATTCTGTATTACTGTTCAACAGACACAAGGTATATGGAATTGGTGACCACTAAAATGAACAAAAAGACAGATTTGTGCTATTCAATCAAACAAATAACTCGTTCATCATCTCCCTGAAAGTCTTCTGCCGTCCAGGTCAACCCCTGGTGGAAATATCTGTTTTATATCATTTTATTTTCATTTTCAGCTATTGCCCTCTTAAGAGGTGCGGATCCAGGCTCCTTCCTGATTCGGGACAGTAACTCCTTTCGCGGAGCATATGGCTTGGCGTTGAAGGTATCGAGCCCTCCACCAAACGTAATGACACAGCCATGCAAAGGTGACCTTGTTGTACCACGCAGTTGCGGATATTACCCGAATTTGTGGCATGTATCGGCACAGCTAACGCAGCACCCCCTCTCTCTGTCACAGCAGATCCTGCAGAGCAACTGGTCCGACACTTCCTCATCGAGACAGGACCAAAAGGAGTGAAAATTAAAGGCTCCCCCATCGAACCCCACTTTGGTGAGATACATTGATTTATTTCATGGTTATTCTGCTGGAGTTAAGTTCTAAAGTTAACATTACAAGTTATATTGTGTACCAAGAAATATTTCACTATGGGCCCAGAAAGGCATTGAGTAAATGCAAACTTGGCTTTAATATTTATTTTCTTCTGTAAACCATAACAATAACTTAATGATAAAGAATGATACCACAGGAGCAAGCAACTCCAATACACTGCCAATACAGAGATGTACTTTATGGGAATTAGTAGCAGGAACATAGAAGTGAGAGATGAAACAGGTCTTTTATTCAAATCTCCATCTGCTTGCTATATTTTTATTATTATGCTCTACAATAGGCACGAGCGGGAATGGGTAGCCTATGGCGGTACAGCCTGCCAATGACATCATGGGAACAGTAGTACAAAACTTTTTTAATGCTGGTTTATCCACTAAAATTCCACAAACACTTTATTCAACCAAACCAACTGGACTACTAGCAAAGAAATATGGTATAGACCTGCTCCAGTTGGGGAGAGTTTGTAAAGTGGAAATAAAAAGGAAATTAACAAAGAGAGAAAGCAGTTATAAACACCAACTGGAGTTGTTCCCAAACATGCATAATGTGATCTATATGGTGTAAGCATTTGTATGCGTCGATTCCTCGGGCTCTGTGTATGCCTCGATTCCTCGGGCTCTGTGTATGCCTCGATTCCTCGGGCTCTGTGTATGCCTCGATTCCTCGGGCTCTGTGTATGCCTCGATTCCTCGGGCTCTGTGTATGCCTCGATTCCTCGGGCTCTGTGTATGCCTCGATTCCTCGGGCTCTGTGAATGCCTCGATTCCTCGGGCTCTGTGAATGCCTCGATTCCTCGGGCTCTGTGAATGCCTCGATTCCTCGGGCTCTGTGAATGCCTCGATTCCTCGGGCTCTGTGTATGCCTCGATTCCTCGGGCTCTGGGTATGCCTCGATTCCTCGGGCTCTGGGTATGCCTCGATTCCTCGGGCTCTGGGTATGCCTCGATTCCTCGGGCTCTGGGTATGCCTCGATTCCTCGGGCTCTGGGTATGCCTCGATTCCTCGGGCTCTGGGTATGCCTCGATTCCTTTTGGCTCTGGGTATGCCTCGATTCCTTTTGGCTCTGTGTATGCGTCTATTCCTCGCCTTCTGCACTAGTAAAGCGGGGAATCTGCTAAAAAGATGTTAAATGAAAGAATTGAAGAAGCTTCTTATATGTGAATGGCGCAATCTGCTTCAAAACTTAATTTACAAGATGGCACGGAATACAGGGGTATCTTGCAGCCGGCAAAAAAGGAATGCTATCTGTTAACTGAGGCAGGCTTGTCTGAGGCATGGTGAGAAGCGATGATGCAATAAAGATGAGCAAAAAAATTAAATGAATAAAAAAATGATATTTATTATTAGAAATGTCCCCAGTATTGTATTTTTAGCCTTTTTCAGCACTTATATCACATTCTGGTCTACTAGTTAAGGACTGCCTCAAAATATTATACTTGCATAATCCTGTGCATACATGGCCAAACGTGTGTGTGTGTGTGTGTGTGTGTGTGTGTGTGTGTGCGCGTGTGTGTGCGCTGGTCATCTCTTAATGACACAGCTGCTAAACACACTTTGGAAAGTCAATGAGTCACAGACATGTTAGTGGAGCGGACGGTGTCCAGTCATGTTTCTGTGGGTGGATGTTGTTTTCTGTCTAGTCTCTGTGTTTGTTTGGGTCTTGTTCTATAGCCATAGTTCTGGGATGATGATTGCATCTGTCTGACCCACCAACAGTTTATGGCCAAGTTCTCAGCGTTAGTCAAGACTTTTTGCCAGACATATTGGGCATGTAGACTAAATAATCCCCTTTGAAGAAAAAAAATCTTGTATACAAATAGTAACAAACGAGAGGGGGAGATTAAGGTAATATGGTACAAGACTGGGTTTTGGAAGGTTCCTAAAATGGTGATCACAAAAGTTGTTGCTTTATATCCCTGATATAATCTGTAAAACAAATGGGATTAATTGATGTCTTGTTTTCACAGTCATGACGTCAAGCTTGCTTGGATATCATTTACATGTTTCAGGCCATCGTTAGTGGCACAGAAATGCTGCTGTTTACTACGCTTAACTATATATAATGGAAAAGTCCCACTCGCGGGACGATAGAAACCTCATAAGTGATAGCATTTCAGCTGCTGAAGGGAAATTACGGTATTTTCCTTACTGGTTTCTCTATGGAAGCCATTACCTTTTACTGGAAGGAAAGTACAGGAGAATGGTGTAAGATATGTCCGACAGCTGCAAGTTACTAATGATCCTCTTTATTCTTGTATGTAGGAAGCCTGTCTGCTCTGGTGTCCCAGCACTCAGTCACTCCTCTGTCCCTGCCATGCAGACTTCGGGTGCCCTGCCGTGGTGAGTACAACTCCCATACACATGTACAACTGCCCCTGGACTTGTCCATTTTCTTAGAGTAACCTTCCACATCACATAAGCACTTCTTGGGAACTTGACACCATGGAGATTACATATTAACATGGTGCTTAGTCCATGACCACTGGTTATTTTATAATTTTGTTTTCTCTGATTTAGTGCTCCATGAATTGTACATTTTAGTCAAGCTGTTCAAAATAGCATCTTCAGGAACTGCCTTTAAGGGACACTACCACTTACATAAGATGTAACTAGATAACCCGGTCATTTAAAACAAAATACATATATAAATCATATGCCACAGTTTTTTTTAATATGATTGAATTAATTGCATATAAAAGGAAAAATAAAATTAGGTGCTTATGTCCTGGCTCCATTTTGTGAATATTTCCCATGATGCAACAACAGCCAAAATCTTCCAGCCAGTCTCAATTTACAACTGTTGCCAAAGCCTGCATGATGAAATCATAAGATACTCCCCTGCTCTCTTACTGACTCCTGGGTATCCTGGTGGGCAGGACTAGGTGGCTTCATACAACTTTTTTTTTTTTAACCTGCCTTTCAACACAAAGAGAGGAGATTAAACTGAACAAACAAATCATAACTCCACCCCCTTGTGATGTAATAGTTACATTACCCTCCTATTCAATGCAGGTCTATGACTTATAGACTGCATTGTGTGTCCCCGGCCCAAAAGTGAGGAATTTGTGCTGTAAAGTCTCTGTGGGGTGGCACACAAAAACACTATTTCACAAAATGGCGATGCCCACTCACACTTGATTAGTTACATATTTTATTAAATACAGTCACATAAGAAAAACAAAAGACATATCTGACATCAAAAATACAAAATAAAAAAAGTAAAACCTTTTCATTTTTTGGTGGGAGTGTCCCTTTAATAAGAGATTACTCATTTAACAGTTATATTGATCGTGAAAGACTTAGCAGTTTAACAATGTCCCACCTCTGTCTTTATTTGTAATATGTTGTTAAATTTATGTTGTTATTTACAACATTATCATACTAGAAGCATAGGAGGCTATACGCTAAAAGGTGAGATAAGCATTTGCATCTAACCAATTTACTTATTCATTGTGCAGAGTCAAACCTGGTGACTTTTCCCTGCTAAGCAGACTTGCCAGGTTTATCCCTGCACAGTGAACAGCTCAGTTGGTGATATTAAATATTCATCACAACTAGGGTTGCCACCTGGCCGGTATTAAAATTATCATCGGGCCAATGTTAAGTCTATGGAGACAGTACCAAGGCCGGTATTTTTTTTGAAGAAAAGGTGGCAACCCTAATCACAACTAGTGTTGAGCGAACCCGAACCGCACTGTTCGGGTTCGTACCGAACATTACGGTTTTTGGACCCCGGACCCGAACACGAACATTCCACTGTATGTTCGTGTTGGAGTTCGGGGTTTGGCGATTACATTGTATGTAATGCTATTGGCTTTCTATAAACCGAAATAGAGTCCCCATTCATAAGAATTTCTTATGAATGGGGACTCTATTTCGGTTTATAGAAAGCCAATAGCATTACATGTATTCCATAAACCGAAAGTCTATAAACCGAAAGACATTCGGTAATGCTATTGCTATTCTATAAACCGAAAGTCTATGAACCGAATGTCTTTCGGTTTATAGACTTTCGGTTTATGGAATACATGTAATGCTATTGGCTTTCTATAAACCGAAATAGAGTCCCCATTCATACGAATAGGTCAATTGACCTATTCGTATGAATGGGGACTCTATTTCGGTTTATAGAATAGCAATAGCATTACATGTATTACATCTAAGAGTCAAATAGAACCGTCAAATACTCTGCTTACAGTGCACTTTGAAAAATTCTAATAGTTTTGGGTGGTAAATAGTACATTTGCGTCTTGCGGTGCACTTCATATCTGAGAGTCAAATAGAACCGTCAAATACTGTGCTTACAGCGCACTATGAAAAATTCTGGCTACCTCCTCCTCCTCCAGCGCCGCTTCCACCTACGCTCTTGTCCTACTCTTACCCCCATTTTACTTCCTTTTGCAGCCCTCTAGCCCTTTCCAGGACTTTTTTAGAGGCATTTTAGTGCCCAAAAGTTCAGGTCCCCATTGACTTCAATGGGGTTTGGGGTCGGGGTCAAGTTCGGGCCCGAACCCGGACTTTTTCCCGAAGTTCGGCCGAACCCGAACATCCAGGTGTCCGCTCAACTCTAATCACAACTCACCTTTTAGTAAATAGCCCCCATAGTGTAAGTTATGAACATAACCTTTTTGCATTCTGCTTGTGTTGTTAAAAATTGTTCTTTACCATTTAAGTTACTGTGTCTGAATATGTTACTTTCTTTAACACCATTTTCTTTCTGCCATTCTTCTCAGATCTGGCTGAGCAAAATTCAGAAATCCTGGCTCCCACGAACATGAGTACTGCAGCAGACTTACTGCGTCAGGGAGCGGGTATGTGTTACTCCACAGGGGATGTGGAAGGCAGCTTGATAGACATCCTCCATGTACATTGTGTAGTACAATGAATCAGTATATATGTTGCCTTAATAATACATCTTTTGGAGACTTTTTCATCCCGTGCCTCCTTCCTTTCCACCATTGACCCCACATCCTATTAGTATCCTCTTTCTCCCTTGCTTTTTCCTTACCTTCTCTTGTCATTCTTGTTCATTCATATTTTTTCTGCTTTTTGTCTTCATATACTGTATATTTCCCCATTAGTTTTCGTTACTTTCATTATTCGGCACCTTAATTGCTGAAGAAGGTGGGCGATCTAAAAGCCTGCTGATGGCACATTCAGGGCACATGTAGATCTCCATTCTTACGGTTATGCGCTTTATGTCTCTGCTGGGGTTTTTTGTGACATGTTTATCCAAGCCGGTTTCAAATGGTTAAATCCTACTGGCATGTCAATTCCTTAATCCAGAAGGTGCTGCTAATGAGATGTATATGAAGGAGGCAGTTACCTGGAGGACAGTAGCAGTTACTTCAGTGTTTTTTATTAGGCCTAACAATGTCAAAATGGACTCGCCAATCTAGTAATGAAGTATTTCCACTAGAACTACCACTCTAGCTGCCAGCAGTCCAGTATCAAATTGACTTGAGGCAAAAGTTTTTTAGTGATTGCACGTATGCACAGTTCACTCACATCACAATTTGAGTAGTCGGTCGCTTGCGCGGTTCACTCATGCTCTGACTCAGTGTGATTTGGGTGATCGCATGCATGCGCGGTTCACTCGTGCTCTGACTCAGTGCGATTTGGGTGATCGCATGCATGCGCGGTTCACTCGTGCTCTGACTCAGTGCGATTTGGGTGATCGCATGCATGCGCGGTTCACTCGTGCTCTGACTCAGTGTGATTTGGGTGATCGCATGCATGCGCGGTTCACTCGTGCTCTGACTCAGTGCGATTTGGGTGATCGCATGCATGCGCGGTTCTCTCGTGCTCTGACTCAGTGTGATTTGGGTGATCGCATGCATGCGCGGTTCACTCGTGCTCTGACTCAGTGCGATTTGGGTGATCGCATGCATGCGCGGTTCACTCGTGCTCTGACTCAGTGCGATTTGGGTGATCGCATGCATGCGCGGTTCACTCGTGCTCTGACTCAGTGTGATTTGGGTGATCGCATGCATGCGCGGTTCACTCGTGCTCTGACTCAGTGTGATTTGGGTGATCGCATGCATGCGCGGTTCACTCGTGCTCTGACTCAGTGTGATTTGGGTGATCGCATGCATGCGCGGTTCACTCGTGCTCTGACTCAGGGATTTGGGTGATCGCATGCATGCGCAGTTCACTCCCTGGTAAGGTCTGGGTTCCGGCACTTTTTGTCTGTGCTTTATTGATTTACACTGCAGGCATGCAGATACAATTAGGCAATGAAAAACTATCCAAACACGTTTCGTGCTAAAAAGCACCTAATTATATGGAGCCAATAGCATGGCCGGTATCTTTATTTATTTAATTATATCAACCGTGCCATAAACCATTGGTAATCTGCTTTGTGGTGTCTACTTCCAGCCTGCAGCGTGCTGTATCTAGGCTCAGTGGACACAGAATCTCTGACGGGCCCCCAGGCCATTTCTAAGGCTTCCTGTGCCATCCTGACTCCGCCCAGATCCAGTGCAACTACTGTCCATTTCAAGGTGTCAGAGCAAGGGATTACGCTGACAGACAGCCAGCGCAAGTGAGTGTGGAAGGAGATATTCTTGTGTGGTACTTTCTGTTCTTGCCTTTCCTATAAACCTGTAACGTGTGTTTTTCAGATTGTTCTTCAGACGTCACTATACTATTTCTAGTGTAACATTCTGCAGTGCCGATCCACAGGACCGCAGGTAACCACTACTTCCTATACTGAAAATGGTTGTTTGGATGTTTTATATGATCCATTCCTACACCTTTTGTACAGACATCTGCACATTATAGACCCTCATGTGACATGCAGAATACTTAACATGTGCTAATATATTTGCAGGTGGACCAATCCAGACAGAACAACCTCAAAGTAAGTATATGCTACACTTGCAATTCATTTTAATTAAGCACAACAGCTTTAAAAATGGGGATCAAAAATAGGAGGCCGCTAAATTGGGCTGCCAAAACTGTGCACATAGGTGAACATAGGACAAAATATACGTCATGCTAGCTAAGATACAGGCAAATTATTGATCAAATAGACAGGAATGTTTTACTTATTTACAGGAAATAATGCACATCATGAAAATAAATTATTTGACATTCTAGCAGTTAAGTTACCTATAGTGCCACAAGGGCACATCCAAAAGGCTTTTGTTTTTCAAGTTCACATGAAAGCCCATAATCCACAGAAAGTGTTTTTTTGGACAACACAGCAATGCAAGACACTGACCAAGGAATATAATAAGTATTACTATATCCAAAATTGTATTGCCCAAATCTTGAGATCAGGGGCACAATAATCATTAAAAAAACTATTCTATTAAAGAGTTAGAATGGGAGAAATATTGGCCTAGTTGCCCAAACCTCTTGCTAGTGACTTGTTCCTCCACTGGGCAAGATGTTAGGGAATATGTTTTCAAGTTTCTAGTCAGTCAGGAAGCCCTACGTACTCCGTTACGCGCGTGTGATCATTTTCTTGGTTTTTACAGGGTTTTCGGTTTCGTGGCCCGAAAGGCAGGTACGGCAGCGGAGAATGTCTGCCACCTCTTTGCAGAACTGGACCCCGAACAACCTGCATCAGCCATTGTCAACTTTGTTACCAAAGTCATGCTGGGCACACAGAGGAGATGAAGCCAAGCATCGGTGGGGAGTAGTGTTTATTTGGGAAATGAGGATAAAATGTTTCAGGAAAGTCGGATGGTGGTATCGAAAAAAAACGTGCTTATTTAAAGGGCCACATGGCTGGTAGGACAAAGATGAACTGTAAGTGAGCCTGAACTTTCAGACAGTATTATGGACTTTTGAACTAGAAACTTAAATATGTGGCTCTTTTTTTATTACCCCCTGGTTTAAAGAGAGAGAGTCTGTGCCTTACAGTATTGTAATAAATGTTTTTAAAGACCGTTACCAGCACCATCAACACAAGACACATGTGACATGCTATGTCAGATTATTGGGCCCATCCACTTATAATGGTCCACCCACAGGTCACTTTTTAAAGGAGTTTTCATGTTGCATCTATACAATAGTCCACATTGCTATGCCCACTACAGTAGCATTACATGCTATTCCTTAACTCTGTTAGAATTAAAACAGTACTAGAACATGCAGATATATGTATTTATATCCAATAATTGCCTTAAAGAGACCGTACCAGCCAGCTTATATTCTGTATGTTGCACATGTGTTTGCTATGTGTGATATGCTTGGAAAGATGGGCAGGACTGTTGCTATAGCAATAACTCTATTACACTTTATTTGCATTTTTTAGGACATAGGAAGTGTTGAGAAAAAACTGATCAGTCTTTTTCTTTACTTTATATCATGTGATAATTATCAGACACTTTAAATGGACCTGCTCCACATGTAGTATATGTGTTCTCTGTACTACAGTGCAGGTAATTTGTAATCCATGGACCAGGCCTTACCTACAATTCAGTGCGTTATGTTTTAATTAAAAATAAAAAAAAGCAATCATCATGTATTTTTGTAAGCCGATTTCTAAAGTTTTTATCCTGATTCAGCTCCCGTTTCACCCAGTCCAGCAGTATTCTTATGAGAAGCTAGTCAGCATTAAACAGAAGCAGCGGGCGCCCAGGGACAGCACACTGGGTGCTGAACTGCTGTTCCATAGATTTGCTTCATACCACGAGGCACATGAATAAAAAGCCAAGTAGATATAGCAGTGTTTTCATCATTCATTTCAGATGGCATGTCTCACAGGCAGTATGGACTGCTTTCAAACTGACTTCCTATAAATGTGGTCTGTATGATCCTTCAACACAAATAAATGGACAGTCGCTGTAGAAGCCATTGTTTAAAATAAAGTGCTTAGTTATGTATTAACGGGGGAGTAGTGTTTTTACTTCCTAAGTAAGTCTTTATTTGCAGACTATGGAGAGGTGGAGGTGTTGGCTTTGCTGGTGAATTTAACTAGCTAACAGCACACAATTAATGAGGGACTAGAGTTTCACTTCTATTAAGGTATGTATTTTAGGATGCATGCCATGTTATCCTCTACCCAGCAGCCTCTCTGCTTCACCGAGAAGCATGCAGGGTGATCCGGTCGCAGACTGCCATTGACTGCTAGCAAGAATTCCTTTAACTAATAAAAATCCCAGAATACATAGCACAGAGCATTTAAATACTACTGAACTGGAATTAAATAAGATTAATTTAATTACGAACTAATGACATTTGTTTTAATATTAAAGTCATGGTATTAGATATTAGTGGATGCACAGAATATCCTTAATTCTGGAACCAGCACATACATTGTGTGTATACTAAGGTTGCCATCAATTCCTCAGAAATAATAATGCCAATGCTATTGCCTCCATAGACTTGATATTGGCAGCATGCCAATTTGTTTACCAACTTACTGGGGGGGGGGGGGGGGGGGGGGGGATTGTTTGAGTGGCAACCCTAGTGTTTACCATTTCTAGGAATGTTACATTTATAAAATGAGTATTAGTATTGAATATAGTTTGCTGCTTTTAAACAGCACTCCCTACTTCAAAATGCAATTTAACAATTATTTCTAGTTAAGTTGCCCAAATGCAAGAAGAATAAAACGTGGATTAGAAAGCTACTATAGATGCGTATTAGACTAAGTGGTTAAGTGCTAGAAGACCTTCTAATATTCTCCTCTGTATAGTATATTGATACACATATATAACTGACAAAAAACAGGACTGCATAGAAACAGGTTCATTTTAACAAATATTTTATATATACAATTGTTTTGATATTTTTTATTGCACTTTTTATTGTTCTGGGTTCATTATTATTTGGCTCATATGTCTTTTTGCTTTCAATTTGTCCTGCAGCCTTTTGTTAAATATTTGTTCGAATTTAATAAGTTTGTGCGCAGTCCTGCTTCTTTTTATTGTTACAAATGCAATAAGGAAACAGAGTAAAGGGTACCCTTGTAGTATGCTTAATAAACAGAAACTTCAAAAAGGGGGGTCTGTTCAATAAAAGGTGAGTTGAATATTTCACCTCACAGATTTATCTATACATAGTGCAGAACCAACTTGCCGAGTTTTCCTTGTTATACGAGTTTGGCTGGCCATGGATAATGCATAGTTAAATCTTTACAACCTCTCACCATTTAACAATGCTTTATGTACAGCCATGTCTGTTAGAACTTCCATATCACCAGGTCTGTCCCTGGACAATGTACAGTTAAGTCTGGGAGATGAAATGTTCACCCCACCTGACGTGGAGATGCTGTGTTCAGCTTTAAGCAGTACATAAGTCAAACCTTTGGGTCATGGTGAAAAGATGCCTGTACTTAAATGTTAAATGTCTGTTATATATATATATAGAAATCCAAAAAACACGCACTCACGGGGCTTAAACAAAAACAAGTCGATGCTTTACTTACTCATACAGGTGTGGAATTCACATGAGGATACAATCGACGTTTCGGTCCACAACGTGGACCTTTATCAAGACTTGATTCTTTAGCTACACAGCACCCGGGCCAGTGTCCATTACGATTGCCACTAGCTGAGTGCATCATACCTTGGATTTTTTTTATATATATATATATATATATATATATAGTTGATGAGACAAGATGATATTTTTACCTCTGCCAAACAATCGTTGTGTACACATGAATGTATTTGCGTGCATTACCATGATGCCAGTGTGTCTGCATTAAGTAATTCGACCCTTTATGTACCTGACAAACTGTAATACGCAGTGTAGGAGATAGGGGGAGTCAAAAAAAACAGCTCAATACTGATTAAAGCAGACACCTATTCATTTACCGTTTCCAACATTTCTGCCAGGAGTTACCCTGCCACCTGGTGAGAGGCATCATGGGTGCCAATCACAGCGATACTAGTTATACAAATGCACACATATTGGACGTAGCGTTGGCTCTGCAGAGACATATGGCAGCACTTATTGTCATGGTGATTTATCCTTCTCCCATATCGATTGTTTACCCCATTACATTCAATGGTGGAAATGCACAAATCTGAGTGGACAAAATCTATAACATACTGCCAGTGAGTGGGAGCATTTATGTTAAATCAAATATACAAAATATAGAGCAGGATTAATGCAGAATAAATACCATTTCCTATATATAATGGCAATGCTGGGGCAAAGTGATAGATCTCATCAATTAGCAGGCACATGCCATTGGCTTCTATGGTGGATGCTCCACATTTTATCTCACACTTGCTTTGTATAAACATTACCTATAGCATCTTGTTTAAACAAAGTGGTTAGGAATATTAGCAATATAAATGTGTGCCTCTTCGGATGTTATAATCAGTACTGAAGCAACTTCCATAACTCTGCCCCAATGCTCATACGATATAATGAAGAATAATTACTTTACCTTTATTTACACCTTCAAACAGTGTTACAGCTAGAGACAGGACAGTCAGCAGCTGCACAATGTAAAGAGTATACAGTACTATGTTATGCATTTACTTCTTTGTATTATGACAATCACATCTATCCCCTGTATCCCTTTAGTGCAATTACGTGAAGCGCTGCATTGATAAGCCATGTCTGCTGCATTGATAAGCCATGTCTGCTGCATTGATAAGCCATGTCTGCTGCATAATCAGTTATGTCAAATCTGAAATGGCCTTGTGAGATTATGTGAACATACTCAGAATTCTATATCCAAAAGAAATATGAAGTTTAATGGTCTATAAATGGGCATCTAAGCTTTACAAATGTATTACACCTCCCATCACTCTCAAGCAACCAGAGATTCTATACTGAAATGGACTTGTGAGATTATATGAATACAATAAATCTCTGGTTGCTTGAGAGTGATGGGAGGTGTAATACATTTGTTAACATAGGCCGCAGGTTGTGATTTCTTTTTAGTAGGCTAGCCTAAGCTTCAAATAAAAATACTTGTTCAAATAGTTTAAAACAATGTAAAAGTGTTATCAAAACCTACTGCTTGTAACTGGGTGATTTAAGAAACCCTTCCTTCAACACCATTAGGAATGGGAACACTCAATGTAAATTTGTGAGTTAAGAATCGGAACGTAAGTTATTGTGTTGTGCTAAGAATCTGTGAGCTTCCAATAGAGAATATATATTTACTATAATATATACATAGTATAATAATATATATTTTATATATATATATATAAAAAAAAAAGCCAGGCACTTGCTTTTTATAAAGTCATTTGCAGCTTCCAATAGAAATATACATACATATTTTTTCAATGCAAGCCTGGTAAATGTTTTATGGAAATATTTATCTACTATGTTAAAAAAAAAAAAAACATAATAAAAACGAATAAAATGCTTTTATCCATTATTGAGTCACGTTGTATTTAAGTGGTGGTATTTAACATGTTTGAGATGTTTGAAGGGCAAAGAATAAAAACACAAGGAGAAATAAAATCACACAATACATCAATTTAAATAGAGATCTGTGTCTTTTAATATATGTATATAAACATGTATATTGAATATGTACAGACATTGGGATATGTTCTAGTGCAATTCCGTGGAACCGTTACGTAACCAAAAGGGGCTACACACAAATGAAAGAAAATGGGCGGCAAAAGCAGTTGACAGGGAGGAAAGGAAACTAGGATCCTTTTCAAGTGGTGCTTTAAAACACCTCAAATCACGCTAGGCATAACTCCACACTTGGTTTATCTTCATTAAGTAGTTCTATGACATCATCAAAAGGCCCATGGTATCCATTAAATCTGTTCAGTCAGCAAGGGCCACAGCAGAGAACCACTAAATCTGAAGGGTGGCAGCAGTTACTTGGTTCCTACACATACACTGTTGAAGTCACAGGTCACATTCCCCTCTGAATCTATACGGCTCCCTATATTTTCAATTGCAGTACATGTTAGATAGACTTTCGCCCAAAACTCTAGGCCATGGTGCAAACTTTGAAATTGTTGACAGACTTGCTTCGTTGGATTCTTTAGTGATTGAAGAAAGTTTGAGACAAAGTGCTATGTTTGGTTACTATAAGTATAGTGCTATATGTGTATAACTTTTTTTTTTTACAGATGCATCAAAATTGAACGAAAGAAATAAAAAAACACACTGTTTCCTAGTGCTACCGTATTTTGCACACACACAAACATCTTTTATGTAAAGTGTATAGTATTCTACAGTGCCAAAGAAGAATATAAAATGTTTATATAAATTTAAGCAAGCTAGAGAATGCAAACAGGGGCCTGCCTTGAATAAATAGATTTGACATGCTATAGTGTGTAATCTGCAAGCCATGCTAGGGACAAATTTACTTTGGTATCTTGACTAAAAAAAACAAATTAAAACGCTGTAACAGGAATGCAGTTTTTTTTTTTTTTTTTTTTAAATTAAAAAAAAAAAAAACTTATTCCAAAATGGAAGTGCATTTTGGGGGATACATGACACCCCCATAAGGAATGTATACCACATAATATATGTAAATGTATATATTATAAGAGCAGCAATGCCATAGTTATGTATAATATAATTAACATATCTAATTTCAGTGTTCCTGCAAGACTGAATGTATTAAATATTTGCAGGATGTGCAAAAAGAATTGCCATTTGATATAAAATGTAGAAACCATGATATATAGCCTCACTACTGAGAGCACTGGAGACAGACACACAGATTACTACAGGAAACACTATTAGCCACGGTTTTTGGTTTCAGAAATATTGTACAATTAAAACAAGAGCAACTTCACATCATATAACTGGACTAAGGACAGCTTAAGGCGTATGTAACTGTGGGAAGCCAGCAGGATATCATGATATTTTAGCAGCAAAATTAATGAGGTAGTAATGCCACCTTCTATTCATTGCAAGACCTTAAACATGGTGTGCAGTGCGAAGAAAAGTTTAAGAACAAAAAAAAAACCTCACCACAGGGGTTATGTATAAAAGTTACACAAAGTTAGAAATTAATTTTAAAAAATGTGCAATTGTTGGTCTAATTTATAAAAGTCAAGGTTTTTTGTTTTTTTAAATAAAATTCCAACACTTTGTTGAGCTGCAAAAGCACCTCAGAATGGATCTGGCAGAGGTGGTCCAGCACTGTGAATTTTTATATAATATATATGGATTTATATCATATATACACGCACACATACATGGACAGCACAGCACACTGTAATAAGGATTGCTGCAGAAGCAGACAGGGATAAAATGACAATGCAAAATAGAAGGTGCTTTAATATGTGCAGAGCAAACCGAACAGTGGTACAAACAATAGAAACATAGAATGTGTCGGCAGATAAGAACCATTCGGTCCATCTAGTCTGCCCAATTTTTCTGAATACTTTTATTAGTCCCCCGTTCCCGGTCTTATACGCGTTTCGCATATTACTATGGTTGATTATGCAAAACGCGTAAGGTGTGGTCTTTTTTCCCAGCACATTGTTTGTACCATTGTTCGGTTTGCTCTGCACATATTAAAGCACCTTCTTTTTTGCATTAATTGGATTGTGGAGGGCACATTTTGTTCCCGTCTACTACTCATGCTTGATCACCCACCTGTCCATTCAAAACCCAAGGGATACAAACTACAAATCGCCAAGTAAGTGGAGCCTGCCAGCACCATTCAGGTGTTACATTTTGGATTGTTTGCTGCAGAAGTAGACACAGCCACAAAGAGAAGCAACTGTGATCCTGGGATGCAAGCTAAACATGGCGTGGACTTTCAGTTAAATTGAGTGAAACATAGGTGGTAAATGGATTTTCTTTTTTGAACCCTCCATTACCTGTAGGTGAGAACTTTTAAGTGTAAAATGCATTAGCAGCATTATCTCTTCTCCCTGACTAATAACCTTTTAATTTGGGTTTAGTCTTCGATTTTACACCAGCACTGGTCACTTTACAAACCACACTAGCTGTAACATTGGACTACACCCTGAGCTGACTGAGAATAGCACAACACTATTAGACCTGTGTGATCTTACTTAGTGAAGAGGACAATAGCCTCATTCCACACATTTTAAATTTAATGTTTCTCACACTTCCATAGCCTGCTTCCTCATCAGTTGCGTAAATCATTTTCGTCACAGGGTAACTAGTAAATGAACATTTAAGTACTTCTCTGGAAGCACAGGATGTTCTGTCACTGATTTACAGTGTGTTTGTTGTTTTTGTCAGTCTTTCAAACAGTAAAGGAAGGAAACAAATATGACAGCAGATTTGGGCAGTTGCCATGGTGAATGGCTGCTAACAAGGGCACATTTTAGAGAAAATAGATTTATAAAAAAAAAGTATGGATGCAAATAACTTAAAATACTGAGTTTTGTTGTATTCTACTTATTGACAGTGCGATGGGGGGATTACCGTAATACAAATTAATCCTAAACAGAAGCCCTTTAATAACTGAATCTTTATCAATGTAAGGCAAAAAGAAGCACATCTTAGTATACTATACTATACTGATAGCACCACAATTTGGGAGATATTGCTAACACTACATTGTGGCCATTTTTTGGACCGCACCAATCTCCTACAATTCAATCTCTTTTGCATGTTGTTCTAGATGTAAAGATTTAATGGCTATTAATTAACAGATACTGTTTAGAGTTCACTCTCTCCATCTCTTGTTGTCATATGACAACAGCCTGTAAAACATATTCCAGATCAGAGACTTCGCTATACATTAATTTAAAGGAATATCTGCACGCGGCACCCAAGTGCCATTATGAGGTAGACTCCAGGGCGTGGGGTGGCTCTTTGCAGAACAGTAATATCTCCATCTAACCAAGCGAATATAGTAAATTTATATAATCACATGATGACTGCAGTTAAGTGTTTTGGTTTGGAGGTGGACAACTCCTCAGAGACAGTTACGGGCACTGTTTAAAAATGGGGGGGGGGGGGTAAAACAGGTCTGAAAAGAAGAATTCTAATTCAAATGTGCTGCTGAATAGATTTAAAAGGTGTTTAACACCAGATAAAGCAAATGTATTAAGTGCTAAAGGATAGTGCAAAGAAAAATTCCAATAGGCGGCCCACTTTAAAGCAAGGGTGTGTCAAAATTGGTCCATCAACACAGACATGTCATGTTTTACTACCGAGTTATTGTTCTAGCGCACACACACATTAAATGATTATATATATATATATATATATATATATATATATATAATCATTTAAACACATTTTCTAGCACTAACAACACTATACAATGATTATATTTACATTAAAATCAATTTGCTCTAGTGCCTTTTGCACGTTTAACGGTAGGTGCGGTTAGAAGACATTGAGTGGAACATGCAACAGATTAAGCTAATGGTATGACGCAGGGAATGATAAATCTGCATGTCTATTCATGAAATGGAATCCGTACGCACGACTGACAACTATCCCTAATAACCTTTCAATTAAAAACGTTTGGATACCTGGCGCCCACTAACCAAATTATGGGTCTCTGAACAATAGGCAATGTTTATCAGACTGGACTAGATAATGGCAGCCAGGGACGGTGGCAGATAACTATATACCTGAGCAAAATCAGATAGGTGTCCCATGCTGCACCCTGCCCCTGTTACTGCCTGGAAGAGAATATTGGCTGGTTCACCCTACCTTCTCTCGTTTCCTGTTCCTCCATGTCTCCTGCTTTGCCAACAATTACAAGTATGGAGCAATATCGAGCCCACACGCACTTACAGGCAAGGGCTCCGAAACAAGTTTCAAACACGAAGAAGCACTATCACAAGCCCACGTGCAAATCGTGCATGACCATTGGGGTTGGTGAATGTAAGGGAGAAGATGGTACAATGACGCAGTGGATCTTCACCCACTCAGAGGATGCAGATCCACCTTTACTTTTTCCCCACTGCTCAGCATTCCTATGGTCGGGTAGAAGCCCCCTTGAGGCAGCACAGACTCCTTCTTTCCAATTATCTTCCCATTCCTTGTGAAGAAAACCTGGGAGATGGAAAAAAAAAAAAAAAAGGCAGGGGTTTCATCTTTTGTTCCTACTACAAATAAATATCCATCTCTGTTTGCTGACAATACAGAGACAGGGGTTTAGTGTAAACATGTTTTCCAGCAATTAATGCTGTTATTACACAAACTAACTACTGTTATTAATGTTAGTGTTTGATTTACATACATTACAGACCAGCATGATCCAGGTAATTGTTAGAGTAGAAGACGTGAACATGCTGCCATGTTTTCAAACAGATCAGCACTTACATTTCCCTTTGTATAATCCTTATTAGAAGACAATACATGCGATTACAAATATGACAGGAACAAACCAGGATAAGGAGCCGCATCTCACAAATAGCTGTCCGCAAAATCATTTTACATGAGACACAAATAAATAAACCATAGTGATAGAGAGATGAAGAGTTACAACTGGAGGAGGAAAAATAATTGGCAACAAACCCTAATGCTCAATGTAACATCTGCACTAATATCCCCAGTGTTCTGTATGGATGAGTAAGTATGCCTTTGTGAACTGGATCCATCTGTTTTGTGTTAGAGTTAATGTTTGGGTATTGTAGGATTACAAAACTTATTTCTATCCGGGACTTGTTATATTTTCACTAAACAATGGTCTACAATGTAGTAAATGGTAAAGAGATAAACATATTATCATTTTACTCTAGAAGTCAATGGAAACTGCTCAACACCCAATTTTCTATTAGACAGAAAAATATGGATTGGAAATCCAGAATTGTTGTGTGTGTACAGATACATACACATACACACACACACACACAAATTTAGAATGGTTGTAAAAACTACAGCACACATCCTTCAGATTCATTTTGGAAAAAAACTGTTTTAAAACAAATGTGTTTTATATATTTACAATTTCCCTGCAGCCAGTTTTGCAGACCACAGTAAAGTCATTTTTGTCCACAAAAGCCACAGTAAACTCTTTGCTTCTTCGCAGACATGTTAACTAGTGGTTTAGGCCTGTAATTGACCCATATAATGTTGCCTGTTAGCAGCACTGCAATTACAGACCTTTTCCCACTCACATTCCTAACATCCCTCTTAACAAACATGAAGTGACCACAACGCACAAAGCTCTTACAAATGGTCACTAGTAACTTCACATTACTGAGGCTGCAGATTAAATGTTTACTTCAATTATATAGAACAGATATGAGTGCTTCAAAAGCAAATCCAGGAACTTCAAAACTTTTTACAAAACATGGAACATGTGAATAGTCAAAAAAGGCGCAATAGTTACACATACACACACACACACACACACACACACACACACACACACACACAGTGAAGTTGATCATGGATTAACTCTGCCATGAATGTATTTACTTTTAATTCCCTTACCACTACTTTCCTGCCCTCATGCTCTCTCCCCAGGTCATCCTCCTCTTCTTCCTCCTCCTCTTCATATTCTTCGTGCTGCTGTTCCCGTCGCAGATACATCACATTCCTGACCCCACGTGGCTGCAGCGTAAGCTCCTTCATGTCACAGCTGTCATCACTCTCTCCTACAGAAGCAAAGCGTTTTAGGGTCATCTCCTAATGGAGTACACAAAGGGCTCATGCAAGCGGAAGCCTTGTTACAATCCATATTGCAACGGTCACTGTGCAACACATTCATTTATTCTGTCAAAATATGGCTAGATCCTGGTTACTAAAGGGGTTTCATGTCCAGAGTGGTCTCTGTTGTGCATCCTATTAGGGGAGGGGGGGGGGAATAGTGCATGTCATACCTTCACTGTCAAGAATATAGTCTCTTGGAAACATGATTCCGCAGCCCATAATGTCTCCCTTATAACAGCGTGGTCCGAAGGGATCCCCAACCCCGCTGCCATGGAAAATCTTTCCATCATCTGTTAGAAAAGACAACAATTACCCATCAAGTTTCACTTCACTAAAAGTGTGTACAATACCCGTGTGCATTGTGGATCACCATACTGTAACAAACACAGCCAATTTCATGCACTCCAACAGGTGGGGACCGCACATGACCCAGACTGCCTCCACCTCTCACTACTTTCTTTACATTTACCTGACGTTCGTTCTACATCTCTGAAATCTTGTGTATGTGTTTTGATGTATACTAAGCAGGTATATAGGCTCTATGCTCAAACCTTACATTTACATAGACTGCACACATAAAAGTGAAGTGTTTAAAATGTAGCAAAAGAATTGTCAGAATACATACTGACAAGAGTAAAATGTCAGCCCAAACACTAAGCACAGGTAACAATATCCCCATTACAATATATAAAAAGGTAGAAAAACCTGACTTTCAGATTTACACAAACATTTCTTCTAATTCAACAGATTTAGTATTAGGAGCTCTTTACCTGCATGATAAGCAACAGACCCACGACTCCAACCTGGGTGCCTGTTTTTGGGATAATCCTGCAAGAAAGGGGGGAACAAAAAGTGATTTTCGGAATTACAGAGACAATGGCACCCTGTGGCATTTAAAGGATGACCAGGTTTAAGACCAGTCAATGCTTGTAACCTTATGTGTGCTTCTAGTATTGATTCACACTAGCATATGTAGTGACGCCCTTCCATGAGGAATTAATTTAATAGCCCATCCCCAGTGGTGAAGTAGTGCGGTGGAGCCCATTGCAAATCACAAAATGTAAACTCAAAATATAGCCAGACCTTCTTATGTGAAAGCTGGTTTGCAGAGACAGTGTAGAGTTCGTTCCAAGAACCTACAAAACTAGAGCAGAGCATACATAAAACACATGTACTGCACTGCATGATTGGCCTGTTATGGAACCATCTGCTCTATCAGATTTCGTCTTGATAGCAACATATTGCATGCTGTGCTCACGCATAAATTCCATAAATTGGCAGAATGAGCTTTAGAAACAAAGTCTAATCTATACGCAGGTATTTGGTATCATGTGGAATGACTGGATAACTAACATTTGGGATGTTATATTTTAAAGTTCATTTGTTGTCTTTGAGGGACATATTCCAATATTTTGATTTTTTTTTTTAAATAACTAGACACTTCAAACTGGTCTCCATTTATGTTAGGCTTGGCCGGTGCTAATGCCACACACCCATTATATATGATATATTACTATTTTGACCACATGATTTAAAACAGCAGCACTAAAACCCAATGAGCAAAGTTACTCCAGAATATTAAGGATACTCTAATTATAGGTCCTTACCTTTCGTGCTACTCCTAACGCAATGTAACATTTCTCTCCAGGGTCCACAATCTCCACTTCAAAGTAATGGCTGCGTGTACTGAGAGAGCGTCGAGCCTGAGCTAGGCCCACGTCTATTATACTTTTACCCTTCCCCACATACTCCAGGAGCTGAGGAAAAAAATATCAGAAAACGAATGATTACAAAGAAAAGAAAAGAAAAAAAGACATAAAAGCAAAAGAGAAAAAAGCAATAGGGGAAGTGCACATTCTCACAGGCCTGGTTTGCCCACACATTTACGCCAAGGCCCACTCCAAGCAATAATACATAAATCATTTGCAGTTTTGTTACCTGTACCCTAAGCAGCCACGCCTGTCAATCACACATTGCTATGTTTCCTTGCTTTTAACCTGAAGAGATCTTACATTAACCTACAGACTGTATTCAAGCATCCAGCTGTTAGATCGGCCATTTTTGTGTGACACCTGCTGCCAAGCAGAATTTATGATACATAAAGTGTTCAGAGGGAATTCAATACATCAAATCAAAGTGGTTACTATAGGATCCCCTCCATCTATTAATCAATTGGACATACCATGCATTCTTCAGTTTGTAAACAAGCATGCACAAGTTGTGCGTGTCCAGAAAAAAAACTAGCTCATCTGTATCCTTAGCTGTGCATCTGGTGGAAAATACCTATAGATACGTGCTCTTGTGTCATGTATATGAACACTGCAAGTACATAGTTAGCATTTTAGACACTCTTTTCCCCCTCACAGGCTTTATTGATATGCTGGACAGCAGAGGATCAGTAGAAGCTACAAACCTGATACGTGCAAGTAAATGTATATAATTTTTATAATTATTGATTGAATATGCATTAAACAAATATCCACGCCATAACGCAGACCCCAATCTGTTGCTGCTTGGATATAAAATCAGGGAGTTCACATCTACGTGTATGCACACAACTGAACATTGCAAGGTAATAGGGCGGCCAGCTCAATCAAACATTTATATATTGCTGCTTTAAGAGCTATGAATTAAACAGGCATGAGAAACCACAATCATTTGGCTCATTATTTCTTACCGTGCCACATACTCTGACATCATGCAGCCTTCCCCATTCATCCTCATAGCTGTCCACCATCATTATGCTGTCATCCTCCTCACTGCTGAATTCAGCATTTAGATGAAGGCGTACTTCTTCCCCGAGTGAGTGCATCCCAACTGCTGGGAAAAGACCATCAGGGGACAAAGGCATCACAGTGCTGCCAACCTGCAGAGAGACACAGACACATTGCAACACTGTACAGAGTGATCGTAATGTGATAAAGAAGCAATCAGCAAAATGATTTTGTGTAAAAAAAAAAAAAAAAAAGTTATACACATACACACACACACACACACACACACACACCTCATTTTCCTACCCTCTTTCCATTTTTGGTGAAGAAAATCTGAGCAGTTTGTACATGAAAGGAGCTAGGTTCAATACCACATCCAATCCGGTCTCCAGAGCTGCATTTTGTTCCAAACTGCCTACCCTTTGCTCGCCCGTTGTACAGCCTAAAACAATAAATACAAAATGAAAGGAGACAAGTCTAATAGTCTTCTTACAACATTTATTCTCCCGTCCAACTGTGCTTTTTCACCTCTGCATGATGTAGTCAAAAAACAATAATAAAATCAGCCTTATTTGTGATGACAAATTATTTTTAAGCTTGCTCTCAGCCTTTTAATCATTTATAGATAATTATCTTTATCTGGCTCAAGTGCTAGCAAAAAGCATCAGAGAATTAATTAGTGAAAACCAACAACTGCAAACAATTGTATTTAACATTCTTATATATATATATATATTTATTTATTTTTTACACAAAATGAGAGTTTAAAAATCACCAAAACTCTTCTCCCATTAGTTTAAAAAAGGAAAAGTAATGCACAAAGACTGCACCTATACAAGGCATATATAACACTTAATTGAGCACCCATGGTAGCCATCAAGTGCAAACTGATAATCAGAATCAGAGAAACCACTTTACCATGGAGTAAAAGACAGTCGTTATTAAATGTGTGATGTTACTCAATTTTTTTTTTTAAAAAAGGCATATATTTTGCGTATTTAGAGAAAGCCAGCTGCTCTGTAAGAACTCAGTCAGTCCCTCCTTCCTTCATCTGGGTGGACACTTTTTTAGGAGGCCATCTCCATCTTTTCATTCAATTTTGATATAAAAATATATATATATAGTTTCAATACTTTACTTCAACAAATAGACAGAACCCCCCTATTTTGAAATAAAAGTCACTCAAAAATGTCAGAAAGGAACATAAGATGCAGAAATGTAAAGTGGAAATTTACTCACTGGAGACACAACAGCCAAATATACACGGTTACTTACTTGCCATCATCTGCGTGGTAAGCCACGGAGTCAGGCAGCCATCCAGGTTGGTGGTCCAGGCTGTAATATTGTGGAACTAAGCCCACAGCGATTGTCCCACGCACACCACGGTCCACAATAGATACCTGTAAATGGCATTCACAGCTCAAAAACACAGAATTGAGGAACATACCTACTAGAAATGCAATCAGGCCAACTGTCTACAATTTCCTAAATTAGAATACTAGCTGAATGGTTTGATTTTATTGCTGTAAATACCCAGAATACAGGTAGGATGTATGTACAGAAGCACATATTCTGAATTCTCATGAAAGAATAAGACAAAGTAAAATCACCAATAAAAATGGAGGTTTCTATAAACTTCCATATGTACATATTATGGAGAAAGATTTACCTCAAAGTAGTTATTGTCTTTACTTAATGGGCGTGGAGCAACGTAGCAACCAACTTCTCCCGAGTTTCCGTGGTAGCTATTGAAACAAAATAGTAGAAAAAAAGAAAGGGGGGATTATTATCAGCACATAGCACACATCGTACGGGGAGTGAGAAGCTTGTAACACTGGAGATATACTGGTTAGTCGTTAAGGGGATAAAGTAAATTGAAGTAGGGGACATTTTCTAAAATAGAAGAAAAGATGGACTAAAAAAAGTTAGAGGATGGAAAACGGAGAGGGGTAACAGAATGTATTTATCTTAAACTCAGAAAAGTAGTAGATACCAAGAAAATCCACCTTCCAGTGGCCAATACTGCAAACATACTGAAGAATGATTGGAATGTGTACAAATGCTCCCAGCTTCAAAGATAATTAAACCCACATGGGGCTCACCAAAAGGACCCCAAACTCCTGGAAAATATAAATAATACCCCCCCAGGAAGTGGTCGGCTAGCCAACGGCCCCCAAACTGCTCCTAACAAAAATGATTATCCCTCTTGAGGTTCGGGGGCTGCCCAAATGCCCCCGAAACCAATTAATTATTCAATATTTAAATTCATATTTGTATCTAGAGAATTAAAATGCACGAACTTTAGCTATCATACCCGAAATTGGAAAGTGTGCAGATAGGATCAGGGCACACTGGGTAGCCGGAAATGTATGATGGATACAGAGTAGCCACATTTTGGTTTGCAACATGCAACTGACCCAAATCGGCGCATTTTGAGTAGTACATTTGCATGTAATCAAAGTTTTTTGGGGCACTTACAGATTATAATTTTCAGAGTGGATTTATACAAGCAATAGTCACATTTAAGGGAAACTACTTGTCAATATCTACACCATTTTTCTATTGATTTATTATTTTATGCTTGGAAACAAACATTGTATCGAGTATCCTAAACAAAGGAAGAGAATTCAAGTGATATTGAAACAGGCTGTAGAATTTATTTAAAAATACCCCACAAGCACACTGATTGGTATGGATAAACACAGTGTTCCCACACCAGATGTCTAGTGTGGCTACAACAAAGATGCCAGTGTTATCTTTGTGGCCCATGTTCTGCAAGGTTTAGTAGCACAGGTCCTGCTGCAAAGGTCTGTTCAACTTCTAAAAACCAAATTACAATTGTAAATGAAGAGTAATGATAAACCATTCCAGCACTTGGCCTAAAGCCATGTAACAATGCTATTCTAGATCAGCATAAAAGTCTCATAATGTAATGCATAAGCTGCTCTACAGAACCAAATATTCTTCCAAGAGACTTTGTGGCTGTCGCATGTCTATCCTCACATATGAATGTACATAATTAAGAAAAAAAACAAACATGGAATGAATAGATCCTGTAATAACACTTCTCTAAAGAGATAAATACCAATAACAAGCCCAGTCCTTTTAACTGGTCTAGCAAGGAGCCAACACAACAGTATGTCAAATGAATCACTTCTTTTTTGTTTTGTTTTGCATGAGATGCTATTCACATAGTGATTGATTAAGGAATCTGCCAAATTCAATATTAGTCAAGTTGTATTACTTAACTTTGAACTAACAGCTAAAATGGTTAACCATTACTCATTGACATATATAATCTAATCCAAATAACAGTATGTTTTACATATTTTACAGACTTATTCATCGCTAAACAAATAGGATTATTTTTTAAGCAATTACCAAGAAGCAAGGTTGCACACAACAAAAATCCCCACGCTAATCATTACATATTTCACAATAAAAAATATAAACAGAATATTTGCAGCACCATCCATAAAATTAGGTAAAGAGGGAGTGTATTTTAAAGACAACCATTCAGTGTTATTAACCTTATATGGAAAAGAATGAAATAAAAATTACAGTAGAAGTCACAAGCCTGGCTGCTTCCCACCTTAGAGTGTCCCCGTCCACAACAATGTGTTTGGCTCTCTCCTGATACCGCACTGCGCGCACTTCTCGGATCTCACGAATTCGACGTCTCCAGTTTAAGAATCGGTAGTGAAGATTCAAGTCATCCATGTTCAAATGTTCCATGCCTTAGTCTAAATTAAAACATTTGAAGAATATTAAAATTATAAATGTGAAAAAGTTTTTATTCAAACCACTTGGGGGAGAAAAGAGCCCCAAGCCTGACATGACACATTCCTCCACTGAAACATACTGCACCAGATTGTAATCTTGCAATAGGCCGACTCTCTGTATTTTCTAGATCATTGTACAATTGCACCTATGATATAGGGTTCATATAATATCTCACCATCCATCTGTGTTCTGCCATTGATTTTTATACCACATCTCTGGCTTATGAGGAATATATATATATACATATATATATATATATATATATATATATATATATACACACACACACACACACACAAACTGTATATATTTAACCTTCTACTTACTACTGTTCATCTGTTAATACAATTAACCCATCATATTAAATACTATTCTTTTTTACACTGTAAGGTTACCCTTTTTCCATTCATGAGTAAATCAGTTGGGGAAAATATGAATGGTTTGTATTTAACACCGAATTATCCCCAAATATTACTGTCTCTATAACCCTGTGACAGGGGAATTTAGTAACCTTAATGAAGGGTCTCTCATCATAGGTAAAACTAAACCCTTTAGTTTTTGGGCTCCAATGAAAGTTACACCTCCCCCCATCACCCCATGGTTCCTTAGGGTCTCCCACATCACAAGCCTTCATCTCCCATCCCGCCCACACGGTCGTTTCACGACTTGCCCGGGTTAAAGCCCATCTTACCTTCCGCCATGGATACCATCAGTCACTTCCCCCGACTCTTTGCACCAAAACCAATCATAGCTCGCCTTCCAAAGGGATGAGGTGACGTAGCCAATCATCAGTTCCAGTCTCACGCGTAGTTTGGTACAGCCTATGTGGAGAATAGATCGAGTTATGGAGGCGGAACAATGCGGTGGGCTGTAAAAAAAAAAAAAATCTCTCGCAAGGTTGTAAACACTAGAGATAGCCGACACCAGACAGTGAAACGTGTTTCTAGTGTGATTCGCAGTTTTATCCTGGGAACCAAGTTCGCAGAGACGACTTTGAAGCTTAAGGACTTCACCAAAATGGCTCCTGCGCTATAGCTGTCAAACTGTCTCGAGACTCGAGTGTTCTGAACTTTAATATTTTACCCGGAGATGACGATAAAGAAAACTAGTGTTGTTGGCAGCAATTACGTGGGGAAGAGCTAGGCATGGATCCAAAACAATGGACATGAACTTTTTGCGTCAGAATGCTCGCTATTAATGAACTTTTGTCTCACTGTTATTGATACTATTATTCACCTTCCCTAGTGGAGTGTGTCAGCCTCATATACATATAGTTTAAATACACTGCTGCTTTGTTATGTAGACCAGTAAGGAATCTTCATGTTACACAATGAGAGGGGAGGGGTGGGGTGGAAGTAGCCTGCAAAAATGTCTGTGCAGCCCAGTACTGCATAGTGTGTGTGTGTGTGTATATATATTATGAACGTGGAGGCTGCAATAAATAAATAAATATAGGCAACAGGAAGATACTGCAGAGTACCTCAAATGCATACCTCCCAATATTGTCAAAACTTAATTTTTGGGGAGTGTCTGAAGGTGCAGTGATGGGCAGGTCATTACTGTGAGAATTAAGTTAATTTGTGGTCAGTAATAATTTAGAATGGATTGTAATACACATAACATTGAGTTTAAATACACTTTGTGTGTTTTATTGCTGTAGAATATACAACACACAAATATTCTGCGTTCCAATAAAAGAGGGCCACCGGAGATGGGATGTGGGTCTCAAATAGGGACGCCCAGGAGGTATGCAAATACATGAAAAACCTGTCATTCATGCCTGAGGAAAGGGTTTAACTAGTACTATGGAAAGCACAAATTCTCAAGTGATAAAAGGTGTCATTTTAACGTTTTCCAAAAATTGTGGGTCATGTAGAAAAGTTAGCTAAAAACAGAAATCACTATTTTCCAGATCCATACACTTCTAGCGCTATTGCAATTCTTTTTATAAACTATGCATATATGCACTGAAATCCTGCAGAAAATAGAAATCTAAACCCCATGTTTTAGGAAGTATAGAAAGGTGTAATCACTATTAAGGCTTCATTACACAAGCTTTTTTAAAGCAAATGTCTCCTGCTGGCTCGACTGATCTCAGGCATTCCCCTCCATTATACCATACAGTCCCCACTTCATCCTCTGAATAATTCATAATTCCAGGGATTATGATTTATGTGCAGTTAAAGAGACTGTCTGGTGCCCAAAATGCATCTTCCACATATTAATGTGCTTTTAAAGTACTTTAAATTGCATGTTTTACATTGCTTAAAATATTAGTTACAGAAGTTTGCAAGAAACCAGGGCTGTCCAAACTACCTACAGGAACCAATGAGAATAATTTCATTAAAATGAATAGCATTTCATGTCTCTAGAGATATCAGACAATGTGTTGCACTTTTCACAGACCATACCATGTACAAGAGCAAATCTATTACAGGCCACACAATGTATTCTATTCTAGCTGCAGAGGAAGTGACTAAATGAAACAAAAAGTGACTAAATGAAACATGCAGAGTAATCTCTGGGGAGGTCTTGAGTCAAATATTAAAAATGTGATTTATGCAGAATGCCTGCATCAAATCACACTGAAAAAAACCTGTGCACTATATAAGCAGTAGTCTCCTTTTTGTTGAGTAGAATGTCCCTTTAAGGTCTCAGTTTGCCTGACAGCACTTTTGCACATGCCATATAGATGGATCAGGGTTGCTCCGGAAATGGGTGCACCAAACACTTATTCATGTGTCATCACATTACTTTAAATGATCTCTGAGAATACAGCTGCACAATCAGAGCTATTCACTAAAGGTCTAGAGGAGTTGAGGTGAGATGAACAATTTTTTGTTGGTGCAGGTAAGTTAAGGTGAGATCTTAGTCCTATGAGATCTCCACCCTGATTGATTAATGAATTGGATTGTGCGTATATAAATCCTACAGATTGCCAGGCTGCACTTTGCATGTGTCCCTGGAAACATGACCGATGTTGGCAACTATGTGAGATGAATATCCCTGAAATAACCATGCATTTTGCAGTGCAAACTCTCTTAGCGGAGGAAGTGCCACCAGATTTTGCCACTTTAAAATGTATAATTAAGTCAGAGATAAAATGTTCATCTTACCTCAGTTACACCCCACTTTTAGGGTTACTACCTCAGTCATGTTTTACCAGCGACATACAACTTTTGCAGGCTTCTAAGAGTAAGCACCTTGTGTGCGAAACATGTCGTGTCCTGTCTGTTACCTGTGGATCTGTCTATTTTTCCTTCCAATAATTTCTTCCCTTTGGATTACAAAACAATTTCTTCCTGTTATTTGCGGTGCATACTATTTTGTGTACTGCCTATCAAGGATGGGAGTTGGAGTCCTACTGCATTGCAGCACCCGGTAAATATTACATCAAGATCATATAGCAGTAATACGGGGGGGGGGGGGGGGGGGGGGGTGATTGAGCTGGCAAATTGTTTGATCTTTAGAAGTCATATGTGACCAGAAGGAACTAACACTAAAAACCTATTCTTGACGCATATGCAATTTCAGGCGTAGAAAGTGTTGCTGTATAAAAACAGATGCACTGGTTGTTATACATATATCATTTCACTTTTTTTTTCCACTTCACTCTCCTGATACTTGTGACTGTGGCTATCTTTATAAATTTCTCCATTAGCAAGCTGCCCACTAAAAAGGGTGATATGAACATTTCTCTCACCAATTTAGCTATAAATACAAAGGTATACCCAGAGCTCTAATCTTAGTTATAGCAGCACTGAGGCAGTGTGTCCCTAAACCACACACAATAACATAAAAATAACATATACACCGTGCAGGGACAAACCTGGTGAGTTTCCCCCACTTAGCAAACTCGGCAAGTTTGTCCCTGCACGATGTATAGCTAAACTGGTGAGATTAAATTTCCATCTCACCTTCTAGTGACTCACTCCCACAGAGTCAGTTGTAAACATGTTTTGGGCTGCCCACATGAGTGCAATCAGGAGCGTAGAAAGGTTTCTAGGTCACTGATGAAGCCACCTGCACTTACAAAGCAACTTCCCCAAAACTTGATCTGTCAGAGCAGATGATTAACAAGCCACATTTACCACACCAGTGCGGTTTTTCAAGATATCCATGCTCCTGTATAGTAGCTCAGTTATTTTGAACTGTAAACCGATTTGTGAAAAACATTTCCATTTGACCCTTATAGAATGCAGTGTAATGGAAGCTTGTCTGATTTGCTAAGTGTGAGTAGAGTTGCAATACAAAATTGCCCATGCTTGGGTTGATACAACTGTGACCCATAAAAACAAATGTTACAAAATGCTAGGATTTTAATAAACAATAAAATCCGCTTAATGGCTGTATATGTTAAATGTATACATTTTGAGAACTAGTTTAGGTCCAGTAAAGCATGTTTATATAGTGTGCACTACAAGCAAATTAATAGAAAAACCAGACCGCAAAGATAAGATAATGCTTGATTTGCAGGTATGTCTGTCCTTGCTATCAGATTGGGTAATTGGGACAAAGTTTCCTACAACTCCAAAGGTTGGTGAGGCAACTTTACTTTATACAGGAAACATAAATACTTAACTTGTCCTGAAATCAGTTCATTTAAGTGCTGACCTTCCAGGTAGCAGTGTGCATTTGATTTGGGGGGGGAGTGAATTGACTTCACTGGACTTTGGTCTTTTCATACTCTGGTGTGTACCTGGGCTCCATCAGGTCACTGATACAGCATGGGACTCACCCAGGAGACTAAAGAAGGCACCATGAGGCAGCGAAAAGGCAATCGCCCACAGGAAGAGGCCTGCAAGGAGCAAAATGGTAATTCTGTTTTACATTGAGACAAAATGGAAGATACAAGTGTGGAAAGAGACCTGACATGGGTTGCCTATAAAAATGATATATTTGTTGTGTGCGTTGTGACACATCTATGTTTTTATTTAGGGATAAAAAAATGGCAACTTCAGGGCTGGATAGAGTCACGTTTTATAAACTACATAAATGCTTTACCTGAATATAATGGTATTTTGCCACTCTACAGGAGTAAAGAAGGAATGATTGAGTAATTGGAGGTATGCAAATGTTCCATTAGCATACTACATACAAACTGGTACTACATATGGTCATACAGTGTATAGCCCAGTGTGTAATACCTGCACAGAGCAATGCACTGTGCACAGACAGTAATAATAAGTAATGCCGGGGCAGGACTGTTACGGCAACTTAGGTTTTAAATATCTTTGTGCGATCTCCTACTTATATCACATGTGAATTTGTTACTGACTTATTTTAGCTTGGTAGCTTTTTTCAAAGTTCAGCTATTTTAAAGGGTTTGCTGCAGAAAGAGAGAGAATTGCAGGGAACGGAGATTAGAATTTAAAACTTAAGGTCAACACAGCCTAGAGTTGTAGAAAATTCTCCCATTCAGCTGCATTAGAGAATTGTTTTTCAATTCTAGGATACTAGTGCTTTAAGTTTGAAATTCCCATCTCCATTAGCTGCAATTCTCTGTCTTACTGAATAGACCCTGAAGCTTAGATGGAGATTGATTTACATTTTTCAGCAGTCTGAGATCTTCCTTTTCTACTCTTACAGGTAAGTCATTTAGTCAACGTCTTTGTTGATTTGTACTGATGTCCTGTTTTAAGTAAGGAATCTGGATTGAATAGTTAGGTTAATTGTTTGTTATTGGACATGGGACAAATTTTAACTTTTGGGGAGAGTGCAGAGCTACTCCATACGCTAAGTGCCTAGCGTCTGGCTGTTCGTGGCCATCACCACACCAGGTTAACTCTCTTCCATGCCAGGGGCCACCAGAGTGCCGGATATAATTTGCTGTCATATACCATGGCGCAGCAATGACCGCAAGAAAGCACTAGCATCAAGGGGCGAATAATTCAAGCCGATGGGTGTAGGTGGCCCTTGTCTATATAAACTAGTTAGGTTTTATTGTTAATTGTTTTGCAATCAAAATATTCCCTATATTTTTATTACAATGTACAAATGCAATGCTGTTATTTATTAAATTCAGTATCTTTCTTATCTATCGTACAGTCTCCTGTAGTCTCAACTGATTTCTTTTAGTCCCAACAACATCATGTTTACAGTGTGCATTATCTACTATCTCATAAACAATCGTACAGGAATTCTGTACCTTTGTAGTCCTCTCTATACTTTACAAGACTCTGATAGCAAACGCTTGTGGTTTTTATAGATTTGGGATGTATACACTTAATATGTTGAGACAGTAGCATGCATCTTTCTGATGGATTGAGATCAATGTAATTATGGCTCAGGGTTAAATATGGCGTTTGGTTACCGAGAAAGTCCTTCTTATAGATTAAAGCCATATTTAGCAAGATTCAATGTGTGTGTGCACATTGAGGACTATTTTAAACACTCAGGACTACACATTTTATATGACTGATTGACTAACTAAAATGTCACACTAGGACAATTCTATCTAGATTAGGCCATTTCAAAGGTGGAAAGCAGTGCAGGGACGCTCTTTCAGATTTGCAGTGGTTTGCTATATTTATTTTTTATCAGGAACTCTGTACCATCGTGTCAACTTGTACACATCTTATAAACTCCCACAATACACCTGGGATCAATAAATGGGAAGCAATGACTTGAAGTGACTGCACCTTGAAAACTGGGCATGATAGTGAGAAAAACACAATGTAGTCCTTAGTAAATTATTAGAACTTCTGATTTACTTAGTGTTGTATTCTCTTTCCTTTTTTAGGTGCTGTAGCTGACCACATTACCAATCTGGTAGAATGGAAGAAACACATGGAGGTATGAAGCCGAATGATTCCAACAGTAAAGTATTTATAGTGAAGTTCCAGTTGTGCATAGTGTACATAGCTACTTGTGTGCAGATTTATAAACTGTCAAAATGAGATACTCACGTTACATAAAATAACACTCAAACTTTTGGACAGTGTTGAGGCAAGCTATCCTGAGTGGTTGGGAACATCTTCCATCCATTTTGTTTACATTTTCTAATAGGAGTTTGTGCTGTAATATATACCATAAGCAGATATAGGATACTATAATCTCGAGGAAGTACTAGTGGGAATCAAAAGGCGGTACAGGTGGTATTCAACCAGACCAGAATGTGTACCCTGTGGTTGAGCCTCCGATTTTATAGGTCCAGGAGAACCAAAAGAACCCCAGAGGTAAAGGTGAGTTACTCTAGGGAGGCAGGATCCACAAACCACAGATAAGGTAAACTTATAACTCGATACAGAGCTGGAAGCACTGGAGAAGTAAAACTGGCACGGAATAAAGAGTAGACAAAACAGGCAGCATGGGTCAAGGCTAGTGGCAAAGAGAGTAGTCAAACTGGCACGGTTCAAGGCTGGCGCCAAGCAGAGTAGTCAAACACGCATGGGTCAAGAATATGGAAAACGGCGAAGTCAAAACAGGCGCAGGTCACAGCAGGAATCAAGATACTAGTAAATAGCTAGTCAAATGATCACAGGCAAATTCCACAGTATAAATGAGGGGTTAGATAGTCTTCTAACATAAACTGTGCCCACTAACCAATCAGAGGAGAAGGCAGTGATTAGATATAGGCCACTTTAAGAATATATTGTCTTCTCACGGCATATGAGCGACACATACAGCCAGAGGTGCACACTAAGAGGAGGGGTCTCGGAGAGGAGATTGAGCAACCCACTCCTGAATGACTCCTGTGTGGGAGGTCCGTAGACATGGGCCTCCGTGGATGGAACTGGAGACACCCATGGTGGCACGCAAGGTAATAATACCAATCCTCTATGTGTCAAAAGAAATCGAGAAATATTTATTTTGTTAAATGATGCTTATAAAAGAAGCATGCCTTATTCTATGTTCTCCTTTTATTGAAACTTGCTTATTACATTGTTACATGTTGTGCAACTTTTTTTTAACATTATTGTCTGGTCATCTGATTCTATAGCAAGAAAAGTGATCAGGTCAAAACTTCACCAAGATGTTTTTATTTATATTTTCTCTTTTGGTGGTAATTTCAGGTAATGAAGGCGGACTTGGTGGAAAACATGAGCAGCCATCTCAGAGACCTCCTCGACAAAGCCGTGACGGAAGCGGTTCAGTCATATCGTAAAGGAGATTCCTCCTCATTGCCACATGAAAAGCACAGGTCAGGGATTCATACTCAATGAAGGAAAAAAACTATATTAACCAGATTAAGCTAATGTACTAATTTAGGAGGTAGAATCTCTCTCTGGGTTAATGCGCTGTGTAATCCCCCTACAAACTCTTTCCATAAGTGTTCTCTATAGAGTGGCGTTTGCTGGCCTAAAGATAATATATACCTGCCACCTCATGATAAAAAGGTTATAGCCATAGGCATCCTTTACTCTTTATTTGGTAAAAGCATTACAGAAAAACTATAAGAACAAAGAATACTGAACTCACAGATTTTATATTATGTCGCACTATCTGCATAACACATAATTGTTAACCAGAATTTTAAAATAAACTAAAAAACATTTTAAAGAAACACTTTTAGTAGTTAGCAGAGAGGTATGCAGGTTTTATCTTGCATACTAATAATTTATTAATTATCCATGAAAGCGGCTCTTTTGTGGATAAATTGAACATTTCTGAATAATAACCCTGAATGACAAAAAGCACAGCTTACCAAGCAACAGTTTTAAACCCATTAAATAAGGCAGAAATCTGCATGGCTAGTAGGCCCACTCTAAGACTCACCATTTCCTGCAATATTGATATCACTTTAAGGTTATCTATGAACATATAGTAGTGATTTTTGTTGTGTGTTTTTGTTTTGTATTTCAGGAACCAAGGGGCTGTGACGGAGAAAAAGAAAATATTCGTTAATCGTGCTTCTCTGCTAGAGTAAGTATGGCACTCGATTATTAGCCAGCTATCAGATACACACTGGGCTGCATTCATGGCAAGTACTGAATGGGGAGCAATCGCAATAAAAACGTTGAAATGTTTCTGCTAATTATGCTTCTATTTGAAGAATGACTTGTTATTAATATGGCCCATGCACTAAAAACATACTGTGTCTGCCAGCGTTACTCCGTAATTATCTTATGGACTGGTCGTGTATTACTAAACGTCTACTCCAATGTTACCAGAGCTCAGTATCTTATGGACTGGTCATGTATTACTAAACGTCTACTCCAATGTCACCAGAGCTTAGTATTTTATCGACTGGTCGTGTATTACTAAACGTCTACTCCATTGTCACCAGAGCTTAGTATTTTATCGACTGGTCGTGTATTACTAAACGTCTACTCCAATGTTACCAGAGCTCAGTATCTTATGGACTGGTCGTGTATTACTAAACGTCTACTCCAATGTTACCAGAGCTCAGTATCTTATGGACTGGTCGTGTATTACTAAACGTCTACTCCAATGTCACCAGAGCTCAGTATCTTATGGACTGGTCGTGTATTACTAAACGTCTACTCCAATGTCACCAGAGCTCAGTATCTTATGGACTGGTCGTGTATTACTAAACGTCTACTCCAATGTCACCAGAGCTCAGTATCTTATGGACTGGTCGTGTATTACTAAACGTCTACTCCAATGTCACCAGAGCTCAGTATCTTATCGACTGGTCGTGTATTACTAAACGTCTACTCCATTGTCACCAGAGCTTAGTATTTTATCGACTGGTCGTGTATTACTAAACGTCTACTCCAATGTTACCAGAGCTCAGTATCTTATCGACTGGTCATGTATTACTAAACGTCTACTCCAATGTTACCAGAGCTCAGTATCTGTCACGGACGTCTGTGCAGATAAGGTCTGGAGTCGCGGTGCAGGGGTAGTGGGCGATTCAAGGCCCTGCGCAGGGTGAGCACTCTCCACCTGGGGTGGAGCCCCAGGCTTTGAATGCCCACATGCCTTGTTTGGTTTCCCACGAGTCATAGCCAGGCAGGGACAAAGCAGGGTCTAGGATCAAGCCGAGATCAAAGGACTGGAGAGAGCAGGATAGTCAGGATCAAGCCGAGGTCAAAGGACTGGATAAAGCAGATTGGTCAGGATCAAGCCGAGGTCAAGGGACTGGAGAAAACAGAATGGTCAGGAAGACGATGAACAGGTATCAAAAACACAAGCTAGCAGAAAATAAATGTACCAGCTCTGAGGATGGGGTTTATATTGCTCCAGAGCTCATTACTACAAGGACCTACACCTGGGCAATAGGTAAATAAGAAGACAGTCAGAGAGATAGCCACTACTGCTACATGAGGAAATAGAACCAGCAGGTGGCGTCTGGAACAGGAGCAGGGAACAGGAACCACAGGAGTCAGGGTTCGAATCCAGGTAGATAGTTACACTACCCCCCTCTCTAGGGGTGAGCACCTAATTTGGAATTAAAACCCTTCTCTTGTTTTTCTTTCTCATTTTAGAAGTAGCTGCTGAGGGGCACTTCTGTTGCCTGGTCTGCCAGGTAATGAGCTCTTCATCAGATGAGAAGTCTGAACCAAAGGGAAAATCATAAATCTTGGGTGCAGAGATCAAAGCATTAGCTTTATGCAGGGATGGCATAGGTTCTTGACAGAAATAAATGAGGCATTTCTCCGCTGAGGAGTGGCAATGACAGTCCCGATAACATTGGTAGGAACAGAGATGTTAGGTGAGCCAGCATGATAGATATCTTCAAACGTTTCTTCAATGGAGCTGTCAGGTAAGCATTCCATACTGGAGGACAAAGGCCTACTGGACAGATATTTACGTAGGCTCCCAGGAGCGGACGCAGGCTTAGTTAACAGCCCTGATGCTTTTCACATTTTCTCTGGTTTTGAAGGTCGAATAGGGCAATAGCTGATTATAATGCCCAGATCTCCCACAATAAAAACATAGGTTGTTGTTCCTACGCCAGGACCATTCCGGGGCTGTGAGGGGACCCCTCGCTGAATTCTTCACTGGTGAATGCTCTGTCATGCTCAGTGAAGAGAGAGCAGGTATAGGCCTCAGATGCAGACCAGAGTCACTGGCAGGCTTATGGGTATTTATTCCAGTGACTGGTTTCAGAGAGCACAGCTCTGGTGCCGAATTCACCCTGGACAGTTTTTTCATATTGGGAGATTGGCTATTAGTAAAGGCTGACCTCAAGAGACGAACCTCTTCCTGGAGCAGAGACAAACTTTTCTGCAGCGTCTGAATATACTTTGATAAAGTCCCCACCTGTTCTATCAAAAGTGTTGTTGCATAGGCCCTTGCGGACTCCATAGTGTGGCTGGTACATTGTGTCACGGACGGCTGTGCCGATAAGGTCTGGAGTCGCGGTGCAGGGGTAGTGGGCGATTCAAGGCCCTGCGCAGGGTGAGCACTCTCCACCTGGGGTGGAGCCCCAGGCTTTGAATGCCCACATACAGAGGCCTTGTTTGGTTTCCCATGAGTCATAGCCAGGCAGGGACAAAGCAGGGTCTAGGATCAAGCCGAGGTCAAAGGACTGGAGAGAGCAGGATAGTCAGGATCAAGCCGAGGTCAAAGGACTGGAGAGAGCAGGATAGTCAGGATCAAGCCGAGGTCAAGGGACTGGAGAAAACAGAATGGTCAGGAACACGATGAACAGGTATCAAAAACACAAGCTAGCAGAAAAAAAATGTACCAGCTCTGATTGCTGGGAGGATGGGGTTTATATAGCTCCAGGGCTCGTTACTACAAGGACCTACACCTGGGCGGTAGGTAAATAAGAAGACAAAGTCAGAGAGATAGCCACTACTGCCACATGAGGAAATAGAACCAGCAGGTGGCGTCTGGAACAGGAGCAGGGAACAGGAACCACAGGAGTCAGGGTTCGAATCCAGGTAGATAGTTACAGTATCTTATGGACTGGTCGTGTATTACTAAACGTCTACTCCAATGTCACCAGAGCTCAGTATCTTATGGACTGGTTGTGTATTACTAAACGTCTACTCCAATGTTACCAGAGCTCAGTATCTTATGGACTGGTCGTGTATTACTAAACGTCTACTCCAATGTTACCAGAGCTCAGTATCTTATGGATTGGTCGTGTATTACTAAACGTCTACTCCAATGTTACCAGAGCTCAGTATCTTATGGATTGGTCGTGTATTACTAAACGTCTACTCCAATGTTACCAGAGCTCTGAAACCTGAAATAAGCAGTTCACAGGCTTGCCCCATATGAGGTACCTAGCTCACAAACCAAACCTAGGTTAAAAGGGGAAATATTCATTCAAGCTATGCTTTATTTATTTAAATATATATGTACTGGGCAAAAAGAACAGAGCATTCTGCACAGAACAGCATATTTTTTGCTTAAATGCAAGCTCTTAGCTTGCATTTAAGGTGAAGTGTAGAATAAGGTGTATTAAATCTGTTTTTTTTCCCCACAGTGAGCTGATGGAGGTGGAGCACTTTCGCACTATCTATCACATGTTCATAGCCGCACTGTGCGTATTTGTCATTAGCACTGTCTCTGTGGATTTTATTGACCAGGGAAGGTAAGAAATGTCAATAGGAACCTGTAAATTAATAGAGTGGATCCCACTGCAACTAACATAAGTGGATTCTGTCAGCCTAAGCACTGCTTAGAGAATAAAAAAATGATATACGCCAGTGGTTCCCAAACCAGTACTTATGCCTTCCCTAACAATCCAGGATTTAGGGGTTAACCATGTATGTTTAAAAACTCCCCAAAAAACAATATTTAGGTGGACAGAGTACCTTTGAGTAACACATATGAATTATACATTCTGCAGAGCACCCTGTAAACTGCATGAAGTCAGAAACTGTGATCAAAAACAATGACTGTTTAGGGTACAAGAAATAAAGCAGTGCAAAGAATCTGTCAAATGCGCCCTGTATGTTAAATTGAAGTTTTATTGATTCCATTTTATTTACTTTTCTCCTAATTACTTACCCGTCGTCTGGTATAAAATACATGTACAATTTATTACATGACCAGAGGATAATGTTATGGTTTATGTTTATTTAATGTTCCCATAGCTGCCACTGAAACAACTCCAAAAGGCTTAATACATCATAATTACATCAAAACGGTCCCCTTTAGTAGTAGAACACACCCTGCAAATCATTAGTGACCATTCTCTATATAAGTCCAATGGAACATACCATCTTTCTCTTTCTTTGCTGCTCCCTCAAGGATAAGTATTCATTTTTAAGATTTATAATGCATATATATTGCGACTGATCCCAACACTAATAAATATATAATAAATAAATCTAAATGTATTGCTTTTGGCTTCAGAAGGAAGGGGCCTGCATCAGTCGTAGCAGAGTGATGGCAAGTCTAAAATGTATGGAAGTAGGAGATTACATAGACCTTACATAAAATAAATACAAAAACGCTATGGACATTTGTGCAATGTGGGAGCATATGTCTGGATAATTCATCTCTTTGCTCTCTCATTTCAGACTGGTTTTAGAATTTGATTTGCTGTTTTACACCTTTGGAAAGTTGGGCATCGTCGTATGTTCATGGATCTGTCTCTTTGGCTATACCTTCTGGGTCCCTTACAGTTTGCTGCACTTCTGGGGATCGCGGTATCCCCAATCAAAGCATCCATTCCTGTTGTCTGCTTTCACAGCGACTGTTCTTATCGTAAGCCAGTTCTGTATACTGTGTGCGCTCCCAGTATACATTGTGATCAGCTATAAACTTCCTCCTGCATCAAGCTTTATCGTCACCATGGAGCAGGTATGTAATCCTGGGTTTGGGTTGAACTGATAACTATTGCTAGAATAAATCTGCAATAATTGCTGGAAAAAGATGTGAAGGGAATGTCTTTCATTTTTAATTTTCTTTATATTATTACAGTGGCTAGAAAATGTAAGTGGACCCTTTGGAACTACCAGTATTTATGTATATATTAGTCTTCAAATATGGTCTGATCTTCATCTAAGTTGCAATATGAACAAGCACAATCTGTTTTAACTAATAACACACAAATTATTGTATTGTTCTGATCCATATTATGAATGCATCATTCAAACATTCACAGTAGGGGTTGGAAAAAGTATGCGAACACCATGGCTCCTGACTTCAGCAAAAGCTAATTAGAGACAGGAGTCAGCAAACCTGGATTAAAGGTTTGCTTTAGAGATACTTTGATTAAAAAACATAAACTGATGTGAACTATGTCTAGCAAAAAAAAAATTCAGAAGACCATCCTATAGCACCAGCTTATGTCACCATAAGTTATCGCAGTATGGCCAGACGTGGGTCCCTTGTTCATTGTACCTGGAGGGACACCAGCCGTATGACACTGAAGAGGCCAAAGATGAGCTGAAACGTGCATCTGTGGTTACCATGTTCCTTGTGCAGAGGAGCCTTGCCATTCATTTCGGTTCTGGACCGCCCTTCAGTGCTGTATTTACCGCGAGGCATCCTAGGGTGGCAAACTTTGGGGGGCGGCAGTGAAATTTAAAAATGTAAAAAAAAAAATCCACCCATTTAAAAAAAAAAAAAAAAAAAGACCGCGCTTGCAGGCAGAGAGCGAGGTGAGAGGGGATCGGAAGATCCCCCCTCACCGTCTCTGCCTGGCGGCATGCTGCACGGGAAGCCGAACAGGCAGCACAGAGAAACCTCCGTGCTGCCTGTTCGGCTTCCCGTGCAGTGTGACACGGAAGTGCCGACAGTCACGTGACCTGTCGGCACAACCGCCTGGGAGCCGAACAGGCAGCATGGAGGAGACCATGCTGCCTGCCACTAGCCACCAGGGAAAGGTAAGTGCTGGGGAAATGGGGGGATTTGGGGAAATTGGCTGGGGCTTATTAAATGGCAAATAAAACTGGCATATAATTGGGCAAATTAGCAGGGGCATATTAATGGGACATAACACTGGCATATTATTGGGCAAATTGGCTGGGGCATATTAAATGGCAAATGACACTGGTATATTATTGGGCAAATTGGCTGGGGCATATTAAATGGCAAATACACTGGCATATTGGGCAAATTGGCAGGGGCATATTTAATGGCAAATAACACTGGCATATTATTGGGCAAATTGGCAGGGGCATATTAAATGGCAAATAACACTGGCATATTGTTGGGCAAACTGGCTCGGGCATATTAAATGGCAAATAACACTGGCATATTATTGGGCAAATTATCAGGGGCATATTAAATGGCAAATAACACTGGCATATTGTTGGGCTAATTGTCGAGGCATATTAAATGGCAAATAACGCTGGCATTTTAGGCAAATTGGCTGCGGGATATAAAATGGCAAATAACACTGGTATATTATTGGGCAAATTGGCAGGGGCATAGTAAATGGCAAATACTGGCTTAATATTGGGCAAATTGGCTGGGGCATATTACCGGTAAATGGCAGAATAACACTGGCATATTATTGGGCAAATTGGCTGGGGAATATTAATGGCAAATTATACTGGCATAATATTGGGCAAATTGTCAGGGGCTAATTAAATGGCAAATACTGGCATATTATTGGGGAAATTGGCTGGAGCATATTAATGGCTAATGAAACTGGCATAGTATTGGGAAAATTAGCTGTGGAATATTATAGGTAAATAATATTGGCAATGTGTATGTAATGGGGTGCTAGAGGCATGTAAATGGAGTGATGGGGCATGTCCTTGGTGTGCAACGTGGGTTATGGGTCATGTCGTGGGTGTGCATCGTGGGTAGGGGGGGTGCCCAAAATGTGTCTGCCTAGGGCAGCACAAAACCAAGATACACCACTGCCGCCCTTTATGGATGGGACCCGTCTCATATGATAATGGATGGGTTTTCCATGTAATGGTGCAAGTGAGCAGAAAAATGGTGATTCCCTTCCCAAGTAGATACCATCCTATAGGACAGGCTATTTCAATGCTGTCCGTTCTCAGTGAGGTGTGGCTCCCACTTTTTTGTCACCATTCCGAGAATAGATTTAAATCTCTCTTTATGCCAGTCATTACAAAACCTAATGTTCAAAATTCAGACATGGACCCAAGATCTAAACAATAGGCAGATAAAGCCATTTGTATGGTGGGACATATAACTGATCCTTTATCTTCGAAGGTAAACCCTACATTGCCGCCTTTGTCAACCGATACTACCCTGCACAAACTCTAAAGCTCTCCTCCAACCTCACCTCTTCACACTCAATCCTGCAAGATTTTGCCTGAGCTGCCCCCTCTCTCTGGAACTCCCTGCCACAGAGCATCCTCTCAATCTTTCTCAAACTTCAAAAAAGCCCCTAAAACTCATCTCTTTAAGGAAGCTTACTACTCATCCAACTAGAATACCTTTTAATTAACCTCTAGCTAATCCGACCTAGGTCACTGTCCTCAAATCAGGATCAGGTAGCCTAAAACTCGGGACAAATGAGAATTAAGGAGTGGCCAATAGAAAAAAGGGATGCAATCCTACAGCAGAGATATAAATGTGCAACACACAAATACCCAAAAGTAAACAGGAAACGGAGATTAATCTCTCCGCAAGGTAGCAAGCCAATACCATCAAAACACCACAATGGTGCTAAATATATATGAAAGCACTTACCCTGTGAAAACTACAGGTAGGATGAAAACTGCATTGTGAAATGTGGAATGATCCACTCTAACTGTAAAAAAGAAAAAAAAACATAGTGCAGTATATAATAGCTCTCAGTGGGATGATGGTGAATGACAGGTACTCACACTCCAGTATTTATGTGGAGCAACATACATGTGTACAGGGCCACCATCAGGGGGGGATGGGGAATACACAACTGTCCCGGGCCCTTTAAAAAAAAAAATGTAAGCAAACTGGGCAGCTACCAGGGCCCATTCATTCCTGGGGGCCCAAAGCAGCTGCCCCGTTGCCCGTGTGACTGTCTCACAGGGAGTCCCAATCGAGCAGCAGCCGGCAGATCGGCATCCAGTGAATACGGACCCGACTTTTAATCACAGTCTCCGGAAATGATGGCAAGTCATATCCGGTGGCTGTATTTCCTGCACGCAGCATGGAAGAAACTCTGCGGAGGAGGCTGCAGAGGATGAGCAGTATCCAGGTAAGTACTGGGGAAGGGGGGAGGATTGGCTGTGGCATATTACTGGACAAATTATCAGTGGGCCATTAATGGACAGATTATCAGTGGGCCATTAATGGACAAATTATCAGTGGGCCATTAATGGACAAATTATCAGTGGGCCATTAATGGACAAATTATCAGTGGGCTATTAATGGACAAATTATCACTGGGCTATCAATGGACAAATTATCACTGGGCTATTAATGAGCAATTTTCTCATTGTCATTTGCTGTACCCACACAATTTATATATTGTTTTTATCGTAACAATAAGGGCTTTCTTTAGATACCATCATTTAGATCATATCCTATAATAGGTTAGATGATATACTATATAAAAATAAAATATGGTGACATTTAAAAAAAAAAAAATTCTGACTTTTTTTTCTGACTTTTATTTGAAAAATCTTTTAGTGATCTACAAAAGCTAATAAAAAAAAAACATCAGATTATACTATTTGTCCTGGTACAGGGATACCGCCTATGCATTGGTTTGTCAGCTTGTTTGGGGGTTAAAAGGCCACATTTGAGAGGTTTTGATATTCCAACTTGGAATTTTGACATGTAGAGCAAGGAAGGGGTTTATCGATCTTATAAGAGCCTTTATCGTACTGTATTAAATTACAGTATAAAAAATGAACCCCTAAAATTTTGTAACATTTTATTTAATTTATTACAATTAAAAATGTACATGATACACATTTTTGCCATACTGCCTTTGCCACTGATCGTCTGTTACTGATCACTATACATGCGCTCAGACAGCATCAAAAATATTGTTACGTTAAACGTAGTCCCCTAGTGGGTACAATTAACCCCGAGGGGTATAACAATTTTTTTGAAAAAAAACTGCAAATAGCAAAAAAAAAGTTTCTGCGGCCAGATCACTGCATAGCCGGCTAGATCGCTGCTTATGTAACAATCTATGGAAAGCAAGGGGTTAATAGCTCTTAAAAGAGCCTTTGTTATACTGTAATAACAGTAAAAAAAAATTAACCCCTAAAAAATTGCACACAGCAAAAGATTTGCTGCTGTGCATGTTCACTGTGCCCCCTGCTGATCCCATGCAAAAACTAGGGTCTCTCGCTGCACTAGCAGCAAGAGACCCTCGCATTCAGCTGTCAGGATGGGGCGAGCCCTTGCTTTGATTGGCTGCACGTCAGCATGCGACAACCAGGAACTGCTGTGTCTCGCATGTGAGACACAGCAGATAGTAACCCCACGTGTTATTAAGATACACGTCGGGTTTACTTGCAAGTCCCGGGACATGTTTTGTTTAAACCTTGCTTCCTTCAAAAAAGTAACCCCTAAAAAATGTGCAGACAGCAAAAAATCTGCTGCTTTGCATGATCACTGCGTACTCAGTGATCAGTGGCAGGGAAGGGGTTAAATACTGGGAATGGCTTTTATAAAAGCCCTTTATTAACATTTTATTCGATATTTTTTCATTTATGACATCTAAAAAAATTACATTATCTGATCTGTCTCTCTTCCTCACTAAAACTATACTTAGGAGAAGGAGGCAGATTTACACTTGTCAAAGGCAATATTCATAAATATTCAGGAATTTCAGGGCCCCTTATTGAACACATTTTCTGCCCCCCGCCCCCTGACAATATCTCCCACTCGCCCCACCTACCCTCACAAGCATGTTATCCCGGTGTAGTGTAATATGGAGGATGGTTGGGAGCAGTTGGTCAATATGCCAGTAATATTTTGCCGGTTAATATGCCAGTAATATTTTGCCACTCGGTATGCCAGTATTTAGCCATTCACTATGCCATTATTTTGCCATTTAATATGCCCTTCTTTTGCCATTTAATATGCCATTATTTTGCCCTCAGTATGCTATTCTTTTGTAATTTATTATGCCAGTATTTTGCCCCTCAGTATGCCAGTATTTAGCCACTCAATATGCCAGTATTTTGCTTCTCAATATGCCAATCTTTTGCCATTTAATATGCCATTTGTTTGCCACTCAATATGCCAGTTTGTAGCCAAACAATATGCCATTCTTATGCCACTCAATATGCCAGTATTTAGCCAAACGATATGCCATTCTTTTGCCACCCAGTATGCCAGTATTTAGCCAAACAATATGCTATTCTTTTGCCCCCCAGTATGCCAGTGTTTAGCCACTCAATATGCCAGCATTTTGCTCCTCAATATGCCAATATTTGCCCCTCAATATGCCAGTGTTGAGCCACTCAATATGCCAATATTTTTCCCCTCAATATGCCATTTAATATGCCATTATTTTGCCCCTCAGTATGCCATTCTTTTGCCATTTAATATGCCAGTATTTTGCCCCTTAATATGCCAGCATTATGCTCGTTATATGCCACCCTCCACCCCCTTTCCCAGTACTTACCTCCTTCCTGCTCTGTCTCCCGGTGCTCTGCCGGTCCGCAGCTGTGAGAGAAGCGTTCTGCGCTCCCCTCCAGCCGCACGGCTTCAATAAAGTTTGTTTAAAAAAAAATGACCAGAGTTGCATTTTTCTTTTTTTAAACTAACTTTACTGAAGCCGCGCGGCTGAAGGGGAGCGCAGAACACTTCCCTCACAGCCGCAGACCGGCTTAACAGAGGGGATTTTTAATTTTTTTTTTTTTAATTTTTGGCGTGACCTGGGCCTGGCAGCGCTCCCTTCTGCTGAGCCGTTTTGGTTGCTCAGGAGATCAGGGGGGAGCCATATGGTGTTGCTAGCGAGGCAATTTAGCAATACCATCAGTACTTAGGAAGCAAACTTTTGGTCGCTTAATAAGCACACATGTGCAGCCGGCACTGCCATTTTTAAAGCTTAGCGCTCCCCTGCACTTTTTTTAGTGTTGCACAATGCCTCTTTTTAGTGCAAGAAGTGCCAGGCACGTCATGTGTCACTAATGACATCTTTCTGCATGACGTGCCTGGCACGTCGTGGTCGTGTCACGAAGAGATTAATATCCCACTGATAATTTGCTCATAAATATGCCACTGATAATTTGTCCATTGATATGTCACTGATAATTTGTCCATTAATAGCCCGCTGATAATTTGTCCATTAATAGCCCGCTGATAATTTGCTCATTAATGTGCCACTAATAATTTGTCCAGTAATATTCGACAGCCAATCCTCCACCTTCCCCACTACTTACCTGGATGCTGCTTGTCCTCTGCAGTCTCCTCCACAGGAAATACAGCCATCGGATATGACATACCGTCATATCCGGAGGCTGTGACTAAAAGCCGGGTCCGCATCCACTGAGACAATCACATGGGAAGCCGGGGCCCATGGGGCAGCTGCCCCGTTTGCCCACCCATTTTTTTTTCTTAAATAGCCATTTAAAAAAAAAAAAAACAGGTGTATCGCCCATCCCCCCCGATGGTGGCCACGCTGCCGACATTTGGTTTCATTATATACAGGCACACATGGGGGAAGTGCCAATATTAGGTGGTAGACCCATGTGAAACATAGAAACATGTGCTCGCTCTTTATACAGACTTGTTTGTATTTTATCCCCTGAATGAATTTTTTTTTTTAACTGTTCTTATATATTTAATTCTATACTTTCACCTGTACAAAACATTTTAGCATTAATATGCTAGTGGAAAACATTTAAAATTGCGCTAGTAGGGAACACTAAATACAGTAACTATTTACTAGATTAGAATAGTTGAAGCTAAATTGTAAGTTCTCTTTACCCCTTGTGATTTATCTTTTACCTCTTACAGGTCCGCTTCCTAATGAAGAGCTATTCCTTCTTAAGAGAGACGGTGGAATCCATCATACTGAAAGACAGTATGTCCTGGGGAATGGAAGGGCTCTTTATTTATAGTTGATTTATGCAGACAAATAGATGGAGCTACAAAAAAAGCTTTTTTTTTTTTTAGGCTCATATCCTAGAAGTTTAGTCACTGTCCAAAACAGCATGTGCCAAAACAATAAATGAAATCATTACTAGGCTTCTTGCTTTCTATTAGTGCACGCTCTCTCTCTTGATTTATTACATTGTTATATAGAGAGCTGGAATGTATAGCAAGCTGACCTAATACAATTTTATTAAATAAGATAATATCTAAATGGCATGTCTATTCTGACTTGAAGTCTTATATAAAAGGAAAATCAAAACAAAAAGTTATATAGAACTAGATATAGTTTTCTGGACTGGAATGACTCTCACCCCAAATAGTTTTAAATTGTTGCATCAGTATCTAGCAGCTAAAAATAGTTTTAATAGACTAGCAGTAAGTTACAAAGTAATCAGAGCATTTTTCAACCTTAGTTTAACTATTCTGTCTTAAACAAAAGCCTTTTTTTACCAAAAATGATTACGCTGTGCTATGTTTATTAAATTAATCTTACACCATTTTGCTATTAGGAGGGGATGACTATTTAAAATAAACTGTTTACATTAATCAATAGAGCATAAAAAGTCTATGTATTAAGATAGTTGTAACTGTATAGTTTAGTTTACCTACTGTGGCATTTATGCCATGAGCATTTTGGGAAATCCGCTTCCTGTTTTCTACACTTGTTCTAAAAACATTTTTTTTTTAGGAAGATGGAAAATTAGAATCCAAGCAGGATGAGGAAGTTGGCTCCATGCTACATATAATATGCTAATATATCTGTAAAATAGTCCAGAAAATTACTTGTGCCTCTTGGCAACAGATAATAGGAACAAGTTTGAAAGTTTATGAAGTCATTAAGCCAAAAGTAAAGTAGCTTGGAAGTTTTAGTTCATCTTTGCACATGCAAATACGGAGAGATCAGAATTTTTTTTTTACTGCAGGGCAGTATATAAAAGTTATGGCCCCCTCAAAACATGGCAGATTTTGTCAAAATTTTGGTGATTTATAAGTTTGTACACTTCCCCCCCCAAAAAACAATACTGGTTCTTAATTTTCCAACAATACAAAACAGTGTTCTTTCTGATGATTATTACGATTTCTTAATTCTGTTCTCCAACTCTCCTGTGTACTGGGGTTCTGTTAGTATTAATGGGCTTTCAAGCTATCAGTAAAAACACGGTACGATGGTAAAGCAGGGTGGGTTGTCCAAGGTTTGGATGGTACACAGAAATGTTGTTCATCAAGGATAGGTAGAGTGTCCGTAGAAATGTCTGTGAAGGTCCACAGAATATAATCAAATTGTTTACTATCAGTCTAGTAAATGTCGAACATGAACAATGACTATTGGTGCCTATTCCAGCATTTTTGGTGAACTTTCTCTTTGTATTCTAGGAAAGCCGGACCAGCTTCCGAAACTCTCGAGTTATCTCTATTTTCTTTTTTGCCCAACTCTGATTTACAGAGACAGCTACCCAAGGTAAAAGATCACCTCTTAGCCTTTTTTCTTAAACATAATTTCATGTGGTGGCCTAATTTTATTTTTCTAAAGAAATGATACAGAACATTTGCGCTTTAAAGAGCCTCTCCAGCTTGAGAAAAATGATTGTTATATTAAATGTGACATTAAAAATGGATTACTTTATTAGTATTTTTATTTAGTAATATGAAATTTGCCAGTTTATTCCCGGGCATCCTCTGATTCTCGAAAAGCGCAGATCCTGCCACCTCTTGTGAGCCAATTAGAGAAATACCCATGCATCTCTAGGATAAGACATAGGTAAAACGGTGGAGGTTTGGTTCACCTATTGGCCAATTAGAGGTTAGCTTGCCAACCACCTCAAGGTACCCCACATATAGGCAAGTCCCTAACTAAGAAACGGAAAAAGCAGAAACGGGTGTGGTTTACATAGAAGCAAACTAACAAGGTAGAGGGAAGCAGAGAAAACCCGAAATGGAACGTAATGACAGGCAGAACAGAAAACAGAAATGGATCAGAACAGAGAACAAGGGAAACATGACAGGAATGAGCACAAATAATAATCAAAAAAGCAAAGCAAGAACGATACTGAAATGCCTGGATGAGATTCCACTCTATGAAAAGGTATTCAGACACTGAACTAGGAAAGACCCAGGAACCAGCATACTCCAGAAGCATCCTCCCTTCTCCATGAGCGACCTCCGGACATAAACATAGAAATCTCAGAGTGATTTCTTCAAGAAGCATTGGGAATGCCAATGAAGTCCTCTTGACTTCCCCAGGAACCAAAGGTTCATGCTGGTGAAGTCATCTCTTCAGCTATTCGGGACAGGATGGAGATCTGCTCTGCAGGAGGGCTTCAGACATAGACAAGGCTGGAGGGTCACTGGAACATGCAGGCAACAGCTGATACACTGAGGGTAGTGATTCACTATGCACTATGCAGGTAAGGCATGCTCTCCATGGCCAGGCAAGCGGTGCGGACACTGGAGTTATGGCTGCAAAGGCAGGAATGACAGATGATGATTTTATTTTTTGGTTTTTTTTTATTTTGTGTTGTATGATTTATGTAGGTTTAACATAAATTCAGAATAAAAATATAATGATAAACATACAATTGTGAAGTTTACAATTAAAACATGTATTCCTAATATTTCACACCAGAGCTTATATTATTTATATGTAATTATGTATTCTCTCTCCATTCAGAACCCCCTATATCAGATGGAAATATGTAGCCAAGAACTTTGCTCAGGTATGAAACCCTCATATGTTCTCCCCTCTGTCCTTGCTATAACCTATTCATCTTCTGCAAGCTAATCATTCATGCACAAGGAAGTAGGCAGTGTATTATGTATTAATTTTCTCCCATGTTTCTGCACCTTTCATGATATTATCTCAGATTTAGAGTGCAAACCTTTTGGACACATCCCTTTCCTTAAGCCATAATGTCATATTTGTCTAAAGCCAGGACTAGAGATTGACCTCCTAATGATTGGTAAGGGAACCATCACAATGTAACCAGCAGACATAATACAAACTAGTCCATATGCCATTGGCCAGTTTGTAGTTTGACTCTGTAATAAAACATCTAGTACAGTTTACTGTTGGCTATCTGCATCTCTGCAAGTAATAATGATTGTATGATAGTTATGATTAAGCCATTTTATTACATTCACACATTTTATTTCTTAGCTGGTAAACATAACAGATGGGAAGTGTAACTTTTTTTTTTCTAATAATATTTTTCTTTTACTTTTCAGTTCTTCGGGTGTGTGTTTTTTATATACTTTACCCTGGTCACACTGTGCATTCCAGTCTTCACTAATATGAGCAAGCAGCCGTTCAAGACTAGGACATTGGTTCTGTCCATTTTTCACTCTACCCTGCCTGGTAATGGAGTGTTCCGTGTCAACGTAATAATAGGTTGAAAGTCTGAGTCTCTGTCCACCTAAACATTGCTTATACAGTGAATGGAGAGAATGAAAAACACATATGAAAATGTATCTAAACATTGTGTTAGAAAAAGTGTAAACAATTGCATAAAATAAGAGAAATATATGGTTTGAATATGTGTATGGTGTCTTCTGACATCACCTTGTGGCTTGATATGCAAATTAGACCTTTTCCCATTAAAAGGAAATTCATTTACACACCAAGCCACAAGTGATGTTATAAATGGGAGACACCACAGACTTTTTGAAAACATATAATTTCTATTATTTTAAGCCTATGCAATTCTGCTAACATAATATATAGATCATTTTTTATTTTTTTTGTTCTCTGCATTTACAACACGAGCAACGTGTAGTCCCTTTAATGTTATTTGCTCTTTCATTACTCTTTTTTTTTTTTTAATGCTCACTATCAAGATCCGCACTCTCTACTACTTGCTGCATATTCTACAAACTCCTTGAAATGGAGTCCTGCCTATTTTTATCCCCATCATCATGTTCCATTCAAAGTGTATAACTTCTAGCTTGTGCCGTCTGTGAGCCAGACCCGGCACAAAATGTGTTTATTTTTTATTTTATTTTTTAAGTTTCTATTTCAATGCAGATATATATATATATATATATGTGTGTATATATATAGATGTGTGTGTGTGTGTGTGTGTGTGTGTATGTATGTATGTATATATATATGTATATATATATATATAGATATGTGTGTGTGTGTGTGTGTGTGTGTGTGTGTATATATATATATATATATATATATATATATATATAGAGAGAGATGTGTGTGTGTGTGTGTATATATATATATATATATATATATATATGTATAATGTGTATATATGTGTGTGTGTGTGTGTGTGTGGTCCTTTTTGTTAGTATTGGTTCCCATAATTTCAAATTATTTTCTTGCAGATACAAACAATAGTGAATTACACCCATTCTGAAGTAATAGTGACTATATTTCACTACTAAAAATTAAAGTGCTTTAATTGAATTAATAGTTCCCTTGAAACCTGTTCTACAGAGCCTTAGGCCCCTTTAGAGAGTTATTTGTCTCTCTCAGCAGAATGAAGTAGAACGTATTATCTGTCTGTCTTTCTACTTCATGTAAGTTCTTCTATTGCGTTAAGATCTCTACAGCTCCATGAAGTAACACGTAATGTATCCCTCAGGTACATTTGTTCTGCTCATATCCTTCTTTGCCTTCTTGCATTGCTGGTTAAACGCCTTTGCAGAGATGCTCCGTTTTGCAGACCGCATGTTCTACAAGGTAATATGACCTGTGTTACCATAATGTGGATTTCATTTCTTTCTGGCCTATATACAATATATTTCTGCTCATCGTATCATCTGCTTTTGTCATTTTGTGTAGGATTGGTGGAACTCTACATCATTTTCAAATTATTACCGCACATGGAATGTGGTTGTCCATGACTGGTTATATCAGTATGTCTATCGAGACCTCCTATGGGTAAGAATTTGATGTGGCCCTCTCTATTTCACACTTTAATTTTCATTGATATCCCTTAATACATGTTCAGACATATTGATGTCTAAAGCTCCAAAATGTTTATCTTGGATAGGTGCTTTTAAAATAACCTTAAGTAAAAATGATAATTTTGGGTTGTACGTTGATATTTCTATGTATTGTGTATACATTTTGGTTAGTTCCGCAGCACACGGTATTAAATATGCCGGTTCAGGGTTATGCTGCTCATTACCTTGTTTCTAAATATATCAATGATCCCGTTTTCTTCAATGCTAATGCAAGGCAGATGGTGGGTAGTTCCAGGTGGCCTATATTTACCACAATTGCCCTTATTGTAATTGGAGGAGAGGACATCAAATAGCTAGTGTGAAATTGGACTTGTAGCTGATGTCATATGTATTGTAACATCGACTAAGTGATGTCTGGGTCATGCTCCTGTTCTTTTTATAAAGGTTATATTTTATTTTAGATGATTTATTAGACGGGTCCGGACCAAAACCTCCTCAGCCTTACAAAACCCAACATGTCATAGTTGTCATAATGATTACCGAATACTTGTAATGTTTTCTAACCGTGCACGTTTTTTCCAGCTGTGTAATCGGCGATTTAGAGTGGTGGCGATGCTGGCTGTGTTCTTTATGTCGGCTATTGCACATGAATATGTTTTAACACTGTCACTTGGCTTCTTCTATCCTGTGATGTTTTGCCTCTTCGCCATCCTTGGAGGTAAGTGGCAGGTTTGATATATTCTATATTTGCAGTGAAACAAGTGTCAAGACCTTCAGTACATTGAAATGGGTAAAATTGCTTTCTGATAATTACATTTTGAGGGCACTAGTTGTATTTTAATTATTTGAAGAAGTCCACTGATTTTTGTATTTAGAGTTCATGGTTTGATTGCAGCATTGAAATAATAGTTGAGGAATTGTCATATTTTGCACCTTCATGATATTGATAAGTTATTGTAGAATTTAACTTTTTGGCAAATACATCTGTCAGAGGAAAGCATATATTTTTGATGTTAGAACACGCTGAGTACAATTGGATCCTGGGGATGCAAATACAAGTTTAAAAAAGGCATTATAGAGAGCACCTATGATTTCAGTAGAGTCCTGGAGTATGTTTCCTATATGTTTCTTGGTTAACGCATGATGACACCAGGATGCTCCATAACATCACACAATTTTGTGTCTTGAAGACACGGTGATGATATTGAGCTTCCTTTATTTAAAAATCCACTGTGCACGATCCATAGTGCAGTCAGCGGCCTTTACATGCTTTTCTGGCTGCCTCCATACCAAGGCATTCTCAGAAATAGCAGGGACCCAAACTTCGAAGCATGTAATTTTTGTGATAGCCAATCACAGCAATCATTGTGTTTAGCTGTCATGGCAAGTGCCTGGCTCTGAAAGTTTTAGTTTTTAGACTAACTACAGTATGGCCACAGATAGCATACAAACCCAGGAAATACATCAGGGAGACAAACGGCACCTGCGAATTCGGCAACAGAGTACTCACTCTGTTGCCAATTCAACCAGCACGAAAAGTATACGAAAAGTGACTCTGATACTAAATTCACAGCTGCTGTCGGACGCTCGGATATTATCGAGTGTATATCCAGAGGATTGCTTGCTGTCTGTTATCAGACAAATACACAAGATCCATCATGCCCCTGAGTGACAAGGGTGCTCTGGACTGGCAGCACGCCTGTCACTCAGGGGCATGATACGCTCCTGTATGGGCAGTTTGTCCATGTTCTCCACGCACCACCAACCCATCAAATTTCATCATAATAAAATTTTTTAAAAATGGGTATATTTAGATGTATAGATTTATTTTTTAGCACTAGAATTAGGATTAGAATTAGGGCTAAGGTTACAATTTCATATAATCCTGAAAAAAAAATGGTTGGGGGGGAAAAGCAATTCACTACTTGCCAATAAAAGGAAAACAAAAATTGAAACAGGTTATTTCCAAACTGAGGAAAAATATGTTTGAAACTATTTCACAGTGTGTTGCATGCTATGTGCAAGACAGGGCAAAGATTTGCGTTTATATCCCCATGCTCCTTTCCCATTGGCAAAGAGTGGCATGTGTAGTAAGGGCAGGTCTGAATCAGAAAAGGCGCAGGTCTGCTCCCACTTTCTCCCCCGATGCTATACACCAAACAGCGGTGATGGAGAGTTCTAGGCTACCAGAATACTAGAAAGAAGCTAGTGCAGAGCCTCACCCACACCTTCTCGGCCCCCTTTACACTGTTATTTGCACCCCTGGATTCATTGCACCCCTTTACATAGCACCAGACTGTACTCCCAACACTTCCTATATCACCAGATATACTCTGCACCCAGTGCACCAGATTTGAACCACATCATCAGATTGCACACACAGCACTTCACAACTTTTAACAGCATCAGATTGCACACTAGAAACATCTAGCATACACTGCGCTAGTTTTCACCTACAAAACCTCTCCGCAATGGATATAGCATCAATTACACCAGATTGCACCCATAGCCTTTGATTATATCATATTTTATGCTGATATACTGTTTCAGAATGTCGACACTTTGCACTTTTTTTCCCAGCACTTTGGGTACTAGAGTTTCTGATTCACTGTATAATGTATTGATAGTCCACTCCTATGGCCATTTGAATGGTTTATTGTTTTAACTGTTTTTCTATGAGACCCTTATGGATACATTTTTTACTTTTTAGTTTCAACACAAGTTTTATCTAGAGCTGCAAATACACTATAAACACCCTGACTGATGTATTTTTTTTTTTTTTAAATCTAAATCTGCTTGTGTTATCTGCAGTAGTTCTAATTGTCTACTTTCTGTCTTACGCAGTTCTCTTTAATTTCATGATGAATGATAATCTAAAAAGCCCTGTTTGGAACGTGATGGTTTGGACATTTCTGTTCATTGGTCAAGGCATCCAGCTGTGTCTATATTGTCAGGAGTGGTATGCACAGATACACTGTCCACTCACCGAGGTATGTTCACAGGGGGCATTAAGGCAATACAATTTAGGGATATGTCCTAATTGGCATCGTATTCCAGGAGAAATGCTCTCATTGTGTTTTTCTCATATTTTTATAGGCTTTTGGTTTTTTCTAAATGTATTATTTTAATGTATTGATTGAACCTGGGCCTTAACCCGTTCACAACAATCCACATACATGTACAGGCTCCCAATACAATGCATTGGTGACAATAACCGTACATGTATGGCTGCATTTAAAATAGTGCAGTCGCAACATTTTTGCTGTTATTCGCACTATTTTTGGGGTTCCTGGATGCTTACATAGTCACTGACCTGTCAATCACACCCCCTCACTCTATGCAAATCGGGAGAGGGGTGTTTCAGACTGCTTCTGGTTGAGGCAAGTCTGAAACACCCAAAAAGGGGCTGTCTTAGCCTGCAATACCAGAACAGACATCAGAACAAAGAAAACCATTGTCCTGAATGGGTTAAAGGGTTCATTTTGGTTTTGTTGCTATCTTAATACTAACAATGAATTGAAGGCATGACATTTAAAAAAAAAAAAAAATCTTTATTTGAGATTTTACAATATTTAATCCTAACAAATAATAATCTTATTTATTGGACTGTAATGTAGCACTGTGTAGGCTTGGCGTAAACCATAGTTTCTCTTGCGCTCTGTGAAGCGATTTTGTGGGCTGTCCGTACTGTAATAGATAATAGAATTACCCTTTTTATTAATGTCTCTTTTCACAGAAAACATTTTGGGCACTTGTGACTCCTCGTTCTTGGTCGTGTCGCATATAATGATGCATGAACAAAGCATGAAAAGGGAAACCGGATTCTAGAAGAAATGTCTGATTCTCAAAATGGAATAGTTTTGGGTTTTTTTTTTTTGTTTTTTACAAATTTAACAGACAATAAGATTCCATTCTCATTCTACATGATGGTTTGGTTATGACCATGAAACATTATGTGGAATTGTATTCTTTATAAGTGGCAGCACAAAGGTGGTCTTCCATCTTTTGGAGGCTGGGATGACTACAAGATGGAGGAAGTCTTGCAGCGTGACCCTGTGCCAGATATATCTATAAAATCAATTGCTAATTGGAACAACTGGATTGACGTCATGAAATGTGTTTATTTCACGATGTGTACATCTGTTGTTTTATGTGGTGGTTTTGCTAGAAAGATAAGAGTATGTGATCCTGAGAAGCTTTGTTGTCCTCAAGAAGTTCTGGTTTATCATAAGTATGTGTATTCTGTGCACCTTAACATAACAGGCCCTATTAGCCTTTTATGAGAATACATTAATTAATTGCACTAATATCACTGCTAGTTGCACTTGAGACAGGCAGCCATTAAGACCAGTCAGCCAATTGGAGCTCACAGTAGCTAGAGCACTATGAGTTATAAATGTGATGTCTGTATGTACTAAGGGGTGTTTGTCATTCTGTTGTTGATCTTTTGTTCATTCTATGCACCTTTTAGAAAATATATTCTCTGTATTTTTGTATCTTTTTATCTACTTATAAAACAATAATAATGGGCTGTTCCAGTGCAGCGGAATCTATCATTTAATTGCTATAGCTAGCTGCAAGTCTGTTTGGCTAAACCCATTTTGATCTTTTAGGTTCAAGCCCTATTTAAATAATTTGTTAAAGGATGTAAATATTCAATAAGGCTTGGCCATTTTTCTGCTGTTTTACATTTTTGTGTTGTCTATGGATCTATAAAATGTGAGTGTGCCATAATAAAAAGAAACAACTTTAGAATTATTTTTAATATTTATTATCACTCTCATTCATTCCATTCGGGCTGTACTTTCCTGATCTTTCTTGCATGTGTTTTCCTTGTTATAAAATAAACAAAAACTATGCATTAATTGGGTTTCCTGTTTGCTAGAACGGTCAATGATGCTTGATGATATAGATTTTATTCTATGACATGAGCTTTCATTTATCATTGGTTTTTACCCCAACATTTTCTATAACTTCTACTTTTTATAGAATGAACTTGGGTCAAATAAAGCCCATTGATGCATGCATTCACAGAAACATACAAATGAAATAAGTGTCTCAGCTCTACATTACTTATAATAAAGATTTGTACAAATTCTAAACCAGTTTATGCCACAGACAAAAAAACATGGCTGCAGTGTGTGTGTATAAGTATATATTATTACACAATGCACATATATTAGAACTTCAACAGTAAATAAGCACTAGTGTTTGACATTGGTAGCTCCAGGGCTACCATCAGAAATTGGGCTGTTCCTTACTGATCAAATGGTCTGGGGCCCCCACAGCCCACATTGCATTTATCCTTTCGTTATTGCCCCCACAATCCTTGCCATAGCACCCCTTTGCACACAGAGGACATTCCACAGCAGTCACATGGCAGACCCAGGACATGCCCCATCACCAGATTGCACTCCCAGGATTTACCTCACACACAACTCCCTGATGTCTAGTGGCAGACAAGATGGTGTCTCTGCACTACCCGGACGCGCACACACACTACCATGCTGCCTCTTGTGCTCCCCATGTGGTCTGAAGTCTGAGTGCTGACAGGTCACATGACCCTCGACGCTTTGACCTTTAAAACAGTGTGCTGGAGGCAGAACAATGGTCAAACCATAGGCGTGCGCACGGGGTGTGCCGGGTGTGCCTGGGCACACCCTAATCCGTGCAGGGCCGTCTTTAATGCGGGGCAAACGGGGCAGCTGCCCTGGGCCCATTTACTCCTGGGGGGCCCCAAGGCAGCTGTCCCGTGGGCCCCCAGCCCCTGCTACCGCGTTCACAGCGCATTGCGCTTGTGAACGCTTTTTTCCGGCAAGCCGCATCCGATGGATGCGACGGCCGGAAAAAAAAAAACTGACGCCGGATGTGACGTCGCGTCACATCCGGTTTCGGTTTCTGTTTCCCTCCTCCGTGCAAGAGGGAAGACTGCACGGAGGAGACATCCGGCGGGGGACACGGAGCAGTGAAGTGTAAGTAGGGGGGGGGGGGGGTGTCTGGCTGGCACAATATTCCTGGTATCTGACTGGCACTATATTACTGGGTATCTGATTGGCACAATATTACTGGGTATCTGATTGGCACAATATTACTGGGTATCTGATTGGCACTATATTACTGGGTATCTGATTGGCACTATATTACTTGGCATCTGATTGGCACTATATTACTGGGTATCTGATTGGCACTATATTACTGGGCATCTGATTGGCACTATATTACTGGGTATCTGATTGGCACTATATTACTGGGTATCTGATTGGCACAATATTACTGGGTATCTGATTGGCACTATATTACTGGGTATCTGATTGGCACTATATTACTGGGCATCTGATTGGCACTATATTACTGGGTATCTGATTGGCACTATATTACTGGGTATCTGATTGGCACAATATTCCTGGTATCTGACTGGCACTATATTACTGGGTATCTGATTGGCACTATATTACTGGGCATCTGATTGGCACAATATTACTGGGTATCTGATTGGCACAATATTACTGGGTATCTGAATGGCACTATATTACTGGGCATCTGATTGGCACTATATTACTGGGTATCTGATTGGCACAATATTACTGGGTATCTGACTGGCACTATATTACTGGGCATCTGATTGGCACTATATTACTGGGTATCTGATTGGCACAATATTACTGGGCATCTGACTGGATATTACTGGGCATCTGATTGGCACTATATTACTGGGCATCTGATTGGCACTATATTACTGGGTATCTGAATGGCACAATATTACTGGGTATCTGAATGGCACTATATTACTGGGCATCTGATTGGCACTATATTACTGGGCATCTGATTGGCACTATATTACTGGGTATCTGAATGGCACTATATTACTGGGCATCTGATTGGCACTATATTACTGGGCATCTGATTGGCACTATATTCCTGGTATGATTGGCACAATATTACTGGGTATCTGATTGGCACAATATTCCTGGTATGATTGGCACAATATTACTGGGCATCTGATTGTCACTATATTACTGGGTATCTGATTGGCACAATATTACTGGGCATCTGATTGGCACTATATTACTGGGCATCTGATTGGCACTATAATACTGGGCATCTGGCTGGCACAATAATACTGGGCATATGACTGGCACTATATTACTTGGCATCTGACTGTCACTATATTACTGGGTATCTGGCACTATATTACTGGGTATCTGATTGGCACTATATTACTTGGCATCTGACTGGCACTATATTACTGTGTATCTGACTGGCACTATATTACTTGGCATCTGATTGGCACTATATTACTGGGCATCTGATTGGCACTATATTACTGGGTATCTGATTGGCACTATATTACTTGGCATCTGATTGGCACTATATTACTGGGCATCTGATTGGCACTATATTACTTGGCATCTGATTGGCACTATATTACTGGGCATATGATTGGCACTATATTACTGGGTATCTGATTGGCACTATATTACTGTGTATCTGACTGGCACTATATTACTTGGCATCTGATTGGCACTATATTACTGGGCATCTGATTGGCACTATATTCCTGGGCTCTGACTGGCACACTATTACAAGCATCTGACTGGCATAATATTACAGGCATCTGACTGGCACAATATTACAGGCATCTGACTGGCACAATATTCCTGTGGGGGGGGGGTAACATCGCGATGGATGGCGGGATTGCATGCAGGGGAGGGGGCAGGATCCAGGGGGCCCAAGCAAATGCTTGCCCAGGGTCCAATCACTATTAAAGACAGCCCTGCCTCCGTGCTGCACTGCCGTCTGCCGCCCGAGTTTGTCTCCTAATCCGATCCTTCACTATGCGAGCGGAAGCGCCGCATAGTGAAGGACGGACTTTCTCCTCCCTCAGACCTCCCCTGTAATGTACGCGTTCGCGTACACGCGTTCCGTGACGTCACGCAGAGGCGGAGTCACGGCAACGCAAGGGTGAGGCCCAGCCGCAGTGCCAGAAGAGAGGGTGCAGAGCGGAGCACAGGCACATCGTTTTTTCCCAGGAGGGGTTCTGGGGCGGCCGGCTGGCTGGTAAACTTTAAGTAAGTGTTTTTTTAAGTTAAAAAATGTGAAATGTTTGTTTACATTGCTAAATGCTTAATTAATAAAAAAAAAGTTTTAATACAGTTTTTAAATGTTTGTTTATATTGATAATTATATGAATGCGGGTCTGTATGTAAGTATGCAGAGTGCATTTGTGTATGTGTGTGTGTGTGTGTGTATAGATATATAGATAGATATATATCTATCTATATATCTATACACACACACGTGTGCGGCGTGTGTGTTTGTGCTTTAGGGTGCACACCCTAATGCAATAGGCTGCGCACGCCTATGGGTCAAACAGAATACCCAAAAATAAAACCTGATTCATAAATAACATATTACAAGTCTTGGCTGGCTCCTTTTGAAGGCAATAAGCACGCAGCAGAAGGATCTTCTGATTGGTCAGAAGCTTTCCATAGCCAGCCAACTGGAAACTTCCCCAACACTTTAGAAGTGGAACTAATCCTTGTCTGTGGCAGTAAGTTGGAAGATATGTGGGAGCAGTTTTAGGATGGAGTGTTTGGGGATATCCCTGCTGTTCACAGAAATACCTTTTTATTATTAAAGAAACGTTAATCAGGGGAAAGTCACTTCTGCAAACATAAATAACCACAACATCAGAGCACCAGAAGCCAAACATTATCGCAAATAACCACAACATCAGAGCACCACAAGCCTCAATGTGTAAGTTTTTCTCAAGATGTAACCTCAATCTCTTGTGAACTATATAGCTATCTGCACTGTTTGAAAAGGTGATTGAACCAATCAGAAGTGCCGGATTTAAGCTAGTTTTCTGAAGGAAGGGAATTTACCAACATTTGACATAGTGATTATTTACTGGACTTAATGATGTTCTATGCACCTTCGTAAAAACGCTGTAACAAATATTGTTTTGCTTGAACAAATGCTTAATGGGATGGAACCAATCCCACAAACAACATAGAAATGGGGTGTAAGGGAATCACAGACTGTAACAAGGACTACCTTCGTTTAAACCAGGATGTAATATATTGCATAAGCGGTAACACGCTTTATGTACCTGGCGAAAGTTTTGTTTTATTTACAGTTCTAATGTTTTAGGAATGAAGTTACTAAAGTACCAGCAAGATCATATTTCGGTGAGAGACATGGCTCCCGTAGTAAAAGACATGGAAGAACACTGAGTGAGTCAAACCACATCAACGGTTATGTCTATGTTAGACAACTTACTTTCTAGCAATAACTGGAATGAGGTGGAGAAATAAATATCCGTATAAAACTGGGAGTTATTAAATATTAACAATTAACTGTTTGTTTTCCGACTTGAACGTTTCTACCGGCATCGCCACATGAATATCGAGAGAAGGAGCCGAGAACGCAATGAAGTACTGAGGCCCCATTCTGTGACCTGCTGCTGACTGCGCCTCTGCAACTTTGACAGAGAAGACAAGTGATCAGGGGGGAACTTGGCCGCGTGACACAACTGAGGGCTCGGTGCGCCAGTTGTGGCACACTTGCCATAGGTTTGCCATCGCTGCTATAGGCCAATGATAAAATATAGTGCAGAAAAAAAGATGATTATATCTTTGCTGACCAACAATGTAACAACTTCCAAATAAGGCTGAGTATCGGGCTGGATGTTGCAAAAGCTTAACATGCAAGAAGTTGTTTTTTTAAGTCAGAATAATAAATATTGTGGTGTGATCTTCTGGACTCTGTTAAGCTATTAGACCATTGCAGGGAATTGTACTTTGCTCCTGTACGCTTAAGTTGTATTCTCGTCTCTGTAGATCACACCTATACATTCTCTAAACAGGTAACACTTCTCTTAAAGAAAGCATATTTGTTATTGCAATTATACTATTTGTGATAGTCCATTTGCTCTCCTTGGATCATTTTGTTTGTACCAGATCCATCTTTGAATTTATACTTGTATAAGCATTTACAGCCAGCACGCACTAATGCAATTGTTAAAAACATTTGCCTAGCCAAGAGGCAGGACGGAGAGGTGGGGGTGGGTTCTGAACACTGGTAGCAGATTTGATCAATAGATACTTAGACACATTATTAAAAGAAGGTAGAGGGAAAAGGAAACAGAGAAGAAATGATTAAAAGGAGAGATTCCTACATAGAATTTTCAAGATTGTATGTATACATAGGGGATAATATATGGATATGTAGAAATCATCATAAATTAAAAGATTGAATCTGTATTTATTGTGTACAACAAATTATGTACTTTAAATGTATGTTTATGTATTGTCTTTTTATATTCAAGAATTAATAAACTATTAAAAAAAATAAAAAAAAGAATACTGGTAGCAGGAGAGGAAGGGGGGTTAATAGATCCTGGAACTTATATAATTTATACCTCCCTGTTTTTCTATGCACAGCAATTTTCATTCCCTTATAATTCTGTATGATCATTTTTATTGTGTCTTTCAGATAATAATCCTGTCCTTGTTCAAATAAACAGAAAATATAAATGACCCTCACCAAAAATATTTGGAGGCTGTTAAGAGTTTCTGGGCAACAAATTGCAAAAAAAACACTCTCAAGAGGTATAAGAACTTGCCATTAAGCTGTGTCATGAAGATTGGTTTCAAATTTTATATATTTCATATATATTTATATTGGTTTACATACATTTTAATGTATGGTTACTTATTGTACTTTTTATTTATGTAGAAGAATGAGACAAAATAAAGAAAATGAACATGAAATTGAAATATTAGAGAACTTAGAAAGCTGACACCATGGGAATCGCAATGAAGAAAGCAAAACAGAAAGAGGGGCGATGTCCATGGGCTGTTGAAGAAATAAAAAGGGATAGGGATGGGAAAAAGTCTCTGTCCTGGTGGGCTGTGTGTAAAGCTCACAGAAATAGAGACCTGCTGGTGAAGGGACAGGAGGCAAATGCCAACTGCACTGCTCTTATTTTCAGAAATCAAGGCTGGGGGATGTTTATTCCTATACTGCAGTGTCACATACAGCCTTTGGGGTGTAATAGAAGTATTTTAATTTGAATATGAGTCTTGGAAATGTATCTTTATGTCTGACTGCCCAACCTAACTTACTGCATGGAGTGTGGCCTTCTGCTTTAAAATGTTGGACAACATTGTACCTGGAATTGTTTGCCCAAAAATTGGTCTTTATCATACAGGTAGCTACTAGTAGCCCATTTGAACCCAAAAGATGAGACACCATGCATATAATATTCTATGTCTAAAGTATTTCTTAAATGAAGCTGTAATGTAACTCTTGTATTCCAGATCACTAATCCTTAAATGTGTTAATCTACCCACTCTTATACCCCTGAAAAAAAAAACAAGTCGTCACAGAATAGATTTCGGGATGCACTGTTTTTATCGTTTGCATGAACTCAATTGTATATGCCGAAATGATTTGATATGTTCAATTTTAATAACACACATCATTTTGTACATGAACAACTATACTTTGCACATATCTCATGACTGTTACTATCCTAAACATGTTATCCGATTGCATGTAGATAATCCAAATTCTATGTACCCCGCCGCCCCCCTTTCCGCTTTATTACTCTAACTCCGTTACCCCACTGTTATCTAAAAGGTGGAAACTTGTTTTAAACAGAAACGTTCAGTCCTGGTAGATTTTGTAACCCAGCTCCTGACTGAGTTGCACACAGGCTGTGAAAGCATGTCGGATTATAATTCAATACATTGTCATTTCATGTTACTAAACTCTAATATCTGCTGTACTCAGGTTCTGCTGTAGAGGTTCCAATGGCAGAAGCGAGTTCTACAGTCCACAAAGATGACAAAGGAGATGAATTCCTGAAACAGGCTTTGGCTATTTTATTGCAGGATGCGGTGAGCAAGGGCACTGATAGAAACCACAAGGTAAGAAAAAAACATAGCTATATAGTTTACATCCTTAATACAGATAATGGATATTAAACCTGACCTTTTCCAAGTACATGTTTGGTGAAACTCAAGGTGGTAAAATAATTACCCTAAACAGTGGAACAATATGTAAAGTATCAAAAAATAAATAAAAAAACACACTTAATTTTCTCACTTTTATAGCTACTCCCGATGGACTCAGCTGGGGAGGCAAAGAGCCTGTGCTTATTAAACATATCTGCATATTGTATGGGTCCTCTGTAGCTTTTGCAGTTTGTCTGACAATATTTTAAAGAAGTGTGTTGTTTTTTCTATGTCACCCTGTGTTTACTCCACCTGTATAGTTTGTCTATTATCTCATATGATCTGGATACATTGCAGGTATGTGAATGGATGGAACCAGAGGAACTGGATAACATTTTGGATTTAAATATTCGTTGTCATGGAGAATCCCAAGAAGTGCTCCTGGGTTATTGTAGAGATATCATCAGGTTCAGTGTCAAGACAGGTATCCAATAAGCTGCAAACATATCATGGATGTGAAATGCTAACAGTGCAAATGCCCTTCCATCAGTGTGTAAAAGTGCTTTCCATATGTCTAGGACACCCAAGATTCTTCAACCAGCTCTTCTCTGGATTAGACAGACATGCTCTGACTGGCAGGATCCTAAGTGAAACCTTGAACACCAGCCAGTGAGTCTTCCTTATTTATACAGGATGGGTGTTTAATAATAATAAATAATAATATTGTCCCATGTATTTTTTGTGCATTTTATTTAGATATTATGCAACTCAACTGAAATACTGATGCATGCATAATGTCCGCACATAGAATGTGTTGACAGATAATAACCACTCGGCCCATCTAGTCTGCCCAATTTTCTAAATACTTTTATTAGTCCCCATTTCCCTATCTGATATCTGGGATAGCCATGTGCCTATCCCACGCATGCTTAAACTCTTTGACTGTGTTTACCTCTACCACTTCCGCTGGAAGGCTATTCCATACATCTACCACCCTCTCAATAAAGGAATACTTCCTGATATTACTTTTTAAACCGTTGCCCCTCTAATTTTGGACTATGTCCTCTAGTTGTGGTAGTTTTTCTTCTTTTAAACATATTAGTAATTAAGCCTAACATATGTAGATCTGCACATCAAACACTATTTCAAGAAAACAATGACTTCTCTTTGTATAAATCCTTCACCGTTTTTCATGTCCATGTTTTATAGATTGATGCTCAACACAAAGCCTAACCCCACATGAGAGATAAGAATAACCAACAGGGCTGTATTAAGGCATGGGTTATAGGGGCTTCCTGCTGGAGGGCCTACACAGATTAAGTGAAAAGTTATTTTATTTGTGAATGCTGAATCAAAGTATCAGTACTCTAAATTATCTATTTAAAAGGGGTTTCATTAAAATACTGTATATATATTTGTAGTACGCCAAAGAGAAAAACTGTACTGTGTATACATATACATTTTATGATGGTTTGAATTGTACTTGTTAGCCTTGTAAAAATAAAAAATAAATGTTTTTTTTTCCCTTTTGAAAATATTACTGTGGGCCTCACAGTACCTATAGCCCAGGAGCCTCCAAAATCCTAATCTGGCACTAATGGCCAACAAAAGATTTTTAGAATTAGTGCATGATGTCTGCCATCCTCATGTTGCAGATATACAGGTTTTCTATCTAATAACAGGAATGTCAGGAAATTAAGTTTGAAATATTATTAATAGTGCACATGTATGCCTTTAGGTACACCTATGAAGTTGCTCCTGTCTTTGTGCTGATGGAGGAGGAGATACTTAAAACACTTAGACATTTCGTTGGTTGGAGAACAGGAGATGGGATATTCTGTCCAGGTAGGAAAGACATACCGGTACTAATGCACATGTCTTTTCAAAGTGCTTATCATTCATACAGGATGCAGTGAGGTTCCAGACTACAAATCTAAAATTTGAGGCATAAAAACTGTAATTGACAATAGAGTAAGATCTGCTAGACAGTCGTTTTTGGCTGTATTGGTAATGGAAAGCTTCTTCTGGCTATTACCATTCCAGATGGGGTGGTAGTTGTCTATGTTGCTACTCAGGGTGTACATTTCTATTTCTCAAGACTTTGCAGAGGTCTATTCTCTATAAAGTGAACTGACAAGGGAAGGGCAGAGTGGGTTGAGAAGGATGGACTTGTTGGACAAATATTCCAACTCTGCTATTTATGCCTGTTTTGTGCAGTTCACTTCTTGGTACACTTTTTAGTACATAGATCCCATACAGTTGAATTAATGTGTTCTGTTTTTCGCACTTAATACATTTCAGGAGGATCCCTCTCAAATATGTATGCTATGAATATAGCTCGATTTCATCGCTTTCCAGACTGCAAACAGAAGGGGCAGAATGCCTTGCCCAAGCTGACTATTTTTACGTCACAAGAGGTAAGCAAGCCATCCTTGTAAAGTTTTATATGATATATACGGCAAGTAAAACATGGGGTGTCCGCTCTATGTGATAGGATGGCAAGTCATCTTGTGTCCATCCAAAAATCCTTACATTTACTTCCTGTGCTTTATGTCCCCCTTTTTATATCCCTCTTGTGTCTTCTCACGCCTGTCCCCATTTAGTTTGTCTTTTTACCTGTGACCCTGGATCTGGCCTTATCATCCTGTAGTGTCCAGCCTACTCTACCTGTAGGTCCATCTCCCACATCTATCTCTAGTATATTGTGGAATTATGCCAAACTCTTTCTGTCCCTGGACTAGATGTCTGCAGCAGCAGTCACAGGTACCTGGTACGTGGCATATAAGGCTCAGGAGTGAGTGGTTACCTTATGAATGCTCTCCTGACAAGTAAGTCCCATAGAGGAGGACACAATTGGATGCTCAAAAATTGCAGAGCTGGAGGGCAATCATATCGGGACAAGTCTGTCCACAAATAAAGTACAAATAACAATGTCTTTTAATGTATAGACACAAGGAAGGGGGGAGAAAAATATACAGCAGAGGCACATCAACGTCTTACGCATTTCTAGCCCCCTGAATTTTTCTAAGGTGGATATTTTAGATCTTTGTATCCGCGACACTTTGGACACACGCTTAGAAAGTACACAATGCGTCTTCATGTATATCGATACTGGAGTACTGTTGAACCCTGAAGTAGGAAATCTTTAAGCAACCAGTCTTAGAGGCTTAGCACAGCGCAAGAAGTTTTGATGAGAGGATTTATGGGTTTGTTCTGGCAGTGTTTGAAACTAATTTATATGATCTATTATGGGAGATTTTGCTTGCTGTTTATTTGTATACTGATCTGCTGCCTATACAAATATTTATTGTATTGAATATATACAAATATGCTGTTGCTCTCTGTGTCTTAGTTGTTTTTAAATATGGTACATGAGGTTAAATCATAAGCACTTCAAAAAATAGTTTTCAATCCGCACTAGATTGTGCTCGGTGCTAGGGCTCCAAGACGCCACCCAATTCTTCATATAATGAAATAAATTCACACGTTTGTGTGAATAAAACCTTCACCTTATATCGAGTGCTGGACTCTGCATATTTATTTCATTAAATCATAAGCACTGACTGTTTACTTTTTCAAAGTATGTGTTATATTTCCATGTTTCCATCTTTGATCCTTATTAATCATGCTACACTCAAGTGGTCCTACAGGTGTTAAGCAATTAGTAGCAATAGCCTATGATTAAGAGCTTCTAAGTGCGAAACGCGTAAGGTGTTTGTTTATTCCCTAACCCTGTATTTGTGTCCCCCGTTCCTTGCGTGCCTATACATTTAAGGCATTATTATTTGTCTTCTGCCATATGATAGGTTTATTATAACTGTTGGAGCATGGTTTGGTTGTTTATTCGATTTTTGAATTAACTTCTATAATCAAGCTCCATAACATGTAACTGAAAAACCAGGATTAGCAGTATGTTTACAGACTCTCCTTTGTATATAGTCCCTATTTGTGTGATATACTCCTATTATAAATAGGGTTGCCACCTCTTAAAAAAAATACCGGCCTTGGTACAGTCTCCATAGACTTAAAATTGGCCTGATGCCAATTTTCTTACCGGCCTGCCGGTAAAATACCGGGCAGGTGGCAACCCTAATTATAAACGCATGTGAAATCTCTATTCATCCTATTATTGTTTACTAGTGAATAGTATTACTCATATGTTTGTTACTTGTTTTTAACAGCTAACATGATGTATGTGACCAATATTTCAACTCTTATCATTTTGCAAGCTAGAGATAATTCTTTAGAAAGTACTGAATGTTCAATCTTCTTTGTTTGTCATAATCATACCGTGAAATTAATTTTCAAAGTCTTAGCACATAGCCTGCAAGAAAGACGAACTCTGCTCTCCTCTTGTTTGCTGGATCACGATTGCCCCCTATAGGACATTTTTGATAATGACAGCATTGAATAAATATCATTTTAGAAACATAGAATGTGTCATTTTAAAAACATTTGGGTGGATAAGAAACCCCCATATCTATATGTCTTATTTGCAGAGTCATTATTCTGTGGAGAAAGGGGCAGCATTCCTGGGTATTGGAACAGATAATGTAATCCTTGTGCAAACTGACAGCAGGTAAGCCTACAAGTTTTGGACCCTTTATGCTAATTTGTAGGAACCTATTTCTAGTACTTACTATCCAAATCATATTATTCATGTTTAACATGGGTCAGATCTTCCTTTTTCTAATTCAAGATTGTAAACAACATCCCTGCCCCCTGATAGCATTATATGGTGAAAAGAGGCTCAATAAGGCACTTTTATTTGTTTTATTTTATTAAATTATTTCTGTTTCGAATACACTTGATGAAATCTTTCAATTAAATATAACTTCATATGCCCGTAGGACCCTTAGATGGTTCCAAAAAGTGAGCGTTGGTTAAATTTAACTACATTGCGCTGTGCCTGAACCGATGTTCTGAGCTCTCACAATATTTTATTATGACACTCTGACCAGGTCTCTGCTTATTTGTCTTTCAATAATATGTAAAGACTGATCTGTCTCTGGATTCTGATCATTCATTATGTTTGGTCCTTAACGAACTAAGCACGGCTGAGTGTGATGGGGATAGAGCAGAATTATAAATGAGCTTTTGAGTTGATATAATAATACTCCAAACACTCTGGAAATGCCATACAAATATTGGTGTAACTTCAAAACAATACTTCACTGTGCATAGATGTAGAAACATATATGGAACAACGATCCATTAAAGACCCATTCAAGCACCAATTTTATCAGCATATTGTGGAGCAGGTTGCATTTTTTAGGATGGTAGTACAGGAGGAAAATTTACAAACTGCACTATATCACCAGCAAATCAGTCATGTAAATAAACAGTATTATGTGATGATGTATCATAGAGAGAATGATGCATTATTTATTTTCTTATCATTCTCTTTAATTAGAAGTGTATTATGTCAGCTACTGCTGAAGTAACAGAATTGAGGGTACCAAGTTTCTCAGCTTTTTGTTCATTGGCTGTACAATTTGCAGTTCTGTACAAGTTTTACAGCTGCAGCCTCTGTACACTACTTTAAGTGGCTTGCTGAGCATCAGGGAAACGTAATTGATATTGGTTGCAGTTAGTGTTGAGCGAACCCGAACCGCACTGTTCGGGTTCGTACCGAACATTACGGTGTTCGGACCCCGGACCCGAACACGGACATTTCACTGTATGTACGTGTTGGAGTTCAGCTATAAACCGAAAGTCTATAAACCGAAAGACATTCAGTTTATAGACTTTCGGTTTATAGAATAGCAATAGCATTACATGTATTCTATAAACCGAAATTTTATAAACCGAAAGACATTCAGTTTATAGACTTTCGGTTTATAGAATACATGTAATGCTATTGCTATTCTATAAAAAGAAAGTCTATAAACAGAATGTCTTTCGGTTTAAAGACTTTCGGCTTATAGAATACATGTAATACTATTGGCTTTCTATAAACCGAACTAGAGTCCCCATTCATAAGAAATTCTTATGAATGGGGACTCTATTTCGGTTTATAGAAAGCCAATAGTATTACATGTATTCCATAAGCCGAAAGTCGGGTCCCCATTGACTTCAATGGGGTTCGGGGTCAAGTTCGACCCCGAACCCGGACTTTTTTCTGAACATCCCGAACATCCAGGTGTCCGCTCCACACAAGTTGCAGTGCCAATTGTTATCCACCTTTGTACTAGTACTCATGATCCACTGCATCTTCACCACTCTCATTACAGAGGGAAAATGATACCAGAGGATTTGGAACTCAAAATACAAACTGCAAAGTCTGAGGTAACCTTGGAGACCATGATAACGCACTGACATTTTACCCTAATAAACTGCTGTGATCAATGTGTTTTAAATAAATACCTCTCAGGAAAGACAGGTACAAGAGGGGAAAATAGGGATGGAGGGGTTTGGTTCCAAAGTAGTGACTGGATTGTCCCTCCTCTTGAGGGACACTTGGGAGGTGTGATGCAGATAGTACCCTGCCACCAACACTTTGTACCAATATCATTAAATATTAACATTGTTAGCTGGGTGAATATTTACATGTATAATTACATTCAAGCAGGGACAGATTGAGAATAAAAACCAGCCCTGGAAACAATTACATACCAACCCCATAGCTGTGCATCACTGTACCAGCCCCATAGACATGTACTATTATTGTATTGTTCAGAATAGGGAAAACCACACCTTTTAAAGCTGATTTGAAAAATGCACTGTTGATAGATAAGAGACATATGAAAGGACATAATCTGGTGCAAAAGTGGAGCAACAGCAAGGTGTCCTACCTGGAAATTTCCCAGAATCAAAGTAGGCCAGTCTGGCCCTGTAATCAATTGTTGCATTATTAGACTTACTATCCATCAATAACTTATTTCCGAAATGCATTGTGAAGCTGGGAAATCTCACTAACATTACATGTTTGCAATTAATTCCATGTATGTTGCATTTTCCTTAAGCTGTAAATGTGCTCTTCTTGCGATGTTTAGGGATCGGTCCCATTCCTAGTTAGTGCAACATGTGGAACCACAGTTCTTGGTGCCTTTGATCCCCTTCAAGGTGTTGCTGATGTGTGTGGACGTCATGCATTATGGCTGCATGTAGATGTGAGTATTAATTATTCTGATTGTTTATTTTCTGTTCCTTGTTTATAACCATTTTTTTGCCCAATTAATTAGTCATTGGCCTTATCCTATATCCAGGAACATAAACCATGTTGCAAATGTTTGTGTAATCAACAAAAAGACATACCTTACCAACAAGACCTTCTGTAATATCACAAATAAAAATATTAAAATGAATGGGTCCACCTACAGAACCTGAGGTTTTTGGATCAGGAAAGGTGGATTATTTTTAATTTTTTTTATTTGTTATTTTTGGGTGGCTCCTTTCCCTGGGCTGGAAGATGAGGATCTAGGGCACTGATGAAATATATTTTACAGGGCACACTCTGTGTCACTGCCCACCCTAATCGCACTCAAAGGTCATTTTATTTTTTATGGGTAATGGGGGCTATTTAACATTGTCCCTCACAAATAAAAATATTAAAATGAATGGGTCCACCTACAGAACCTGAGGTTTTTGGATCAGGAAAGGTGGATTATTTTTAATTTTTTTTATTTGTTATTTTTGGGTGGCTCCTTTCCCTGGGCTGGAAGATGAGGATCTAGGGCACTGATAAAATATATTTTACAGGGCACACTCTGTGTCACTGCCCACCCTAATCGCACTTAAAGGTCATTTTATTTTTTATGGGTAATGGGGGCTATTTAACATTGTCCCTCCCACCTGGGCAATGTAGAGGTATGGACTTACTTTATTTTTTTATTTAATGTGCCAGGGGCATTTGGCCAGGCACATAAGAGGTGCGGGGGTGGCTATTTGGGTCATACTGAACCCAAAGTCCCGTGGGGTAAATTATTAAGTTAATGGGGCAGCAGGCATTCCCCAGCCTGAGGCCCTGTGGAGGACAATTATTATATTAATGGGGCTGCAGGCATTCCCCAGCCTGAGGCCCTGTGGAGGACAATTATTATATTAATGGGGCTGCAGGCATTCCCCAGCCTGAGGCCCTGTGGAGGACAGTTATTATATTAATGGGGCTGCATGGATTCCCCAGCCTGAGGCCCTGTGGAGGACAATTATTATATTAATGGGGCTGCAGACATTCCCCAGCCTGAGGCCCTGTGGAGGACAATTATTATATTAATGGGGATGCAGACATTCGCGGACCTGAGGCCCTGTAGAGGACAGTTATTATATTAATGGGGCTGCAGGCATTCGTGGGCCTTTATTTATTTATTTTTTGTGACTGCGGGCATTATGCCGGCCTGCAGTCACTTGGGGCCACTTTTTTTTTTAATGGGAGTTTGCTGGACTTTTTTTTTGGGGAGGGGAGGGACGCTAGAGGACTGGGGGTAGCTATTACACCCCCAGTCTCCAGGCTTTTTTGACTGAGAAATATGGAATACCACTGATTCAATTAAAATGCTGTTACTCCAAAAGGAATAGCATGCAGAGGGTTCAATGTCCCAGGTCCCCAAATTAGCTGGGCACATTGAATCCAGGCCAAGGTATAGATCATTTTCACCATATTTGATTCTTTACATTCACAGTATAATCACTGTTTAGGTTCACAGTCCTTTTAATATTGGGTAAAATTACTATAAATAAATAAATGCTGCACCTGTATTATATTGTATAATAGGATGATCCAGTATATGTTGCTGTGCACTTTGTATAAAGAATAGCACTTTATGTTAATTTTCTCTATTATTTCTGCCACTGAAAAATACAAATCTCAATGCTTTTTTTTTGCCACCATCTAAAAGGCTGCATGGGGAGGCAGTGCGCTTCTATCCAGTAAGCACAGACATCTCCTAGATGGTATAGAAAGGTAAGTTATATTCATATGTGTATATATGTGTAAATGTGTACAGGTTATATGTCATTATTAATGTGAATTATTTCATCATTCTATGTACAGGATAGAAAAATAACTAAAAAGAGCAGGGGATGTGACTGGGGGGAGATTAATGAAAGATATTGTAGCGGAGCTGCAATATTAAATCCCAATATCTCCGCTGGTAAAATAAGGTAATCCAAGTAAAGAGCTGGAAAGAAAGGCAATATCCCAAATCCCCCAGTAACCGGACGAAACACAGTTCTGGGAGTCAACTGATTAGTTTATTCACAGCTCCAGCATTTATGCAATTCCCCATGCAAGGGGTTTCCTTAATCCCCTTCCAGGGGCTATACAATAGTGGACTACATGGGAAACTGAAAACACAGGACATTTCTCCCACCATGCACTGCTGTACGGGAGGGCCACTCCCACTCGACTATCCTGTTAAGTGGATTATCCCTCCGTACAGCCGAACTGGGTTTTAACAAAAAAATATATAACTTTGACATTATTCGTGGGATTACAATGAATGACCGTTCGGTAGATAGCCGGGGTCTGAGCGCACACTTAGTGAAACTACCATATGCATGCTAGCGGCTTTCGGCTGTGAGCCTATGCATGCTCTCTATTCTAAAACACACGAATACATTTTTACACCAGGTTAACACAGCTATTTCAGACAACCTTTAAATGTTCTGCAATATGACCTAAAGTGGCTAGGTTTGCCACAGATATGAAATTTACTTTTGCTCCAAAGACACCAACTGCCATAGGTCTTTCTTTGGGCAAATCCTTCTCCTTTTATGCAAATAGAAGTCGGTGTCTATAGTGACCACACTGCAAGCAATGCCACTGGAGACTCTTAAACCCCCACTAATCACTGCATACTATAACTTCATACATCATCTGTAAGACTACCTGTTTTATGATTAAAGCTCAGCTACTTTGACAAAAGTCTTATTTACCTCATGGCACTACTCCATCTCAGTATCTGCTATATCACAGAGCCAGTGAGTGGCTCCAGCCGCCAGGTACTTTCTTGGGGAAGAAGTTAGTTTCCAGAAGTAAATATTTTATTTATGTCTCATCCCATATGATATTTGCACATATATAGAGCATTAACATGTTTACGGATTATTATCATTGTGACTTAGAACATAGGAATTATGAGGACAGATGCATTGTGGGTTATATCAGGGCTAGCTCTAGATTTTGCCGGCCTAGTTGCAGAATAATTTGTGGGGCAATCAGTCCAAAGGACAGTGCAAAGTGCATGAGACCACACAGACCTCAGGCTGTCTCTAGAGTTGCACACATGGAGAGGCTGGTTAGGGAAGAACTCTTCTAACTTGCCTCTCCTCAGTCCTAGTGTGGGGCTGATGCAATGCACCCTCAGCACCTGTCTAGAGTCGGCTCTGTATGCTGTACTATAGCATCTATTCTAAGAGGCTCACTTGTTGCCATTCCCACTCCTAATATACTGCTATTTATGACACCAGTCAGTATAGAATTTTTTTTACTTTGTATAAATGTATGTGGTGTTTCATGTGCATGTACCTGATCACTTTTAAAAGGAGTTAAACCTTGCAAATGATTTTCCCTAATAAAGGGCATGTCCATATCTTTTGTATAATGTGCTGCAGCAGTCAGTTTATTAATGAATCTTCAGCATGTTCTGTGCTCCCTCTTCTACTCCAGCACTGACAAATTGTGAAAGACTATGAGGCTCTGGGTTCACCTCATTATGCATATGTTGTCACTGGTTTTCTTCTTAACTATTAACAAATATTTTACTTCTTCCCACTTGGCTAGTCAGTGAAGCAGCAATTTCACAAAATGAGTTCCCTCATTTCTTTGTTTTCTGAACAGACATATCTTTTGAATGGTTGTCCACAGTAGTACCATTTAAAAACAATTTTTAAAATAAGGAAAAGTGGACTTCAGAATATAAAAAAATGAATTTAAGGGTTTAATCCCTCTGTAAGACTGGCATTTGTGCAAAGTTGTGTATCCATGTCAAATGGCTTGTGTTTTTGTTATAGGGCAGATTCTGTAACCTGGAACCCACATAAGATGCTAGGTGTAGGTCTCCAATGTTCAGCTTTTCTCTTGAGAGACACGACTGTAAGTATCAGTAAAATATATATACATCTCTCAGGGCATATTAAAAAAAAAGTTACTTTTTCGAACAGTTAAAAATTATAAATCCGAATTAAACTGACATTTGAGATTTGTGAGAAGAGTATACAGAAATATATAATGATGATCGAGCTACTGACAATCTGTATTCAGAATGTATAATGCAAACATGTGTTACACGGTGTGTGATGTAAACTACATTATCCTTAAACAGCAACAATACATAAGAAAAAAAGTTGATCGTTTTGCTTCCCAGCAGGAGCTGGAGGGTTAAACGCTTAGGGGAGACTTTATCAATGTTGGGATTGTTCACTACTGAACATAAACCCTGCATCAGGGGCCAGGCTACAGATAAAAATGTGACTTGTTAATGACCAACATTAGGCACGGTGCTTTCTGCTGTCTGCCAACATGAATTTATGCTTCTGTAATGACGGGCCTAATATAGCACACCAAGTCGGTGGTTCACAGAGTGCATTGACTTACACAGCACACTGGCACTTCCCAAATGGATCTGAGGATTAAAGTCTTTGTTTCGGACTCTTTGAATGAAGCAAAAGGACGAATAAGGAAATAGAGGAATGAGAAAATAAATAATTGAAGAGACATGGCGTATTACTCTTATGTTACTTGAGAAACCCCTATTTGCCTTACTCAAGATAAACATGTATAATAATAACCTATAATGAGCTGCACACAGTCTAACCATGAGATATTTCTTGCAGGGCCTGTTAAAGCAATGCCATGCAGCCAATGCAACGTATCTTTTTCAAACCGACAAATGTTACAATGTGAAATATGACACTGGAGACAAATCAATCCAGTGTGGTCGCAGGGTGGACTGTCTGAAGTTGTGGCTGATGTGGAAGGCACTTGGATCAGATGGACTTGAGAGACGAGTGGATAGAGCACTGGAAAACACTAGGTAAAAAGTGTTCTTCTCTTTATATAACCCCTTTGCGACACATGATTTGCAGACTAGATCCATCCTGTTTGGGAAAACATTGCCAACATTAGACAGACCTAATCCATCCTGTGGTTAAACGAACAGTGCGCGTTATCAACATTCGCAAACACTGCTCAGGAGGTGATGCTTCAATTTTGAGTAATTAAGCATCACCGAAATTCGTGACAAGGGAACAGCACGCCATATTGGAGAGCAGCATGCTCCTCTAATATGGCGCAGCCCTCTTGAGGGAAGAGCATCAGAAGTGATCATTTTCACTTCTGTCACTCTGATGCTGTTGCTAGACTGCCCCTAGAGGCAGTCGGCAACATTGCAGTGAAAAAAAGGGTAAATTGTCCTTGCATCTAGGGCTAGGGTTAAAATAAGGGTTAGGGTTAACATTAGGGTTAGGGTTAAATTTAGGGTTGTTTATAAAACCATGTGCAAATCCATGACTTAATCCTTCCATATTTTTGCAGGTATCTTGTAGATGAGATGAAGAAACGTGAAGGATTCTGCCTCATAATGGAGGTAAGAGAGTACATTTTGCTACCTGTTAAGCTTACAAAGCATATACTCGCTAATCATAGTCAGAGCTGCTAAACATCTTAAACATCTACTATATGAGAGGACTAAGTTGTAAACCTTTGGCCAAAATAAAAGTTGGAAAATTATTCAATTTAGGCCAACATAACAAAGCCATGAAACTTACTAAATTTCACATGTCCTCACCATTGACATTATAGTGAATAAGCCACATCAATATTAATCACCTTGAAACCAACAATTGAAAGACAGAATTTTTTTTTAAATCCAAATGTTAAATACACCTATTGATAATCTATGGCTAGGGGCATATCCGTGGTTGCAGTGGGCACCTGTCTACCAAGGAAGATATCTTTGCTTGATCCCTTTCAGGCTGAGAGTGCAGGAAAAAAACCTAACCTGTACGTCCAGCACACAGCACACAATGAGGGAGGGGTACACACTGAACTGGACAGTTAAGTAGGTTATGAGGAGAGAGAGAGATACATGGCACTTCGGAAATTGATGTGGGTCATATGTGGCACTGTGAGATAGGGGTAGGGGAACTGCAGGGGAAATTTTTGCACTGGGGTAGCGCACCTGTTTATGGCTATTTGACAAGAGTACCTAGGTACCTGCCTCTTCATTCACCTTATGTTTCTCATGTTCCCCATTCTCTCTAGATTGCAAGCTTGTGAGCAAAGCTCTCTACCTCTAGACAGAATATGTTTGTAACTCCATTTTTACGCTCTGTACCAAAGCGCTGTGTAAATTGTTGGTGCTATTTAAATAAATGATAATATAATGAGCCATTAACTTAATTCCTATGTGATTTTTTTTTAAATGTATGATGCAATTCTATCCACTTTATCTGTATTCCTACAGCCAGAGTTTGTGAACTTATGTTTTTGGTATGTACCGCCAAGCCTACGAGATCAGGACGATTCCCCTGATTTCTGGAACAGACTTGGAAAGGTAAAATGACATTCCTTAACAATGACATGATGTTACTTTAACAGAGGTTATTTGAGCTATAGATTGTGCTAGCCAAGTTGCTAACAAATGCATGGATAAAAGATTATTCTAAAATAGGCCAGTTGACTAGACATAACTTTATAAATGAATATTTGCTAACTTGGCCTGAGTTCAACCAGAGAGAGAAAGGACTGTAGTAGCTGAACCCTGAAGCTGTCCACAGACCTAACATTATATGGATTCCTGTTAAGTCCACAAAAAGGGACTTATTACATGTAAATAATGTCTCTGTAGGTAGCCCCAATACTAAAGGAGAGGATGATGAAGAAAGGCTCCATGATGCTTGGTTATCAGCCCCTTGGACACCGTGTTAACTTCTTCAGACAGATTGTGGTTAATCCGGAGGTTACTAGAGAAGACCTGGACTTCTTCTTGAATGAAATAGAGAGACTGGGAGAAGACCTGTGAAGCATGACATCCTCTAACATTTCCAACAACACCAACAACAAGTCATCTGTATATTAAAGGACTATCTGAGAGAAAACCAGTAAATACTGCATTATAAAGTAACACTTTAAAAATAAATATGCATTATAAACGTTGGCATTTCCTTAATTCCTGAAAAACGGAAAGCCCTGCATTACTTGGGATTCGGACGGCTCCCATAGAGACGCCTTTGTACAGCACGAGCATCTCCATACATAGTAGGCGCCCATATTCTTCCCTTCCTTGCTGGTCTGTATGTGTAAGTGTGAGTCTGTGTGTGTAAATTCAGTTTTTTCAAGATGATATACAGTTTACAAATTTGTGCAACAATATTCTTGAAAACATAAAAAAGTTTTTTTTTTTACATTTTAAAGTTGGCGAAGGGCAAATACAGGATCCGCTCCAAGTGCCAAATGTATGGCCCTAGTTTAAAATCTACTGTATGAAAACTGATTGTGATACAAGTGATTTGGGCAGGGAAGTTAGGGTGACTACATTTTATTTTTGCCATTTAGAGAGACATTTTGCATTATAAAAATTATATAAATTATTAAGAGCTCCTATGAATGATAGACAAGGAAGGAAATCAGTAGATATTTGGACGGTAAATTCTACGTGCTGTAAACTACAGGCACACCCCACTTTAACCCCTTCCCGCTTGTAGGACGTTCCATGCCGTCCTACTTTTTAGTGCCTAGAGGCTAGTGGGACTGAATGGAACGTCCTATATTAAACAGCTCATTGTGGCCCCTCGCGATTAGCTTTGTGTGGACCCCGCTGCAAGGACTTGCAGCAGGGTCCCCACTGCCAGGTGGGGAAAATAGAGCTGATGCTCAAAGTGAGCGTCGGCTCCATTTTACTGTAAAAACCTGCAGGACGGCATAGACCATGGAGCATGTAACAGCTCATCGCGGCTCCCTTCTATGAGCTGTACTGAGGATCCCGCTGCAGGCAGTGCGGTATTTACCGCGAGGCATCCTAGGCGGATACCTAGGGTGGAAAATTTTGGGGGACGGCAGCACCCCCAAGCACTGAAAAAGAAAAAAGAAGAAAAAAAAAATCTAAAAAATAATCTGGATCTTGAAAAAACACACGCTTGCAGGCAGAGACGGAGGTGAGAAGGGATCGGAAGATCCCCCCTCACCTTCCTTCTGCCGGCAGGCTGCACGGGGAGCCGAACAGGCAGCACAGAGAAACCTCTGTTCGGCTCCCCGTGCAGTGTGACACGGAAGTGCCGACAGTCACGTGACCGGCGCGCTGACTTCATACACGTGCCGGGTCACGTGACCTGTCAGCACAACCGCCTGGAAGCCGAACAGGCAGCATGGAGGAGACTATGCTGCCTGCCACTAGACACCAGGGAAAACAGGTAAGTGCTGGGGAAATGGGGGGCATATTAATGGGACATAACACTAGCATATTATTGGCAAATTTACTGGGGCATATTAATGGGACATAACACTGGCATATTATTGGCACATTTACTGGGGCATACTAAATGGCAAATAACACTGACATATTATTGGGCAAATTGGCAGGGGCATATTAATGGGACATAACACTGGCATATTATTGGGAAAATTGGCTGTGGGATATTAAATGTCAAATAACACTGGCATATTATTGGCAAATTTACTGGGGCATACTAAATGGCAATTAACACTGGCATATTATTGGGCACATTTACTGGGGCATACTAAATGGCAAATAACACTGGTATATTATTGGGCAAATTGGCTGTGGGATATTAAATGGCAAATAACACTGGCATATTATTTGCAAATTTACTGAGGCATACTAAATGGCAATTAACATTGGCATATTATTGAGCACATTTACTGGGGCATAGTAAATGGCAAATAACACTGGAATATTATTGGGCAAATTTGGGGCATACTAAATGGCAAATAACACTGGCATATTATTGGGCAAATTGACTGTGGGATATTAAATGGCAAATAACACTGGCATATAATTAGGCAAATTGGCTGGGGCATATTAAATGGCAAACAACACGGGCATATTATTGGGCAAATTAGCAGGGGCATATTAAATGGCATATAACACTGGCATATTATTTGTAAATTTACTGGGGCATACTAAATGGCAAATACTGGCATATTATTGGGCAAACTGGCTGGGGCTTATTATTAATGGCGAATAACACTGGCATATCATTGGGCAAATTGGCAGGGGCATATTAAATGGCAAATACTGGCTTAATATTGGGCAAATGGGCTGGGGCATATTAAATGGCAGAATAACACTGGCATATTATTTGGCAAATTGGCTGGGGAATATTAATGGCAAATAATACTTGCATAATGGGCAAATTGGCAGGGGCATATTCAGTGGCAAATACTGGCATATTATTGGGCAAACTGGCTGGGGCTTATTATTAATGGAAAATAACACTGGCATATTATTGGGCAAATTGGCAGGGGCATATTAAATGGCAAAGAATACTGGCTTAATATTGGGCAAATTGGCAGGGGCTGATTAAATGGCAAATACTGGCATATTATTTGGGGAATTGGCTGTGACCTATTAATGGCAAATAATACTGGCATATTATTGGGCAAATTGGCAGGGGCATATTAATGGAAAATGATTCTGGTATATTAGTGGGCAAATTAGCTGGGGAATATTAATGACAAATAATATTGGCAATGTGTATGTAATGGGGTGATGGAGGCATGTAAATTGGGTGATGGGGCATGTCTTTGGTGTGCAACTTGGGTAGGGGGGGGATGCCCAAAATGTGTCTGCCTAGGGCAGCACAAAACCAAGATGCACCACTGGCTGCAGGGACTTGCCGCGGGATCCCCAGTGTCTTTAAGTGGCCTCAGTCTGACTTAGGAAATGTAGCAAACGCTCAAACAGAGCGTTCGCTACATTTCCAGCATCCCTGCATGCCCCAACTTCTGGGTTCGAGCACGCCTCTGTGAAGTCAGTATGGCGAGATGCAGGCAGGGACCGACAGGGTCTACAGAGACACTGGTTGGGTCCCTCCTTTTGTGTTCCTGGCTCCGATCACTTCAAGCAAAAAAAAAAAAAAAAAATGATCTAGGCTTCAGCTATGGCTGGGCAAGAGACACAATTTTTCAGGTGACGGTGAACGGATAACTCCTCCAATTAGCAAGTATGAACCAGAGATGGACCGGCACTGGTGGCGTTAGGAATAATCAACGATTTATTAAATCAGCAGATTTGAGAAAATAATCGTGATAAAACAGAATATATCTCATGGAACTTAATGAGTTTCGGTTATGAGTAAGCGCTAGACTGCGCAAAATGCATTAAGCTTTAAGAGTTACCGTATTTATCGGCATATAACACGCACTTTTTCTCCCTGAAAATAGGGAGAAAATGGTGTGCGTGTGTTATACGCCGAAAAAAAAAAAAAATCTAAAACTTACCTCGTTCCTGCTCTGTCCCCCGGTGCTCTGAAGCTGCGTGGCTGTGAGGGAAGCGTTGTGAGCTTCCCTTCAGCCGCGCGGTCAACAAAGTGTTTTTTTTTTTAAACAAACTTTATTGACCGCACGGCTGGAGGGGAGCTCACAACGCTTCCCTCACAGCCACGCAGCTTCAGAGCACCGGGGGACAGAGCAGGAACGAGGTAAGTGCTGCATATTAAATGGCATATTGGGGGCAATATCCTGGCATATTAAAATGGCATATTGGGCTTCAAAGTTCTTAATTTAAGTTCTTAAGTTTTTTTTCCTGAAATTTCCTTCTTAAAATTAGGTCCGAAAAAAAAAAAAAATCTAAAACTTACCTCGTTCCTGCTCTGTCCCCCGGTGCTCTGAAGCTGCGTGGCTGTGAGGGAAGCGTTGTGAGCTTCCCTTCAGCCGCGCGGTCAACAAAGTGTTTTTTTTTTTAAACAAACTTTATTGACCGCACGGCTGGAGGGGAGCTCACAACGCTTCCCTCACAGCCACGCAGCTTCAGAGCACCGGGGGACAGAGCAGGAACGAGGTAAGTGCTGGGGTCTGGGGGAGGAGGGTGGCATAACGAGCATACTAAGGGGCAATATCCTGGCATATTGGGGGCAATATCATGGCATATTAAATGGCATATTGGGGGCAATATCCTGGCATAATAAATGGCATATTGGGGGCAATATCCTGCATATTAAATGGCATATTGGGGCAATATCTGGCATATTAAAATGGCATATTGGGGGCAATATCCTGCATATTAAATGGCATATTGGGGCAATATCTGGCATATTAAAATGGCATATTGGGGGCAATATCCTGCATATTAAATGGCATATTGGGGCAATATCTGGCATATTAAAATGGCATATTGGGGGCAAAATCCTGCATATTAAATGGCATATTGGGGGCAATATCCTGCATATTAAATGGCATATTGGGGGCAATATCCTGCATATTAAATGGCATATTGGGGGCAATATCTGGCATATTAAAATGGCATATTAGGGGCAATATCCTGCATATTAAATGGCATATTGGGGGCAATATCCTGCATATTAAATGGCATATTGGGGGCAATATCCTGGCATATTAAAATGGCATATTGGGCTTCAAAGTTCTTAATTTAAGTTCTTAAGTTTTTTTTCCTGAAATTTCCTTCTTAAAATTAGGTGCGTGTTATACGCCGGTGCGTGTTATACGCCGATAAATACGGTATATTCTGTTTTCTCATGATTGTTTATGCTGCATTGATTTATTGGATTTTCTCACATATGCTGATTCAATGAATCGCTGATTATTCCTAATGCCACGAGTGCCGGTCCATCGCTGCTTCAAGTAGCTCCACAATGGAGATGGAAGCTGCCAAAATGGCTCCCGGCTGCCCTAGAACAGATCAGGGGCCAGGGCTTCTTACCCTGGTACCCATGCAATAAGGAAATATTGGAAAAAAAGCCAATGGAGAAGCTGGGAATTCAAGGCATCTAGATGACACAGTCAGCCAATGAGATGCTGGCTTTTCTTCACATGAAATCCCTGCTCTCAGAGTAGGGATTTCATTGTGAATCCAGGCACATCACCAAAAATGATTTCATTTTTTTACGACAGTGGGATTTTTTTTTAAAGAATAGATTCATTTTATTTTTTAACCCCCTTTCCCTGGGCTAAAAGATGAGGATCGACAGTTTCAACCTCCAACTGAGTTTTTATTAAGCCATGAAATGTGGAAAGAAATATGTTTTCACTGAAGTGCTTGTCGGTACATTTATTTTTTGGATTTCTGAGTTTTGGTTGAGACTTCGACCTTTCATAATTTGTGGGGGCATTTGAGCATTTGGCCCCTGTGGAGTGTCATTTTTTAGTACAGGTTGAGTATCACTTTTCCAGAAAACCGCTATCCAAAATTATCCATTATCGTGACTTTTTTTTTAGGATTTTGCCACAAGTTGCAAATACCACACACAGCTGTCAGAATGCGAGCGCACAACAGTTAATTCAGTGTCCAACCCCCTTGAGCTACGATTAGGGTTGCCACCTTTTCCACAAAAAAATACCGGCCTTGCTACTGCCTCCATGGACTTAACATTGGCAGCAAGCCATATTTTTTACCGGCCTGCCGGTTAAAATACCGGCTGGGTGGCAACCCTAGCTATGATATAGCCTTTCCATGCATGCTCAGATGCCCCCAGGCCCACAAATGATAATACAATGGCACATTTGCATGCCTGACATGCCAATGGTAGGTTCCCAACAATGCCGCACATCACAGTAAAAGATTTGTTTGCTCTATACAGTATACGCATTGATATTACTGTATTTCATGAGTACTGACAGGCTTTAATATCTTGTGTTGCTGAAAATGATCCATTATCCAAAACACTTCTCCCTTATATTGGATAAGGGAGACTCAACCTGTACGGGGGCAAGGGCAAGTAGCCCTGACTGGCCCCCAATCTATTTTGAGGGTGCTGCGAGTCATCTGGGAAAACTGTTCCATTCGGAATGACTCAGAGACCTTGATATTAGATGGTCAAAATAGCTTAATTGGACCCAACTGTATAAGACAAATGAAAACATACATGATTTCGACCTATTTTGTATGTTGATGTGGGGTATGCCTTTAAATAGTTGCCAACATCAGCCATGTTTCCAGGGACACATATTGGTTCCACATGCTGCAGACAGAGCATGCAAAGTGCAGCCCGGCAGTATGTAGGATGCAAATACGCACAGACACAATCCAATTAATTAATCATGGTAGGTTCTATGAAATCTCCACACTGATTAATATATATACACACACAAACACACAAACACACACACACACACACACACACTTCCTTCATTGGTTTCCATGGTGACTTATTCACATTAGGTGTATGAACTTTGCCACAGAGCTGTTGACCTAACTCCTGATGAATCAATGGTGCTAGATCGATTACAAGTTGTGTACCGAAATGACTCGATATCGCAAACACGCTTTCAACGCGTTTAACAACAATAATATTTTCGTCACGTGCTGCCTCTAGTAAAATGGCGGCCCCGACTAGCCTAGTATACAGCGCGCGTGCGCACAACGACGGGAAGTGATGGACGTAAAGATTCCGGAGCAGCGGAGTAACAGGGTAAACGGAGCTAGCTGCGGCTGGACAGGTATATAAAGAGGGGGCTTGGGCCTGCCTTACATGCACGCTCATTTTCTCTATACATGCTTAGATAAATGCATGCCCACTTTGTGCTTAACGAAAGGGGGTTTGTGATTATACAGGGATCTGCTTACTGAACTCTTCTCACATGCAGTTTGCAATCAACTCGTGTTACTTTAATACACACTGGCTCTCCTCGGGCATGCACCGTGAAGTACTCTGTATTGTTCTTTATATCTATACAGCCTCGCACTCTCCTTTGTCCTTTGTGTATGTGCCTTTCTTATGGACTCCTTTACCCTAAACTACATCTGTTTGATTATATTCGCGGTGCAGGGATCCGCTCCAAACATTCAATTCTGAATAATAAATGGCTTTGCAGATTCATAACAAGCAATAATTGAACTTAACACAAAGATTGGTAAATCTGTGGATTGATATACGTTTGGTTCTGTGGGCTGGATACTTTAGTTACACATGTTGTCTGTTTTAAAGCTCTTATCTGCTGAATTTATCTCTGACTTTCACTCCAAATCTGCTTCTGTTAAGTCCAGAATTTATAAATCATATGTAGGGTTTATGGGCCACATCTTGTGCCTACTAATATTTGTAGGAACAAAAGAAGGTAATTCAAAAAAGTTCCGTGTAGAATAATCAAAAGGCCGAGAAGCTAGCAGCAGGGGTTTTAGAAGCCATGGCTATCTGGGTTGTTCGTTTTAAGATGGGTATGGGATGGGAGTAAAATGTTAAGGAGCCACCTCTCCCTGCTTCCTGGACTGTTTCAAGTTCTATGTTAGTACCAGTCATACATAGATTATATATCTATCTATATCTTAATAAGAATACACTATAAATTAGAAGACCTTAAGTGATATTTAGATATAAAGGATTTGTACTTTTCTTTTATGCATTCCGCACTTGTGTCTTAATTCCAGACCTGATTTATTATTCCAATAATTGCATACTGTACATATTTAGAACAGTCAGATTCCATCATCATGCAGTCTATACTACATCTGCCCAAAATGTTGTTTGGTCAACTATATGGATAGTTATTTTTGGTTTATTTTCTACTTCCCTTTTTTAGTTGTTTGGTTAATAACTATTTGACAATTTAGCACGCCTCCTCTCTGCTAAAAACTACAGCTACGTCTCATTGTGCCAGGTTGATCATACTTTTAATTTTGCTGAATTGGTCTCCAAAGAACTCTTGATGATTAGGTACCGTCTTTCTGCTCCTTACAATAAATGTAAGTAAACACGTATTGAATGCATTATCTGCATATAAGAAAACATCTGAACAGAAAAACCACATTCAAAAAATTAGTTCAAAAATACTCCTTCATAGGGCCTATAACATATGTTTACTTAAATCATTTTAATGCACCTTGCTGTCAGATGTGGTGCAGATGTGCTGCTCCGTACTATGGGCCTTAGCGCGAATAGGAAAAGTGTCTTGGGTCATATTCTAAATGTAATCTATTTCATGGGGTTTTCAAAGTAATGGGGAGTATATATTCAAAGTTTTTAGGATGTTTCTGCTACATTTTTTTTGGTTTGTCTCAGGACCTTTATGAATTGATCGTGGTGAGAAGTGTGTGGAGAGAATCTTGGGAACGCTGAACAAGGACATTGACGAGTGACAAGGGATGGCTCATGTACACAGCAACACAGTCAGTGCTTACTGCATTACTATCTAACTGCTAATATAGCCCTTTAGCTATAACTTCAAGGGACTCTGTCATGAATAAGATGTCAGAGTCCCATTTTAATATACATCTGATGACCTCTTTACATTTTTTCTTATTTGATTCTGCTGTGGCGCGAGCTGCAAGAATATGAATACTTAGCACGCTGTGCATTTGCTCCCAGAATGCTTTAGGGCATATTGCACAGTAAGCCAGGTGCATGACTAAAGCACCATACTCTTCCTTGCAGCATTTACTACACTTGCTGCCTTCTCAGGGAAGGAAAAAGTAGGAAACCTCACACTCGCTTGCTTCATTGGTTAATCAAAGTAATAACATGCTTGCAGGAACAAGTGGCAAATTTAAGTTTGTGTTAGCTTGAATTAGCTTTTCCCGCTTTCTCCTGTAAGCACGTTATTACTTTCTTAAACTGCTGAAGCAAGTGAGTCTGGAGTTATCTACCCTTTTTCTTAGAAGCATTGTGTTCACTCATAGACACCCAGCGGGACATACACAAGCTTTATGACATTATCTATCTGGCCCCCTGACCAGACTGTAAACCAGAGTTCCTTGTTTTATTTGCCTTCTCAGTGAGGCTGGTAAGCACCACATCCCCCAGTGTTAGCTATCCGTGATTCAAAACCGCATGTCTTCTGCGTCTCGCTATAAACAACAGTAAACCTTAGTCTGAGATCCATTTGGGTTCAGGTCTAAAATATAATTTAAGGTGTAAGAGGGTCACTCCTAAAACTCTCTGCTCTTCTCTCCCAATAGTTTGCAGGCTATAGAGGAGTTGGCATTACAGTTTAGGTTAATGTTCTGCACTTTAATAATGCAGAGCACTGGGTCATATTTTGACGCTCTGCACTGGCATGGGATTGGCCATCAGTTCTGTTCTTGTGTAGGCACAGATTCCTGCTTTCTCGTCACTACCACTATCCACACTGTCAGGGAGGCATTACCCTGGCATTAGGGATTTGTTGAGTCCCTGACATACCAAATTAGATAAAAAGCTATCAGTTGGCAATAAAGTCTCTTTAAACCCGTAATGCCACTCCAATAGCCATACATATGAACCTCCCAAAAAAGCTTCTTATTTCTGCTAGCAGAATAAATAAGTAGTAACATCTAGATGTTATTGTCATGAGAGGGGCAACACTGATGTTATGGCTCATCACCATTGCATTGCTTTGCATACCAAATCTAGTATATTCTTGTTTTTGAAAAGCAGTTAAGGCAAGATGAATATTGTCACTTGTTTTGGAAATCAATATTCTCTGTTTTTCCAGATCCGCTATTAATGCCTGATTTTTGTAGTTCACTCGTCAGTTTACTAGAGTTAATTTTTAGTGATTAGACCTTATTGTAGTGTCCCCTTCGGTGATTACCTTTTGCACAGCTCTTCTGCTTTAATTACAGCGCCGTCTGCTTGGCTGTGAGACGATCGCTGGACTGGGGCTGCTACAAAGTGCAGCAAGCAAGAAGCTGGGGTTGTTAAGTGCTCGCTTGTCACGTACTTTGCAGAATGAAAGAGAGGAAGAGGAGGAAGGAATAGAAGACGACGACAGTGATGATGACGATGATGACGACGATGATGATGATGAAGTAGAAGAAGTTGGGGCAGTCGGAATATCCCAAAACCTGAGCAGCACCCCTTCGGTATGAATACCTCACACTTATTATATTTCTTGCTCAGATTCAAGATGAATGACATACTATTTCTTGCACACACAAAAAAAAAATCATTTTGTGTGATCTTTCCTTCTTCATACTCAAAAATGATTACTCTTTATGTCTTCCACTTACAAAAGCCCATACCTGCCGGTGCCCACTCCCTCCCTGATGCATTAGTTCTGTCTTAGACATGTCTGCTCACACCATTTATACCTTTCATGATAGAGGAGCCATGCCCATTCTCCTCTCTTTATATAACACGAAAACCTATACTGTCCTGTTTGCTCTCTCCTGCTATGTAAATGAAGGGTACACTAACAAAAATTTGCTACGATGCACCGTCATTAGGGCTGTCTTTCACACTGTTATGTATCATAAAGTGGTAACGAATTTTAATTCAATCCAAATGCAAGGCTAAATATTTTGCACAGTGAGGAGGTTTATTTTTGTGTTTAGCACTAAAGGTGACCCACTTCACCACCATCTATATATATATGTGTTAAGGCCGTTTGGCCTGTATTTGTGGAAGGGGCTGGAATTAATCCACTCCCCTATATAAGGTACACCTTACCTGTCTTCACACCGGTCAGGTCAGCGTCTGAATGACCCTCCCACCCACTCCTCTTTTTCAACACTTTCCTTTTTCAATTCTATCTTATTTTATTTCTTCTTGGCGGGCCCTCTTTATTTACAGGCCTACCGTATCGTCGGTATCGGCACACCACAACCGACTTTGCTCGTTCGTACTATCTTACGTTCTCACTTGAACCTACTCCATATACGGCTATATTGGCCCTTACACAAATAACGATTACTTTTTTTGCCAATATGATACTGCTAGGAAGAGGCAACAGCAGCATACAAAACTGCTTTATCCTTATGCCATTGCTAGGAAAAACTGATTTAAATTACTGCATCATGTTCTGGAGACCATTAAGTTAAATGGACATAGATAATTCAACGACAGGCCAATAAAATGGTTCATGGTCTTATTAGTAAAACATATCGGAAAGAGCTTCACAAGTGTTCGGCCATTTATGTGAGATCCTAGTGATTAGCTTTAACGTGTGCCGGACCATCTGCATTGCCTACGTCAAGAGCTAGAAAAGCTAATATTTAATATTGTTAAAGTATTTTTAGAAATTGATTTAAAAAATGAATAAATTAATGCATATTTATCTCCAAGTCGGCTTGAAAGGACAGTTGTCAACAAAAAATAAGTTATGTTTAATTGAACAATTGCTTAAAATATGGGAATTTTAAATGAAAGAATACAAATAAAGTACCTTATTAAGCCATCTTTACTTGTACAGCTCTAGCAGTAGGCGGACATGTAGTTTAGACTCTTTGGCCAGATAAAAGAAGTTCTGACTCAAGATGTCTGCTTTCATCAAGGAAGCAAGGGTTAAAAAATGTCCTGCATTTCCCAAGAAAACCCGACATGACCATGTCAGCGCGCATGCAGACGATCAGAGCGGGGTCAGCGTGCTCCTAGCTGATCAGAGCGGGATTTAGCACTACTCTTCTGATCGGGATCTGCACTTTCTGGAGCACTAACTCTGTTGGAGCAGAGAGTGATCCTTTTTTTTTTTTTGCATGGGATCAGCAGAAAGGACCGAGTTAAGGTCCCCTCTACTCATCACATGCAAAACGAGGTGGTCTCTATGCACTAGCAGAGAGAGACAATTACTGACCAGACTGGGAAGCTTGGCAGCTGCCGGTGAGAGGATAAACCAGCCTGTACTATATAAAGAACCTGCCAGTTCATCCTCCGACTAGAGACAACGTTTAATTCTCCTTTAATAAGGTGCTTTGTTATTATTCTTTTATTAAAGAATTGCCATGTAAAATGCCTTCCAATTAAACAGAACTTATTTATTATTATTCTGTTATTATTTTGTACCTCTTTCTTTGGCTTCCTTTATCAATTCTTAACTACATTTTCACAAACATGTGACACATTAAAACAAAACGTGTGACACATTACTAAATTCTTATTAGTTAAATGTTTTCTTTTATTCGTTCATTTCCCAGATTGATACCAATGAACATTTTGTACCTAGCAGGACCCAAGATTGATGAACTCTAGCATGAATATGTGTAGCGTGTGCTATTGCTTTAAAGCTGTACTTTTATTTCATATGACAAATGTCTACATTTATTTAGACAATGAATGACACTGATGCTCATACAGTTTATGTAACAGGTCTAGTCAGATATAGGCTTACACCATTAGTAAAATGAATCTTTTATTGATCACAGCTTCTGATTTAGCATCTTTGACATTTCCGTTTTTGTTGCAGAGTCAGCAAAAGAAAAAGGTGAAACCCCTTAGTATCAGAGACCAGGTGTCCTTGGTTTCGCAGGCCAGTAGAAGCCATAAAAAGGTATACAGAACGACCTCATTGTGTCCTAAGTGATCTAATCCATTCCTTGCCCATGTAATTGAGTGCTCTGTTTTTTAGGAGGTCCATGTGGAAGAGAGTGACCCATATTCTCTCAGCATCCCTAAGAACTTTATCTGTGAACATTGTTATGGGGCTTTCAGGAGCAGCTACCACCTGAAGAGACACTTGTATATACATACAGGTATGATGAGTGCAAACCTGAACTGTGTCTGGATGGGTTTCTTAGATTCAGGCTATGACACTGTGTACACTGCACGGTTAGTACTGATTCAAGTACATCATTTAAGAGAACACCTGTTGTGTTAAATTATTGAAACATTTAAAGGTTCATAAAAAATATAAATCAATTTCGCCGATCAGTACATTGTGGGCTCCAGCAAAAGACAAGAAATATTATTGGCAAATAATTGTGCCACTACTGGACACACAAGTCTCAGAGTTAATGAGCTGGACCATCATATCTAGGGACCACCGTATCTCCTAGTCCTCCATTCATCCGTACTAGCCCAACTATAGAGACTGTGTTATTACATTCATTCCTCAGGATATAGACACCCAGCCTAGAAAGGTATGGAAAAGGCAAGGGGGGGGGGGTTCATTTTCAATTGCACACCAATGGTAGGAGTATGTAGGGATAGAATGGAGGGGCAAGATAAAGTACACGGGTGGAGAACACAGAGTAATTAAGCAACCCAGTGAGGTTAAATTAACATGATTGCATGATGCTTATAGGGTGCTCAGTCTATTTTTCATGATTACTCAAGCTCATGTAGGATTTACTGTTTTATTTTAACAGTAACTGTACTTTTTTTTTTTTACTACAATAAAAATGTCAGATGTTATTAAATAGAAAATAAAACATTGTGCAAGAACATAGAAATTGTTTGAGTTTATTTTTTAATTTATCTCTTTCACTCTTACTAAAAAAAAAAAAAATGCTCTTAAAAGGGACAGGTTTTTACACTGAATGACTAAGTCACCCTTTCTCTCCTATTCACCCTCAATCTGAAATCTAATTACCCTTTCAATTCATATAACGGATATACCCTAAATCACATATTCTGGAGATTAAAACTATACCCTTATAATGTGTTCTCTGGTGCTTGTTAAACTCTTTTACCATTTGTAATAGATACATGTTTAGTTTTCAGCTAAACTTTTTTGCTGTTCCGTGTTTTTTTTTCTTTCTCTGTGAATGATACGTCTGTTTCAATCACTCGGAACAGAAGCTTTAACATAAAGATAGGGGCTAAGACGTATACATAAAGATAGGGGCTAAGACATATACATTTATTTCACCAACATTGTTTATGTGACATTATGGGTGTTAAATGATTATGATAAAAAACGCATGTTTTACATTACCCGGTTTATTTCAATTTCTGTTGTTTCATGTATAATACTGTTTGTCATTTTTAATTAACTGATACATGTGTGTACACATATAAACTCAAATACGATTGAGTTTGATGGATTAGAGTGGGTTAAGTATAAAATGTCTTGGATATGAAAGAGTGTATAAGTTACAAAAAAGAACAACAAACACATGTCTTATGTATAACGGTGATTTGCACTTAAGAATTTTCCTAACCATATGGTGTTGAGCGACAGTTTTCAGCTGTTGAAAAGTGTCCGATTTCTTCATAAATGATTAGTACTTCTCTCAATGGGCCAGTTCAACTCCAAAGTGCAGAACCAGTGCACATTGTATAAATTCCTGATATTTGGATGCCATCACTATCTGCATCCCTTTTATATTTAAACCCTGTTAAGTGCTATATGTGTCCAGTTTTGACACGTATTATGATTAAAGTGTAGACAGGCCGAAACATCGCTTGTGGCAATGAAGCATGTTAAATCAGAAAAGTGTCTGATATTTTATTTGAATTCTTAAAAATCTGATCTGACCAATTTTTCTTGCATTTACTGCAGCATGCTGCATTAAAGGACAACTTTTTCTTTATGGACTCGTGTTTTTCAACACGAGCGAAAAACGAAAGCAGAATGATTGAGAACTACATTTCCCATGATTATGCGGAGGAAGAAGCCTATATCGCGCATGCATGACCTCGCTCCAAATTTTGCATACTTAGTCCAGTATCTTCCGAATTGCATTGCCGACATAATTGTGAGAAATGCAATTCTGATGTAACATTCATAGAGTCCCTAGCGGGGGCTGGGGACCGTTTGAATGAAATAAAGTAATAAGTAAGTGCCCACAGACCTATGCGTAGGTCCGAATGGACGAAACGCGTTAGGTGATTTCCTCTTCTTTCATTGTCATATTTTGCATTTTATTATTCTGTTATGTTTTAACTGGATCAAGCTTCATATGATTTTCTGCACTTTGGACTTTTTGCTTTTCTCAAATGTTCCTTTGATTGCCGATTACTGCCGGGTTTGGGACCCGTGGTCCAGCAGATCGCAAGCAGCTCAGGGGGATCTATGTTGCTGGCTGTGCCTATATCCCGCACCTTCTAATTTTTGCTAAGTGCCCTCCCCCCAAATAAATAAGTTCACTTAAGTTAATTACTGTCTCAGTGTTGAAAAACACGGAGTCCAAAAAAAACCCAGTTTAGTTGTATTTAAGCACACTCTATTATGCATACATTTTATACATCCCAGGCTCACTGTAAGAACTGTGTAAGTACTATGGTTACAGCAAGCAGATATTTCTCAACTTTAACTTCTTCTTATCTCTAGGAGAGAGACCATTTGAGTGTGATATGTGCGACATGAAATTCATCCAAAAGTATCACTTGGACAGACACAAACGTGTCCACAGTGGGGAAAAACCTTACCAGTGTGAACGATGCCAGCAGGTAATTACACATGTTTGATATGTAGGGACTGTTCGGTGCCTATGAAATTAAAGTCCTTTCCTCTTAAATTTAAGGGGTTTTCATTGGCCCAATTTGGAACTCTATATTTAAAGTTTATTGTGTGTCTTGTTGACATCCGGTGTGGGTCATTATCATAAAAACATCCAAATGAATGATAAAAATCTTAACAATAGGTAAATTTGCAAGGATGAGCCCAATAAGTATTGAACCTGAAACCCTGAGAGTTGACCAGTTGGTGCATTAGCCAATTCGATTTGCAGCTAACTACTTTTTCTTAATTGTAGACTTGATCTTTATTCACTTGTAGGGGCTATAGATTTTGAGCATAGGCGACATACAGGTTTATATAGTATACTTTGTGAGTGGTGGCATGTGCCTAGAATTAATAGCATACTGAAAATGACTAGATAAAAAGCAAAAAAAAAAGGATAACATGAAATTGGCAGGTTATATACACTTTGCATTGCTGCTACACAATGGCATTATTTTGTTCACACCAACTTGTATTTTTTTATTTTCTTCCTAGGCCTTTTCACGTACTGACAGACTTCTGAGGCATAAAAGGATGTGTCAAGGTTGCCACTCAAAAATCACTGAGGCGAATTATGTGTTGTAAACTGTGAATGTTTGTTTGCAGGAGCGTCTTCAGCATCTCTTCCATCACTCACGACAAACGTGTACCCCAGGTCACGGCATTTCCCAGCAACTCAAAGTAACCCCTAAAAAAATAGTACAATGAGTACTCACTCACTTCTTAATGATCCCCTTCTCATCTTCAGAAGACACAAGGACAATGCAGCATGTTACTTGAGAGAACTGCTGAATTCCAACAAAGAACTGAATAATAAACAATTCAGAAACACAATAGCCGGATTCTTTAAAAAGGACACTTGTATTCATTCTTATTTTCTGTAGTTTTTGGTTCTGGAATTGTTATATCCTGATATGTAGCTTTCTCCTTAAGAGCTAGACATGTATTTTACCATATGAATTTTAAAAATAATTTTAGACATTACATTTAAAGAAGCAGTTCATCCCATATCATTTTCTCCCCGATTGTTTTGAAGGTATGTATGAAGGGACCAAGAATTGAATAATGTTGTACCCATGGTTATGGCCGTATAATCTTAATAAGGTTACTGTTACATTTTTGCATGGTTATGGACAATTGAAATTTGTCAAACCACCCCCCAAAAAATTGGCATTTTACAGCATTATCGCATAGATTTCCCCTTTTATTTCTTTTATTCTTTTTTTTTTTTTTTAAGTTTAGATAAATGTATTACATGACATTACTAACCCTGCACAATGAAATCCAACAGTCACTTTTTTTATTTTTCAATAAACGCAGGTTTTTATAGGAAAGGACTTGGTATATGTGCAAAAATATTGAATCACTAAACATTATTGTAGATTACTACTAGTGTTATAACATATTATGTCTGACATTATTAATTTGCCTTGAGGAGATCCAGTCCTATCTTTTATCCTATGAGTTGTGTAGCTGTATCTGTTGTGAGCCAAACCAGGTGAAATTGATGGGTTTATTTCTTGTAAATCCTTTTTGTTTTTGAATTTTGGTATCATGCTTTCCAATAAACTTGTACAGTTTTGTTTTTTCTTTCTTACTAGCGTGCTCCCTCCCAGCTCACTGAAATCATTGAATGGATGCGTTTTGTAATTCATTTAGTAGCACACTTTTTCATTTCTAGGGTGTCTGTCTTGCTGAGTTTATTGGCAATAATTTTTTTGATTATATTTACAATTTAAATACAGAGCATTGTCTTCGTTAGCTCCTTCATACATTGCCTTGTAGCACAGAATGCATTAAAGGGGCAGTTATGTTTTACTTAATATTATTTACAGGCTGGTATCAGTAAGGCACAGATCTTTTCATGAAGATGACGCTGGGCCCGTTACCTGTCTATAACTACATTCATTCACAGTGGAGTGAGCAGAATAGGAAAGCAGCAGATTTACTATACGTTTTTATGGACATGTATTCCAATTCATTCTCTATGGCTGCAGGATTCAGCATTTAAGAAGCTGGGATGCCTGTGTCACAGGAGGAGAGTTGCGAGGAGGAGCCTGAAACTTTCCTGAATGAATGGGCTTAAACTAAATTTGGGTTTTAATTTCACACATAGTCAATGCCGAAACTATTTTCAGTCTCTTTAACTGCAGTTCTTTTTGTCTGTAGGGCTATTGGGTGGTGTCACACAGCCAGCAAATTAAAAGAAAAAAATATACTTTAATTTGCAACTTTTCTGACTCGAGGCATAATTTTTTTGTAACCTGCCTTCGCACTGAAATCACTGATCAGGTTACAGTGCTCAATCTTAAATAAATCAATTTTTGATTTAAAATTGCATCTCTGTCTACATTTTCTCAGTCGCAAAAAAAAAATTAAATTGTTTACTTGCAGCAACAGCAATCTTAGATGAATGTTTCACCTGTGATAACATTTACTAGGGCATTAAAAAGGTATTTATTAAAATGGTTCAGCAATTTAAATAAAACCAAATTGGAGGAGCACACTATAGCTGCAGTACTAAAAATACTTTGTGTCAAATATTTATTGTGCAAAACAGTCATCAAAAGTAAATAACACCCGCTGGGTACAGCAAACCTACTTACATATAGAGAAGTAACAAAGATTATAAACAGCTTGACATCAAAATAGAAAAATCCACAGCAACAATGGTAAGTATGACAAGGGCCACAGAGTTCACAGGTCAACCAGACGTTTGGGCTGGAATGCCTTTATCAAGGGAGATATTCTGTGGGGTGATGTTGGACTTCCCCAGTGGTGATGCACCACTACTCTATATTGGATTTGTATTTGGTGTGCTTCTCTAAAGACTCATAATTTTTATTTAAATTGTTTTAAATCATGCATTTACATGGTCTGTCCCTGTGCAGAGGAAGTAGTTCCCTTCATGCATCTAACTTCCTGTTTCTGATTTCCAAAATTGTGCTTGTTGTTGGAAAAATGTTTTCATCAAAGGTTAAGTGTAAAACAAATCCGCAAAACACAGAATCTTTCATTTATTGATTTACTAAAGCAAGTTTGCTTGCACAATCAGTTAGCTTAGCCAATGCATATATCTAAATTAGCCTTTGGTTGCACCTGCCTCACATTAGTGGAGAAATTCAGTTAAACGTTTAGTCTTATGGCAATTAAAACTTTACACCATAGACCAGCAAAATAAAGATATCAGATATCTAAATTGCTATTTATCTGGTCAGGAGCATGTTCTCCAAGTAGAATAATCTAATTTAGTAAAACCTTCCATAGAATGGCTCCAAAGAACATGACCAAATGCAACCATAAGTGTGATTACTCACACTTGTCATATATAATATATTTTTGTCATTGTCCTTTGTTGGATAATTTGTTAGTATGTGTTGATGAAAATGGATGAACTGCAGCTTTAGAGCAATTTTTTTTTATTATTCACGTAAATGAACCCAGAAAATATTTAAAAACTCAAACATTAACATTTCCAAAAAATAAGATCCTGCGTGTCCTAGTTCTGGCATTAAAATGATTTATTGTTTTTCCTCCTAATTTTTGCTTCATTAGAGTAGTAGAGGAACATTATTTTTTTTACCATTGTTTTTATAACAGTTTATGTTTGATTGTATCTTCCTGCAAGTGCGATTAGAATATCTAAAAAAAAAAAAAAAAATGTTTTGATACCTAAAGAATGTTGTGTGTTTGAGCTTTTTAAAAAAATCTTTAAGATCAACATAGCTAAATTACAAACTAACTTTTCATATGGGAGAATAGTTGTAAACTTTCCATACCTCAGGGCTTGACAAACTTAACTAACTTTTAGGAGCAAGCAAAAAAATCTAAGAGACAGACAACGGCACATACACACAAATCACACAGAGTCACATACTCCTCATACATACAATCATACACACATACTCATATACAGTCAGTTAGTCACACATACATACTCAGTCAGTCAATTACACACACATACAGTGAGTCAGTCACATATACAGTCACACACACACACATACAGTCAGACATACAAGTGAGTGTTTTTTTTTTTTTAATTATCTCAAGCAGTTTTTTTTTTTTATCTATCAATGTGCCCAGGGAGGGTCCCTGTTGCTATACCTCATTGCAGGGAAAGGGGGCATTTTTGTTCCACGTTGGTCTTTGAATCTTACAAAAGCACAGACAATCGTTGCTTCCAGCCCTGCACTCGGGCACTGCAGCACGGTGCTCACTTGTGAGTCACCACACACTGTAAGTGGTTTTACCTGCACTTTATGGGATTTCTTGCAATATAACCTTGTTGCTTTTTTACCTGTTTTTAGCTAATACATGAATAATCAGAAGAGCTCCATGACCAGTAATGTCAAGGATTCTATAAACACAGTCAGACATCCTATATCAATACAAGTAAATGTAGGCAATCTCATGATTCTGTGAGCCCATTTATTGAACCTAACTTAACATTACTGTCTTTTAAAAACCTTTATGACAAGTTCCAGCTAAATCCTTATTTAGGTTACATTATCAGTAGTTCTAAAGCATTATTTACACTAACGGATAACTTGTAATCCAGTTTATATACTTTTGAAACAGGAGGACACCATGTACTTAATAATAGTAAACAAAAGTACAGTGTAATGCTACTGTATGACATACCCACCGCCTTCCTGTGGAAAACCAAGCACACATAGAATGAAAAGTTTAATGAAAACATAAAGCAGAAAGAACAACAAATGTTTTAGCGTGTGTGCCCCTTTATCAATGTGTTGTCTGCTTTATTATTACGTTTAGTAACACTTTTTTCATTCTATGTGTGCTTCATTTTCTTTTGGATTTGATTCATATATTTAAAAGAAATTGTTCTCCTGAGATGTCCCTTGCGTGGGTAAAGAAGATGGCTGCCATTGATTTTTGTTTTTGTTATTATTCATTTTCTTTCAGAAATGGTTGAAGCAGCATCCTGATAGCACCGGCTAGCAGTCAGTATGTTTCTTTGTAAAAGGGAGGGCGTTTGTAAATGTTAAGCATTTTGTGACTGCATTATGAAGATCATAGATTAACCCTTCTTGGAATGACATGATGTAATGAGGATTCAAGCCTCCTAGTTTGTTGGTTCTTACACAAAGCACTTAATTGTTTTTAGAAGCCCAGATAACAACGATTCTATTCATCCGGATTGAAGTGTGGGTTCCTCACAGTTGTTGTAGCACTCTTAAAAAGGGGGTTGTTGCTCTGAAAGAAAAGAAAATCTAAAATGAGTCTCTACAGCCAAATTAATTTAGTAACTGAAAACACTGATGTCTTTGTTTCCTTTAACTTTTTTTTTCCATAGAATACAGAAGTGAGAACATTACATTTTAAATTTTTTTTTCCATAAAATCCTCAAAGTTATTGGTCACATTTGAATTTGTTATACAGCTATATAAATGTATATACATTATGTTGTTTTATATATGTAAAAATAAGATCTACAAATCTTTACTTAAAGGCACTGTATCACCTAAACATTGTTTTTACTGTGAATGTAGAGCATAAAAAAATGATTGAAAATGATCTATACACATTGTATTAGCAAAACTGAAAGAAAATGCCTAAATTAGGAGAAAAATGTGTTTTAAATGTGTCTGTGGATTCTCCTGCTTATGACATCAACAGTGGCACTTTTAAGTGCCTTGGGTAGCAGAACCTTTTCTGCCTAGGGGGTGGCAAAAAAAAACTTGCTTGCAACAGAGACAATGGACACGTGACTTATATCTTATGTGTAAGACAGCTTTCAATATGAGCTTTAATCAGCAGGGGGGCACGCTTATCAGATAAAACAGGAAGGGATCGTTAAATAATCCTCTTGCTAATAATTGATACATTTCTAAAGTTTCTGTGATACTTTTTTTAAAACTTTTTCCTGACCTCGTTCCATTTCTCGTCACTCCTGTCTTTCTGGAAGCGTTTGTACTCCTGTCTGTCATATATCTCCACGGCAACACGGTAGGCTATAATGATTAGGAGCCCAATCAGTGCAATGCCCAATACTACACCCACGATTATAAATGTTGGATCTACAACACCTGTAGAAAAAATAGAAACATCCAGTAAAGTATCATGTAAAGCAAAGGATAAACATGGAGGGCATTTCAGAGAGGAGCAGCCGAATCAGAACGACAAACAAGAAAGATGAGCCTGGTAGCTGCATTTTTAATAGATTGAAGGGCGAAAGATGAGCTAGAGGTAGGCCAGTCAGGAGGCTATTACAGTAGTCAAGACAAAAGATCACAAGCAAGTGCACCAGGATTTTGGCGAACACTTCCTTGAGGAAGATAGTGATTGTGCACATTGTTCCTTAGGTGCAGATGGATTTGGCCAGAGACTGAACAAATGCAACCCCAAGACATCGGACACAGTCAGCAGGTACAATCTATATTTTGTAACTGATTGTCACTTTATAATTAGACGAATTTTAGGTGGGGAATTCTTAATAGATGTTATATAAGAATCCCATAAAAGGAACAAAGAATGGATCTAGACTTTTAATAAACAAATGATTACCAAGGCTTCTATGAAGGAATATGCTGACTTGTACTAAAAGGGCTTTGAAAGGTTAGCTGGGCATACAGCTTTAGGGGTGGTGGGTAAGCTAAATTGTTAAGATGAATAACTCATAAACCAACTGTTATACATAGCTGTTTGTGGCAAAGGTAAAATAGGGCAATCAACAACAAACCAATAAATAACGCTCTTTGTTTTAGTAGGATCCCCTTCTATCATTACTGGATTGAATCCTTTCAATTTTTTCTCACCTTGGCTTTCCTTCACAAGAATATGAACAATGTCTCCATCCTCAGTGATGTGGAATGTAATTAACAAGCTGTCCATTTTCTCCTGGCACCAGCCCTCTTTGCCCTTCAGTCTTGGATCTGAAGCTTTGATCATGGTGACGTTTACGTGTTTACAAGATGTGCTGCAATTACTACTCAGTGGTCCAGTCCCAAATGCCTTGCACTCTGCACAGCCACTACATATTACAAGAAAAATGAAATAAATAACAAAGCATTGCAATCGTAGCTTGCATTAGGCCGTGGTGCTACTCCTCAGGCTTGTGCTACTTATGGCCAGTCCCTTTCTTACTTGAAGAAGGATTAAAACCTAAAAATAAATTCAGGCATATAAAATGGTTCCCCTAATACTTACCCTTTATCCTGCTCTAATGTGCTGGATCAAACTACTTATAAATAATTTGAATACTACAGTGCTGACATCTAGTGACTCATGTTCTGCCTGCTCCCTCTTTCTATAGTGTCATGTAGTGACCCTAGTACAGATCTTAGGGAAAAAAAATGTAATTGCGCCATCAAAAATAGAAACTTGATGCAGCCTTATCGCTAAACACACATCCTCTGTTGAGGACGGATGCCAACTGAGGTGATAAGTCCCTTTGTATTTTTAGGAAATAGCCATTTGTTTTGCATTTCACTGAAGGGAGTTTGGGATGGGAATCTGATTTGGATTTTGAGGTAGTGGGAGAGGGAGGTTGGCTTTTCTTTCTGAATACATCATGAGATAAAATTTTATTTTTACTAAGTCAAATTTGACGTCCCAAATCTAATGGGATTATTCTGGCTTCATGGGCTGTGTTGGCTCAACAGGCAGGATACAAATGTCTCTTAATACTGTGTGTGAAGTATATTCAGTTATTAAAGGCACACACGCCATGCTTACCCATGTTTTTGGCATGGTGTCTGGCATCCAGGGCACTCTTTACACACTCTGTTAAAATATCCTGGATCACAGACACACTTGTTGCATTCGCATCGTCCATGACCACTGCATGTTCTCTCACCAGTCATACATGCACTGGTATCCAGGCTGCAGCTACATGCACTGCCGCTGTAATTAGACATACACTTGCAGGTTCCACATTCACAAACTCCCCTGGAAATCCCTAGATAAGAGCAGAATACAGGAGTGAAGTCAAATGGAAGGCCATGAGCACCATTTCCAAATTTGTAAAATTCAGAATCAGAATATCCTTATATTGGCAATGCAGCTGTCTCGCCTCAAGCCAAATTTTTACCGGCCTACCAGTAAAATACCGGCTAGTTTGCAACCCTGTGCTTATTCCATGAATGTGTAAACTCTTTCACTGTAATAGCCTCTACAACTTCTGCTGGAAGGTTATTCCATGCATCTACCACCCTCTTCTGAACTTATTTTCTTTCTGACAAATGATGGCAACAGCGCGTACAAGCAAAGGGACAATAAACTATCCACATTTGTTTGGGTATAAATTCTCTACATTTTCCTAAAGTCTTGGAATGCTGGATGCTAATATATTAATATTACGCGTATCCTTACCTCCGCACAGTTGCCCATCATGTCTCTCACAGCTGGTGTCATCACACTCACAATAAGTTCCTCGCACATGCATGTTGCATGCACAGCGTCCACATTCACACTTCCCACGTCCATTACAGGGCAGGGAACCACCCATCATACAGTCTGTGTCTGTGTCGTATTGGTCTCGTGGGCACTCGCACTGCTTTCCTCTGTGACCGTCTGAACAGCTGCAGAACAAGACACAAGAAAATACTATTTTATTCAACTGCAGTAACAGGAGGTTGCTAGTTCAAGACATATTTTTCGTGGCACCTTAGTAAAAAGCACAGTTCAGTGGCTGAACCACTAATGGTATGGAGCAGGCAGGGCTGCCATCCAGGGCTGACGGGTGGTACACCTGTCGTGGGCCCTGGGGGCAGCTGCACAGGTCCCCCAAATTATCAGTGGCTATTAATGGTCAAATTATCAGTGGCAAATTAATGGCCACATTATCAGTAGCAAATTAATGGACAAATTAACAGTGGAATATTAATGGGCAAATTATCAATGGCATATTAATGGACACATTTTCAGTGGCATATTAATGGACAAATTATCAGTGGCATATTAATGGACAAATTATCAGTGGCATATTAATGAGCAAATGATCAGTGGCAGATTAAAGAACAAATGATCAGCGGCTATTAATGGTCCAGTTATCAATGGCATATTAATGGACAAATTATCAGTGGCATATTAATGAGCAAATTATCAGTGGCAAATTAATGAACAAATTATCAGCGGCATATTAATGAGCAAATGATCAGTGGCTATTAATGGTCAAATTATCAGTGGCTATTAATAGATAAACTAACACTCTCTGGGGGGGTTCCCAGAATTTTTTCCAGTAAAGGGCCCTGAAATTCCTGATGGTGGCCCTGGGAGCAGGGGTGTCAAAATGCTTTGTCCCCCCCCCCCCCCCTTGGGTTTTGATGCACTATATCTCATCTCTCATACATAGCTGACAGAGTAATATGGGATATTAAGTCCATCAGCAGCTGGATAGTCACAGTTGGATTAGAGGAAGAGAACAGTGATGTTGCAGATCTCTGTCGATGGTGAATGGGAAATATAGATGGATGGAAATGTACAAAAACATCCAAAGATATATGTAATAAGTTGGGCAGAGCCAACATTTATAAATATAGTCATTCCATATGGGTGGACATAGGTGATGAGCACTAAAGATACAAAAAATGTATTTACTAAATCCAAAAAGTTGGATAACATACTTTAAAGGGATACTACCACTTACATAAGATACAATTAGATAACCGGGTCATTTAAAACAAACACATATATAAATCATATGCCACTGTATTTTTTTTATATGATTGAATTAATTGCATATAAAAGGAAAAATAAAATTAGGTGTTCATCTCCTGGCTCCATTTTGTGAATATTTCCCATGATGCAACATCATCCAAAATCTTCCAGACAGTCTCATTTTACAACTGTGCCCAAAGCCTGCATGATGATGTCATAAGATACTCCCCTGCTCTCTTACTGGTTCCTGTGTATCATAGTGGGCAGGGCTAGGTGGCTGTATACAACTTTTTTTTACCTGCCTTCCAACGCAAAGAGAGGAAATTAACCTGATCAAACAGGATCATACCACCCCTTGTGATGTAATAGTTACATTACCCTCCCTTTCAATGCAGAATTCTGACTTATAGACTGCATTCTGTGTCCCTAGCCCCAAAGTGAGAAATTTATGCTGTAAAAAAGTCACTAGGGAGTGGCACCCAAAAACACTATATTTCACAAAATGGCAGTCACTTGTTTAGTTACACATGTTATTAAATACAGTCACATAACAAAAACAAAAGACATATCTGAAATCAACAATGCAAAATAAAAAGAAATAAAACCTTTTAATTTTTTGGGTGGGAGTGTCCCTTTAAATGTTTTTGTTATACGTCAGTGCAATATTAGGAATTTGTAAAAGGCAATACAATGAAGGTGGTCCACTTAAAGTTTGCAAGTGCATTCAATATTGTACCAGCTTTAACCCCTTAACGACAGATGACGTGCCAGGCACGTCACGGCAAATCGAGGACTTGCCGACAGGTGACGTGCCTGGCACGTCATGCACTAAATGGAGTAAAGAAAGCGACCAGCGGTCGCTTTCTTTACTCTAACGGTGTTGCTACAATGCTTCTAGGTAGAGGCATTGTGCAACACTCCCCAAATGTGCAGGGGCGCGCTACGATCACTCCACGGAGTGATCGTAGCAGCCATTTAAAAATGGCTGCGCCCGCTGCACACATGTGCTTAGAAAGCGAACGATCGTTCGCTTTCTAAGCATCTCCGGTGTTGTTAAAGTGCCTCGCTAGCGAGGCACTTAACAACACCTTCAGCTGCCCCAGATCCGATGGTGGTCGCTCTCCTGAGCGACCCCATCGGCTCAGTAGAAGGGAACGCTGCCTGTACAGGCAGCGCTTCCCTTCTAATGGCAAGAGCATCGGAAGTGAAAGTATTTCACTTCCGATGCTCTAGGGGGAGCCAGTCGATGCCGGCACAACAGATCTATGTGATCTGTGTGCAGGCATGTATGGTAAGTGCTCTGATGAGCACTTACCATACTGTCAAAGGCAATATTACTAAATATTGCCTTTGACAAGTATTGATCTGCCTCCCTCACCTTACTACTTTTAGTAAGGGAGAGAGACAGATCAGATCAAGTAAAAAAATAAAATAAAATAATAAAAAAATATTTAATAAAATTTTAAACACCAAGGGCTTTTATAAAAGCCATTTAACCCCTTCCCTGCCATTGATCGCTGTGTACGCAGTGATCATACACAGCAGCACATTTTTTGCTGTCTGTGCATTTTTTAGGGGTTATTTTTTTTTACTGTAATTCATTACAGTATAAAAAAACCTCTTTTAAGGCGAGATTAACCCCTTTCTTGCGGTAGATCACTGCCTAATCAGCGATCTGACGCAAATGCAGCAATCTTGCTGCAGAAGCATTTTTAATTTTTTGAAAACTTTTTTATTACACCCGTCACGTGTTAATTATACCCGCTAGGGGACTACGTTTAACGTAAAAAATTTTTTTTAGCTGTCTGAGCGCATGTATAGCGATCAGTAACAGCTGATAAGTGACAATGGCGGGTTGGCGTTTCCTCAGATGAGCATCACCATTCGTCTGGTTAGATCAATATGTGTAAATATTTGATCTGACCCGTGTAGATCTGCCTCCCTCTCACTTGAGTTTTAGTGAGGGAGGGAGACAGAGCTGTATAATGTAAGTTTTTAATTATAATATATTTAATAGAATTGAGACCCAAAGGCTTTTATAAAAGCCGTTTCCAGTATTTAACCCCTTCCCTGCAATTGATCGCTGTGTACGCAGTGATCTTACACAGCAGCACATTTTTTGCTGTCTGTGCATTTTTTTAGGGGTTATTTTTTTTTACTTTGATTTATTACAGTATATCAAAGGCTCTTTTAAGAGCTATTAACCCCTTCCTTGCCGTATGTCACTTCCTAAGCAGCACATATGGTCACTGCCTAAGCAGTGCATATGGTCACTGCCTAAGCAGCGCATATGGAGCAATCTAGTCGCCGAAGGATTTTTTTTTGCTATCAGCATTTTTTTTGTCAGACTCACTAGGGGTTAATTATACCCACTAGGGGATTACGTGTATTCCTTTTGAAGCTGTCTGAACGCGTGTATAGCGATCAGTAACAGCCGATCAGTGGCAAAGGTGGTTTGGTGATTTCTCAGGTGAGCATCACCATTCGTCTGGTTCGTAAATATTGTTCTGACCCATATGGATCTGCCTCCCTCTCCTCACTTGAGTTTTAGTGAGGGAAAGAGACAGATCTGTATAACATAATTTTTAAATTGTAATAAATTAAATAAAATGTTAATAAATTGTGAGTCCCAAGGGCTTTTATAAAAGCCATACCTTTTGTATAGTGTAGTGTATTAACCCCTTCCCTGCCACTGATCCCTGCACAGCAGAACATTTTTTCTTGTCTGTGCATTTTTAGGGGTTAATTTTTTTGTACAGTACTACAAAGGCTCTTATAAGAGCTATTAACCCCTTCCTTGATCTACATGTTCAAATTCCAAGTTTGAAAATCAAAAAGCGCACCTCTCAAATGTAGCCTTTCAACCCCTAACAAAGCAGACAAAGCTATGCATGGGTGGTATCCCTGTGCTCGGGAGATGTTGCTGAACATATATTGTGGTATTGTTTGTCAGTGACACATACCGAAATATGTGAATTTGTGTCTAAAGTGCAATGTATGTGGGAAAAAATACACAATAAAATGACTACCACAAACTTTGACAAAGGCTGGTGGTAGAATTGGTGCATGGAAAGTGTTAAAATAACACCATTTAAAATAGCCTAGGGTGTCTACTTTTACAAAATATTACTTTTTGGGGTAAAATACACTGTCCTACTTAAAAAAAAGTCCCAAATGAAAGATGGGCTCAGGCTGACTACACGTCAATATTCCAAGTTGAAAATGCTCACCTTCACAATGTGGCCCTTTAGCCCCCAAACAACCCAACAAACCTATGCATGGGTGGTATCCCTGTACTCAGGATATGTTGTTGAACACATATTGGGTTATTGTTTGGCAGTGACACATGCCAAAATCTGTGAATTTATGTCTAAAATACAATATTTGTGAAAAAAAACCACACAAAAATTACTACCACAAACTTTGACAAAGGCTGGTGGTAGAATTAGTGCTTGGAAAGTGTTAAAATACCACCATTTGAAATAGCGTAGGGTGTCTACTTTTAAAAAATATATGGGTTGATGGGGTAAAATACACTGTCTGGTTTCAAATATGTCCCAAATGGGACATGGGTGCAGGCGGTCTGCATGTCAAAATTTTAATTTGGAAAACCAAAAACTGCACCTACCAAATTTGGCCTTTTACTCCCCAAACAACCCAACAAACCTATGCATGGGTGGTATCCCTGTACTCAAGAGATGTTGCTGAACACTTATTGGGGTGTTATTTGGCAGTGACACATACCAAAATCTGTGAATTCATGTCTGAAGTACAAGGTTTGTGAAAAAAAACCACAAAAAAATTAATACCACAAAGTTTGACAAAGGCTGGTGGTAGAATTAGTGCATGGAAAGTGTAAAAATACCACCATTTGAGATAGCGTAAGGTGTCTTCTTTTAAAAAATATATGGGTTGATGGGGTAAAATACACTAGCTGGCTTCAAATATGTCCCAAATGGGACATGGGTGCAGGCTGTCTGCATGTAAAAATTTCAAGTTGGAAAACAAAAAACTGCACCTCACAAATTTGGCATTTTAGCCCCCAAACAACCCAACAAACCTATGCATGGGTGGTATCCCTGTACTCAGGAGAAATAGTAGAATCTATTTAGCATGTTTTTTCGTTCGCTATTGTCGATGAGGAGAAGTTGTTTCAAATAAAAACAAAGAAATTTGTGTATTTTTTTTTTTTTACCATATTTTATTATTTTTTTTAATAATATGATAAGATATGATCAAAAAGATGGCATCCATAGAAAGCCCTTCTTGTCCCGATAAAAACAATATATAATATGTGTGGGTACACCAAATGACAAAGAAGAAAATTACTGCTAAACACAAACAGCACAGAAATGTTAAAATAGCCATTGTCCAGAAAGGACAAAAATGTTTCAAAGGCTCTGTCCTTAAGGGGTTAATAAGCAAGTTGAATTAGTGATACATTTACTCTTGCATAATTTAATATTAGCAGTAGAGAGATTCAAAGATTTTAGCAACCAGTTATTGTTTATGAAGCCAGTTTGCAGCAGTAAATGCATAATCTTTGTATATGAATCCCATCTGCAGAAGTATGTGCATAATCTTTGTATGTAAAGCAAATCTGTAGCAGCATAGCCACAATCAGATACTTACCTTCTTCCTTGAGTTTTAATGCAGAACCTTCCTTCACACTGATCTAAATGTAAGCTGCAGCAGTCTGCCTGGAGCCAACACCAGGAGTGAAAAGGTAAGAAACCATGCCTGGTGTGCATGTGACTGTGTACGCACTTGTGGGTCTCCAAACTAACTCTGAATGGCAGAAGTGTGGTCACCCTAAAACCAATATTTATTACGATACAAACAAGGTCGTTTAACTAAGAAATTAAAAGTAACAAACGAACGCTTATATAATCTCACGAGACACTATTTTCTAGCAGCTCTACACACTACAGAGAATGGGTACTTTCACTTTTTCATTTAGCAAACCAGTTACAATGCTGTCAGGTATTATCCTCTATTAGCAGGGCGTCCAAGTAAGCAGGAAAATATTGTAATCGCTGAATAAGTTACCTGCAAACTCCACAGCTGTAGTTACCTACATTACAGTAGGCCGCGAACGCCTCATCGTCTCCACAGTCACAGTCACACAGTGGCTCAATGTCCACATTCAGCTCCTCATTGAACCCAAGCACTTTAAGCTGAAAGCTCTGCATCCCACCCTGGCAGACTGTCCTATTAATCCAGACACTCACATCAAAAGTTACCTGCACAAACCAAAAATGAGAAGAACATAGTAAAAAAAACACAACACACAATACAATACATACTTATATTTCGTTTCTATGTTTATGAGTACTCCCATAGTGCTTCCCACAACTAGAAACTGTAAGAAAATACTGTGACATTTTACAGAAAATGTAAATATTCAATTTGTTATTGAAACACATGGCTATTTTATAGGAACTGCTGAAGATTTAGGACTCTATCTGGACATAAATGCCAACCTGATCAGTAATTTAAGTGATTTGTAGTGATTTGAGGGCTCTTGTGTATTTGTGATAATGTATCGTTAATAGTACAGTCTTTTCCTACTCCTCTGCGTACACATACTAGTTATGTTCCTGTTTGCATGTTAAATTTGATTTGCTTTACAACATATTTGACATAAATCAAGAAAAGTCCTCAAACATTCTGATAAACTGGTGGGAATCTCCCTGTGGATTTACATGTTGTAGAAGTGAAATTAAACAATATTAATGCTGCAAAATATTTCCAATGCATTTGGGTTGAATTACACACCGACTGATTAATTTTGACACCTGAACATTGGCCCCGGGATTTTCCCTGAGTGGACGAATCAACGCAGAGAGAATCATACAAGATGTGAATGCCTTTTGGCAGGTTCATATGTTCTAAATTCACCGTAGAAGATAAATTCTGGAAAAGAAGAAGACATGGATACATGTCACTACCTCATGTGTCCTAACACTTCCTTGCCAGCTAAGCACAACAAAAAAAGCAAGCATCTGATTGGCTGCAGTCAAATAATGACAGAGCCACTTATATACAGTGACTTTATTTTCTTTTAACCTGTTCATGCATAAGGCCGTTGGATGTCTATATCAAGTCGGAAACCAAACCACAGTGCCACTGTTCACATATATAAAATCCCTCCATGATGAAAAAAGCCCCTACTGCCACTTTAACCGGAACCTCCGCATTTACATGTGAGTTTCATTTCTACTTATAATATTTTCTATGTTTTTACACTTTAATACAAACTACGTTTTATAACTGAATTTTGGCCCAGCCTCAATGTGAACTGTATTGGTGGCGTTATATGCCGTCCTAGCACACATGGCCTAAATGACCACGACGATGGCATAGATCTCCTCTGAACAGCTGTGCTCCGAATCCCACTGCAGCACTCTGGGTCTGTCTCTTTTGGTCTAATTGAGTTTGTAATGCACCTTTAAACGCTGGACCAGGAGTTGTATTCATTGTTGCTGCTACATTAATACAATAAATAATAATACTAATAAATGTTTAGTACATTAATATACTCTAATGTTTTCACGGTCAAGGCATGAGCAAACCCATGAAAGCAAAGCAGGTCTCACAGGAGACCAGAGTTCTACACACAGGTATTCATAACCAGGTCACTCCAGAACCTCATGAATAAGCCAAAAATCTTAGCATTCACAAGAGTCTATTTAATGTCCTGAGTTAACCCCTTAGTGACATGACCTTTTCACCTTGTCTTTCCCTTGGTGACCCTAGGCTGTTTTGACATTTATGAGGTGTTTGTGTTTAGCTGTAATTTTCTTCTTTCTCACATACTGTACCCACACAAATTATATATTGTTTTGATTGCCATAAGACGGGATTTTGTTAGATACCATTATATTCATCGTATCTCATAATTTACTAAAAAAAAAATGATGATCAAAAAATAAAAAAAAACTTTTTCTAACTTTGATCTAAAAAATATACACAAATACAATCATTAAACAAGACCCGTCTAAATAGTTTCAAAATTTAACCCTAACCCTAAATTTAGCACTAACTCTAACCCTTACACTAACCCTGAATTTATTTTAGTTTCAATTTTAAACCTTACTTTTATGCTAACCCTAATTTAATTGTAACCCTAACAATTATTCTATCCCTAGATTTTTAGCTAATTAAGTCTTTTATTTTTACATTGCAATGTTGCTAACTGCCTCTAGGTGCAGTCTAGCAACAGCATCAGAACGACAGAAGTGAAACATTTTTCACTCCAACTCTCTACCCACAAGAGGGCAGCAGCCATGCTGCTCTCCAATATGGTACCCGCTAATCGCTCCTTGGAACAATCACGGGTGCCCTGTGCACTGTATTTCGGTGATGCTTTATGCCTCGACCTTGAGGCATTAAAGCATCACCGCTCGTTTAACTGCAGGATGGACTAGGTCTGTCCACTATCAGCAACGTTTTGCCAAACAGGACGGACCTAGTCTGTCCTGTGTCGGCAAGGGGTTCATTTAACTCCTGTCATTGAATCCCATAGCTGGCAATGGAAAAAGTGGAGTTAAAAACCAGTAGAAAGTGATCCCTGCCAGTTGATGCAGGTAAAGCTAATTGGTGTGGCCCCTGTCATTTATACTTTGTCCTTAGTATTAACTCACATTATAGGCTTGAGAAATTAGATTTACTATGTTGCTGGAATCCTCTGTCAGCTCTCCAACCACAGACTTTGGAATCAGTTCACTCAGCTCCTGAAAAAGGAAAGATAATGCAGAAAATAAGACTTTACATATTTAGTATTTTATTGGAACCACTTAGCCAATCAACGGAATAAAGGAGTAAACCGCTGTGAAGATCCAGTAACATAAATTGCTCAGGCCTGATATGTGAATACTGTTTATACATTTACCTGATATGTGGAAATAACATTACTGGTAACGGCAAAGATAGCTTGAATGTTAGTCGACGATAGGATCTGAGCTAGATGTCCAACCGAGGGGTAATCCTGAGTGGGGGACATAAGGTATAGGATATATTTAATATTTATGTTATTAACATCACTTACACCTGCAGTTCAGGTATTCTAAACTCCCTACTGGGATTAACTCTAAAACAAGTACCGTAGTTGAGGAGCCAACCCGGAAGGAGGCCATGCTAGATTTAGTGTTCACAAATGGAGATTCAATATCCAATATTAATGTAGGTGAACAGGCCCGGACTGGGACAAAAAATAGGCCCGGGCATTTAAGACTGAGCAGCCCATTTTTATTTTTATATGCCAGGATATTGCCCCCAATATGCCAGGATATTGCCCCCAATATGCCATGTAATATGCCAGGATATTGCCCCCAATATTCCAGGATATTGCCCCCAATATGCCATGTTATATGCCAGGATATTGCCCCCAATAAACCATGTTATATGCCAGGATATTGCCCCCAATATGCCATGTTATATGCCAGGATATTGCCCCCAATAAACCATGTTATATGCCAGGATATTGCCCCCAATATGCCAGGATATTGCCCCCAATATGCCATGTTATATGCCAGGATATTGCCCCCAATATGCCAGGATATTGCCCCCAATAAACCATGTTATATGCCAGAATATTGCCCCCAATATGCCATGTAATATGCCAAGATATTGCCCCAATATGCCAGGATATTGACCCCAATAAACCATGTTATATGCCAGGATATTGCCCCCAATATGCCAGGATATTGCCCCCAATATGCCATGTAATATGCCAGGATATTGCCCCCAATATGCCAGGATATTGCCCCCAATAAACCATGTTATATGCCAGAATATTGCCCCCAATATGCCATGTTATATGCCAGGATATTGCCCCCAATAAACCATGTTATATGCCAGGATATTGCCCCCAATATGCCAGGATATTGCCCCCAATATGCCATGTTATATGCCAGGATATTGCCCCCAATATGCCATGTAATATGCCAAGATATTGCCCCCAATATGCCATGTAATATGCCAGGATATTGCCCCCAATATGCCATGTTATATGCCAGAATATTGCCCCCAATATGCCATGTATTATGCCAGGATATTGCCCCCAATATGCCATGTTATTGCCCCCAATATGCCATGTATTATGCCAGGATATTGCCCCCAATATGCCATGTATTATGCCAGGATATTGCCCCCAATCTGCCAGATATTGCCCCCAATATGCCATGTATTATGCCAGGGTATTGCCCCCAATATGCCAGGATATTGCCCCCAATATGCCATGTTATATGCCAGGATATTGCCCATATATTATGCTCGTTATGCCACCCACCTCCCCCCCTTCCCCAGACCCCAGTACTTACCTCTTTGCTGCTTCGTCCCCCGGTGCTCTGAAGCTGCGTGGCTGTGAGGGAAGCGTTGTGAGCTCCCCTCCAGCTGCGCGGAACAATAAAGTTTGTTTGAAAAAAAAGTTCTAACAGACTTTATTGACCGCGCGGCTGGAGGGGAGCTCACAACGCTTCCCTCACAGCCACGCAGCTTCAGAGCACCAGGGGACAGAGCAGGAACGAGGTAAGTTTTTTTTTTTGCTCTGCTGGGATCTTCCCCGCCGGCCTCGGCCCATGGCCACCGCGGCCCACTGGGCATTTGCCCGGTGTGCCCGATGGCCAGTCCGGGCCTGTAGGTGAAAGTTTAGAATCTAATGATAACCAGTATGTGTGGTGAAATATAAAAACAGTGACTGAGTCACATCACACAAAAATTAAGGTTTTTAGATTTTAGAAAAACAAGAGGAAGATAGGCAGAACAAGAAGATAAATAAAGGAAAATAAAGCTTCAAAAGCACAAGCTGAAGAGAAAATAGCCATTAGTTAATAAAGGGGGAAAATGTTTTTTAGATATCTATATGAAAGAAGTATAGTAAAACCAGCATTGGTTAGATTAAAAACAAAAGAATGACGCTATGAGGATAAAAGTCTAGCTAACTGCCTCAATTAATATTTTTGTTTCGTTTTTACAGATGAAAGTGAAGGAAAAGGGCCTCAGTCTGGTAAAAAAACAACAACTAATGAGCCATTTGATTCATTTACAGAGGAAGAGGTTCTAATTCAGCTGTCTAAAGTAAAGAAGTACTGAGTGGCCAAATCCTGGCATACTGAGTGGCTAAATCCTGGCATACTGAGTGGCTAAATCTTGGCATACTGAGTGGCTAAATCTTGGCATATTTAGTGGCTAAATCCTGGCATATTGAGTGGCAAAATCCTGGCATATTAAATGGCTAAATCCTGGCATATTAAATGGCTAAATCCTGGCATACTGAGTGGCTAAATCCTGGCATACTGAGTGGCTAAATCCTGGCATACTGAGTGGCTAAATCCTGGCATATTAAATGGCTAAATCCTGCCATAATGAGTGGCAAAATACTGGCATATTGAGTGGCTACATCCTGGCATATTGAGTGGCGTCAGGTTGAAGCCCAAGAAGAGCGAAACGCGTAGCGGACTGGACTTACCCTGCTTTCTTTCTTTTTTAAACTTATTGTTAGCTCATCACTGTTTATCTGTTTAAACTTACTGGAAGGATACTTTTTTGCGGCTGTGTGGCGGCCACTACGTCTAACAAAGGATTACCTCCATGTAAGCAGATATTTTACTTATTAAATGTACCTACTTATCATACACTAATTGGATTGTCATTATGTCTTTGAGCCAATATGTATAGAGGATTGGAAACAACAGGATCCAATTGACAACACCATACATTTGAAGTGCTAATATTTTCCTGCAAGTCTGTGCATTCCCCTAAGGGGGACAAAGTTGTCTCCTGAGCTACCAAGATACTATCACACTAACACAGCTAAAAGGTGTTGAATATTTTATCCACAGTTTGCTTCAAGAGCACTTATTGTTTTTTATCTGTTTATATTGTATTGTATGTGGTTTAGGGACACACTGCCTAAGTGCTGTTAAAGCTGAGATTTCAGTGCTGGGTTCACCTTTGTTTTTTTGTGGCATATTGAGTGGCTAAATACTGGCATATTGAGAGGCTAAATACTGGCATATTGAGTGGCTAAATACTGGCATATTGAGTGGCAAAATAATGGCAGATTGAGGGGCAAAATACTGGCATATTAAATGGCAAAAGAATGGCATATTGAGAGGCAAAATACTGGCATGTTGAATGGCTAAATACTGGCATATTGAATGGCAAAATACGGACTTATTGAGTGGCAAAATATTACTGGCATATTGAAGGGCAAAATATTACTGGCATATTGAGTGGCAAAATATAACTGGCATTGTTCAGTAAGGGTCCCTGAAATTCCTGATGGTGGCCCTGACTGTGGCTATAAGTTTGAAATTCCCTTGTCATTTCTCTGCAATTCCATCTTTTATGAATAAAGCCCAGTGTATCTAAGTGATTCTGAGCAGCTACTGCTAATATATACATCAAAAGAAAGAAATGCATTTAATCATTACATGCAAGTGTGATTAGAACACAATATAGTGGAGACTATGCACATTGAACTGGGATGCATTGCAAAACTCAGCTGAGATGAACTGATAGATGAGTTGGAGAATATAGTCCTAGTAAATATTAATAATGACTAATGTTTACAACTCCCTGGTCAGTTCACTTGACTGTGCTCAAGTGCCCATCTATGGGGCCTTATAACTAAAGAAGCAGAGGCAGGTTGCAGTCCCATCTATCCAATTCTGTCTGTATTTACCCTCCAGCCCTGTAAGATGGAATGTGCATACAGACAGATTCCACAATAACCTCTGTAATGAGCCTGGTATCCTGGTCTCCTATCCCGGGTTGTGACACAATTTTTCATCATATCTTATAATTTACTGTAAAAAAAAAAAAAGAAATCATAAAGATTGATGATCACCGCCGGTGGTCTTAAAGGCACATGATGTACTAGGTACATGTGTCATGTGTCATCTGTCATGAAGGGGTTAAATCAAACATTCCACTTGATGCTGTGTCACTCATTGCCACTAGGTGGCATGCATGGCATGTATTGTACTATTAACACACGTTACGCTTAGAAAGAAGTTTCAGACAAATAGTTGAACTTCTTTAATGTTGTAAAGGGCTTGAAATGCGTAGAATTGGCTAGTTTCTATCTTCCTATCAAGTTTTGAGCTTTGTTATGCTTTTCTCTTTCTCAATATAAATTTATTTAAGATTTGAATAGTTGTTACTCTACTCACATACATATTACTTTGGTAATACTCTCCATTCTCATTTAAATGACAGTGTCCGTCTGAGGGGAGGTAAATGCCAGCTAATTTGCCATCCCCAGCCATATGAAAGACATCATCTGAGGCAAACACTAGGAGACGTGTAACATTTCTCCAGCCGATTTGATCCTGGTGGAGAAATAACAGATATATTAGGGTCAGGGGTGTCAAACTCAGCCTGCAAGAGCTGTAATGTTAACAGAGCTTTATGATTTAGTTACTGAGCAGGTCATGTAATAAACAAGTACAGTGGGGGAAAAAAGTAGGTAAAACATGAGTAAGGTGCAATTTGAGATTATTTGTAACATTTGGCGCTATTTTTCCCGATTTGCGCCTCTTCCGTTTATTTTTAGAGCTGCAGGGGACCTGGATCCCCCTCTCAAACAGCAGGGTACTTCTGGCTTCGTCATAGAAGCCCCGGCGGTCGTGCCGGGCGGCAGCAGGGGAGGTCTGCGCTCATCGCGCAGACATCCTCTGCTGCCCCACTAGCCACCAGGGTGAATCGGGCAGCTGGGGGATGTCTGCACTATATGTCTCACTATATGTCTGTCTCATAATAGACGGAGGTGTCGGGCAGCATGGAGGATGTCTGCACGTATCGTGCAGACATCCCCCGGCTGCCCCCACTAGCCACCAGCGATCTAGGTATAGTTAAGGGGGAGGGAGGGGGCAGGGAGACAGGGGGAGGGGGCAGGGAGACAGGGTCAGGGAGGGGAGCAGAGCAACAAGGGGAGGGAGGGGAGCAGAGCAACAAGGGGAGGGAGGGGGGAAGAGACAGAGCAACAAGGGGGGGGAGAGACAGAGGGAGGGGGGACAGAGCAACAAGGGGAGGGAGCAGAGAGAAACAAGGGGGGGAAGAGACAGAGGCGAGGGGGAGTCAAAGGGAGGGGGGGAGACAAAGCTGGGGGCAACGGAAAGAGAGGCAGCATTGGCACATAAAAAGGAAATAAAAACAAGAAATGCACTTTTTGATATAATTTTTTTATTAAAAAAGCAATTTACATGTGAATATATACAAGTTTAACTTTTTTCCTATAGGGTAGTCTTATATTCAGGCTTTTAGTTTTTTTCCTAAAGGAATATCCAAAGTTTGGGGGGTCGTCTTATAATCAGGGTCGTCTTATAATCGAGCAAATACGGTAATTCTTATTTGTGTGTGAAAATTACACCAGCTTTTAGCAAGTGCTGTCAAAAGAAGTAGAAAAAATATTCGCAAACTTGCCTGTTTTTTTTCACAGTTATAACCATTTTTATTCACGATTTGCTCGTATGTAGTATTTGAGTGTTAAATGTTTAGTACATTGCAATAGGAGCTAAGCGCAAAAAAATTTTCCACATGTTTTTTGCAGTTTTTAGTGCATTTAGAGTAATGTATTAAGATTAGCACTGAAAATGTGTCAAATTCAAGGCCTTGAGGACGCAGTTCAGCACTCCCAGTCTTGTCAATGTACAAAGCAGGTGTTAATACAACTGGACTGAAGGAACAATAACATGTTTCTGTCACCTGACATTTGGAAATGAGCAAGAAATAGACAGGAGCTATATTTGTGGGGATGGGATTGAGTGTGAACGCAGATAAAGGAAATCAGTTCATGTAATTAGCTGAAAAAAACCTGAATGTTGAGGAAGGTGTACACTGGAGAGGAAGCAGTGCAACAAATGAGGTTTCCGGGGTCCATATGTTTAGTCAGACCAGGATAACATAAAACCTAAATACACCACTGTGTCTATTGGATGCTGTATCTATGAAACTCTTATTTATCTCTTCATTTATTGAAATTCCCGAGTCTCATTTAGCTGAGGTTTTAAGCCCTATCCATAGACTTTATATGGAGTTCTCTTACTCAATTTGTAGGCAACTTATCTTAATCAAGTAGCCATATCAATACATTTTGGATGGCTCTTAGTAGAGTCCAAGGTGCAGAGGGTTAGCTCCTGAGTCTGCTCGTGTTTGGCCAGATGTGATAATTATCATATATTCAACACTTTTGTTTAGATGTGTTTATGTCTGTAGAGTAACTACATTATGTGGACTAGTGAGGAGACAGCACTGGTGATTATATGTTTCATTTAGGATGGACCATTACCGTGCACACAGCAGCTTGTAGAATGGCATCTAGTCCGCCCTCAGGAGAGTCCAGGTTACCAGAGATGTTTTCTGCACTGACCCGATGTTGGAACAAGGTGAGGTTAGAGGTCAGAGGTAAGACATGGCGGTAACTGAAAGGTGGCTGGCAGTGCTCTGTGCGAGATGGACATGGATTCCGAAGCTTGGATTTTATTGTACTTACATAGGGCAGCACTGTTTTATCCACAAACGAACCAAAACCTACAGAACATAACACTATTAGCAATGACATCAAAATATGGCTCTAGACTTTGTAATATACTGGATACATCTTATCCCTCCTGTGAGCATCATAAAGATGCTGAGTAGTGCAATAAACCATAATAAAAAAGCGTACCCTATAATAACATACTGGCTGGGATCTATCGAGTAAACCGTGAACAGTGGTAAACTGACAACAGAATTGCAATAATAAGTTATTACATTTTCCAACTTGTCTATCTTTCCAGCTCACCTATGAATGCCTAGTTTGTGTTATTCACCATAGTTCACTGTTTAATGAATAGACCTCACTAATTCCTTAAGTGGGGATTAAAAAAATAATAATACTATCGATTTACATATATATATTTACATATATATATTTTTATATATATATATATATATATATATATATATATATATATATATATATATATATAACCAAATACATGTTTAGAAGAATACTACATGGTGTCACCATTAATGTAATAGTTAAAATACATAATTTCTCACATTAAAATGCCCTTGGGAAACGTTTTTGTAAAATGCTTTCTATAACTGAAATTATTACTAATTAATTTTAAGCTTTATAAAAAATTTTTTTGCCATTACTCAATCTTTAAGTCATTCTGCATTTCTGGATCTTACCAATGCGCACAGATTTGGTGACTTCGTGTAGGGCCTGTTGGATGTCGCTTCCAAGCTTCTTCACATTTTCCAAATCATCCTTCATGGAGTAGGACAGATCCATCAGATAATATAGATCAATTGGGTAGCCCTCTGCTCGCTTGAATCTTGCCTGAAATGTCTTTTTTTCTCCTGAAATTTCAAAATAGGATAACACAGTTAAAACTGAGTTTCTCAGTTCAGCCCTCGCGAACCACAGCAGAGGTATTATGAGCACAAATAGGTCATCGTTACATACTGGGGTTATGTGCCACGCTCAGGAAAAGAAGAACACTTAAAATCATATTCCTGCCCCATTAGCACTAGATACAGCTTCTTGAGCAGAGAAATGAGAGCATGTCTGTGCTGAGCACAAACCAGCAGCTCCCAACACAGATGCAATTTTTGGGGCCACCATGGAAGGACCAGTAAGCCCTCAGCAAGAGGACTTGGTATGGGAAATTTTAATATTTTTTAATTTATACTATTAATCATGATGCTATATCCAATATATGCCATGATGCTCAGACAGCTGGCTGACTGGGAATCATAGGGACTGTAGTTCACAGCAAATATCTGCCATTTCATCTACTGTTGACTTTGTATGATTTGCAGCCAGTAAAAAGATTTGTCTACTGAGCTTGATGGTAACTGCAATTCGCAGCAGGTGAATTGACATTCACAGCAGCTTTGGATTGTGTGATACAAACATGGATACTTGTTCACTGTTTGGTGTAACCTCTCCTTTAGGGCTTTTACTAAGCATTTTGACTACTTTTGTCACCCTTCTTCCATTCTCTTATGACCTTTGTTCTTCCATTGCACTAATAATGCATCATTCTCATTAACCTCTGTGTTCTTCAGGAATTGCCCTAATGCGGAAAGCAGTAGTGTCCCTGCCTGTCCCTTCTTGCTTTTGTCACGGCAACATAATCCCCCTTTTTCGAACATGTAAAGTTAAAAGTGATCTATGTGTCTCACCTGGGCGAAGTTTCACTTGCACTCTTTGGGGCGCTAGTTGTGTGACCACTGCTTGGTCAGCGCTATCACTGAGGGGTGTATTCTTCAGAATGTTCACCTCCCCCTTGGGTTCTATCATGTTCTCTGAATTACATCCCCTTTGCAGCAGCTCCAAGCGTGTTGCACAGCGAGAGCCTTCAGACTCCCCTCCTTGTGTGAAGTTCTAGAAACAGAAATAGCAAAGATCTGAATCTGGAAGACGCGGAGAGCAGTGTATTAAAAAAGCAAATCACTTTTAAATGTACAGTAAGAATTATTTTCCAGAAAAACATAAAAAAAATCTAGTTTGTTGGTTCATAAATAAACACCGGAACTTTTCCCATGTAAACCTAGACCCATTCTAATTGCTTTTGACCAACAATTTCGACGATTTCTGGTCAGTCTCTGACTGAGGATTACACTAAGCAATTTTCCCCTAAGAAAGGCAGGAGCAGGTGTTCAGAATCAGCTCAGTGTTGTGGATTAGTGTGCTGCCAGGCCGACCGTCAAACCGGATTTTTTTTACCTGCAGTCAGTGATAACTCCATGGCACTAGAATTGCCACCTGGCTGGTATTTTACCCGCAGGCCGGTAAAAAATTGGCATCAGGGCAATGTTAAATCTATGGAGACAGTAGCAAGACCAGTATTTTTCTGAACAAAAGGTCGCAACCCTACATGGCACCCATGAATAGTTAGTAATTTTTTTTGGGGGGTGGGGGAATAGCTGGAGATGACCATGGACTAAATACTGCAGCAGCCGACACTTCCTGTTCAGGATGGGCACATTTCAGCACTTCCTGTCCTTTTAACTCCTGCTCCTTTATCTTCTATGCTTCCTGGTAGCTACCAAGAACAGGGATATGAAGGCAATCTGGAGCAGTGTATGCATAATACATACATACTCTTTGTATGTGAAGGCAATCTGGAGCACTGTGTACATTATCTTTGTATATAAAAGCAATCTGGAACAGTGTATGTATTGACTTTGTATAGGGAGGCAATCTGGAGGAGCAAATGCATTATCTTAAATTAGAGAGGCAAGGATTTAAAAGTAACATCAGGAAGTATTACTTTACTGAGAGGGTAGTGGATGCATGGAATAGTCTTCCAGTAGAAGTGGTAGAGGTAAACACAGTCAAGGATTTTAAGCATGCGTGGGATAGGCACAAGGCTATCCTAGATACAAGATAGGGAACTGGGGACTAATACAATTATTTAGAAAATTGGGCAGACTAGATGGACCGAATGGTTCTTATCTGCCGACTAATTCTATGTTTCTATGAAGGCAATCTGGAGCAGCGTGTGTATAACCTTTGTATAGAAAGGCACTCTGGAGCAGTGTATGTATAATCTTTTTATATGAAGGCACTCTGGATCAGCATATGCATAATCTTTGTATATGAAGTCAATCTGGAGCAGCATGTATTTAACCTTTGTATAGAAAGGCACTCTGGTGCAGCATCTCTATAATCTTTTTATATGACGGAAGTCTGGAGCAGTGTATGCATACCTGACATGAGAGAGCTCCTCATCCATCTGCTCCCTTGTGTTGCCATTCCACTCTGAGTTTGTCATCGTGATTTGGTCCCTGAGGGCTTTGAGCTCTCAAGACCATGTGTCACATGCTAGAAAGCTTAAACCTCCGATTAAGGAGGAAAGCTCTCCCTGAAAACGGAAGAGTCAAGGTCCCAGTCACCGGTTCGGCAATCTTGTAAAAATGTCTGAAACAGTTTCACCCATACAAGTGGAAACTGGCTGAATTCCACTACTGCAATTATGGTAGTTGTAATACAGAAACAGCTTGAGGGCCCCAGCTGGACATCTAGACCTAATTGTTTTGTCTGTCTGTATCTGGGGTATATTCACTAAAAGGTAAGTTGAGGTGAGATTAGGTGAGTTGAGACGAGATGAGCATTTCATCTCACTAATATAGCTGTACATTGTGCAGGGACCAAGTTGGCGAGTTTGCTTAGCAGGGGAAACTCACCATGTTTGTCACTGCACAATGTATAGGTAAATTGGTGAGATGAAATGTTCATCTCTCCTTAACTCACCTCATCTGACCTGCAACTCACCTTTTAGTAAATAGCTTCATATATGTCTATCTATCGTCTCTGTACCTTATCTGTCAATATACCTGTCGAGTCAGTCTGTCTGTCTGTCTGGGCAGAGATTTCAAAATACTGTAGGAGGCATTTGATTGCCTCCTACAATACATTATTTACTGTATTTTTATATTTTCAACCCTGTTTTCCTCTCTTTCTGTGAATTAGTGCCCGCATCAGTTACAGTAAACATTATTTACATGGTGATAACACTGTTGATCTATCATCTTCTGACTTTGATGCTGATATTTACTCTAATTTTGTTTTAAATGTGTTTATAACTTTTATACATAATGCATATATATGTAGCACTGTCTGGGTTACAAAAAAAATGGAGGGTAATAAAACTTAACAGTAAAAGAAACATGTCTTGCATACAAGACAGCAGGTAGTTTTGCAATATTTTAGTTATGCCCAATGTTTCATGAGCTTTATTTGCTATCTGAATTAGAGTGCAAGCTTTATTGGCAAAATGAATTACATTAGAATACAAGCTTTATTGCTTAACTAAATTTCGTTAGAGTGCAAGCTTTATTTGAATGTCAACAAAGTGCTGTTGCATGTAAATTCTCACTTCCTGATCAGTTTGATTTTAGTTTTAATTATCATGATATAACATAATGGATGTGGGTGTGTTTTGATGCATACGGTTTTACTGGGAGGGTAGTTGCATTACATTCTTGGACCCAAGCAGCACAATATTTGGGGTCGGCCCTGGCACAATGTATAGTTAAGTGAATTAAATGAAATGTTCATCTCACTTGCCTGCAATTCACTTTTTGTGAATGGTCCCATTAATGTATGTTTAGTTAAAATATTGCATGTCAACATTTGAAATAGAAATGCTTTCATGAAAGAATACAAATAAAGTACCTTATTGAGGCATCTTTGCTCTGTATGGGTGGCAGACATGTTTGGAATCTTGGGTCAGATCATCCTTAATCTGACCCAGAATGAAGTAAGATCCAACCCAAGATTCTAAACCACAGGTTAACCCCCTGATAGCGCTATACGGAGCTAAGAGGGCTCATTAAGGTAGAATTCTCTCATTGGTTACTTAATCACGCTATGTACCTGATGATGAGGGGATACTGACCTTAGCAAAGCACCAGGCACAGCTGGGATGGGACAGAATGCACTCTCTGCATGATAGTGTGTGTTTACAGACATCTGCAACACAATCATTATATACAATTATTAAATACAATTATTTTAAAACATTTTGGAGCTATATTTTTTATTTTATCAATTAAGTATCATTTTCTGTGAACAGGTTTCTTATTTCTAAAGAAAACAAAGTAGTGTGGGAGTGCAAATAGATACAGGAAGCAAGAAAAGGAAGCATAGGATTGAAAAGCAACTGTATAGATAATGGCATCAAGTTTGAATTGTGTTTGTATTAACAATAAAAAAAACCCACTATATATCAGAAGATAGGTGGGGAACACAGTATTATTTAAAAATAACAATGACATCACATAAGCATATGTATCTTAAAAAAAATAGTAAGCATAAAATTATGGAAGTCATTAAAAAAAACTACAATATAACTTGACAATGTGTTTCTCCAAATTGAGGGCTATTTAGAATTACATTCTTTTGGGAGATTAATCTTAAACTTTGAACTGTTTTCATGTCCAGGAAATGAAATGCACCTGACGCATTTTGCCTTTGGCAGACTTCCTCAGAGGTAAAGAGTCCTACAACAAAATAGATGTATCCAACTTTCTTAAAAAGAAGAGAGCACATATAACAGACAGCATCAAAGTATGTTACGGTGTTATAGTGTAGTATGCCGGTGGAAGCAAAGTGTATGAATGGCTAAGGGTTTGGGAGCCATGATTTCTCACTTCTATCACTGAGCCCTCAACTAAGTTTCAGTTTTCATTTGAGTAAAATTCTTTGTCTTTGTTCTCTTGTTCTCACCCACTCGTCTGCCACTTTGTCTATGCCTACTGTCTGTGGTTTACTTGGTTGCAAGGATGTCACTTTTGAACCTTAGTTTAGTTTGTTAGAAACACGCTTGTCGCAGTCATAACGGACAGGATCAGGATGGTTCATTTGAATAGTCAGTTTTTGATAAAAGCAAAAGAAAGAAAACATTTTCCCACAGTGTGTCTTGGTGCTGGTGATGTGAAATTCAGAACTGACTTTCTAGTGGTTAGTTGCAGCAATATATCTACATTTCAGGCACGACAGTCATTCTTCCCCCAGCTTTCCCACACACAGTTCATATTGACAGTATTGTGGACTAGGCCTGAGGTGTAGTAGGAACATGGGCAGGTATACATTTACCCGGCTGAATTTCTCTCTCTTGTTTTTCAGATGTCACTGGGACGTGCAGGTATCCAAGAATCCAGATCAAAACCACATACTTCATACTCTGAAAGGAAAATAAGAGGAAATCGTGGTAAATGACAACACATACGTCTCATGATGTCGGTAAAGGAACAATACCGCTCAAAATAAAAGCCATAAAACAGGCATATTTATGTGATCTAAAATCCCTGTGTTTTATATCCTGTCATTAGCCCATTTGAATAGCTACATCTGCTCATTAAACTTAAACGTCCACTTAAATTGAAAATTACCCTTTAATGCATATTGAAGTTAAATAATTATGACTTATGAATATCTCTTATGTAAATATATTGATACTTCTACATGCCATGCCACTTGGTTCTCAACTTTTGGCTGAAGCATAGGAGGAAAGGAAAGCAGCATTTTAAATGTTTTCCAAAAAGTAAAGTATTTCAGATGATAAATGTACCGTATTTGCTCGAATATAAGACGACCCTGATTATAAGACGACCCCCCAAACTTTGGATATTCCTTTAGGAAAAAACTAAACGCCTGAATATAAGACTACCCTATAGGAAAAAAGTTTAACTTGTATATATTCACATGTAAATTGCCTTTTAATATGCAATAAAAATTATGATATTAAACAAATGCATTTCTTGTTTTTATTTCCTTTTATGTGCCAATGCTGCCTCTCTCCCCCCCCCCGCGTTGTCTATCTCTCTCTCCCCCAGTGTTATCTCCCTCCCCCCAAACTTTTCTCTCTCTCTCTCTCTCCCCCCTCCCCTTGTGTTTCTCTCCCCCTCCCTCCCATTGTCTTTCTCTTCCCCCCTCCCCTTGTGTTTCTCTCCCCCCTCCCTCCCCTTGTCTTTCTCTGCCCCCCTCCCTGCCCCTCACCTTGTATCTCTCCCTGGTGGCTAGTGGAGGCAGCCGGAGGATGTCTGCACGATACGCGCAGACATCCTCCGCTGCTGCCGGGCACTTCCGCCGGGACTTTTATGATGAAGCCAGAAGGAGCCAGCTTCATCATAGAAGTCCCGGCAGTCGTGCAGGGCAGCAGCGGAGGATGCCTGCGTGTATCGTATCGCTTATAGCGCAGACATCCAGTGGCTGTTAGCGAGGGGGATCCAGGTCCCCTGCTGCTCTGCGGGGGACCTGGATCCATGTCTTACAGTCTGACCTCGATTTGAGGTAAGATTATAAGACGACCTCGAATATAAGACGAGGGGTCTTTTTCAGAGCATTTGCTCTGAAAAAAACCTTGTCTTATATTCAAGCTAATACGGTACTTGCAATTTATGCAGTAGTGTATCTGCCACAATGCAAACAAGGCACTCGCTTAGGGCGGCACTTTCCAGGGGGTGTTAAAGCACACTTCTGGTGCTTCAAACATTTTTGCTCCCTCCCCCACCGTTCAGCAAGCTTTAGCTCCTTCTAATTAATCGAGGTGATGGAGGCATGTAATGGATGTGGTGGGGGTATGTAATGAGGGTGATGGTGACATGTAATGGGGGTGATGGAGCATTTAGTGTGTATACAGTGTGAGTGATGGGGCATGTAATAGGGTGATGGGACATGTCGTGGGTGTACAACGTGGGTGATGGGGCATGTCGTAGGTGTGCAACGTGGGGGGGGGGGGGGGGGTGCCCTAATTTTGTCTGCCTAGGGCAGCACAAAACCAAGATACACCAGTGAATGTATGGGTAGATATATTGCACAGGAGCCTAAGCAGAGCAGAAATCTGCAGGACTTTTTCAAACCAGTTGCATATATATGGTTGCCACCCAGCCGGTATTGTTCTGTGTGTTCAGTTAATTAATTAAATACTGGATCCTAAATGAATTGCCATTAACTGAATCTGAACACATAGAAATCATACTTTATGCAGGGCAGCATGTAAAGATGTGTACCTTAACAATGGCTCAATATATGCATCAGAAGCAGGAGCAGTAAAGGTAACATATATCAAGGTTAATACCAAGAAAACAGAAAGTGTGGCTGAGAGGAATCACTGCATCTGGCACAAGAAAACAGTGCACTTTTTCCCCCTTTTTCATTAAAACAAAACGCCTATGTCTGAAATTTTACTTTCATTTTCACAGAGAAGCTAGTCTGATTATCACACAGTTTATCAAGGACAAAACACAGAAATATCACAACCAAAAAGGAAGTTTATCAAGAAACTTGCACAAGCACAGTGAAGAAAAAAGGGTCAAGGTCATGTATCACCATTCATACATACAAAACATACAAACTGACATCTTGTGCACAAAGATAAGACACTCAGGAAATGGATAAGTGCATGATTGCTTTTCATTTTTAGAAGATTGGCAATTTATTAAACTCACAATATTAAACTCAAAATGCAACTTTTTTTTTTTTTTTTTTTTGCATCTTTGTAAATTGTTTAGTGATTGGTTCAATAACCAGAAGGGAGAGAATATTAATAATTAAATGCAGAGCATGGCAGTCATTAAAAATACTTTTGCTCGGTTTGTCTTGTATCTTGTTCCTGTCTGTTTTAATACACTTTGGTGTAGCCCTTGTTCACTGTGACAAGAATGATACCAGTTATACATCACTGACCAGCTCTGTGATCACTGGTTCCATTGTGCCAAGGGAGATTTAGTCACATCTTGGGTAAATATCAGTGGGACTAGTCTGACATTTTTATGTATACTGTCCCTTGGTGTACAACCATATTGATGAAAACCATTAAAAACTATGAGATGCATGTAGACATTATCCCATATTGAAGCAGGCTTTTAAGACTTGTCCTGGCTTAACTGAGCTTCTCTCATACACTTGTTTCTATTAAACATAGGATATGTCTGTAAAAAAAAAAAAAATACATTTTTTAAAAATGTGTAGGCTGTGCTGTATTGATTAATGTTCAAGCTTTGTGAGGTGACATTCAGGTCTATTTAAAGATTTTGGCCAATAATCTAAACCTCATACATTTCCTGTTTTGTACACCAAAAAAACAAAATCTCCTACATTCTACTAAATGCAACACCTAATAAGCACATAAAGAAAGTGTAAATCTTAACAGAGCACATGGTACAGACATTGTGTAGAGAAAAAAAAAATTATGAAAATTATCTATACTTTGTGTTAACAAAATTGCATGCAAATGCATAAAATAAGAGAAATATATTGTTTAAATATGTCTGAAGTGTTCTCCTGCTTATTAAATCACCTTGCGATAACGCATTTCCCATAAAAAATGTGTTGGTGTGCATATCAAGCTACAAGATGATGTTATAGAGAGGAAACACTGTAGACATGTTTTTTAAAAATCGTTTTATTTTATGCCTCTGCTTGCAATTCTGCAAATGCAATGTATAAATAAGTTTCAGAATCTTTTGTTATTCTCTACACAGTATAAGCAATGTCTAAACATTGACAGATTATTGTCAATGGCCTATTGGCTAATGTTAAAGTGAATTTTTCTGGTGGAATGTTTGGAGCCAATAGGACACTTTGCATTGATTCAGTAATAATTCTAGTTAATATTTAGTTAATTGATTCCAATACGTTACATTGTGTGATGTTTTGTTTCAGTATGTCACTTTTTTAGTGTACCTTACACAGAAATGAAATACTTTTTATGTACAAATATTAGCATTTTTGTTGGTTGTTTACATTTACAAAACATGTGCAAATTAAAGTAAACTAAAAAATAAATTCTAAGAAACCATATAAGCAAAGCTTATAGAGAAAAGCTTCCCACCGCTGGGACACCATACACTGCATGTCTGAGGGTTACCATTGTCATTTTTTACCTAATAGAGACCCAGGTGCCAGATAAGGTAGCCACTAAACAAGGCAGCTGGAAAAAACTTGGCTTGAGGTTAATGTTAAGCCTATGGAGGTTAAAGCATGGCCAATATTTTTTTTAAGTGGCAATCGTGGTGCTAGCCCCCATATCTATGAATGAACATCCTAATCCCAAGAAAAACATTGACATTCTTCCCAGTCACATTGTAAAGTGAACTGTCACCTTCCCATGCCCTCATCCTGATCTAATTATTGCTTCACATTAAATTATTCCACCCGTTCAGGGGCGTACCTAGAGCATTTGGCACCCGGGGCGGACCCCGAGTGTTGCACCCCCCCCCCCCCCCCCCCCCCACAATAAAAATGCAAGAAAACACCCACAATTTTTTCAATGTTTGAAAATTTTACAATTATAGTTACCAGGAATAGTGTGCCAGTCAGATACCAGTAATATTGTGCCAGTCAGAGCCCAGTAATAGTGTGCCACTCAGAGCCCAGTAAGTGTGCCAGTCAGAGCCCAGTAGTAGTGTGCCACTCAGAGCCCAGTAATATAGTGCCACTCAGAACCCAGTAATATAGTGCCAGTCAGAGCCCAGTAATAGTGTGCCACTCAGAGCCCAGTAATAGCGTGCCAGTCAGAGCCCAGTTATATAGTGCCACTCAGAACCCAGTAATATTGTGCCAGTCAGATACCAGGAATATTGTGCCAGTCAGAGCCAGTATTATTGTTTGTGCTAGTCAGAGCCCAGTAATATAGTGCCAGTCAGTGCACAGTAATAGTGTGCCAGTCAGTGCCCAGTAATAGTGTGCCACTCAGAGCCCAGGAATATTGTGCCAGTCAGATGCCCAGTAAGATTGTGCCAATCAGTGCCCAGGAATATTATGCCAGTCAGATGCCAAGTAATTTTGTGCCAGTCAGTGCACAGGAATATTATGCCAGTCAGATGCCCAGGAATATTGTGCCAGTCAGTGCCCAGGAATATTATGCCAGTCAGATGCCCAGGAATATTGTGCCAGTCAGTGCCCAGTAATAGTGTGCCAGTCAGAGCCCAGTAATAGTGTGCCAGTCAGATACCAGGAATATTGTAACAGTCAGAGCCCAGTAATAGAGTGCCAGTCAGTGCCCAGGAATATTGTGTCAGTCAGTGCCCAGTAATAGTGTGCCACTCAGAGCCCAGGAATAGTGTGCCAGTCAAATGCCCAGTAATATTGTGCCAGTCAGTGCCCATGAATATTATGCCAGTCAGATGCCAAGTAATTTTGTGCCAGTCAGTGCCCAGGAATATTGTGCCAGTCAGTGCCCAGTAATAGTGTGCCAGTAAGAGCCCAGTAATAGTGTGCCAGTCAGATACCAGGAATATTGTAACAGTCAGAGCCCAGTAATATAGTGCCAGCCAGAGCCCAGTAATATAGTGCCAGTCAGAGCCCAGTAATATAGTGCCAGCCAGAGCCCAGTAATATAGTGCCACTCAGAACCCAGTAATATAGTGCCAGTCAGAGCCCAGTAATAGTGTGCCACTCAGAGCCCAGTAATAGCGTGCCAGTCAGAGCCCAGTTATATAGTGCCACTCAGAACCCAGTAATGTGCCAGCCAGAGCCCAGTAATATAGTGCCAGCCAGAACCCAGTAATATAGTGCCAGCCAGAGCCCAGTAAGTGTGCCAGTCAGAGCCCAGTAATAGTGTGCCACTCAGAACCCAGTAATATAGTGCCACTCAGAACCCAGTAATATAGTGCCAGTCAGAGCCCAGTAATAGTGTGCCACTTAGAGCCCAGTAATAGCGTGCCAGTCAGAGCCCAGTTATATAGTGCCACTCAGAACCCAGTAATGTGCCAGCCAGAGCCCAGTAATATAGTGCCAGTCAGAACCCAGTAATATAGTGCCAGCCAGAACCCAGTAATATAGTGCCAGCCAGAGCCCAGTAATATTGTGCCAGTCAGAGCCCAGTAATATAGCGCCAGCCAGAGCCCAGTAATATAGCGCCAGCCAGAGCCCAGTAATATTGTGCCAGTCAGAACCCAGTAATATAGCGCCAGCCAGCACCCAGTAATATAGCGCCAGCCAGAACCCAGTAATATAGTGCCAGCCAGAGCCCAGTAATATTGTGCCAGTCAGAGCCCAGTAATATAGCGCCAGCCAGAGCCCAGTAATATAGCGCCAGCCAGAGCCCAGTAATATTGTGCCAGTCAGAACCCAGTAATATAGCGCCAGCCAGAACCCAGTAATATAGCGCCAGCCAGAACCCAGTAATATAGTGCCAGTCAGAACCCAGTAATATAGTGCCAGTCAGAACCCAGTAATATAGTGCCAGCCAGAACCCAGTAATATAGTGCCAGCCAGAGCCCAGTAATATTATGCCAGTCAGAGCCCAGTAATATAGTGCCAGCCAGAGCCCAGTAATATAGTGCCAGCCAGAACCCAGTAATATAGTGCCAGCCAGAGCCCAGTAATATAGTGCCAGTCAGAACCCAGTAATATAGTGCCAGCCAGAACCCAGTAATATAGTGCCAGCCAGAGCCCAGTAATATAGTGCCAGCCAGAACCCAGTAATATAGTGCCAGTCAGAGCCCAGTAATATAGTGCCAGCCAGAGCCCAGTAATATAGTGCCAGCCAGAACCCAGTAATATAGCGCCAGCCAGAACCCAGTAATATAGTGCCAGTCAGAGCCCAGTAATATAGTGCCAGCCAGAACCCAGTAATATAGCGCCAGCCAGAGCCCAGTAATATTGTGCCAGTCAGAACCCAGTAATATAGTGCCAGCCAGAGCCCAGTAATATTGTGCCAGTCAGAACCCAGTAATATAGTGCCAGCCAGAACCCAGTAATATAGCGCCAGCCAGAGCCCAGTAATATTGTGCCAGTCAGAACCCAGTAATATAGTGCCAGCCATAACCCAGTAATATAGTGCCAGCCAGAACCCAGTAATATTGTGTCAGTCAGAGCCCAGTAATATAGTGCCAGCCAGAGCCCAGTAATATAGTGCCAGCCAGAGCCCAGTAATATAGTGCCAGCCAGAACCCAGTAATATAGTGCCAGCCAGAACCCAGTAATATAGTGCCAGCCAGAACCCAGTAATATTGTGTCAGTCAGAGCCCAGTAATATAGCGCCAGTCAGTGCCCAGTAATATAGCGCCAGCCAGAACCCAGTAATATAGCGCCAGTCAGAACCCAGTAATATAGTGCCAATCCACCCCCCCCCCCCCCCATCACTTACCAAATCGCTGCTTCTCCCGGACGGACGACTCCTCCGTGCAGTCTTCTCTTCTCCCTCCTGCACGGAGGAGGGAAACACAGTCGCCGGATGTGACGTATTGTCACATCCGGTCGCTGTGATTTTTTTTTTTTTTTTTTTTTTCACCCGGCGGCCGCATCCAGAGGATTCGGCCGCCTGAAAAAAAAAAAAAAAAGGTAAGCAGCGCGGGGGGTGCCGGCAGCACCGGTGGCACCCCCCTAGTCAGTGGCACCCGGGGCGGGCCGCCCCCCCCGCCCCCCCCTCGGGACGCCACTGCACCCGTTTGATGAAAGCTGGAGAATGAGCAGTGTACCATGAGGTGAGTTCAAGACAGGACAAGGAAAGAAAGTGTAGAACTCGGATTAAGGTGGAGCTCTATTACCAATTACCAAAGTGACTAATATGTCTTATATCTGCCCAGTGTCAGTATACATTGTGTTAAGGTGAGCTCTTCAGAACAACGCATTTTTTCACTAATGTAAATGCATTCTGTATGGCTAGATGCTGGATTTTATACACCTGTGGCAATGGGTCTGATTGAAACACCTGAATTCAATCATTAAGTAGCATGTCTCAGTACATTTGTCCATATAGTGTATGTAACAACAATCAGATGTTACACAGATGTTATACTGGATGTAATGTTACTTGAGATACAAGAAACAACAGTATAACTTTTACACCCCAAAAAAGTAACAATTCAAGTTACTCTGGGTTATACATAACACTGCCCTATACCTATAAATATTACAGCCAATTCTAAAGAACGGTAGTGTGTGGTTCATCTCCGATGAATATACCATATCCCCTTTTAAAAACTGCACCTGTGCATAATGAAAACGAAATAGTGATACTGTGTGTCGTAACTGAGATTCCACCTAGCTGTTAGTTTATGAAATACTTAGAAGTCATTCATTTCCTGACACACCCAGTTCCTATTCTAATAAATACATTTAAAAAAAACAGTTGCATGTCTAAAACATATTAGGGTCTACTCAATAAGCAGAGAACTGCAGGGAATTTTCAAACTTTAGCACAATGTGGCCAAGTTGGAAAAATTCTCCAATACCGATTAATAGGAGAATTATTTAAACTCAGCTACTTTGGTCTGACGTCAGTAATTCCCATTGCAATTTTCTGAGAATTCTCTCTTTATTGTAGACTTTTTTTTTTTTTTTTTTACAATTTAATATATTTATTAGAAATGCAACATTATATTAGTCATACTGACAAACAGATTTTACACTATCTTTTAATTATAAGCTAAGTAGCAAGGTACCATAGTTTATGTAACAATTACAATATACCTTCTAGAAAATTGTTTAGAAATATTTTGTTTATAATTGTTTATAATGCAATATACCTTTTGGCAAAATGCCCTTAAGAAAAATGTAGACCTCTGATGAATATGAAAGTGAAACAGATTGTGAAGCAGCACTTTAAGGCTTAAAAGGTAAAACTGTGACATTCAGGAAGCCAAGTCCTAACTATGATAATGTCCAAATAATCAGTGGTGTGGAGGGCTTCAAACAGTAAGTTGTTGCTGAAGGACCTCTAACGACTCAGTGGATGCTCAATAACATGTTGATGATGAGAAGATCCATGAAAGAACACAAAAAGAATGGCAAACTAGTAATGTGTCATCTTCAACAGGATGGACTAAAAAAGCAAATATTGTGGGCATATTGTAGATAAAAATGGAATAAAAACAACAGAAGACAAAAGGGTCTATTTACAAAAATTGGAGAATATCTCAAGGAAGTTGTCTTTGGAAGTCAAATTCAACCTCCAAACTCAACCTTCTCAAAGTATTCACTAGAGAAAACATCCGAGTTCACCCCAACTCAACATAACTCGCCAAAGCCAACCTTCCATCATGCTATAAAAATCGATACAAGGCATTAAAAATTGTGATTCACTAGAAATCTTGAGATTCTTAGAAAAAAAACGATAGTTTAATTTTGACTTTCATAGGCTATAATGGGAAGCAAATTGTTTGAAGCTATTTTTGAGACTAAGTCAAACTCGACCTCTGATCTCGAAGGTGCTAATCTCGACCAATCTTGAATTTTTGTGAATAGACCCCAAAGCGTAAAGACTTGTTGAACCACCAGAACTAAATAGATATTGCCCAGGTGTGATCTTATTTAGGCTTCCTGAATTATTATAATATGTTCCTTCCAAAAATAGAACATACTTTACATCCATTGCATGCTTTGCTTGAAAATGCCATAACATGGGTCTAGTCTGAGAGCTGTCAACGTGATTTTAGAAGTCAAAACAGAAATGGGTGTTATCAAAACGTTTAATACACTATGATTTACATAAACTATACCAGCTTGTGGTGCATCACCATCTTGATTCGGTGCCATTCTTTCTCACACTTATCCAGATAAATTAGACAGGCCAATAACATTCACATCAAGGTCTTTGACAAAAACAGAGCAGATATTCACAGACAGACAAAGAAGCTTTGGCCCTCATTTGGGCAATCAAAAAAATCTACCTGTACCATTATGAGAGATTATTTACTCTACTCACTGACGCTACGTACGGGGTACTTTAGAAGCTGCAGTCCATCGGCCTCTATCAACTTGAGAGGCTCTACCTGGTCCGCAGGACAGTCCATATTTTGCCCCACTGAGCTCTACCTCAGAAGTAGAGTTGGGTGGGACAGTGGAATTAAGAACTGCAATCTTCAGATGATTGTAGTATTGCGCATGCGCAGTGCTGTCAGGTAGAGTGGTAGATCATTGGTTCTGTCACTCTGTCCCTAATGCTGTGCCCCTGTCGACCCAATCAGGGGGCCCTCACAGTAATGGAATCACTTGTAAAAGTCTACAAGATTGTAATCCTGCCCTTCTCACTGATCATATCCCTAATAACATTTAGACCAGCTAAAAACACTTCAACAGCAGCATGTTTACAAAGGTATACACCTATTCTTGTGGCTACAACTGCTCAACCAAATACTGATGTATTCTCAAGATTAGATGGGATGATGCTGAACATGGCTGTGCCCGTATCGAAGATCTTTTTTGTTAACAGAATAGGTAAAAAAGAAACCATGAAGAACTCATTGTTACAAAAAGTATAAAATTACTTACGATATGGTTGGCCTAGCAAAGATAATATGATTATTCAACCATTTAAGAACAGACAGTTAGAAGTAACATTTAACATTTACTGTTTATTGTGAGGAGAACTATTTAATGTACCATATTGTCTACCCAAACAACTGCTACAGTTACTGCATAAGGGACATCCAGGCAACAAACTGGACCATAGCTATGTCTTGTGGCTGAAAATAGATGAGTCCATTGCCTACTTTAGCACAGGGAAAACGGAGCAGCTGCTCTGAGTCCAATTATTCCTTGGGGTCCAAAGCAACTGCCCCATGGGCCTGCAGCCCACAAAAATTGATTTGCAGCAGTAACCGCACCTCCAAGTTAACTGCCCGACTGACGCTCCACCCCCTCACGTGCTTAAACACAACTTGTCATATGTGACATCCCAGCGCTCCAACCCATGTGGACTGCAGCAGAAGATGGTCTGTGCCAACAAAGAATGCATGAGCATGCCATAGAAACATATCTAAAGATGAGATTTTACAAAAACAACAACAAAAGTAATCTTTTATATATGTAAGGCAGTTTCTCCCTGTTTTATACCCTGTTTAAATGACTATTGTGCAAAGTACCATTGTAAAGATATCTCTTTGTAAAATAAAAAAAAAAAGAATTTCATGATTCAAGGGCAAAAAAAGCAGGAAATTATACGAAAAATATGTGTCTCATGGTGAAAGGACAAACATATGGAAGGGAATACATATGGTGGTACTGTATACACTAAATTATATTAAAGTACAACACTTATTATACCACTCACAAATTAAATTCACAAAAGAGTCCCGCTCTATCTGCGTTACCCGTCCCGAACTCTTGGCCACCAAGATGTTAGTCACTGGGAGACATAGGCTAATACTCCTCCAATATCTGCAATACAGGAAGATCCTCCACACCAAATGGACAGTGGGCCTTTTGGAATCGGTGCCACCAAGCTTTCCAGTATTGCTGTCCCAAATTTGAGAAGTCCAGATCGACATCACCAACATTCACAAAATAATAACAGATCAATACGCGTGAGTAGCTCTGCGTTGCCCTGCGCGTTTTGTTTGGGAATCACCCACCTTCCTCAGGGGACTTACACTTCTAGAACAGAACACACTTCCCTTCCCTATTTTATGTGTGGTTTGTCCTGTCTCTATGAGACCCTGTAGGAACTGATCATGCTTGTTCAACTGGTACTGCTGCTCCGCTCTCATTTTCATGAAAGGGGATGAAAGAAGTCCAGGTCCAATGGAGCAGCAAGGAGACAAAGAAAGAGCGATAAACAGAAATAAATACATAAAATACAGTGTTCTTTCTTAATCCATGTTGGTGGTGAGAGAAAAGAAAAACCCTTTACATTTTTCCCACCCACAGAATATCTAGTGTAATTGCTCAGTAAGGAACCAAATGCTAATGCAGGTGATTCCCCTTTCCCTACTAGAGGCGTGCTGATCCATAATTTGACCTTTTGATATGAATTCTAAATATAGCAAAACTGCATCAAGGTTGCGGAGGGAGAGGTAACATTTTACAGTGACCACCCGTGGAGGTTTGAGTGTGACTGATTAGCTGATATAAAGATGAGGCGCTGCCAAATGTAGAACAGTCCACATAGCCTAAGTAGAGGATGGTAGGGGCCATGCATGAAAATAAATATCAAGGAAAAGATGATGGGAGGAAATGTTGTAAATAAGAAATATTTCATATGAAAATATTTAGGTAGATGCGAAGCCAGTACTAGAGAGGGGGTGAGAAGCTAAAGCTAGTCTTAAAATCTCTTGAGACGAAAGTGAACATGTAGAATTTACGATTGTATGCTGGGGCACTGCTCATACATATGTGATGTGTCCATATGCAAAGCTACTTGAACTGAGAGAGCAACTTAAATAGTCTGGATTTGCCATCGAATGGTAGAACAGCAATGATACAGCATTACATATTAAAGGTTGTTGAAATAATGGCTTAAGGACTTGTGCTGATGCACTAATGTTCATCTAAGCCTTACATCCTGCTGATCTCTAACTCATGAGAGATTCCCCATAACTCTAATGCATAAACATAACCCTAATGCCCCCCTTAACCCATCCCTAATGTCTGCATATGGAGGCATGTATTTAAAACACATGTGATTACGTCTACATGACTATTTGAATGTGGGAAAATAACGTGCCCTAATTACCACATGTTTATTCAATAAGATACCTTATAAAAGCAGTGGGAACCAGCGACTAACTGACATTTTTCTAAGTGTCCTTATTGTGCTTCATTGATCAAAATATCATAAAATATACATGGTACCATTTTTTAGCAAACTGATTTATTTCATTTACACTGTATCTCATCAGAGGCCTGGCCAATCCATGAGCAATGGTCTACAGATCAGAATAGAGATTAGTGTTGGGTTGTGCTAGTGAAAAAAGAAGGAAAAAGGGGAAGGGGAATGTGTAGGATAAAAGGAGCTGCTAACAAAACACCAGGGAGCATGTTCCCAGATGCTCAAACAGAAATAGAAGAGTACAAAGTACAAAATAAATGGTGCGAGCAAAAGAAAAAAATAAGGAGTGGAGTAGAAAAATCTAGAGTAATTTAACTCATTGTGCCAAACAGACGTACATATGTCTTCACTGAGGACTGTGAAGACGTATATATGCATCCTCATTCTCAGGTCTGCAGATAGATGGGCGTGACACGTAGCACGTAACGTGTGCACGCCAGGAGGTAAAGGACGGGCGCCAAGTGGGAAGAGGATCTGCAGAGGCCGATGCTCCTCCGTCGAAGACGCCGTTGAAGACTGGATATAGAAACCGAAGACCATGAGATAATTATGGAAAGATGCCATAGATTGCATAAGCCCAAAAACCTCCCTGAAAACACACCAAGAGATGTAATTGTAAAATTTCATTCATACCTCTTCAAAGAAAAAATACTGAAAGCTACACGTATTAAACCAACACTACCACCTCCATATAACGAGATCCAGATCTTTCAAAACCTCTCAGTCCAGACACGAATTTGGAAAAAGAGTTTCGAAGACTCTCTCTTGGTATTGAGCCAAAAAAATATCAAGTATCGCTGGAGTCTACCCTCAGCTCTGACAGTTATATGGAACGAAAATCAATATAGATTCGAAGACCCCAAGAGGCTGGAAACATTGTTGTAAAACCAAAAGAAATAAAATGATCCAAAATTGAAGAAAAGGACCTAAGACGAAGGAGGAGGAGGGAGATGTGGGAGGGAATGGAAGAAAGAGTAAAGTGGTATTATTTCTAAATAAAGGATTTTTTTTTCTTTCTCTCAAGTATATTTCACTCCTCATCACTACCACCACCGCATTCACACTCTTTTCCCACTACATCAGCAAACACACATGTCACTAGTTTCCGGCCCTATCACTTCGGCACACACTAATCACATTCTTACTCTTCCAAGTATATTTCACTCTTCACTACCATCACTACACCATTCACACCTTTTTTCCTATTACCCTAGTCATGACTCATGACACCAGTACTCGGCACCACCTTCTCCTTTTCCTCTTTCATCTGCCATATAGGGCTACCCAATCACTATATCCCCGTATCACGACACACAGCCTCTATACACAATTTACTTTATTTTTATTTTTTTGGTGTGTTTCCATTACCCCTCCGTCCGAACATAGCATTAGGAAATCAAAGGTACAAGAAATTCAGAAGATAAGGAGAGGCCAAAATCCTTCACTTGATGCCTAAAATACTGGCATAAGATACGCACAGAGATGGGCTTAGTGCGACAGGTGCTGCACCAGACAGAAATCCGGTGCCGCCCCAGAAAAGGGAATAGGGGGAAAACCCTACGCGAGGGTTATGTGTTTTGTTGTTTGTGAGTCTGTGTATGTTTGTCGGCATTGGGGGGGACAGGAGAGGGAGCCTTAACCCCTTAGTGACATGACTTTTTTGGCTTGTCCGACGCTTGGTGACATGGGCTGTTTTAACATTTCTGAGGTGTTTGTGTTTTGCTGTAATTTATTTCTGTCTCATTTAGTGTACCCGCACAAACTATATATCGTTTTTATCGTTATAAGAAGGCCTTTCATTTGATACCATTATTTTGATAATATCATATAATTTGATGTAAAAAAAATAATAAAATATGGCAAAAAAATTGAAAAAATAATTTTTTTATGACTTTTATTTGAAAAATCGTATACTCATGTACAAGAGACAACAAAAAAAACACTGCTAAAAAGTTTCTAATATATGTCCTGAGTTCAGAAATAGCCCATGTTTTTATGTTTTTGTGCTTTTTTATTCATGTTACAGGGCCAGAACTATAAGTGGTGCAAAGCTATTTTAAAATCCTTTCTTTCAAAATTAGCGATAGTGACATTGTAACACTGATTTCTGTACTAAATCAATGAATGACCCCCAACATGTACATATTTTTGAAAACTAGACAACTCAGGGCATTTAACTTGGGGTATTTTGACACATATCATGTAGCCATTTTACCACCAATCTATGCCAAAGTTTGCAGCAAAAAATCTTTTTTTTTAATTTTTCACATATATTGCAATTTAGGTAAACATTACCTTAAAATGTGAAGGGGTATTTCCAAATAACACCTCAATATGTGTTCAGCAACATCTCCTGAGTACAGGGATACCACCCATGCATAGGTTTGTTGGTTTGTTTTGGGGCTAAAAGGCCACATTTAGGGGGTGCGCATTTTGGTTTTCCAACTTGGAATTCTGACATGCAGAAAACTTGTGCCCATGTCCCATTTGGGACATTTTTGAAGCCAGAAAGTGTATTCTACTCCACAAAACCATATATTTTTTTAAACTAGACACCCTAGGGTATTTCAAATGGTAGTATTTTAACACTTTCCATGCACTAATTATACTACCAGCCTATGTCAATGTTTTGGGTAGTAATTTTTTTTCACATACATTGTACTTTGGGCATGAATTCACAGATCCTGTTATATGTCAGTGCCAAATAACACCTCAATATGTGTTCAGCAACATCTCATGAGTACAGGGATACCCGCCATGTATAGGTTGGTTAGGTTATTTGGGGGTTAAAAGGCCACATTTGAGAGGTGCGCTTTTTGGTTTTCCAACTTGGAATTCTGACGTGCAGAAAACCTGCGCCCATGTCCCATTTGGGACATTTTTGAAGCCAAAAAGTGTATTCTATCCCACAAAACCATATATTTTTGAAAACTAGACACCCTAGGGTATTTCAAATGGTAGTATTTTAACACTTTCCATGCACTAATTATACTACCAGCCTATGTCAATGTTATGGATAGTAATTTGTTTTCACATACATAGTACTTTGGGCATGAATTCACAGATCCTGTTATATGTCAGTGCCAAACAACACCTCAATATGTGTTCAGCAACATCTCCTGAGTACAGGGATACCACCCATGTATAGGTTGGTTAGGTTATTTGGGGGTTAAAAGGCCACATTTGAGAGGTGAGCTTTTTGGTTTTCCAACTTGGAATTCTGACATGCAGAAAACCTGCGCCCATGTCCCATTTGGGACATTTTTGAAGCCAAAAAGTGTATTCTACCCCACAAAACCATATATTTTTGAAAACTAGACACCCTAGGGTATTTCAAATGGTAGTATTTTAACACTTTTCATGCACTAATTCTACCACCAGCCTATGTCAATGTTATGGATAGTAATTTGTTTTTCACATTCATTGTACATCGGGCATGAATTCATAGATCCTATTATTTGTCAGTGCCAAACAACAGCTTAATATGTGTTCAGCAACATCTCCTGAGTACAGGGATACCCATGTGTAGGTTAGTTAGATTATTTGGGGGCTAAAAGGCCACGTTTAGGGGGGGTGCATTTCCAACTTGGAATTTTGACATGTAGTCAGCCTGCGCCCATGTTCCATTTGGGACACTTTTGAAGCCTGTCAAGTATTTTACCCCATAAAACCATATATTTTGGAAAACTAGACATCCTAGGGTATTTAAAATTGTGGTATTTTAACACTTTCCAAGTGCTAATTCTACCACCAACCTATGTCAAAGGGTTGGGATGTCATTTTTTCCCCACACACATTGTAGTTCAGGCAGGAATTTTCAGATTCTGGTATTTGCCACTGCCAACCAACACCTCAATATGTGTTCAGCAACATCTCCTGAGTACAGGGATACCCCCCATGCATAGGTTTTTTGCTTTGTATTGGGTCTAAAATTCCACATTTAGGGGGTGCGCAATTCCAACCTGGAATTTTGACATGTAGTCAGCCTGCGCCCATGTTCCATTTGGAACATTTTTGAAGCCGTCCAATGAATTTTACCCCATCAAACCATATATTTTTGGAAAATAGACATCCTAAGGTATTTCAAATGGTGGTATTTTAATACTGTATAGGTACTAATTCTACCACCAGCCTTTGTAAAAGTTTGTGGTAGTACTTTTTTGGGAGTTTTTTTTCCACATGCATTGTACTTCAGGCATGAATTCACAGATTCTGGTATATGTCACTGCCAAACAACAACCCAATATGTGTTCAGCAACATCTCCCGAGTACAGGGATAGCACCCATGCATAGGTTTGTTGGTTTGTTTTTGGCTAGAAGGCAACATTTGTGAGATGCGCATCTCAAAATTCCAACTTGGAATTTTGACATGTAATCAACCTGCGTCTGTGTCCTTTATGGGATATGGGATATATCTTTGAAGCCAGCCAATGTAATTTACCCCCACCAAACCATATATTTTTTTATCGGTAGACCCCCATCACTACTTGTGGCAAGGGCTCAGCAGCCACCGATACATCGCTAGATGATGTATCAGAAAGCTGAATAGGGTCAAAATCGAACCCTGAGTCCGCGGCCTCAGAATCAGTGCGTAAGCAGTGATCTCGAGCAAAGAAGGGGTTAATAGCTCTTAGAAGAGCCTATCTAGTACTGTAATACATTACAGTACAAAGAAATTAATCCGTAAAACAGTACAGACAGCAAAACATACTGTTGCTGTGCAAGATTACTGCTTACACAGTGATGAATGGCAGGGAAGGGGTTAATACACAGTGAATTACTTTTATAAAACCTGACAATTTTATAAAATGTTATTTTATATCACTAATACTGATCTGTCTCTTTCCGTCACAAAAATGTAAGTGAGGAGAGGGAGGCAGATCAATATTTGTGAATATTGATCCGACCAATTTTGATCTGACCACCAGCTTAATTGAGAAATCACCAAACCGCCTTTGCCACTATTTCGCTGTTACTGATCGCTATGCGCTCAGGCAGCTTAAAAAAATAAATCTCAAATATTTTTACTTTACATGTAATCCCCTAGCGGGTATGTGTAAAAAAATAAAATAAAATAAAAATATGCAGACAGATAAAAATTGCTTTGGCGTCAATATCATTGCGTAAGCAGTGATCGACGGCAAAGAAGGGGTTAATAACTCTTAGAAGAGCCTTTTTAGTACTGTAATAAATTACAGTACAAAAAAAATTAACCCCTAAAAAATGCACAAACAGCAAAAATAAATGCGCTGATGTGCACGATCACTGCTTATGCAAGATCAGTGGCAGGGAAGGGGTTAAACGCAGGGAATTTCTTTAATAAAATTTTTTTTATTTTATTATTTGTGTGTTGTGTATTTATTGTTTTTTTTAACTTTTACTTACTTTTAGAACTTTGATCTGTCTCTCTCCCTCACTAAAAAAAATGTGAGGAGAGGGAGGCAGATCATAATTGGTCAGATCAATATAGGGTTAATATTGATCTGATCAGTCAGTGGGAATGTTCAGCAGAACATCCCCACTGCCTGTCAGTGTGCCTGGCAGTCACTGATTGCCTCTGTGAAGAGGCAATCGTGTGACAGCCAGCGAGCACAGGAAGCAGGTACTTCCTGCCTCCTGTGCTCTTGCCCTTAGAAGGGCAGCGCCATCTTGGTCACTCAGTGACCAAGATCGTGCATTTTTTTTTGTGTTCCTGATTGCCTCGACTTGCGAGGCAATCAGGAACACTTTCTGAGCATAGGAAGCGAAAAATTCGCTTCCTATGCTCGTTTTTTAATGCCCGTCGTTTTAAAGGCGCTGTGCCTTTAAAACCGGCATTTCGATCGCTCTCCGGAGCGATCGAAATGCCGACGGGCATTTTTTTTAGCATTGTACGATGCTTCCACACGGAAGCATCGTTACAATGCGGCTTGAGCACTGAAAGCGGAAAAAACTCAGCTTTCAGTGCTCGTTTTGACACAGGACGGACTAGGTCCGTCCTGTGTCACTAACGCCTTGGCACACAGGACGGACCTAGTCCGTCCTGTGTCGCCAAGGGGTTAAGGAAGGTATGGAAAAAGCGACATGCTTTAGCTAATGTCAGTAAATGCACAGGGAGTAAATTCCCAATCAAAAAGGTCCATGATCTATAATTACTTACAAAAATAACATATTGATATTTGTTTTCTACAAGAAACTCACTGGAGACAATTCGTAAAGCCACAGTGGGGTGGAAACAAATTTCCCACAATAATCCACGCTGCGAATCTAAAAAGAAAAAAGGGGTAGCCATTATCTTTTTCATCCCCAATCCAGATGGAAATTAGATATCCATTTGATAGTGATCTGCAATATTGACCAAATCACATACACCCTAACAAACATCTATCTGCCCAACGTGACACCGATCTGTCTATTGAACAAACTCCTGGACAAAGTAGACTCAGTCAAGAGCGGCTATAGTTTAGTGGCAGGAGACTAACTGCGTACTTGACCCGAAGATAGATAAGAAACTGCTAAAAGGTAGATCATTGGATAGAAGAACCCAAAAACAGGCGAAAGCCCTGAATAATATTCTGAATAAATTTGATATGTATGACATTTGGAGAGTTAACCATCTGGACGAGAGGGACTTCACGCATCTCTCGCGTGTCCACCATTCCTACTCCCATATAGACATGATTTGGGGAGACTATCATGGGATAGAGAAGATTATAGAAACTGAAATAATGAACAACACATGGTCGGACCACAGCATAAATATAATTAAACTTAAAACAGCTTTCAAATCTAAAAGAGAATGGAAAATTAATGACTATCTTATTCAAGATGAAAAGTTTAGAGAAGAAATTAAGACACTAACAATAAAATTCTTCAAAGAAAACCACCCAAATGACACTTCTTACGAAAATAATTGGTGCACTTTTAAGGCTGTAATGAGAGGCTACCTAATCCAAATGAATAGCAGGATGAGGAAACAGAGAGGCCCAGAATTGGCGAACCTACACATTAAATATGAACTTCTATTGAGGGAAAATAAAAAAATACCAACAGAACAAAGAAGTAAAGATATACATCCTCATTCTGGCGCAGCCTCAAAACTTCCGGCAGCCTGTTCAGAGCACTTTCAAGGCAAATGACCGCTGTGATAATGAATCACAGAAATCGAATGCGGCTTTCTAAGCCCATTGGATTTGACACGGACATATAAGCACAGACAATGACGTCACATGCATGACCATTACGGGGTAAATAAAATATGTTAAAAGGGGCATACAAAGTACAATGACAATAAATATATTATTATTATTATTATTATTATACACTGTATTTTTTATACAGTTATTTTGTACTCTATTTATGGGAATAACTTCTTAGTTTGGCCACTTCTTCTATTTTTCTGAAGTATTGTCTGCTAATTATTTTGAGGTTGTCTGGAAGCAATCTGAGAAGTCACGATGAGTCAGTTCAATGCTGTGTTCTCATGACAACTGTTATTATTTCAATGCATCTGACCCTTTGTTCAGTACTTCTTAAAATACATTTAACAGGCTATTTAATAAAGAGAAGGGAACTGAGACTGAAATTTCAAACTGAAAGCTAAATTGAATTTGATAAAACTAGCCATTTAATTACTTTCCCCTTATTTTCTTACAGAAACACTTTTATTTACAATCCTTAGAGAACTAACTGCTATTACACTACTGTAAAAAAAAAAATATATATATATTTTTAAACTACCCAGTAATAAAGACCACTGTTAAAACCCATATCATAAAGCATTCATGCCCCTTTAACACATTTGTCCACATGTGAAGCCATGCTTGTTTAGTTGTCAGTCACCTTTAATGTTTATAGCTCCGAGTTTGAGGGACATGCTGATTAATGATTAATCTCTGTTACATGTTAGACCTCACATATTGCCCCCTTTTTTTTTTCTCAAACATTCTCAATGTTTTGATGAGCACTTCCATTATAAAATCGAACAGTGTTTTTTTTTATATTATTAGTCGATTTTTTTGTGTGTATTTTCTCCATTTCCTTTCTTTCTCATTTCTAATTCTCCAGGGTTTGTTACATTTTCTATGTTTGAAAGTAATTTACTTGTGTCCTCGTATATATCATTACTTGTGTCCTCGGATATATAATTTTGATCGTTATACAGGTTTTATGGTAAGGTACAGTTTATATAAAAAGTCTACACACCCCTGTTAAAATGTCAGGTTTCTGTGCTGTAAAAAAATGAGACAAAGATAAATCATTTCAGAACTTTTTCCACATTTAATGTGACCTATAAACTGTACAACTCAGTTGAAAAACAAACTGAAATCTTTTAGGTAGAGGGAATAAAAAATATAAAAATAAAATAATGTGGTTGCAATAATAATAAGGGTAATAATAATGTGGTTCATAATTCCCTCTATCTTCACTAAGGCCCCAGTTCCAGCTGAAGAAAAACAGCCCCAAAGCATGATGCTGCCACCACCATGCTTCACTGTGGGTATGGTGTTCTATTGGTGATGTGCAGTGTTGTTTTTTTGCGCCAAACATATCTTTTGAAATTATGGCCAAAAAGTTCAACCTTGGTTTCATCAGACCATAACACCTTTTTCCACATGCTTTTGGGAGACTTCAGATGTTTTTCTTCGTAAGAAAAGGCTTTTGTCTTGCCACTCTACCCCATAGCCCAGACATATGAAGAATACGGGAGATTGTTGTCACATGTACCACACAGCCAGTACTTGCCAGATATTCCTGCAGCTCCTTTAATGTTGCTGTAGGCCTCTTGGTAGCCTCCCAGACCAGTTTTCTTCTCGTCTTTTCATCAATTTTGGAGGGAGCTCCAGTTCTTAGTAATGTCACTGTTGTACCATATTTTCTCCACTTGATGATGACTGTCTTCACTGTGTTCCATGGTATATCTAATGCCTTGGAAATTCTTTTGTACCCTTCTCCTGACTGATACCTTTTAACAATGAGATCCCTCTGATGCTTTGGAAGCTCTCTGTGGACCATGGCTTTTCCTGTGGGATTCAACTAAGAAAATTTCAGGCCAGACCAACTAGAGCAGCTGAACTGTATTTGGGGTTAATCAGAGGCACTTTAAATCATAGCAGGTGTATGCTGACTCCTATTTAACATGATTTGGAATGTGATTGCTTAATTCTGAACACAGCTACATCCCCAGTTATAAGAGGGTGTGCACGCTTATGCAATCACATTATTTTTTTTTATATTTTTTCTTCCCTCTATCTAAAAGATTTCAGTTTGTTTTTCAATTGAGTTGTACAGTTTATAGGTCACATTAAAGGTGGGAAAAGTTCTGAAATGATTTATCTTTGTCTCATTTTTTTACAGCACAGAAACCTGACATTTTAACAGGGGTGTGTAGACTTTTTATTTCCACTGTATATTTTATGTAGATTGACCCATTATTTCAATTACGTTTTATGATGTTTACTTACTTACTCCCAATATTAAAGGGACCTTTAACAATAGTACTAGTTACAGTAGAAACAAAAATCATGCAAGTTACACATTATTTATTGAAGTAGTTAATTTGCATACAAAGCCACAAGATGATGTCATAAACTCGAAATCGCACAAATACATTTAAGAACACATTTCTCTTAATTGATTTCTGCATAAACCATCCTTTTCATTTTCTATATTCAGAGTACAACCAGTTTTTTAGGTGGTAGTGTCTTCTTGAAGATCATTAGTATATTTGGGTGTGATATGGCTTCATTAATAAGGTAATGCAACTGAAAGCAGCAATAGACCTATTGGGGTTTATTTATTATATATGTTATATATTTTAGGGGTTATGTAGTGGTGCTGTTTTATGTCTAATCTGGATCCTTTGGGTTTTTGCTCTTGCTCCTGTATAGCATGTATGAACCTGTCAGATTGGGTTCATACATAAGAAAAAAAGGGGCATAAGTGCGACTATTTTGTCTTACTTTGTGACATTTTGTTCAGTGCAGATACCGCCACATTAGAATTGGTGGAACAGTGTAGTCCAATAAAGTGATGTAAGATAGGCACAAATTTGTGACTTTTTTTAATACATAGTCTGCGACTATAATAAGATGGCTTTTTTATTTTGGCGCAAAGGGGCACAGATGCTTTTTCAGACGCAAATCTTTTTATACATAGCAGTAGACCAGAATTATGGCTCAACTGCACTACATTTCTGACTGAAACACCTTTATACATAACCCATATTGTGAAAGGATGTCTTTAACCTCTGTAATATCTTAACATTGGCTTCCATAGGATTGGAGAACAGAGAATATTGCAGCAAAGACTAAGCTGGTTCGTTTGTTTACTTAGCACACTGGTCTATTTTTCACGGTAAATCTGTAGCTGTTTTACTGTCAGTTGATCTGTGGGGAGCCTGTGGCTTTCACCATATGAACTGCCGGCTGTTTTTACTGTAATTGTATCTCTGGTGCAGTTTGCAAAGTCTGTCTCACGAAACCACGGCTGCATAGAAGCACGTAAGGTCTCCCAGCACGCAGACAAGTTAATAAAGAGCTTTGTTCCCCTCATAATAAGTGTTCAGCACAGTAGCCAGAAATAAATCTTTATAAGAACCACACCCTATATTTTGAATTGAGTTCCATTTTGATTGTATGCAAAGTGCTGGGAGTGGTGGTTATAAAGATTCCATTCCTTATATTTGGACCACTCAGCAATTTCATTAGAAGTTTGAGATTCATTAAAACGGAACTGCAAAAAATGAGAAGTTAACAGCAGAGTTGTAAACATTTTTCCAACTAGCCTATCTTTCCCACTTGGCTGTGAAGGCTTGATTTTTGCAGTTCACTTATCCATTCACTGACTATGGGATTTATTCACTAAAGGTTGAGAATCCGTTTGCAGTTAAGTTTTTGGCAGAAATCTTTTTCTCCTTCTGCACCTACCATCCCATATAATAGAAACTAATAATCAAGAATATCACAATCAGCAATAAGAAGGGAGGAAATAAAGCCAAGAGAAATACATTGTGAAAGTGGCGCTCAAACAATATATAATGTAATGCAGCCACCACTCGAGCGATGTACCCACTCAGATACAACACCACCGACGTTTAGAAATGTAAAGTGATAGTGAGGGTGCACGGAATTGAAAATAAACTTGTACAATCAAGGCAAATCAGTAGTGGAAAAGATAGGTTAATTTTCAATTCTGCGCAGCCGCACTGTCACTTGAAATAAAGTCAAGAGTTTTGAAATCTGAGTATGGAAAAGAAATCATTTTGATGAAAAAATTCCTTTTTACATTTTATTATTTTTAATAAACACAAATAACGGTATTTTTTCATATGAATTCGGCACCTCTAAAAATAAACTGGTTTATCAGAATTAAAGGAATGCTAAACCTTTTATTTCACTTATACTATAGAAGAACAAGGGAAGAGTTTAGTCCCTCTAGTAAAAGGACATACTGAATGAGCTTTTAATGGTACTTGACTTGTCTGTTCTCTGACTGGCAGGCTGATCTGGTGGGTGACTGTCTCAACACGTTAATCGCAACATACTCCAGCCAGAGGTTTGCTTTTATTACCATCTGCCTTGTTCCCACTATTCCTTCATACACCCATGCCAACAGTACACAACTATTACCATCTAAATCATACAGTTGTGGTGGATCTCCCTGGGGGAAACTACTAATGAGAAGGATTTATGAATAATTGTACAGACATGGGAACAGTGCACAATGCCAGTCAGCAGCTGCAAGGTTTAATAAGATATTGGTATGTATAGGTTCACAGGAGGAGGATATCTTGTCTTTTTACAGGTCAATGGTAAGACCTCACCTTGAATATGCAGTGCAATTATGGGCACCAGTCCTTAAAAAACAGCATCTTAGAGGGGAAATGATAACATCATATAAATATGTGAAGGGACAATATAAAGAGCTCTCCAGTGACCTGTTCATGCACAGAAATTTACAAAGAAATAGAGGTCATCCCTTGAGGAAAACAAAGATTTAGATTCAAAAAGGGTCTGGATATTTTTTTTTTTTTTATCCAAAGTGAACCTGTTTTCCTTTTGGAGTCAACAAGGAATTTTTCACCTCAAAATAGCTTAATTAGTGGGGTGATAGGTAGAAAGGTTTAACCTGATGGACTTAGGTCTTTTTTAAAATTGATAATGTCACTATGATTTGGTTAATCTAAGAGCATGGCTATATATTATTATTTAACATGCACAAGTGAAGATAAATTCATGATAGAAACATTCAGATTACTAAGGGAATAAATCAATTGGAGGAAGTACTGAAGTTAGAGAATGCAAGTAGAGAAAATTTAATTTATTACCAGAATATCCTTCCAGTGGAAGCAGTAAATGCTATGTACTATGCAAATCACATTTCCTTATTGTACATTATTTGTGAATACAATTACATGGTCCATATACTAGAAACAGCATAAATACATTTTAAAGGACATGAATTATGACCAGGAAGAACAAATCAAATATCTAAGCTTTCATTATTAGCAGACCTACAGGGAATGTGTATCTTTGTGGTGCTATACCCAATCAGCTAAATAATATAGAATATAGAATCATGTCATGCATAGAAATATTAATTTAAAAAAACTCCATTAAGAAATAAATGACCAGAAGATCTGAATACATTTTAAGGCATTAGGATGAAGTCACATTTCTTACAAAAAATATATTTACCTTATTTTGTTAAAAAAATAATTATAACAACTAAAGAATTTAAAAATACATTTACAGTACACAGTGAACTGGGACAAATAGCAATTAATCAAACTGTCTTTGAAGTCATGAGGTATTTCTCACCCTTCCCACCTCTAGTTAAAATAGGAATTACTATATAAATCTAGATTAATGAAATAAGGAATTTATTGGAAAAGTTGATTTATATTTGGTTGTCAGTCATACTTAACTTTGTCAAAACATAAAAAATGTCTCCTGTGCTAAAATATATAATTTAAAACTCATTCTCTTTAATAAAAATAACATTGGTTATTATTAAACACAGTTACTAAACTTGCTAGCTATTGGTTTATATGATGTTACGTGTCTCACATCCAACTTTGATATTCCAAGCTAATTAACTGGGTTAATAGATTGCATCAACATTCGCACAAAACTTGGTACTGAGCACAAAGCGAATGTTCAAACTAGGTATAATAAATACAGAACAATGCATGAGGTAGAGAGAGTGCTGTTCACAAAGACAGCCATTTTACAAAGGAATTATTTCCTGACAAAATCATATTTATTGTTTTATAAAACATATTTTGTGTATTTATGCATTAATCTTTCATTATTCAGATTATGACTTTACCTCTAAACTTTTTAAATTACATTTAAATAGTTTCATTGTACAAAGAATACAATGAGATAGTGTGGGTGTGTGTGTGTGTGTGTGTGTGTATGTATATATATATATAGTTCTACTCATATGTTTTTAAAAAAAATATCAAAAAACAAGTAGGAATTTATTATAACATAAAATTAAGTTGATTTATTCAGAGCAAATTTCCAAGAATCATTTATCCACCACTAAAGCAGATGAGTTAAAAAAAAAAAAAAAAACTCTAAAGATTATCATAAAAACAAACAAAAAATATTTTTGGCATACAGTAGAAAATAACACTCAGTACTCACAGTATCACAGAGTTCAGTCAGGATTTTACTATAAATGTAGAAGTGAAATCTGTACACTACAAGGAACCTAAAGATTAAGCCTTGAAGAAGATACTACAGCACCCAATCACTTACGCGAAAACTTCTTCCTTCTACTCCCCCCTTTTGCACCTTAAAAAGCCACAAAATACCAAAGAGGAAGCAAACAATAGAGTCTTTCCTGTATGAGATCAAGAACAAGGTATATGAAAGCATATGTGTCTGCTATTTGTATTTTAGATACAAGTGTAGTTCTCACCAACTATACAAGATAAAAGATTGGCTTCAAGCTAATGTTAAGACTATGGCTGACATTTTTTTCGGGGGAGAAAAGGTGGCGAGTCTATTTTCAACTTGTACAAATAACTACAGATTGGTAGAAATATAGAAAAATAACATTACATACCAAAAATGCATTGACTTATAAATACATTTTCTATAGTTCATGCTTTCCTTTTCGTCTAGGTATCAATCATAAAAGAAGACATGTAGATCTTTCTTCCCCAACCAGATAGGTCCAGAGAGAGGCGCAGCATGTAGTGGTAAATTTTAGATGACAGAAACATGGAAATGCGTGGTGAGTAGGGGTCTAGTCCCATAGGGGGAAAGCAGGGATCTATTTTTCATTAATTTCATAGAATAAATCATTCTTATCGCTCTCACCGACCATGAGTATTATTAGGTCTCCTTTTTTTGCCATTTTGAACAGATATTTTTAAATATGTCTATGGTTTTTTTTTAGCTCTGTAGTATCCCTCTTCCATAGAGCATTGATTACAGATCTCCCACCAATGAGGGGGTCATCAGACTTCAATTTTCCAGCAATGCAAAGTTTTGCAGCCATAGTGAATCAACAAGAATTTCTCATTTTTAATACAATTTGGGAAATCCAGAGGCGACAGGAACATTTTGGGTAGTAAGTAGTTGGTTAGAGGATCATATATTCTTAATAAGAATGTTAATCTTCCCAAGAAATGTTTTAATAGTGGAACAAGACCACCACGTATGAAGCACTGTACCGTTTTAAAGGTATTTCCAACATGTTTTGGAATCGAAGAAGATAATTTTCTTAGTCTCATGGGGGTAAAATACCTCACCAATACTTCCTCACCAATTTTTAAACAATTAGCCAATATTTAAGAGAATATTCCCATTTTAGTATGGAGTTAGCTTTATGGTAAGGAGTTATCTCAGATATAAATTTATTGATCTTAGAGATTACCATATTTTTCTGTGTATAAGATGCCCCCATGTATAAGACGACCCCAATGTTTTGAGCCCAAACTTTAAGAATTAAATATTTTTAAATACTTATCCCACTTTGACTTTGCTCCATAATCCACGTGTTAAGCCTCTGCTCCAAGTTTGGCCATTTTGCTGGTTTTCCTCTTTAGCCCCTCTTCTGTTTTAGTATTTTGAGTAGACGTTCTTCCTGTTTTCTCCACCGTCTGATCATGCACTCAGTGGGAGGCAATCCAAACTTTCTCTCTTAAACTTTATTTCCATGTTGTTTTGCCTAATTGATGACTTTTAACTTGAATTTTGCAGAATATGTACACTTTGAAGTTACGGTAATGGCTCCACAGTGCATGCTGGGAGACAACAGCTCCCACAATACAGCAGGTGGTGCAAGTGCATGCTGGGACATCACAGCATTGTTCCCTCTGATCCCCGTTTCAGCTCCCATAAATATCAGAAAACAAGACATTACAAACATTACAGCCTAGAGCGTGGATTTAAACTTGATTTGATGATTCCAGAAACCCTGTCGCCTTAAATCCACGCTCTAGGCTGTAATGTTTGCAATTGTTTGTACTGTTTGTAATCAGATTTAAACCCTGTCCTCCTAAAATCCACTCTTTCTACTCCTTTTTTTCTATTATTTTTTATCACTTTTAGATATATTATGTTTTATTTGGTATTATATATGAAGTTTATTTGACATTTGACATTGACATTGAGGCAAGCTGTGTAATGTTGGCTGCTCAGTGTAACTCCACTGTAGCTGCAGCTCCAGCTCTCCCGCCTGGCTGTTGCACTTTTGTCTCCGTATTTACTCCACAAGCGCCAGCAGATGATCAAGGAGCTGCGACTGCCAGAGTGAGTGCGCTTGGGGAATGGCAGGTCTGGGTGGCCGGGGGGCGGCTGAGGGAACCGGGTGGAAGGAACAATGTCTGTAGTGGGGCCGCCTGGGGGGGGATGGGGAGTACCAGACCAGGGTTTGTTGTGAGGCCAATAGTGAGGAGAGGGTGGTTGGGAAAGAATATGGATGGCAGTATGTATTTATTAATATATTTAATTGCAACATTCCATCTATAAGATGACCCCCAATTTTAAACTTAAACATTTTTGGAAAAAATATTGTCTTATACATGGAAAAATATGGTAATCTCCAGTTATGATGTGTTATTATAAAGTCCTCCACCAGAGGTCTCTGAATCAAGCCAGCCCTCTTAATAAAGGTTTTAAGTCTTAAATAGGTGACGTACTCAGACTGGAGAAGATTACATGCGGATATCAAACTGGTAAATGGGAGAAATCTGAGAAAATGTTGATATCCCCTTGTCATCCGTTATATTAATAATAAATTCTTGTAAATAACATTTAAGTGTATCTATAGGGGAAGTAAGTAATATACCACCAAGATTTTTTAAAGTTCCAAAAAAGATGAAAAGGTGGTATAGGCGCATGTTTCCATGAAGTGCCAAGATGTTCCAATTGACGGATCTCTATTCCACTTCATACAGTGGGATAGAATCCAAGCTTCATGCAAAGACTCAATATTTGGCATTGAGATAACTCCCTTAGATCGATTTTTAATTGTCATTTTGCATGCTATTCTAGGTTTTTTATTATTCCAAATATATTTAGATATTGTGTTCTTAAAGAATTGTAAAATTTTGAAAGGAACTCTCGATGGGATTGATGTCAAAAGATAAAGACTTGTTGGTATCACGTGGGCCTTTACTGAGTTCAGACGTTCCAGCCATGAGATCTCCAGGCCTTTCCAGTTGTAAACGTTATATTTAACTAGTTTTAGCATAAATTGATAGTTTTTTGTTATCATGAGATCTAGATTCATCATTAGTTTAATCCCCAGAAATTCTATCTCCCGGTTCTCGCTAGCCAAATTACATACACCACTCAGTACTAGCAGATGGTGGTCTGATAAGTGTGCTGTCAGATTCTGCCTTTTTTTAATATTCAATTTATAATTAGAATGTTTTGCTATAGATTTTAATCTTCACTAGAAGGTGATAAAGCAACGTGGTAGGGTTACTAAGTGACAATAAAATGTTGTCAGCAAAGAGTGTGATTTTGACTTCTTCTGCAGTTGGTTTTATTCTCTGAATGTCTTCGCTCTGTCTGATTAATGCCGCTAAGGGTTCAATAGATAATAAATGAAGCAATGGCGCAAGGGGACACTCCTGTCTTGTGCTATTCTGGACATCAAACCAGACAGAATTCAAACCGTATCCTACCACCTTTGCCTGCGGTAATGTATAGAAAGACATTGTATTTGATATAAAATATATAATAAACCAAGTTCGTCCATAACTACATCCAAGAAGATCCAGCTCACTCTTTCAATGTTTTTTCAGCATCTAGTGCTAAAATAATTGAGGGTGTATTTTTCACATTGATAAAATTGATCAGACTAAGTATTTTACGCATGTTATCGGCCGATTCTCTGTCCTGCACAAATCCTGCCTGATCATGATGTATTATATCCGGAATAATAAGGCTTAAGCGCTATGCTAGGATTTTAGAGAAGATCTTCATGTCCTAGTTAATTAGATATATCGGTCGATAGTTTGACAGAGTGGCTGGATGCTTCCCCGGTTTCAATATAGGAGTCATAGATGCTTGGAGCATTTCAGGAGGTATATGAACTTTCTGAGATATTTCGTTAAATGACCTGAGTACGGGGGACAGAACATCTGAAAAAGCTTGATAGAATTTGGCCGAGAAGCTTTCAGGCTCCGGAGCCTCAGATTTTTTTAGATTACTTATTACTTTTGAATTTCTTCCAAACTAAATGGCTTATTTTATAAAAAAAAAAAAAAAACAGAAACATAGTTTGATACATTTAAAACAAATAAATAAAACACACATATAGAATAAAATAATATATACTATAGAATATCAGATCACAAGTAAAACCATACATATACATATAAAATAGTTTCCTGTGTCTCTTTAAATATACTCCTGTATCAAAATAAATGTTTCAGTTGGTCAGACTGAAGTACTCACTCAGAAGCCCAAATTAAAATGCGGGGAAAATAGGAAAGAAATATTTATATAAAAAATATATAAATATTATGTACACTCACTTTTAACATATGAAGATAGGATTTCTACTAACCCGGACGGAAAAGAAAGACCTCTGCAGCAGTAATGTTAACTGCCTCTTATCGCCCCACAACTAATTCCACAAATACAGGACAAACTCCACAACTTTACCCAGAATAATTTTAAAATGGAAAAGAATATGTGGTGCACATGTAAAACAATGAAAATAAAATACTTCACAATATCATATCTTTTTTTTTGGATGATGACAGTCATCACCCAAATAAGATATCATGGTTTAGATGTGCGCCACATATTAATGTTAACCTCAGGCCTGTTGTGCAAAACAAATAGTGCATATGAACCCACCTTTACCAAATTTAAAGTCACACTGTATTATTGATTATACGTGTGCATCAGCGCATGGTACACTCTTATTAATAGTTTTGGGCCTGGCCTGCAGGCTTTGTGAATAAGGAATCTATTACAGATTAGCCAATGTCTAACTCAGTGATGTGAAGGACTAGCAATTTACATCTGCTCTGCTATGATCAATGTACCCGCTCCATGCAGATGGCAGGGTTGGAATAGCAAGTGCCCAAATACATAGTAACAAAGTAAAATAGTAATTTAGGTTGAAAAAAGACACAAGTCCATCAAGTTCAACCTTTCTACTTATCGTTCCAGCTTTTGATCCAAAAGAATGCAAAAACCCCTAAGGAAGCTATTTCGAATTTTGCCTCCTAGGGGGAAAAATTCCTTCTTGACTCCAAAGGGCAATCAGATTTCTCCTTGGATCAATAAGCTCTATTATTAATGCTTATTCTAATATTAATAGCCCTGTATGTTCTGATTTTCTAAAAAAAAAAACATCCAGACCATTTTTAAATACATCTATTGTGGTTCATAGCACTCCCTCTCTTGGCAATGAGTTCCATAAATTTATTGTCCTTACCGGAAAGGTTTCTTCCTTTGCTGTCTATGAAATCTTTGCTCTTCCAGTCTGAGTGGGGGGTGACCTTTTGTTCTTTGTACATTTCTGTTAATGAACAGGTCACTGGGGAGCTCTTTATATTGGCCCTGCACAAATGTATGTAATGTTATCATATCTAGAGTTGAGCGGACACCTGGATGTTCGGGTTCGGCGGGTTCGGCCGAACTTCGGAAAAAAGTCAGTTTTCGGGGTTGAACTTGACCCCGAACCCCATTGAAGTCAATGGGGACCCGAACGTTTGGGCACTAAAATGCCTCTAAAAAAGTCCTGGAAAGGGCTAGAGGGCTGCAAAAGGAAGTAAAATGTGGGTAAGAGTAGGACAAGTGCCATGCAAATAAATATGGATAGGGAAATAACTTCAAATAACATAAAATACATACAAATTAAAAATACAGCTGAGCCATGAAATAGCACTAGTTGGAATCTTTGATTTTAGCTTTGGAATAAAATAAATCTAAATCTAAAGCATGGCTGCCAGGAGGATCAACAGAATTATCCATTTGAGAGAGGGTTGGAGTGCAGGGTATTCTCTTTCAGTTTATACTAAGTGACCCATAGGTTGAGGAGGCGGTGACCGTGGCGGTGTAGGTTGAAGCGGCGGTGGAGGAGGAGGTAGCCAGAATTTTTCAAAGTGCGCTGTAAGCACAGTATTTGACGGTTCTCTTTGACTCTCAGATATGAAGTGCACCGCAAGACGCAAATGTACTATTTACCACCCAAAACTATTAGAATTTTTCAAAGTGCGCTGTAAGCACAGTATTTGACGGTTCTATTTGACTCTCAGATGTAATACATGTAATGCTATTGCTATTCTATAAACCGAAATAGAGTCCCCATTCATACGAATAGGTCAATTAACCTATTCGTATGAATGGGGACTCTATTTCGAATTATAGAAAGCCAACAGCATTACATGTATTCCATTAACCGAAAGTCTATAAACCGAAAGACATTCGGTTTATAGACTTTCGGTTTATGGAATACATGTAATGCTATTGCTATTCTATAAACCGAAAGTCTATAAACCGAAAGGCATTGCAATCACCTTGTTACAACTGTTTTGGCAAACTGTTTAAATGTATTGAATGTTGGCAACAGAGAGTTAGGAGTTTATCTTTACACAGCATGATTAATTGACTGCAGAATTTAAAAGTAACAATTCCTTTTCTCTCCTTTTTTGCCACACAGTTATATTATTACAAGCCAGATTAATTTGCCTTAACGTTGCATGGGATTTTTCCTGCTATAGTGATTATTTCATGGGCATTGCCTATTTATTATGATTACATGTTCACAACTACTATGTTAAACTATATAATATGTGAATGCACATGGCTACTAAACGGTGGGAAGACAATTGAACTCTTTCAGTAATCGTTTCCTAATGATACTTATATGTCCTGATAGGACTTCTTTTTGTCAGGTTTTACATTTATGACTATATTATAACCGGATTACTGTCCTTGCACCCCATCACACGCTTTAGATCATTATCTACCGTTTATCAATTTATACCTGATTATCTGTGGGCGTGCAAGACTTATTTTAATCACAACTTCACTTAACTCACTTTTTTTTTCCACCTATCTTGTTTGTTATTTATGTGTCATTTTATCTGTTACCAATAAAAGATACATCTTAATCTATCAAGACTTCACACACATTCATATAATCTTAAAGCATGCATTAACCCTTAAAGAACCAGGGACTTTCCAGGGCTAATGACAGACGATTTTCCAATTTGATAAGTGGTTGATTAAACTTAGTTTTCCTCTCTCATATTTAACGCACCCATACAAGTTATATGTTACAAAAATGAACTATTTTCCCAATCATATAGTACACAATTAGTACAACACTAACACTGGCCCACTAAGCCCAATTAACTTGCTAATACAAATTAAAATATAGGTTCCCAAACCCCCAAAAAAGTACAGAAAGAAAACTTTGACCAGTATAATGAACTGGTCAGAGCAATCAGAATCACAGCACAGGCCTGCAGGGGTTAACTCTAATTAAATTAATATATGCAAAGAATATAAGTAATATAGTAAAATTGCAAACAAACAAAAAATTATGAAAAACAAAACAAAATGAGGGCCATAAATGTGGAAGGAAACTGATCACAGTAAAAAAAACTGTGATAAGCAAGGGAAGGGTTAACTTTTTTTCAACGGGAAATTCGTTTTTTTCCCCGTTCACTGTCATTTTGCTGTCATTCTCTATCTGTACTTCACAATCAGTACGTGACGTACAAGGGAGTGAATTGGAGGCAAAGTTAGTGTATATAAACATATTTAACACCTTCGCCACAAAGGTTGTGCCAGGCACGTCCTGGGAGAAACTCCCTTAACGACGCCCACTCCCACAACGCCCTGCGGTGAATCAAGCGGTTTTCGCGATCAACGATCGTCAAAACCGCTTTAACGGTGCTGGTCTATTGCCTCGATGTCGAGGCAATAGCCAGCACCAAAATGTCTATTTTGGAGCACCCACGATCGCCCCACGGAGCGATCGTGGGCAACATATTGACGGAGCATGCTGCTCTGTCAATATGGCTAAGCCCTCTGCCGGTCTGAGCTTCGGAAGTGAAAAGTAACTTCACTTCCGTCGCTCTGAATATGCTACTTGACTGCCCCTAGTGGTAGTTAATTAGCATTGCAATGGAAAATATTTAAAATAAATATTTAATTAATTAAAAACAGGTTATATAGATAGATTAGCCTATAGGGTTAAAATTAAATAATTTTTAGCATAAGGGATAGGGTAAAAATTAAATTAAAATTAAAAAATATTAAGGGATATAATAAGGTTTAGAGTTGGGGTAAATTTAGTGTTAGGGTTAAATTTGGGGTTTGGGTTGGGGTCAAAAGGTCAATATAGGAAAAAAACAAAAAACACTATTTTTGGTTTTTGCCCCATAACTTGCAATAAACTACCGAAATATATGGAAACATGCATATTTTTGAACTCGGGACAACATTTAGAAACTATTTAGATGGGGTCTTTTTTAATGATTTTATTTGTGTAAATTATATTTTAGGTCAAAGTTAGAAAAAGTGGGGGTTTTTAAATTTTTCATTGTATTTTATGATTTTTTTGTAGTAAATTATAAGATATGATGAACATAATGGTATCTAATGAAAGCCCTTCTTATGACGATAAAAACAACATATAATTTGTGTGGGTACTGTATGTGAGAAAGAAAAAAATTACAGCTAAACACAAACACCCTAGAAATGTCAAAACAGCCATTGTCACCAAGGGAAAGTCAAGGTGAAAATGTCTTGTCACTAAGGGGTTAACATAGATTGTATTATGTATGGATGTGAAATTTAAACTTTAAAAAAAAAAATATTACACGTTACAAAAGTTTATACATTTCACATCCATAATTATACATTATACAAAACTGACAAATACAGACAGACATACAGTATATTAGATTTTTTTTTATTCAAACTTAAAGTAATTCCCCAACCCTATATAAGTAGTTTGTCTGAGCTGTGGAATTCGTCCATTCGTCTATTCATTCAGTTCGGCTTTTAGGCTGTTGTATGTACTGCTAATAGCATTACAATACAACAACTAAAGTCTAAATTGAGTCGGATTTGAGTGAAATGTTGTTGAAATGGAATCTATTGAGTCTATTGAGTCTGTTGACTAAAATCCGAATTTGGAGGTCGACCACTAAATTCGAATTTTAGTGAATTAGACTGACTTTATTCGAAAATTAAGCCGAATTGCCGAATGGACGAATTCAACAGATCAGAGTCATAAGACAGTCATTATTCATTTAGGATCAGTTTTCTTCTGCATAGTATAATGTTATGCAGAATAAAAACTAATCCGATATGAATACTGAACGTCTGATTACTCTGTTCTGTGGAATTCGACAGTTAGGTCAATTCGAATTTGACTCTATTTCCCCTCTATTTCGGTCTATGTAATTCTAAATGGGTATGGGAAGAGAGAGACAGACATGTGGGTATGGGAGAGAGACACAGACAGACATGAAGGTATGGGGAAAGAGAGAGAAAGACATGTGGGTATGGGAAGAGAGAGACAGACATGAGGGTATAGGGAAAGAGAGACACGTGAGTGGCTGGCATGGTGGAATATTATTTCTCTCTCCTTGTGTAATTCTTTTCCAGTGATGCTCAGCCAGACTTTGGCTGGTTGGGCATCATGGGAGTGGTAGTAAAAACTCATTCTGCCAGCCAGCAAAAAATCTCCCATGTTGCTGGCTGAGCATCATAGAAATAAATAAAACCACTGCACAGTATTATGGCAAAATATATATCTTTATTTAAAATAAAAGTTTGTGTTGGTCCTTTACATCAAAATAAAGTTTGTGCTCTCCTCCCCTCTCCCCAATAATGAAATGGGCATGTCTGGAACAGACATGTCTAAAGGGTAGGAGTTCATAATATAACCATGCCCACCTTTGGGTGCCAAAACAAAACCTGCACCCACGCACCCGTGACCATAGGATCGGCCCTGATTGTACTTCAGGCATGAATTCACAGATTCTGATATATGTCACTGCCAATCAACACCCCAAAATGTGTTCAGAATCATCTCCCGAGTACAGCAATACCATCCATGTATAGGTTTGTTTGGTTGGTAAAAGGCAACATTTGTGAGGTGCGCATCTCAAAATTCCTTGACCCTCTCTTCTCCCTCCCCCTTTCTTCCACACGAAAGCATCATAGGAATACCATTGGAGCATGGAAAGTGAAAATAAAATCTCTTTCAGTGCTCGTTTTGCTGCAGGACGTAATGCTTCGCCACACAGGACAGATATAGAGACTCCACCTATCCTTGGTGGCTGGAGTGTCCCTTTAAAAATACACATCACCCTAGTTACACTAGATTGTTAGCATGTTACTAATACAGCGATGATGTCATCCAGCATCATAATGGGAGCAGGGCATATAGCATGCTGACATTCAGACAGATTGCCACTCCTGGCAGCTTATCACTGTGAGGAGGATCATAATCAGGTACAGATGACTTATTATAATTTATTATCTCAGGATATAATGGGGATCTTACCAGATAATATTGGAACCATGCTGAACATATACATTCACTGTAATTGTCTTTGCTCTCAGTTAAAACATTGGATCTACTAACGAGCTCCCACTGTACGTAGTAATAAGACAACAACACTGACAGACAGTGAGGTTCTAGGTTTCCACAAATGCGGCAAACTGAGCTTTTACCTGTTTGGTTGGTATAGTTGGAGAAGGCATGTTCCGGAGCACTCCCCTTATCTGGCTGCTGAGTGAGGATACGGCCGTACCAGCTAGCAGTTCGGGCCAGGAGCGGCCGGCGGTGGGGTCCAAAATCATCCGGACCCCTGGAGGTGAAGCACACAGGCAAGTACAGAGGGATGGTAGCCCAGCTCATGCCAGTTCTTTCAATTAAGATTCCAGGGTGTGGGGGGGGGGGGGGGGCTTATAGGAAGCAGGTTAGTGGTGATTCTGAGAATCGGTCAGTCAGGGGAGGGGGTATGGGTAGCCGAATTTCTGGCATTTCAATTCTCCAGTTAAAAGCTTGCACCGCTAATTCCACAGTGAAGAAATTCCTATGTTGGCAGCGAAGTATCTTCCTGGATGTGTCTGGCATGTCCAATGTCACAAACGGGTTAAAGGTACTTAAATGTGATGTATAATGTGAATTTAGAGAATACAAATTATCTATACTTTGTGTTTGCAGAGATGCAAGTAAATTATGTATTTTGAATGTGGCTGTGGAGTCTCCTGACATCACTTGTGACTTGATATGCAAATTATCTACCTTTCAATGAAAAACATGTAATTTGCATATGAAGCCACATGTGATGTCATAAACAGTAGACAACACAGGTACATTTATAACACATTTTTTTGTGGGGGCATTGGTCCCCTGCATCAACACTATGCGCAAAAGGCGTGAGCAGCACTTGCTGAGCTCTGTGTGTGTTTAACAAACAGAGCTCATGCTGCCCGTGGCTCCCTTGTGAAGCAGACGTCTCTCTTCTTTACAGGGTGGGGGCAGACCACTCACCCAGTGCTTTCCCCTTCCCAGGATCGTCCACTCCGGACGTGTAGAGGGCTGGTGAGGGGAGATCTTCTGATCCTACCGGCTAACCTTTTTTTTAAAACTGCCGCTCTCCCCACTGTTGCCTCCCTCCCGCTGCGGTGCCCTAAGGCGGCTGCCTAGGCCCTGAATCCAGATGAATGGGTGGTGGGTGATTCAAAGCCCTGTGCAGAAATAACAGAAACAAGCCGGGGTCAATGGACTGGAGAATATCAGGATGGTCTGGGAACAATATTCAGATTTTATCTGGTGATTGCTCTTTTCAATTTTATCTGCCAATTTTATCTAGTTATTTTCATTTTATCTACTCATTTTAATAGTATTTGGTGATTTTACTTACTCTTTCTAATTTTTTTTAAGTGATCTTAACTTTTAAATCAAATATTCATAACATTATAATTACACGTATATAATACTGCTGATGCTAAGTCTGTGCACAAATCATGACTACTGTTAAAACAGTATGTGGCTATCTACTCATTCAGAGTGGAAATATTGTGCAATGGCATTCCTACTGCTATAAACTACTACAGGGCCGCCATCAGAAATATCAGGGCCCCTTACTGAAAAAAATTCTGCCCCCCCCCCATATCTCCCTCTAGCTCCCCTAAACTCCGAAATTCGTTTCATCATGTTCCTTGTATTTAATGCCAGTATTTTAAATACACCCCAGAACATGTCCCATCATTTGTATTGCACATCCAGGATTTGCTGCTGCCCCATTATCTGCATTGAATTTTTAAGACTTATTATGTCACAGCCAGTGTTAGTTTATCCATTAATATGCCACTGATAATTTGTCCATTAACAGAGGCGTCACTAGGGTTGGTGTCACCCGGTGCGGTAACTCATTGTGTCTCCCCCCTGGATTTCCCCCATTACCATGCCAAACAGATTCCTTACTAATGCCAGTCAGATGGCCCATTAAATATGACACATACAGGATCCCCACAAATTATGTCACACACAATAATAATATGTCAGTATTATTTTGCCCTTAATAAGCCAGACGATTTGCCTAATATGCCATGTGCCATTCAGCTGCCATAATTATTTTGCCATTCAGATGCCTGTATTATTGTGCCATTCAGATGCCATAATTATTGTGCATTTCAGATGCCAGTAGTATTGTACCATTCAGGTGGCAGTAATATTGTGCCATTAAAATGCTAGTAATATTGTGCCATTAAGATTCCAGTAATATTGTGCCAGATACCAGTAATATTGTGCCATTTAGATGCCATAATTATTGTGCCATTCAGATACCAGTAATATTGTGCCATTCAAATGCCAGTAATATTGTGCCAGTCAGATGCCAGTAATATTGTGCCAGTCAGATGCCAGTAATATTGTGCCATTCAAATGCCAGTAATATTGTGCCATTAAAATGCCATAATTATTGTGCCATTCAGATGCCAGTAATATTGTGCCATTCAAATGCCTGTATTATTGTGCCATTCAGATACCAGTAATATTGTGCCATTCAAATGCCAGTAATATTGTGCCATTAAGATGCCAGTAATATTGTGCCATTCAAATGCCAGTAATTTTGTGCCATTCAGATGCCTGTATTATTGTGCCATTCAGATACCAGTAATATTGTGCCATTCAGATACCAGTAATATTGTGCCATTCAGATGCCAGTAATATTGTGCCATTCAGGTGCCAAAAATATTGTGCCATTCAAATGCCATAATTATTGTGCCATTCAGATGCCAGTAATATTGTGCCATTCAAATGCCTGTATTATTGTGCCATTGAGATGCCTGTAATATTGTGCCTCCCTCCTCTCCCCCTTTCCCGGTACTTACCGCCTGGCAGCTGCTCCGTGTCCCTGGACACTTCCTCCGTGCACCCCCCACACCCCCCTCTGTATGCCACTGTCCATTAATATGCCACTGATAATTTGTCCATTAATATGCCACTGATAATTTGTCCATTAAAATGACACTAAGAATTTGTCCATTAATATGCCACTAAGACTTTGTCCATTAATATGCCACTGATAATTTGTCCATTAATATGCCACTGATTGGAAGTGGGGAAAGTGCGTAAATAAAAAAATAATAAATGTTGATGACGTAGCACGCACACGTCGAAAGTGAGGGGCGTTCCAGAAAGCTGGAGAGGACACAGGCTGGCCTCTTGACCCTCCATTAGCCACTGATGGACACGGCATCACCAATCCAACTAACCGCAGGCTTACCATCTCCTGAATTGTGAATTGAGAAACTAAAGCCGACTCCTCTATTGAAGTTACGCCTATAGCCATCACAGTTAAACCACATCTGTAGTCAGTAACTAGCTGAACGAGAGCACCGGTCCGAGACGCAATGGGAGGGCGGTGGTCCTCAGGCCGCTCTGGGAATCTGGTCTCCTTTGCCTAAAACTTCATATATAAGCGGGACATTACTGTTATAAAGCCGACATTCTCCCAATATGGGATACATTGTGGGTTCACACTGCCCTTGTAATAAGGGTTGCAGTGAAGGAGTAAACTCATAGTGTGTTTTACTTGCGACTGAGCTCGATAGAGCCTGAAAGCAGAACTGTAAATTTTTTAAATAGCACATGTAACATCAGTTGTGTGCGAAGTGTGAAGATACTCGAAACGACCCACAGAGACAGAAGCGTTAATAAGTGGAAAAACAGAAAACCAGCTTGCTAAGTGAGTAAGCTTTAAACAATCAAAAAGTGGAGAAGTAAACACTTGGATATAACGCAAACAACCCAACCTGATACATACCGGTGGACCAGAGATACAGGCCGCTCTTCTAAAGACGCCCCCTAAACAAGACAAGAGCAAGAAAATTAAAAACTCTCATATTAACCGGGCTGCAAAACTGGAAGCGATTCAATCAAAATGTAAATCAGCGACCTTGGGTATTTCTAAACTTGATATGAAAGTGGCAGACCTGGAAGTTGTATCCCGTTGTCAGAACCTAAATATTCAGGGCATCCCGGAAGATATCACTGATCTCATCGCTTTTATAAAAGAACTTATATCTACCTATGTTGATCCCAAGTTAATACTAGGTAGTGGAAAGGGCCCACAGACTACCGAAACCAGCTACCCTATCACAAACAAATGATCCCCAAGATGTGATAGTCTGCCTATGCAGCTCCAGACTGAAGGAAGATATAATGAGAGAATTCCAGAAATATCCACCAAGATCATCTAAGTTTGGTCCCTCACCTTGTATACGGATTTATCATTTTTCATCAGGAAATCCAGACAAAAATTTGCAGACTCGACCATCTGTCTACGGGAAAATGGAATTCAATATTCTTGGGGATTTCCAACTAAACTTAGAATTTCCTATCAAGAAAATTCACTTATGTCACGACCCGCAACAAGCCAGAGAAAAACTCTCTATGTGGGGCCTGAAGAAACTTTAGTGATCAAGTCAGATCAAGCATACAGAATACGTAAAAAATGAGAATATTTTAAATTCATCTGACAGCAGACAGGACCTGCTTGATCAAACTAAACTTTATCTAGAGCATAATGATAATTCTGGTACCTCTGAGAGCATCCTGTGGTGCGCAATGGAATGTGTGCTAAGGGATTATTTAATTAAAAAAGGGTCTTGTCTTAAAAAGCAGAGAGGTAAGGAACTATATGCTTGTCAGGATCTGCCCCTGCAGTAGCTCCCCCTCATATCGGCTACTACTCACCCAGCCAGGATCCAACGGAGAATCTCCTAACGCGCGCACTTGCAAGTGCGCTCCCGCCACTGCTGCTTATGATTCTCTCCCCAGTACTAGGGCGGTCTCCCGATGACATCACGCCCGTCGCATACCCATGAGGCGCAGGAACATTTAAAAGGCAGAATTACCAAGCATTGCTTGGTGATTCTCGTGTATTTTGAGCCTAGCGTATTGATTCTTTGCTATTTGTTACTGAACTTGCATTCCTCCTGACTATTCTTCTATATTGCCTGTGCCCCTGATCCTGGACGGTAACCGTGCTGCTGATATTCTGATACCCCTGATCCTTGTCTGTTTATATCGTTCCACTGCTTCTCTGGTGTACCCCAACTTTGGAAGTTTATTCCTGCATTTGAACCATGCAGTATTGGATTACAAGTGTGTTATATTCCTGCATGTCTCTGTGATATCGGCCATTCTGTCCAGACTATATAACACAATTTTCCCAAGTAACGGGTTATTACTAGCGATGTTAGCAGCCTCAATTTCACCAATTCCAAAGCAAGGGAATGATCCTACTTTGGTATCTACTTATAGACCTATTTCCTTAATTAATTTGGACATCGAGATTTAATCAAAAATTCTGGCCAATAGACTAAAGGGAGTGATTACAGATCTTATCCACACAGATCAATCTGCTATTATACCGCAGAGAACAGTAGCAGACGATATCCGAAGAGTTTTTGTCATAATGGAAGTTATACATCAAAGGCAGTCTCCAGCGATTATAATGGCCCTTGATGCAAAAAAAGCCTTTGATAGGGTCGACTGGAGATTCCTGTCAGAGACCCTTCTGGCATTTGGTATAAAGGGCATTTTTTTTTTATCATGGCCCTTTATTTGAACACATGAGCAAGGTTAGTGGGTCCTTCCCTGGCTTCTGACTTTTTCTCTATTAAGAATGAAACGCGACAAGGATGCCCGCTGGCTCTTCTCCTATATGCCCTGACAATTGAACCCTTGGCAGAGCAGCTGAGACAGTCTAATCTGGTTAAGGGAATACAGATTGGAGAGCAGAAACACACTATAACATTATACGCGGATGATGTGCTTCTAACTTTATCATCTCCTGAAGTGTCGATCCCGGCTCGAGTCTATTGACTTATATAGCTCAATGTCCAACTATAGCCTACCCTATCTAAAACACAGTTCATTCCTTAATTGAGAAAGTGCTCTAAACAAATTATTCCTCTCTACTTCTGTACCTACAAAGAGAAACTAAGAGTTGGGCCAAGGTGGAACTATCCTGCCTTGGACGCATAAATATTTTGAAAGCACATATCCTCCCGAAACTGATCTATTTATTCAGAGTCGTTCCGTACAGAGTTGCACCAGGGACTTTGAACTGTTGTTCTCCAAATTTGGATGGGGAGCAGTCTTAAACAACCTTTGAATAAGGATGGATTGGGACACCCAGATCTCAGCAAAAAGTTGCCAAATGGAAATCCTCCGTGGATAAATATAGAGAGAAAACAAAGTCAGATAACAGACTGATCTCTAATTCTATGGCTACCACCCAAGCTATTTAAAAACCTGAATATTTCAACTAAAATAGTAAAACATATGTCAACATTTTATAGAATTAAAAATACTATTACTAACACTCTTTCTAAACTGGCTCCACTTCAAGCGATCTCTTTGTGTATTCCAGATCTGAATAGCTGGCAGATAGGGGGATGGGGCAATAGGAGACCTTTATATTGAAGATCGCTTAATGCAGTTTCCAGAGCTACAGCTGAAATTTAACCTTACCTCAAGCCAACTATTTAGCTACCTTAGGATAAAAAACTTTCTCAAAATAAATTTGCCTAGTAATCAAACAAAATGGGATGCCTTCCTGGATCAGCCACCAATGAAGAATGCTGTCTCTAAGACTTTTTGAGGCCTTTATACAGCAAAAAAAAGCTTAGGCGATAACACAGTGGGAGATTGACATACCGTATATACTCGATTATAAGCCAACCCTGATATAAGCCGAGGCACCTAATTTTACCACAAAGAACTGGGAAAAAATATTGACTCGAATATAAGCCTAGGGTGGAAAATGCGTCAGCTACTGGTAAATATTGCCCCCAATATGCCATTTAATATGCCAGGATATTTCCCCCAATATGCCAGGATATTTCCCCCAATATGCCAGGATATTGCCCCCAATATGCCAGGATATTGCCCCCAATATGCCAGGATATTGCCCCCAATATGCCAGGATATTGCCCCCAATATGCCAGGATATTTCCCCCAATATGCCAGGATATTTCCCCCAATATGCCAGGATATTGCCCCCAATATGCCAGGATATTGCCCCCAATATGCCAGGATATTTCCCCCAATATGCCAGGATATTGCCCCAATATGCCAGGATATTTCCCCCAATATGCCAGGATATTGCCCCCAATATGCCAGGATATTTCCTCCAATATGCCAGGATATTGCCCCCAATATGCCAGGATATTGCCCCAATATGCCAGGATATTTCCCCCAATATGCCAGGATATTGCCCCCAATATGCCAGGATATTTCCCCCAATATGCCAGGATATTTCCCCCAATATGCCAGGATATTTCCCCCAATATGCCAGGATATTTCCCCCAATATACCAGGATATTGCCCCCAATATGCCAGGATATTGCCCCAATATGCCAGGATATTTCCCCCAATATGCCAGGATATTGCCCCCAATATGCCAGTATATTGCCCCCAATATGCCAGGATATTTCCCCCAATATGCCAGGATATTTCCCCCAATATGCCAGGATATTGCCCCAATATGCCAGGATATTTCCTCCAATATGCCAGGATATTGCCCCCAATATGCCAGGATATTTCCTCCAATATGCCAGGATATTGCCCCCAATATGCCAGGATATTGCCCCAATATGCCAGGATATTTCCCCCAATATGCCAGGATATTGCCCCCAATATGCCAGGATATTTCCCCCAATATGCCAGGATATTTCCCCCAATATGCCAGGATATTGCCCCCAATATGCCAGGATATTTCCCCCAATATGCCAGGATATTGCCCCAATATGCCAGGATATTTCCCCCAATATGCCAGGATATTGCCCCCAATATGCCAGGATATTGTCCCCAATATGCCAGGATATTTCCCCAAATATGCCAGGATATTGTCCCAATATGCCAGGATATTTCCCCCAATATGCCAGGATATTTCCCCCAATATGCCAGGATATTGCCCCAATATGCCAGGATATTTCCCCCAATATGCCAGGATATTTCCCCCAATATGCCAATATGCCAAGATATTGCCCCCAATATGCCAGGATATTTCCCCCAATATGCCAGGATATTTCCCCAATATGCCAGGATATTGCCCCAATATGCCAGGATATTTCCCCCAATATGCCAGGATATTGCCCCCAATATGCCAGGATATTGCCCCCAATATGCCAGGATATTGCCCCCAATATGCCAGGATATTGCCCCCAATATGCCAGGATATTGCCCCTTAGTATGCTCGTTATGCCACCCTCCTCCCCAGACCCCATTACTTACCTCGTTCCTGCTCTGTCCCCCGGTGCTCTGAAGCTGCGTGGCTGGGAAGGAAGCGTTGTGAGCTTCCCTCCAGCCGCGCGGTCAATAAAGTTTGTTTAAAAAAAAACACACTTTATTGACCGCGCGGCTGGAGGGAAGCTCACAACGCTTCCCTCACAGCCACGCAGCTTCAGAGCACCGGGGGACAGAGCAGGAACGAGGTAAGTTTTAGATTTTTTTTTTTCCCCCCACCGACTCGAGTATAAGCCGATGGGGGCATTTTTCAGCACAAAAATTGTGCTGAAAAACTCGGCTTATACTCGAGTATATACGGTAGGTCACTCTTGCTCCCATGCAACTTGGTTCACTGCAGGGAATGATACTAGGAAGTCATTGCATTGTATTAACATTCAGGAACAATACTACAAATTGACATATAGATGGTACTTGGTCCCAACTCGGTTGGCAAAATACACCTCAGATGGAAATATACCTTGTTTTATACATGCCAATATCTTATTGGCCCTTGCAGCTGCTGACTGGCATTGGGCACTTTTACCAAGTCTGTTATAAACAATTATTCGTACATCCTTTTCATTAGTTGTTTTTCCCAGGGAAATACCACTGAAAGTATATGTTTCTTTGTTATTATTTTTCCCATAATGTATAACTTTACATTTGTCTATACTGAACCTCATTTGCCACTTAATTGCCCAGTCCCGCACTCTGTCCAAATCTTCCTGTAAAGAAAAAACATCAAGATTAGTTTTTATTACCTTACCTAATTTAGTGTCATCAACAAACTATGAGACATGGCTCTCAGCACAATGTGGCCGATCATTAATAAACTAATTAAAAAGAAGAGGGCCCAAAACAGACCCCTGAGGTAATTCCGCTTAATACCCCGGTCCAATTTGAGGATTTTCCATTTACAACAACCCTCTGCATCTTTTTTGCCAATTTTCAATCCAAATACATACATTTGCCCCCAAACCTATTTCTCTCAATTTATCCAGTAACCTTTTGTGTGGAACTGTATCAAATGGTTTAGCAAAGTCCAAATAGATCACATCAACTGCCACACCTAGATCTATATTTTACTGACTTCTTCATAGAATGTTATTAAGTTTGTTTGACAAGACCTGTCTTTCACAAAACCATGTTGACTTTTGCTAATTATATTCAGGTTCATGATGTATTCTTGAGTGTATACCTTTAGCAATCCTTCAAATAATTTCCCCACTACAGATGTCAAGCTCACTCATAATGTATTACCATTATATTTTGTCAGAAATCCCAATTCTGAGAACCAGTAGTAGTGAGGTGTAATAATTCTAGTGAACACAAGATGGCAGCAAATTACAATATTACATTTTTAATTTATAATAAAGTAAAAACAAAAACAAAAAAAGATGCAGGACTTCTTTGGAGCTGCCCTATAACCCAGGAATTCATTACCAAGTAACTTCCAGCTTTCACCCTCCATTTCCATGTTTAATAAATTACTAAAATCCCAGTACACTAAAGATGTGTACAACTTACTCAACTAAACCCTTTTCTATCCTCTATCATAGGTAATAACTCATCTTCACCTACCACATGAGCTTTTTCTGCCCCCTCCCTGTACCTTGTGTTTCATCTGTCCCCTCATTCCCTTTAGATTGGGGTTCTTGCAGGTTCCCTTCTCCATTATGTATCAGTTTGTGTCTCTGTGTCTTTTTGTATCACAAACCCAATGCACGTTTTAAATGTTGAATTTATTATTGGTGCTATACATTTTGTGACCATAATAATACCAATAATCTGCGTTTGTATAGCACATAAAACTCTTCTTCTATGTACATAGGAAGCCTCTGTGAAGGGAGAAAGGGCAAATATGCAAGTTAGTGAAGATACAAGAAAATACTTTTATATCTTCAGCATTTAAAGTCATTTTCAGCTCTCTCATGAAATGTCAAATATTACTGGATGGAACTGAACTCAGAATACAGTATTAGTATATTAGTATTATTCCTAGCATACTGACTGTTAATAAGAGGTGACAGGGTAGAGGATTATACATAAAACACAACTATGTCTCCTTTATAAGCTTCTATTATAGTTCTACAAACTTTTAGGACGTGTTAAATTATTTATTCCAGCAGGGGGTAGATCTGTATGAGTTTCATTCTTTTGAATTAGCACAAAAGGTCTGATGTAACTAGTGGAAAATGTAAATTTGGGTCTTTCTTATTATACCCCTGAGTGAGGTTATAACTTCAGCTCCCCTAAGGCTTAAGCCCACATCCCCTCCTTTAATCCATCAAAGCCTGTTGCGGAGATAAATATACAATAATGTCTCATGTGGTAACTTCATGCTAGTTATTTGCCCCATGTTATGAGAATATTTCTATGATAGATAAAACTAGTCATGTGCAATCCTCATGGCAGTGGTATGGGCAATGGACTTCTGCTTCAAGGGTCCTTGCGCTCTTTAGGTTGTAACAGTCTGCTCAGCTACTCAGCAGAGTCCACCAAATATAATGACATTTTTGGGAAACACTGTAGACACAGGCAAGATGGTTTGGAGGAGTTGTGAGTGATTAGAGAGAATGAAAAAGTAACGGAGAAGCAATTCCAATTACTTTCAGGAAGATTAAAGTTGGCAGTGAAGGTGATGCCTATAGGGAGGGTTTACGCAAGGCAGATGGCACTGGTGATAGCAGGTAGGGCTTTTCAGAGTAATGATGAATTGCTCCTTCACATGGGTGGGCCAATGGATGAGAATTGGGTAGGAGAGGGTTGCTGGTGCTGTTCACTGGAAGTAGAGATGGAGGGAACTGTGTTGCCAAAGAGCATATGGGACATTGCAGCACTGCCAAAGAGCATTTTTGGTACTCAGGCATGAGATTGGGGCATCTTTTTTGGTCATGAATCAGGGTTGCCTTGGGGCACTGAATTTGTGTTTAGAGAGGATTGGTTTGGAAAAGGGCATTCTGTAGAGGGTTGAATGAAGCTGTAGTCAAAATGTGGGCAGAGGGGAGTCTAAAAGGTCTTGGAGATATGTCAGGCCTGCATTGTTATAATGTGTTGTGTGCATGGGCAGCATGTCTTTCTCCTTCTCCTTTCTGGGCTCAGAACCCTCCAATCACTCCCTCATTGTAAGGTGATTTCGGGGGAAGGTCAAATTAGACCTTCAAGATGCATACCTCACAGTTCCAGTAGCAACAGCACATCAGAGGTTTCTACAGTTGCTATGGAAAGGAAAGTTAAAGAGGTACCTTCCCTTCGGTCTCTCCTCCACACCCAGGTGCTTCACCAAGTATCTGAGACCGGTGGTAGGTTTCCTTCGAAGGATGGGTGTACGCTTGATAATTTATCTAGACGTAATTCTCATTATGTTTTAGGACAAGATTTCACTGTGCCTACACATGTCATGGACAATCGAACTCCTGCAATCTCTAGGTTTCCAGGTCAATTGGGAAAAATCGATGCAAAAAACCCTCAAATTTCTGGGCTTCTCGATAGACGCAATCCCCGTTTTACTTCTTTTTCCAAAGGAAAAGATCAAACTTATAAAGAAGGAGATAAGACTGAGATTAGGAAAACCAGCAATTTCCGTCCATCATCTAGCCTGTGTGATAAGGCTATGTGCTGCATCCATTCGGGCGATATTTCCTGGACCACTCCATTATCGGGCTCTTCAATGCCTCAAGACAAGAACATTACACCAGAGTTGGTCGTACGATCATATGATTCCACTAGACTACAGAGGAGTTGACATGTTGGCTCCAACACATGGATGCTTGGAACGGCAGGACAATCTTCAGCACCTCCCTGGATGTAGTGATTGCATCAGACGTCAGCCTGCACGGCTGGGAAACAATATGCAAAAAGTTATTTACTGGAGGACGCTGGTCTACTCTAGAACAACAATTCCAGGCAGTATTTATAAATCATGAGTTTACGTCATGACAGCAAAATCCTAAAATTGTCAGACACTCCCTGATCTTCTGGTCATGGAGAAGAGCAGCAGGAAGGGTTTATGGATTGAACTTCAGTGTTGATAAAAGGAAGGTTAAGGTGTATTGGTACGGGGTTAAGGGGAGGAAATGTGGGGAAGTGGCTAAGCTTTTAGGATTGTCGACTCATTTTTCCACTGGCGGATGTGATTAATTTGCACCTCGGTGGGAATGACATAGGGAATATTCAAAATTTTCAAAATTGAAAAACACATTCTTGTTGGTTAAAAATACGTTCCCATGTGCAACTGTCACCTGCTCTGAAATGGTGACACATTTATTATGTCTGAGGAAAAAAGTATGAAGGCTCTAGAAAAGGGTGTGGTTTTTACGGATGAAGAGCTAAAAGGGAACTGCGGTGGCTTATTCTTTACAGATGGGGTGCATCTTTCTGAAATTGGATGTAACATTTTTTAATATATACCCAGACATCTACTGGGATTCACAGGAATTGGCACCTGCAATAATTTATGCATAAAATACCATATCCCTGGGCTCCTTGAAGCATTCTGGACCTGTCTCTACTGTCTGTTCTGTGTTTAATAATAATAATGATAAAGCGTTTAGTCAGTTATAATTATTTATTCCCTTGATTTCAAGTATGTCCTGGTGATGTTATGATATTGCTTAGCATCCAGGGCATGCTACTATTAGCTGATTATGGGGTGAACCTTCATACCTCAGCTCTTGGACCTCTCTTCTTCCATGCCTTTGCATTCTCCATTGGCACCATGGTTTGCAAATTATCCATCTGTTGGCTGTCACACATGAATTATTGGGGTTCAAGCATTGGGTTTAAGTGGAATTATTTAATCTTCAACTCAGTCTGGAAGATGATTCCTTCACTTTTAGTTAAACACAAAAATAACTAACCCAAAGAACAATCTATTTTTTTTAAATCACAAAAGTATCAAAAATAAATACATCGGTTATCTCAAAAATAGTTTCTTATCTTTGACACATTTCTCCTAAGATTTCTTTATTTTCTTTTTTTTTTTTTGCACTCAGATCCAACAACACGTAGTATAATTAAATAGTTGTTATTGTTGCTTTCGTGTGTTTTGAGATCATCCTTGTGCGTTTCCAATTCTTTCTCTTTCTCTCACTTAATGTTTCCCTTTTTCTCATTATAATATAATATAATTTTGTTGTTTTGTAATGAGAGAATAGTGGGTACGATTTAAGATTTTTTTTTTTATAATTAGAAAGTAAAAAGAAGTAACAAACAGATACATACAGATTACAAGGTTAAGCATCGTGTCGGTACTTAGGGTATTAAATTAGTTTATAGTCGGCTGTAAATTTTCTATTGTAACGTAAATTGTATGCTCTGTATATTTGATATAAATTTGTAATGTGTTTCATTTAGCATCTCTGTTTAGCTTTGTTCTTATGATTTTCAGTATTCATAAGAGCATGCCTATTGATGTCCCATGCTGCCACCATGGGGCAGAATCTCTGGTGGCAGCTGCCAATATTACTTTATCCACTGGAATCCATCCCAAAGAACAATCTAAATGTTTCACGAGGAAAATCAAGTATTTTGACTATTGCTGTACAGAGCAGGTGCAGACTAAAAAAAGACTTTGGGAAATTCCACTCTACCATGGGTCTTTATGTTTTGTGGACCTTTATTTAGGCCAAAGTTGCCCTGTCCAGTCATTTCATCAGATCCATCCACCATCTTGGAGTAGCAGATGTTGATGTAAATTCCTCCTGAAGGTGTGACTTGTAAAATGGGTCCCCAGTGTCACTAGCTATTAAACCACATGCTGGTTACAAACCATTTTACATCTGGTAATATGTCTCTCGTTAGAGGAAATTAATTTGCTTGCATCTTGGCTGCTTGCCACCAAATATATTAAACACCGCAGACGTGCAAATCACTTTAAGAAATGAGTCTAATGGCTGTTTGGAGTCAACAGACACACCTAGCTCTACAAACATATTGAAGCTTTAATATCCAAACAGAAACCTAACTTCCTTAAGAAAGTCCTATCACCATCAACGTCTTCATTATACTGAATCCTGTTCCCTGTGTGTCTGCTGCACAGCTTCCTGAATGGAACTAGTAACCTCAAATACCAGCACCACTGTTTAATTTACCAGACATGTCACCAGAGAAGCAAGGTGCAAAACAGATGCCTCAGACATATTAAATGCATGGAATATATACATGTCCAGACCATTCATAGTGATCCATATAATGAAAGAGAATGCAGGGTCTGCATTATTTTTCTCCCTGCTCTTCCATATACAGAATAAGATGTTCACAGGCAGATGCTCTATTTAATAAAAAGTGCACTTTAAAAAAAATGGCTTATCACAACATTCACAATGCTAAACTTAGCCATTACTGCCATGGGGTATTCAAGTAATGCAAAGCTGCCAACATTGGCCATGTTTTCAGGGACACATATTTGTTCCACATGCTGCAGAAAGACCATGCAGAGTGCAGCCCGGCAGTATGTAGGATGCATATACTCACAGACACAATCCAATTAATTAATCAATCAGGGTGCATATCTCATAGGACCTACCATGATTAATTAATTGGATTCTGTTTGTGCGTATATCCATCCTACATACATGGCTGATGTTGGCAACTATGATAATGTAGGTTTGAAAATAATATATTATGTGTGCACTATTATATACTGCAACATGGGGGGGGGGGGGGGGGTAGTTTTCAGAAACAAATAGTCATTACCTGACATTACCCTTGCATTGACTGGAAAAAGGAGACTTGTATTACAGCCAAGGGAAACAGGATTTTGGGCACACTGCAAAGACAACTGCATGACTCAACTTGCAGTAGAACCAACTACAAAATAAACCTTACTGAGCCTGGTGATACAGTGAAGGCGGAGATTATAGCCAACGTTTATGTAAGGGAGCTTTGGAAATAATGATTATACCATGGTCTCATTTGCACCCTGTAAACAAGTTTGTGCGAAGTCAGTGACATTTAAAATGAGAACTTTCAAATTGGTCCACAGTATTTCTCTAACACAGGCACTTGGATAAATAAAGATCAAGTAGAGTTTTGTACAAGGCACATTATGGATTATATGTCTTGTTCTAATCTAAGGCATTTAATGCATTTCAATATGGACAACTGTAAATCTATACAATCGGCAATGATAATTGTCCATGTTAATAATATACTAAACGCTTTCTTATGTGTGGAACTCAAAGAAGAAAAATCTGGAGCAACCTCACTCTACCACAACAAAAGCTAACAAGTTATCATATATAACAGGGTACACTATTATTATAAATGCTGGTTAAAGGTGCAGTCGGGTCTTGAAAATGGCAACATTTGAAAAATGTACGGTACATACAGTTTAACCCCACCATGACGCAGGGCTCGTGATCCATGGAATCATATATTGATACAAGCGGAATTGAGATGTGAGTCCCAAGATCTTATTAAACTTCCACTTGAATACAGCAGTAGAAAGGGGGATCTGGTACCCCCGGGAGCCACCGGGGAAACGCATTATAACAGGAACCTGTGTTATAATGGGTTTTACCTGTGTTCATTCAAAACTAATTTTCTGTATTATAAATATGTTTCATTTTTCTCACAAATATCAGGTTAGCAGCTAATGTGGTATTTATATTATTAAGGATAGAGTGATCATTGAGGTTGCTATGTGAACTCCAGCAGCTTTGTCTGGACCAGTCATACTGAAACATGTAAGTCTTTTTCTGAAAGTTCTGACAAGAATCCCTGCTAATAATATTACAACACCCACATCTCAGGCAAGAAACGCGGATGCCTGCTGACAATACCACAAGAATTCTGTATATTACATGCAATCCAGTTAGGTGTTATAACAGGAAGTCTTCCTGGAACTCAACTAGGGTTTCCACCTCCACCATTTTTTACCAGCTACATTTTACAGGCTGCTTTGCAGTGTGTAGAAGTCGGATGTGACCAGCAGGAAATCAGTTTACTAATCAGTGTGCTTCAGATTCGATCCTTGATTAGTTCATTGATTTTCTTCTGTCACATATGACTTTTACATACTAAAAAACAGCACGCAAAAGTTATAGGTGGCAGGTACATAATGACCAAGGTAAATAATGGCCAAGGTAAATAATGGCCAAGGTAAATAATGGTCAAGGTAAATAATGGTCAAGGTGGCAACCCTTTACCAAATGCCCTTTACCAAATGCCCTATACCAAATGCCTCACTTCAAGCAGAACAGTCCTGATTAGGACTTGCTATCCCAAGATCAGGAAGAATGAACACTGGTGATGTGCAGAAGTTTGCAAATGTGCAATTGCGCTGCCACTCTCCCTCCTAAGTCTCCTGCATTTGCTCTTAGAGGTGCTTTGAAAATGTTTTCTGTTCTATGGTTCTGTATTTGCAACAAGTAGCCAGCAGATGGTGCACTGAGCCAGCTTCTGTCTGAAAGCAGGCAATGGTAATGCACAAGGTCTTCCTGCATGTGCTGTCTGCAGGCTTCAGTGGGGGTCTGTTTATTAAACAGTGGATTGTGGTAAATTAACTAAACGCTTGCTTACGAGTGGAACTCGCAAAAAGAGAAAAATCTGAAAGGTTTTTTTTTATAGTCTTCAAATCTGTGGGCTATCTCTTTCTCCTACGACAAAAATTAATAAGTTATCAAATATAATTGCACAGATTTTACAGATGAGCTACAAAAGTTTTGGAAAAAGCTGCAAGTTTTTCCTATATGTGCCAGCGTTAATATCTGCACACAAAGGTGTCAGGATGTATAAGAAATATATACATCAGACATGACGATTGCACCTTCTTGATACCTTCCTGACCCCTGTAGACCTCGCACATACACAATGATTCAAAAATTGTTACAATGCACTAAGAGCTGAGCTTTCTGCATTCACGTCTGGGCGGAAAACTAGAGGGGTAAATCACCTCAAAAACACCCAGGATGGATTGCTGCTCCTTGAGCAAATGTATATGGCAGGGGTGTCCAAGTTTATTCTGCAAAGGGCCACTTCGCTAGAAATGTATGCGTGCGTGGGCCGCATTCATTTTTCATTCATTCAGAGAATAATATATATAATTATATACATGTGTGTGTGTGTGTATGTAAATATATATATATATATATATTTTACACTAATGTGTAGTGGTCACATTAACTACAAACACACACATGCATACACAGTCACACTTACCCCCCCCCCCCCCTTCCCACACACACAGTCACAATTACCCCCCCACACACATACACATTTATACACACATACTCACTAGACATGTGCATTCGTTTTCGGACGAATGCATTTTCGGACGAAAATAGCATTTTCGGACGAAAATAGCATTTTCGTCCATTCGTCCGAAAAACGAATAACGAAAATTTTAACTAACAAAATCCGAATGAACGAATGGTTAATAAACGAAAATCATTCGTTCATTCGTCCATTCGTCCATTCGTGCTATTGGCATTCTAAACCGAAATAGAGTCGGTTTACAATACCAATAGCATTGTACTACATTCCATAAACCGACATGAATGACTTTCGGTTTATGGAATGCATGTAATGCTATTAGCTTCCTATAAACCGAAATTGAGTTCCCATTCATACGAATAGGTCAATTGACCTATTCGTATGGATGGGGACTCTTTCGGTTTATAGAAAGCCAATAGCAGCATGTATTCTATAAGCCGAAAGTCTTTAAAACAAACGACGTTCGGTTTATAGAATACATGTAATGCTATTGCTGTTCTATAAGCCGAAAGACATTCGGCTTATAGAACAGCAATAGCATTACATGCATTCTATAAACCGAACGTCGTTCGTTTTAAAGACTTTCGGCTTATAGAATACTATTGGCATTCTATAAACCTAACTAGAGTCCCTCCTCATTCATAAGAATTTCTTATGAATGGGGACTCGACTCTAGTTCGGTTTATAGAAAGCCAATAGTATTCTATAAGCCGAAAGTCTTTAAAACGAACGACGTTCGGTTTATAGAATACATGTAATGCTATTGCTAAACTATAAACCGAACGACTTTCGGTTTATAGAATAGCCATAGGATTACATGTAGTACATAAGCCGAAAGTCTATAAACCGAAAGTCGTTCGGTTTATAGGCTGTCGGCATTTAACTATACAGAGACAGAGTCTCCATTCATAAAATTATGAATGGAGACTTTGTCTCCGTGTAGTAAAATGCCGAAAGTCTATAAACCGAACGATCGGTTTATAGACTTTCGGCTTATGTAATACATGTAATCCTATGGCTATTCTATAAACCGAAAGTTCGGTTTATAGAATAGCAATAGGAATACATGTATTCCATAAGCCGACAGCCTATAAACCGAACGTTCGGTTTATAGGCTGTGGGCATTTTACTACACGGAGACAAAGTCTCCATTCATAATTTTATGAATGGAGACTCTGTCTCCGTATAGTTAAATGCCGGCTTTTAACTATACGGAGACAAAGTCTCCATTTATAATTTTATGAATGGAGACTCTGTCTCCGTATAGTTAAATGCTATTGTATTCTATAAACCGACTCTATTTCGGCTTATAGAATGCAATAGTACTACGAATGGACGAATGAACGAATGATTTTCCTTTATTAACCATTCGTTCATTCGGCTTTAGTTAGCTTAGCATTTTCGTTCTTCGTTTTTCGGGCGAATGGACGAAAATGCAATTTTCGGACGAAAATGCATTCGTCCGAAAACGAATGCACATGGCTAGTATATATTCACATGTAAATTGCTTTTTAAATAAAAAATTATGATATAAAAAAATCTTGTTTTTATTTCCTTTTATGTGACAATGCTGCCTCTCTCTTTCCCTTGCCCCCAGATTTGTCGCTCTCCCCCCCTTAGTGTTGTCTCTCTCTCACCCTCCCTTTGGCTCCCCCCTCGCTCCCCTTGTGTCTGTCTCTTCCCCCCTTCCCTCCCCTTGTTTCTCTCTGCCCCCCCCCCCCTTGTTATTCTGTCCCCCCCTCACCTGTTTCTTGCTCCCTGGTGGCTAGTGGGGGCAGCCGGGGGATGTATGCACTATACATAATAGACGGAAGTGTCGAGCAGCATGGAGGTTGTCTGCACGATTCGTGCAGACATCCCCCAGCTGCCCGATTCTCCCTGGTGGCTAGCGAGGGAGCGGAGGATGTCTGCGCGATGAGCGAGACCTCTCCTGCTGCCGCCCGGCATGACCGCCGGGACTTCTATGATGAAGCTGGGTACTTCCGGCTTCCTCATAAAAGTCCTGGCTGTCGTTCCGGGCGGCAGCAGGGGAGGTCTCGCTCATCGCGCAGACATCCACCGCTGCCTCGCTAGCCACCAGGGAGACAACCTCCATGCTGCCCGACACTTCCGTCTAGAAACAGGTGAGGGGGGGACAGAATAACAAGGGGGGGGGGGCAGAGAGAAACAAGGGGAGGGAAGGGGGGAAGAGACAGACACAAGGGGAGCGAGGGGGGAGCCAAAGGGAGGGTGAGAGAGAGACAACACTAAGGGGGGGAGAGCGACAAATCTGGGGGCAAGGGAAAGAGAGAGGCAGCTTTGTCACATAAAAGGAAATAAAAACAAGATTTTTTTTATATCATAATTTTTTATTAAAAAAGCAATTTACATGTGAATATATACTCACATACATACACTTACCCCACACACACACACATACATACACTTACCCCACACACACACTAACATACACTTACCCCACACACTAATACACATTTATACACACTCACATACATACATACACTTAACCCACACACACATTGATACACACACTCACATACATACATACACTTACCCCACACACTAATACACATTTATACACACACACACACACTCACACACACACATACATTTTAACCCCCACACACATTGATACACACTCACATACATACATACACTTACCCCACACACTAATACACATTTATACACACACACACACACACACACACACATACATACACTTAGCCCCCACACACATTGATACACACACTCACATACATACATACACTTGCCCCACAGACGTGGCTGTGGACTCCCGGTGCGCTTCTTCCCTCCCTCTGACCCTTGCGCATGACCTCATGCGCAAGGTAGAGGAGGGGATTTGTGCACTGCACACCGCACGGAAGGCTGTATCGGGGAATGAACTTCGTTCCCTGAGACAGCTTCTCGTGTGGTGTGCAGTTCGAGGTGCGGCTACCGGAGCAGAGCTCAGGCGGGCCGCACCTCGAGGCCGCATTTGGCCCGCAGGCCTCACGTTGGACGCCTCTGGTATATGGGAATAGCAATATGCAGAGGCATAACTGAAAGAGAATGGAATGAGCGGTCCGCTGGGGTGACACCATTTATAGGGGTGCATTCGGCAGCTGCAACTCTATATGTTTGACACCAGGGCCGGTCTTACGTTTCCCGGCGCCCTGTGCGGGCTTCCCCCGTGGAGCCCCCCCATCTTTCACCCCCCTATGTATGTGTCCCTTTCCTCTTCCTTGCCATGTCTGTCTCTCTCTAACTCCCCCATACCTGTTTTCTCTCTCTCTCCCTCTGTTCTCTCTCTCTCCCCCCTCCCCTGTTCTGTCTCTCCCCCCCAAACCACCGTGTTCTGTCTCTCTCCCCCCTCCCCCTGTTCTGTCTCTCCTCTCCTCCCCCTGTTCTGTCTCTCTACCCCCTCACCTCTCTCTCTCTCCCCCTCCCCCTGTTCTCTCTCTCTCCCCCTCCCCCTGTTCTCTCTCTCCCCCCTCGTCCCTGTTCTGTCTCTCTCTCCCCCCTCCCCCTGTTCTGTGTCTCTCTCTCCCCCTCCCCCTGTTCTGTGTCACTCTCTCCCCCTGTTCTGTCTCTCTCTCCCCCCTCCCCCTGTTCTGTCTCTCTCTCCCCTTGTTCTGTCTCTCTCTCTCCCCCTGTTCTGCCCCCCCCCCCTGTTCTGCCTCTCTCTCTCCCCCCTCCCCTTCCTTTGCCTGCAAATGTGGATCAGTGAGAGGGCGGAGCTAACCAGCTGAGTGGTGTAGCTCGCCCCCACCCTGTGAAGCAGAGAAGCTCCTGCTTCATGGGGAGCTGCAGGCAGCAAGAGAAAGTGCTGCTCGGCTCCCCATGTTTAATGCAGGCTCCCCATGCTTAATGCAAGCCCCCTCCCCGGACAGTGGCGGATCCAGGGGGGGGGGGGGCAACGGGGCAATCCCACCCCCCACCCCTCCCCGAGAAGAGAGAGGGAAAAAAAACTGTAAAAAAAAAAAACACGCTTGCAGGCAGAGACAGAGGTGAGAAGGGATCAGAAGATCCCCTTCACTTTCTCTGCCTGCCTGCCAGGCTGCACAGGGAGCCAAACAGGCAGCACAGAGAAGGCTCCGTGCTGCCTGTTCGGCTCCCCGTGCAGTCTGACACGGAAGTGCCGACAGGTCACGTGACCGGCGCGCTGACGTCAAACGCGCACCGGGTCACATGACCTATCGGCACAACCACCTGTGAGACGAACAGGCAGCATGGAGAAGACCATGCTGCCTGCCACTAGCCACCAGGGAAAGGTAAGTGCTGGGGAAATGGGGGGACAAGGTAACACTGACATATTATTGGGCAAATTAGCTGGGGAATATTAATGGCAACTAACACTGGCATATTATTGTGCAAATTGGCAGGGGATATTAAATGACAAATAACTGGCATATTACTGGGCATATTGGCTGGGGCATATAAAATGGCAAATAACTGGCATATTACTGGGCAAATTGGCTGGGGCATATAAAATAGCAAATAACTGGCATATTATTGGGAAAATTGGCTGGGGCATATAAAATGGCAAATAACTGGCATATTACTGGGCAAATTGGCAGGGGATAATAAAATATTAAATGGCAAATAACTGGCATATTACTGGGCAAATTGGCTGGGGCATATAAAATGGCAAATAACTGGCATATTACTGGGAAAATTGGATGGGGCATATAAAATGGCAAATAACACTGGCATATTGCTGGGCAAATTGGCAGGGGCATATCAAATGGCAAATAACTGGCATATTACTGGGCAAATTGGCTGGGGCATATAAAATGGCAAATAACTGGCATTTTACTGGGCAAATTGGCTGGGGCATATAAAATGGCAAATAACTGGCATATTACTGGGCAAATTGGCAGGGGATATTAAATGGCAAATAACTGGCATATTACTGGGCAAATTGGCTGGGGCATATAAAATGGCAAATAACACTGGCATATTACTGGGAAAATTGGCAGGGTCATATTAAATGGCAAATAACATTGGCATATTATTGGGAAAATTGGCAGGGGCATATTAAATGGCAAATAACATTGGCATATTACTGGGCAAATTGGCTTGGGCATATTAAATGGCAAATAACATTGGCATATTATTGGGAAAATTGGCAGGGGCATATTAAATGGCAAATAACACTGGAATGTTATTGGGAAAATTGGTAGTGGCATATTAAATGGCAAATAACACTGGAATATTATTGGGCAAATTGGCTGGGGCATATTAAATGGCAACTAACACTGGCATATTATTGGGCAAATTGGCTGAGAGAGCCATGCATGGGAAGGGAGAAGAGAGAGACATAAATGGGATGGTAGAGGAGAGACAGACAGACATGGGTTCGCAGAGGAGAGACAGACAAATATGGGATGGCAGAGGAGAGACAGACAAACATGGGATGGCAGAGGAGAGACAGACAGATATGGGATGGCAGTGGAGAGACAGACAAATATGGGAAGGGGAGAGGAGACAAACAGACATGGGAAGGGAGAGGAGAGAGACATAAATAGGAAGGGAGAAGAGAGAGACATAAATGGGATGGTAGAGGAGAGACAGACAGACATGGGATGAGAGAGGAGAGACAGAGATGGGAAATGAGAGAAGAGACAGACGGACATGGGAAAGAAGAGGATACATAGATGGACATGGGAAGGAAGAGGAGAGAAACGGGCATGGAAGGAAGAGAGACAGAGGGACACGGGGAGTGAGGGAGTGCGACAGACATGGGAAGGGAGACGAGCGTGACAGAAGGACATGAGAGAGAGGAAAAGACAGACGGACATGGGAGAGAGGATAAGACAGACGGACATGGGAGAGAGGATAAGACAGACGGACATGGGAGAGAGGAAAAGACAGACGGACATGTGCCCCTCCCGAGATCAGACTCTGGATCCGCCCCTGTCCCCGGATCCAGCAGAGCTTGCTGAGCAGAGGGCTGGTGAGGTGGGATCTTTTGATCTCCCCCATCCAGTGCCTCTACCAGCTTTTTTTTTATTTTTAACTTTTTTAGCTGACGGGAGGGCGCCCCCTGGGCCGGCCCTGTTTGACACTGTCAGACCTCTGTCAGAGCTGCCACTGCAGTTGCCTCATGTTCCTCGTATGAGTAATAATTCATCACTAAGCATGGGGAGCATGAGGAAGCACTTACTGAGGTCTGACAGTAAGCACTTAGATCCGCAGCTGTCAAGTGATAGACGCTAGGAAGGGGGGGGGGGGGAGCATGGGAGGGAGGGAGACATGAGGAAAATGGTTGTGGGGGTGACAAAGGATCTGCTCTGGGGCCAAATATGTTAGGTAACCTGGCAATACTACTTTAACAGAGTGTCATTGACTAAATTCATTCTGTATCCACTGACAATAAACACTAATATGCAAATCATAAAATGACTATTTGGAAAGATAGCTAGTTTTGAGAGTTAACGACTGATTTTTGGTACTTTCTTGTCACTGGCATTAGTGAGCAGACCTCACTGTCATAACTAAGAGAGCTTTTGTTCCATTCAGAGAAACTTTCCCGTTTTATTTTAAGTGTGTTTAGACCTTTACACAGATTATTACACTTAACTGAAAACAAGAGAAATTCACTCTTTCTGGTAGAAAACTTGATTCATAAATAAAAATATAACAGCCTTCTGGCCACGAAGAGCCTGTTACTTCTTCTCCTTTTCCTTTTGGTAATAACATAGCCCGAGTGAGGTGAGCAATAAGTGAGTTATGTTATGATTGATGCCAGGTGCCAGTAACTGACAGGAATCATACAGTAATTCAGTTTTACTAGATTACACATTTTTTCCGTTGTTAATAATTAGTTTTGCCTGCAGTACTGACAAACCACCAAATGAGGGAAACAGATACAAACCCATAGAGCACTGTCAGCTAATCAAGTCCGGGAGCAATAAGAAGCAGGATTCGAGCAGGACCATCTCCATCTTTAAAGAAAAATGTACCAACCTCTTCCCCATAATGTACAATACAAGCATTCTTTTGATCAAATCAGTTGAAATAACAAGGATTAGAAGGAATCATGCTCATTCCACCTATACGTTTAGGCTCCATACATGTGATGTACATGCACAGTATATAGTCCACATGTAGTGATATCAAGACGTTTAGTTGGATTAACCCCTTCGTGATACTGGGACGTTCTCTGCTGTCCTACTTTTTCAGTGCCCAAAAGACGCTAGGACGGCATAGAACGTCCTTCACTTAACAGCTCATCAGGGCCTTCAGCGGGTTCCCACCTGTCAGATGAGGCAGGTAAAAAAAAAAACGGTGTACACAGCAACCTAGTTCTGTCCACTAGTGATACCCCCTGCCTTCTTACATAGTTGCCAACATTGGCCATGTTTCCAGGGACACATATTTGTTCCACATGCTGCAGACAGAGCATGCAAAGAATCCAATTAATTATTCAGAGTGGAGATCTCATAGGACCTACCATGATTAATTAACAGGATTGTGTCTGTGCGTATATCCATCCTACATACTTAGGGTTGCCACCTGGCTGGTATTTTATGCCAATGTTTAGTCTATGGGGGCACCAGCAGGGCCGGTATGTTTTTTAAGAAAAGGTGGCAACCCTATACATACTGCCGGGCTGCACTTTGCATGATCTTACTGCAGTATGTGGAACAAATATTTGTCCCTGGAAAAATGACCGAGGTTGGCAACTATGTTCTTAGTGTGTGTCTTGTGACATCATCATGCAGGCTCTGCCCACAGCTGTAAAGTGAGACTTGTTGGGAGATTTTTGAGAAAGTTGCATCATGGGTAAAACTCACAAAATGGATGCAGGAAATAGACACCTAATGTTATTTTTACTTTAATATGCAACAAACAGTGGTATATGTCTAATATATGTGTTTGTTTTAAATGCACAGGTAATCTAGTTACATCTTATGTAAGTGGCAGTCAGGCTCACTGAGCACTGAATGACATTAGTTGGAAGTGCTTAAGTATGGCTGTATTAAACACATCCTGTACAATAAAAAATAGTATACATTTAGTTTATTTACATGACTTGAGGCAAATTAGCAATGTTAAAACACTCTACTGCATATATGATGAATCTTCTCCACAGGTGGGAAACGCTCCACTCGCTCTGTTACTCCAAACTGAACTCAATTGCTCATCATCCACAGGAAAAAAATGAACAGTGCTTCCACTCCACATAGGGTTGCCACCTGGCCGGTATTTTTTTATGTAAAAAATTGGCTTCGGGTCAATGTTAAGTCTATGGAGACAGTACCAAGGCCGGTATTTTCCTGAAGAAAAGGTGGCAACCCTAACTCCACATTAGAAAGGTAAAGAAGCTTTTTAATGGAATCATTAGATACAAAGATAATGAAAAAGTGCCACAAGTGTTCCATAATGTACTCATATCGGTTATTACATAAAGATTAAGTGCTTTCAACAAAAAAGTGCATAACATCCAACCGGTTTAATCGCTCCTGGCGCCATTGTTGGGGTGGATATGGACTTACATGTGTAGTTTTATACCTGACTGCAAAATACTCTGCATTACTATAAGCTGGTTAGAGTGATTGTACTATTCTTAAAGGTACAGAGGAGGAATTCAGTTTCTAATAATAAATGTAAGCATGCATGGTATAGGTATAGAACTGCATGTGAGGCAAGGCCTGGACCAGTGGAAGTTTCATGTGTTTACAGCATGGAAAACTCCATGGTTATTCATGAAAGAGAGAATTGTATGGAACTGAGAAGGGAATGTCAAGTTTGAGACCAAAGTAGCCAAGTCAGAAAAAATTGGCAATTCTGCTGACAGCACTCTCCAAACCATATCAAAAGTATAGGCAACTATCTCTTGACAGAAGGTACTATAATATAAAGCGTTCAACAATTTCTTTAAAAAGCCAAAGAAGAGTCGCTATACTGGGCTGGCTAAATCATAGTTTCTGTTAAAGGGACACTCCCACCCAAAAAAATGAATAGGATTTTTATTTTATTTTTTGTATTGTTGATTTCAGATATGGATTTTGTTTTTGTTATGTGACTGAATTTAATAAATTATGTAACTAAACAACTGTGATGGGCACTGCCATTTTGGGAAATATAGTGTTTTTTGGTGCCACCCCTAGTGACTATACAGCACAAATTTCTCACTTTGGTGCTGGGACACAGAATGCAGTCTGTAAGTCAGAATTCTGTTCATAGATTTGCATTGAATGGGAGGGTAATGTAACTGTTACATCACAAGGGGCGGAGTTATGATCCTGTTTAATCAGGGTAATCTAATTTATTTATTGCTATTTCTTCTAGACGGGAAAAGACAAGGGATAAATCAGCCCACAGATGTATTATTTGTGTTGGAAGGGAGGTTAAAAAAAAAGTTGTACACAGCCACCTAGTCCTGCCCACTATGACATACAGGAGAGTCAGTAAGAGAGCAGGGTAGCACCTTATGACATCATCATGCAGGCCTTGGCCACAGTTGTAAAGTGAGACCCGCTGGAAGATTTTGGATAATGTTGCATCATGGGAAATATTCACAAAATAGAGCCAGGAGATAAACACCTAATTTTATTTTTCCTTTTATATGCAATTAATGCAATCATGTAAAAAAAAAAAAACCCAGTGGCATATGATTTATATATGTGTTTGTTTTAAACGACAAGGTTATTTAGTTACATCTTATGTAATTGGGGGGATGAGATGGTTCATCGCTGCGGCATGAACGCAGATGCTTCACCGTCCCCTCTCACACGATTGCCAGTTCATCACGCGAGAGGTCAGCGCTGGGTCTTTCTTCTGAGGGTAGTATTAGTATTAGGGATTGAGGGGTTAATGTAAGTATTAGGGTTCGGGTGTTAATGTTAGTATTAGGGTTCCGGGGTAGTGTTAATACTAGTGTTTGATTTGGGGGGGCTAGTATGGGGGTAGTGTCAATACTAGTGTTTGATTTGGGGGGGCTAGTATGGGGGTAGTGTCAATACTAGTGTTTGATTTGGGGGGGCTAGTATGGGGGTAGTGTCAATACTAGTGTTTGATTTGGGGGGGCTAGTATGGGGGTAGTGTCAATACTAGTGTTTGATTTGGGGGGGCTAGTATGGGGGTAGTGTCAATACTAGTGTTTGATTTGGGGGGGCTAGTATGGGGGTCACTTTTAGTGGGGGTGTATGTTTGTAAGTGCTGACATTTCAGAGTTGAACTATCAGCACTTTCATTGCTGCGATGAAGCGGCCGCATTGATCTTCACTGTTGACAGTTCAGTGTTCAAACTGCGGCACTGAACTATCAGCAGTGAAGCAGGCTCGATTAACTGTCCTAGACGCTGTAAGTGTTAGTGACCCTTTAAGAGTTTATTAAAGATATTTATTTAATTAAATTTCTACTTTACTCTACTGGACAATCTGGATGTCTGTACAATCGTCCTTAATCTGGCACTTAATGTGTTAAACATATTGGCACTTTTCAGTGTTATATAAAAAACATGGGAATTGTATGGTGCAAATATATTTATAAATAAGAGACAAACACAAGAAATATGTTGGAGAAAGGCCGTGATCTTTATTGAATAGGGGTAGGAGTTAGCTCTTAATAACCAAACTGTATATAACCACCAAAAACCATAGCATAACTTCTCTTAACATATACCAAATTTCTTACCACTCAGTTCTGCCCCGAAAGCCTGAACTTCCACTTACTTAACCAATATCCACCCCTCTGTCTAATTGACCAGAAGGGTGACTTATACCCCCCCCCCCCCCCCTTTAAAAGAGCACTACAAAATATCAAAAACATTAAATGAAGGGAGGGAGGGTGGGGGCTTCTTCAGCTGGACAGCCGGCTGACTGGAATAGACTCCCGCACTTTTAATTTATATTGTAACAAACTAGAGCTCGCGCTGTGCTACAGCCAATCAGCTGTAAACTAACAGCGCGAGCCACCTAACTAAAAACTTAACCCTATCCTAACCTACCTACGCCCCAACTATTCCCATGAGAGCAGACATGCTTATAGATGTCTGCTCTTACCAGACTGTTGATACCTTTGATAGCTTAAAATTCATAGGTATAGAAAAAATCCGAGGAGGAGATAAATTCAATATGCTGGGAAAAACAGAAATGAAGTGGATATTTAATTTGAAAACATTGGTTCTGAATGGTCTAAATTCCGACTTTGAATTACATCATTTTCTTTAAATATCAGACGTTTACCTTTTTATATTGTTTCTGGGTATAACCTTACAATTTTACATATGTTATAAGTATTGTATTTAATTATGCTTGTCGTTTCAGATGGCACTTTAAGGAAGTGTTCCTGTTTTAAATAATGTATATTAAAAAAATTTATCTTATTTGTTTTTTTCAGTGTTAAAGTACATATATAGTAAATTATTTAGGGCTGTAAAACCTATATATTTTTAAATGGGAAATATATTATATGTCGTATATGATATTTTTTGCGGCCAGGAAAGTATTAACTTTTTCAGTATGCACATAACTAAATGTTCAGGCAAGTTGCATTATACGTAAGGGGTTAACTAAATCACCGGCAAGTGTGGACATAAAAAGAGCACACCTCCTCTTCAACATCAGCATTGAGGAAGTCGGTCTCAACGAAACGCGTTTGCGCAGTACTGTGGAGGGGGCGTACCTGGAATGACTCTTTGATTCTGTTGCTGGCAAGAGATCACGGAAGCTAAGCAGGACGCCGCAACTTCTATTATTCAAAGACGGACTCGTTCCTTTTTTCTGACAACTGCCGAGGACATTGTGTTACCGTCTGGATCAGCAAGTGTATTTGTGTTCTATGCTTTTAAACTTTGTTTTTATGTAAGCCTCATGTAATGGGAGCCAATAAATACCTTTTCTTACTATCTGTATTATGCTGTATTTCTCTTTATAATTCCCTGCCAGGGATTGCCCTTGAAGAGGCATTTATTATTATTTGTGATATGTGAAGAGTCTCTTGGAGATCCTGAGATAAACGCCAGGTGCATCCCAGAGCCTAAAAGAACTTGACCTGAGTTAAAGGGCTCTGGTATATGTGAATGCAGGGTCGGCGCTTCCTATAGGCAGTGGTGTATCTTGGTTTTGTGCTGCCCTAGGCAGACAAAATTCAGGCACCCCCCTACCCACGCTGCACACGCACGGCATGCCCCATAACCCACATCACCCCATTACATGACCCAATCACATGCCTCCATCACCCCAATCACACACCTCAATTACCCCCATTAGAAGGCCTATCACCCCCATTACATGCCCCCATCACCCCCATTACATGCCATCATCAGCCCCATTACATGCCCCATCACCGCATTACATGCCTCCATCACCCCCATTATATGCCTCCATCACCCCCATTACATACCTTCATCACCCCATTGCATGCCTCCATCACGCCCATTACATGCCCATCACCTCAATTACATGCCCCATCACCCCCATTATATGCCTCCATTACATGCCCCATCACCCCCATTACATGCCACCATTACCCCCATTACATGCCCTCTCACCCCAGGACTTACCCTGATCCCTGGTGGCTAGTGGCAGGCAGCATGGTGTCCTACCATGCTGCCTGTTCGGCACCCTGCAGTGAGTGTAAATAGGTCACGTGACCCGGCGAGAGTCTGACATCAAAGCGCCAGGTCACGTAACCTGTCATCACTCTGCCCCCTAAGAAAGAAACACACGGGCAGCCCGATTGTCGCAATCAGGCTGCCCGTGCATTTTTTTTCTTGTTTTTTTTTTCAATGTTGGGGGGCACTGCGGGTAGGATCAGCAAGGGGCGCAAAATATGTATTCGCCTAGGGTGGCAAAAAGTCTAGCACCGGCCCTGTGTGTGTGATATACCGGGGGGACACAGCCATTGTTTTCACTTCTGTTTCAACAATATTACACATGATTAGTTTCTTATTCTTTTTTCCATGTTTCATTGGATGATTTATATGGATAGTCTTGTGATAAGAATCTATATATTTTTAACTATTTAATCACCAATATTTCGTGTAGCGCATCACTCTTACAATTTTCACTTTATGTTTTTGGTGTGAGGGACCACACAAGGGATTGCAGCTGTATATATTGTATTATATTTTTTTAGACACTTGTTTTTCATATATTCTCCATATTCTTAATAAATGACTCCCGTTTTGTCTAGTTTTCATATTTGTTGATGGAATTCCTTTTGTGTTACAGTCTGATGACGATTGTGTGAGATTATTCAGTGACAGAGGACAATATGGTGGGATGTGGAGAGGGAATAAGCTGCTCTCATGCATCATTACTGAGGCGAGAGGTGGGGATTATATGACTGGACTCTGCAGAGATCAGACAGTTCTGCCAGGGAACATGTGGAGCTGAATACTGTGAGGGAGAGTGGTCCTATTCTTGGATACTGAACAGGCGCATACGTTATATTTAGGGAGGTGCATGGGTTCTGTATAAGGTGACACAGAAAGGATCCCATTTTGCAGTGCTGGTTAGGGATTTTTGTTGGTCTCTTCATGGGAGCTATTCCTGAAGAGGCAACACCAATCTGATTATAACTGGGAGCCTTTCAAATGATTCTCCATGTCCTGCTAAGGTTATTATGTTGGATGAACTGAATAAACCTGCTATTTGTACCACATTTATAACTTTGGTCTATGATCTATCTTTATATCTGTCCTCCTTGTGCTGTCACCATCCGTTTACTCCAGACCCTCTTTATAACGGATAGACCTCTTAACCTGACCAATGACCATCCATAGCCTGGTTCCTGCACCTTTCCACCAAATTCACAGTATTATTTTTTTAAAGGATCAGGTCTTTGACCTCCACCTTCAATTTTAACTCCACCTTAAATAAACTCACCTGTTACTTATGTTTGTGCAACCTGGTGGGTGCAAAGTAGCCTTAAACTACAAAACACGATCACACTCATTGTGGGGGATTTATAAACAGAGATTCAGTTACAAGGGTCAGAAGAGTGAAGAGAGGTTTAGTAATGACTGTTATCATAATCTGGGATGTATAGAACACATTTTCTATACATCCCAACACTTTTTTGCTCCTTATGCTGGCAGAGAATTTTAGAACAAGTTTTTTGTCTGGGGTAAGGGTTATACATTGGCGCACCCAAATGAATTGAGTAGAACTTTAAGTGGAATCAGCCCCTCCTCATTAAAGGTTTGGGCAAGGCAGCAAGAAACAGACATATGCACTACTTCACTTCATAATTCATTCTGTGATCTTAACTCAGCTCTATAGTAATCGGCACAGCTGTAAATTATGAGATCCAAAAAACATCACTCAGATACATTTCATCAGACAGGGACCAGCTTTTAGGAACTTTAAGAGGTTTTACGTAATTTATACATGTATCATTGCTCATTACTGGCATCATTACCACTGAGGTCATCAAATGTAGTGGCAATATGTCTGAAACTCAAGGAAAGAAATGTAAACACACTGCAAATAAACGTAATTCTGTTGAACTTAATTTATTACACCTCTCTGTGTCGGTATATAGAGCTAAGGTGCAATTCAGGTCCCACCCTAATGCCCAAAATGTGCCTCCTGGAGGAAACCTGGACAGTATCCCTTTTAAAGTGCGCTGTAAGCACAGTATTGGACTGTTCTATTTTACTCTCAGATGTGAAGTGCACCGCAAGACGCAAATGTACTATTTACCACCCAAAACTATTAGAATTTTTCAAAGTGCGCTGTAAGCACAGTATTGGACTGTTCTATTTGACTCTCAGAAATGAAGTGCACCGCAAGATGCAAATGTACTATTTAGCACCCAAAACTATTAGAATTTTTCAAAGTGCGCTGTAAGCACAGTATTGGACTGTTCTATTTGACTCTCAGATATGAAGTGCACCGCAAGATGCAAATGTACTATTTAGCACCCAAAACTATTAGAATTTTTCAAAGTGCGCTGTAAGCACAGTATTGGACTGTTCTATTTGACTCTCAGATATGAAGTGCACCGCAAGATGCAAATTTACTATTTAGCACCCAAAACTATTCAAATTTTTCAAAGTGCGCTGTAAGCACAGAATTGGACGGTTCTATTTGACTCTCAGATATGAAGTGCACGTCAAGACGCAAATGTACTATTTAGCACCCAAAACTATTAGAATTTTTCAAAGTGCGCTGTAAGCACAGTATTTGACGGTTCTATTTGACTCTCAGATGGAATTGACCTATTCTTATGAATGGGGACTCTATTTCGGTTTATAGAATAGCAATAGCATTACATGTATTCCATAAACCGAAAGTCTATAAACCAAAAGACATTCGGTTTATAGACTTTCGTTTTATAGAATTCATGTAATGCTATTGCTATTCTATAAAAAGAAAGTCTATAAACCGAATGTCGTTCGGTTTAAACACTTTGGGTTAATAGAATAGCCAATAGCATTACAGGTATTCAATAAACCGAAAGTCTATAAACTCAATGTCTTTCGGTTTATAGACTTTCGGCTTATAGAATACATGTAATGCTATTGGCTATTCTATAAACCGAAAGTCTATAAACCGAATGACTTTCAGTTTAAAGACTTTCGGTTTCTAGCCGAACCTTGAACTCCAACATGGACACACAGTGAAATGTCTGGGTTCAGGTTCGTGGCACGGACATCGTAATGTCCGGTATGAAGCCGAATAGTGCGGTTCGTGTTCGCTCAACAGACTGCATCATCTGATAGGACCTAAGGTGTGGATGTGGCTAACAGAGCAGAAAGCAAGAGAAGACAGTACCTGCATCCCCAGAAAGGATGTACTGAACACGATGAGAGTTGTATTAATTGAATGATTGCAAGAACCACCAGTCATCGAACCTGCTATATCACAGCTTGGGCCATATATTGCACAGTGCCAGAGACCATAAGAAATATGTTAAAGTATTTCTGGTCGTTTAAGTTGTATTGTATGTGTGCACTGCTGTGGCTGGGTAGACACACAGGCACTCACCCCTATACACAATATGTCAGGGGGACATTCTATATGAGTTAGGGGCACAAGCAAGTTGGAAAAGTTTTACCAAATCAATTTTTTGGCCTGGATTTTTGAAATTTAGCAATTCAACCTGTTGTTCATCGAAAAGGTCTCATAAACATTTACACTATACTGAACAAGTTTTAAACATTCTTTAGAACTCATGGGTTGCATAATTATGTATGATCTTCAGTGAAAGGAATAGATAAAACTGGTTGGTGTAGGTTTACATATTGGAGTTGAAATAATGAGCTATGTAACATTTGAAATATACTTTTCTTTAACATCTATTGACAGCCAAGGGACATTTTAGGGTCTACTCAAGGCCGGCCTGGGAATAAAAACCAGCCTTGGAAATAAAAGTATAGGAGCCCAATAGCATTACGTCACTATACCAGCCCTATAGAATTGCGTATTTATTTTCTTGATCATAAAAGGGCATGCCATGCATTTTTTTTTTTTTTTTTTTGACACTCAGTATCCAATATTCTGTCATTTTGATTCTTGGGTTTTAACATCATTGTGTCTTTTTCCTCTTTCTTTTTTCTTTGAGCTTAGACATTGCTTGGTGGTTGGATTGACTTGAGTTTGATTATTTTTTTTTTTTCGCTTATTTATTTCTTTCCCTTTTTCCTTCCTTTCTTTTCTTCCCCTCCCTCTTTCCTACCCTTTCCTCTCCAACTGCTACCCCTCTCTATATAATTCTTCCTATCTACTCCACCCCTCTGCTCCCTCCCCGACCTATCTTCCTGTCCTGTGTCTTATCTTGTAGAGTATGGACTATCGAGTATAAAGGGCGGGGAGTTATATTGTAATTTTACTTCAAAAACTTATGTTATAGGTACTTTGATATTTTGTCAAATCCATTTTAATATTAAACTACGTATAAATGTCATTTGCTCATATATACTTGTTGTCAGTCATTCCTTTAAGCATTTATCCTTGCGTACATTCATACATTCATACTTTGGTCTCAAATTGGGCATACTATTTCTTAGTATAACTTTGGTTTGATGGTGTGGTCGGGGGTTTCTTGTTTGGGATTCCCTCCCGATTAGTTAGTCAGATTTCATTTGGCGGGGTTACCGCTAAAGTTTGGCTAATGATCTGCCATGGGGCACATATTTCGTAGTATGTCTTTAGATTGTTGGTTATTCTGTAGAAATATTTCTCCATATTGTATTGATAATTTATTTGAGTTAGGATATTTAGCCATATTGGAGGGTTCTGTTCCTTCCAACTACGGGCTAGGCATATCTTTGTTGCCGCAAAAATATTTATCGCTAAGTTTGCGTTAGATTTCTTCTTTAATGGGACCTCTATATTAAATAAAAAAGACTGTGGTGTCGGTGACCAGTCCAATCCAAATAGAGCCTTAAAAAGTTTGTTCAGTTCTAATTTTATTGAATCTAGTTTTGGGCAGCTCCACCATATATGGGACATGGTTCCGGGTGTGGTCTGGCACCTCCAGCAGTTTGCTGTGGAGGAGTTGAACATTCTATGCATGACCGTTGGAACATAGTACCAGTGGTGCATCAACTTAAAAAATTGCTCATGTAGATTTATGCAGTGAACTGCTTTTCTCAATCCACCCCAAGCCCGGAACCAAGTCTCCATTGGGTACTCCAACCCCAGTTCCTCCTCCCATTTGATTATGGTTTTAGTTTTAACTAAATCCGTCCCCTGTCTATTTAATTGGATTATTTTAGATATAAGATGTTTTTTGTGATGAGCATCCATAAAAGTATCTAGATCTGAGTGATCTCTTAAGGGATTAGTATTTAGAATACTCTTGATTCTTATAAATGTATAATGTTGTGTGTTTGGTAAATTGTATTTATATTGCAGTTCATCGAAAGTCCGGGGGGAGAGAAAGGGGAGTAAGTCTGAAATTTTTGTCAGCCCCGCCCTATGCCACTGTCTCAAGTCTAGGTCTCCCATCAGTAGCTGGAGCGTCTCCAGTGGAGCCCCCCCAGTAAGCGAATCGGTGGGAATAAATTTCCTTTTAAACTTGGACATCTGCTTAAAAACATTTATGATAATAGGGTTTGTAATATTCAATCTATCGAATTGTTCCTGAGTCACCCAATAGAGACAGATTGGTTTGCATTTATTGCATATCCACTTCTCGTAATTGTACCAGCCCAGATTATGATCTTGTTTATAGTCCCATACCATGAAGTGGTATACCATACATGCTTCGTTTATTTCGGAGATGTTTGGGTAATTAACTCCATCTTGTGATAATTTATTTCTCAGTATGGCCCTTGCAATCCTTGGAGATTTCCCGTTCCATATGTATATGGAAAAAGTTGTTTCAAACTGTTTTAGAATTTTTCTGGATATGGGCAGTGGAATGGTTCTGAAGAGGTACGTCAGCTTGGGGATGACATAACTCTTCACCACATTCAATCTGCCTAGCCATGATATCTCGTAACCCTTCCAGGACGTAAATTTGGATTTTAGTTTATTCAATAAAGAGGAATAGTTCTCAGTTATCATATCTTTGAAGTTTTTGTGGATTTGGATTCCCAAATACTCAATAAATGGCTGATCTAATCTAAATGGGAATTGTGTTTTAAGGTTACTTAGAAGTTGTTGATTTAGATTAAAATGTATTAATTGTGTTTTATTAAGATTAATCTTATAATTTGAATAGTGACTATATTCTGCAATCTGAGTTAATACTTCTGAGATTGATTCTTGTGGGTTCCCCAAGGTTAGTATGATGTCGTCCGCATACAGCATAATCTTGTGCTGTTGTTTTGTCGTATTAAGGCAGCAAGTGGTTCTATAGTTAATACATAGAGTAAGGGTGCTAAAGGGCATCCCTGTCTGGTACCATTGCTAATATGAAAAAATTCAGAGTCTAAATCTGGACCTGATATCTTTGCTTGAGGTTTTTCGTACAGAGCCATAGTATTGGTTAGGAACGTACCCGAAAAGCAGAAAATGTGTAAGGTCTCTCGTAGGAATATCCAGCTGACCCTATCAAAAGCCTTCTCGGCATCTAATGCCAAGAAAACTGATGGTAGAGTCTTGGATTGAATCTCATGTATGAGATTTAATATTCTACGAGTATTGTCTTCTCCGTTTCTGCCTGTGATGAAGCCTGTCTGGTCCGGGCTTACTATACCCGCTATCACTCCCTCCAGTCTTCCGGCCAGTATTTTTGAAAATATTTTGACATCTATGTTTATTAATGAAATGGGCCTATAGTTTGTCACACACTTTAGGTCTTTACCGAGTTTTGGAATTGGGGTTATTGATGCTTGTAGCATCTCTGTTGGAAAGTGCTGGCCCATTGAAATATTATTGTAGAGTCTTAGTAGTAAAGGTGAGATAATATCCGCCAAAGACTGGAAGAAGGGAGCAGAGAAGCCGTCCGGACCAGGGGCTTTATTTCTTTTTAGATTTCTAATAGCGTTGTTAACCTCAGACATCTGGAAAGGAGCATTTAGCCGTTCTATGTTTTTTTCTGAAAGTTTTGGTAGATTCAACTTGGTCAGAAAGGATCTTGTCTGAGTAACATTTTTATCTACAGCCGATAAATTGTACAGAGATTTATAGTATTCTTTAAATGATTCACTGATATCTTTCGGTGATAGTTTGGTTTTATTTTTCCATATTATTTTGTTGATCTTAGTATGGCTGTTCCTATGTTTGATCTTATTAGACAGGTTCTTGCTGGCTCTGTTACTACTATAGTACCACTCTTGTTTTAGGGTTTGAAGGGACCTGTTTGTTTTCTCGATTAATTTATCTTTAATTTCTTGCTGTGTCTCCCTTAGTTGTTTGGTTAGAGTTATATTGGGATTTAGTCTGTTGAGGGCCTCGAGCTGGGCCAGCTTCACATGTAGATCTGCCAGTTCCAGGCCCCTGGCCCTTTTGACCTTTGTGCCCTGTTTAATGAGATAGCCGCGCAACGTGCATTTCATTGCACACCACGCGGTCGTCTCATCGACCAACCCGTTGTCGTTTTCTTTTAAGAAAAGAGTGGCTTGATTTCTGAACTCCTCTTTGAATGACCCGTTGTTTAGTAGGGATTCATTCAGTCGCCATTTGGATCTAATAAAGTAGTTTTTATTGTTTTCTATAGTGATAAAAATTGGAGCGTGGTCTGACCATGTTGTGTTGCCTATAGAGGATGAGGTGATTCTGTTGATAGATCTGTTATTTGTCAGGAACATGTCTATTCTGAAGTACGAGTAGTACACTTGTGAGTAGAAGGTGTAATCCCTCTCCCCTGGATTTTGTGTTCTGCAGACGTCATATAGTTTATTCTGGGCCAGCCAATCAGAGAAGGATTTTGCTAAAAGCTTGGATCTCTTGTCTGGTTGCGAGCCATGCATCATACGTTTGTCTAGTTTTGTGTCGTGTATACAATTTAGGTCGCCCCCATGACAAGAAGTCCCTTACATATGTCTTGAATTCTCAAGTAGGTCTTGCCCAGGAAGCCCACCGCAGCGACATTGGGTGCATAGACATTAACCAAAGTATACATCACATCATTAAGGTTGCAAATTAGAATAACGTATCTCCCTTCGGTATCTGTTTCTGTATAGATGCATTCAAACTTTACTCTCTTCCCGATTATTATTGCCACCCCACATTTTTTTTTTATCTAGGTTGGAGGTGTAAATAGTGGGGTAGTTCTTATATTTCCAATATCTGACAGCATTCGTGGTCCAGTGGGTCTCCTGGGCAAAACAGACATCCACATGCTCCCGACACATCAGATCATATAGAAAAGCCCGTTTATGGGGGGAGTTTAATCCCTGGCAATTTATGGAGGCGAGTTTGAGTGACATTTTCTCTGATGTCTCCCACTTTCCCCCGATCCTCCCTTACACACCAAATGAGATCGCCCTGAGACAATACATTCATCCTTCACATTCACCCATACTTCGCATACTTTGCTTAGATGCGATTTTTGCCCCATCAAAATTGATCGGGGCGTAGCATACTCGTGCATGGTGTCGGCCCTGAGCTTTGCACATATATATCTGAAAAGTCGCTATTCCGCTGACCCACCGCCCTTTAGCAGGAATTTAACGTAACCCCCCCCCCGTCCCCCCCCTAAAAACAAGATGTGGTAAATATTTGAATGTGAGATGTACAAAGTAATGTGATATTTTAGCTTCGTGTTATGTGAGTGAAAGTAAAAATGCGATAAGTGTGCTAGTGGAGTGAAAAAAAAAAAAAAAAAAAAAAAAAATAAGTGCTGTGGTGGAGATATAGCGTGTGTTAGTGAAAGGAGTTGAATCATGTAAGATATCGCTTCTTAGTGGTGATAGTCGGGGCAGGTCCACCAGATCCTGTTTTGGGTGAATTGATACATGTGGTGAAAAGGGATAATTTCCCGGTTTGAGTGTAAGAAAGTGGTGCGTAGGGAGTATACCGTATATTGTGGGGGTAAAATCAGTCCATCGTGTGGAAAGGGAATTTAGGTTGAAAAAGGGGTGTAGGTAGGGGTGTAGTGTAATGTGAGTTGGATCGTGTAAGTGTTGCTACCGCTTTGTGATGCTAGATGTGAATCATGTGTCTTGTTTTAATTGGATTTGTGCTCTAAGGTGACAAAAGGTATAACAAAAAAAAAAAAAAGGCAGTAGGGGGGAGACGAGGGGGGAAGGAGAAAAATGCACTACATTTGGCCAATATGTGGGTCTATTTTAGTTACAACATTGGATGAATCCTATTATCTTAGCGATACAAATTTATTCCTGCTGTTCTATAACTTTTCTACTGCCTTTCCGCCCGTTTTAATATTCCCTCTTCCTCAAGTTCCCTCTGCACATGTGGAGGATATAAATTTTTGTAGAAGGGCTGGGTCGGAAAATGAGAGAGTGTTCCCGTCTTTAGTAATTATAACTTTTGTTGGAAAACCCCATCTATATTTTATATTTGCCTCTCTGAGTTGCTTTGTATATTCGGCAAAACTTCTTCTTTGCAATCTTGTTGTACTTGATAAGTCTGGGAACAGAAGTAGGTTTTTAAATCTCTCGTCCTTGGCTGGTGCTTTCTTAAATTCCCTCACTAGTAGATCCTTTAAATAACAATTATTAAATCTGATGATCACATCTCTGGGTGCTTCATGATATTTGGGGTCTTTTGTCTTGATTAATCTGTGGGATCTTTCCATGGGCACCGAGCCAAGTTGCTTTTCATCTATATAGCAGTTTAGGAGATCTAGCAGGTAGGGCTCCAGCTTTTCAGTTGTAATTTCTTCCGGAATGCCTCTTACTCTCAAATTTTGCCTGCGTGATCTATCTTCTAGATTGGTCATCTTGATCTCGAGAGCATGAAAATCAGATTTAAGTGACTCATTCTCTTTTTGGATTTTTTGTAGGTCAGCTTGTAGATTTTTAATGCTTTCGGAATGGAGAGACACTTTTTCAGAGATATGAGAGATTTCTTGTTTTATTGATTGTGTATTCTCTTTCATTTCGGTACTCAGCTTCTCATACAGTTGGTTTATACTAAGAATTCGGCTGGGTGATTGTGTTGGTTGAGAGTCCTCCGATATAGTTCCTGTGATGGCCCCTTCCAATGGTCCGGGTGCCTCTTTAAGGAAGTCTTTGGCTGAGGGTGTTGCTTTAGGGGAATAGTAGTTTGATAATGGTCGTGATTTGTCCAGACTTTGTCTTTTTTCCCTCTCCTTCTCTCTCTCTTTCTCTCTCTTGGGGGCCATTTTGAGAATTTTCTATATTCAGAATTATTTTAAATTCACTAAGTGAATAGTACCTTTCGCGGTTATTGAAGGGAAATGCTCTCCTGCTGTAGCGTGAAAAGCGCCTGTCAGGTTTAGTTTAAATATATTATGGCCAATTTTGACCAAGATAACATATTCCCAGGCACTTTTTTTCACCCTCTCTTCTTTCTTTTTAGACCCGAGCTGAGGTAAATAGGTAATATTGTCTGTAGAGTGGAACCAGCGCGGCCCCGGTGTGATAGCCGGTGAACCGGTAGGATTTTGGTAGAAAGTGGTAACCGGCAATGAGCCTGTAGTTTACCCACCCCGACGGGTCGACACTGGGGGTAATATTACTTTACCTTGCAGGTAACTCTGTTTGTGCTTTTTAAATATTTTTTTCCCCCCTTTTCCTTTCTGTTAATCAGAAAGCTGTGGGTCTGTGTCTTCAGACACGGCAACTGTATCTTTCCACACTTCTCCCCATTGCAGTGATGGTCCTTAACGTTTTACATTTTGGTGGCCCCTATGTGGGGGTGTTCGTTTTGTCAAATATGGCCAAATGACTAATAGTCAATATTTATATTTATCATTGAACATATGCAATAGGGTAGGAGAGAGAGAAAATAAAAATCCCGAAAGGGGAATACTTAGCTGATGCAGGTGAAGCTTCCGGTATCCACAGTTCCAGCTTCCACTTTCCGCTAAGATAGGGTTACTGTGGTGGTGTTGGTAACGCTGAAGATCTTCTTCAGAAGTTACAAAGGTGCACAATGCTCGGCTTGGGAAGAGAGATCTACAGGGTCCGTGTAGGAGCGGGGAGAGACGCGACCAGCAATTGCGCAGGAATGTTTTCCGTTTTGGGGCCGTTTTGGGCTGTGTCAGGCGGTGTATCGAGAGGCTGTTACTCCATAGTAGCTCAGTACGACGGCACCTGCACTCGCAAGACGCCTCGGCTTACGTCGTGCGTCCTACGTCATCAAGCGTCACAACAGCGCAAATGTACTATATGGGCATGCCATGCATTTTAAAGCACATTTGAAGAGAGTATTATTCATAGATAAGATTATCAATAAATATCAATCTATAATTTTCAATATATGCCCCCAGTATGTACACAAGTTTATAGCTAACATACTGCCCTGAAATGTACCCCATGCACAGGGAAACACATAGCCACATGTATGTACACAAGGTTATATGAATTGCCCTGTGCAGGGCTATATATAATCAGGGCATTGTGTGAGCTGTAACCTTGTGTACATAGTGGGTGGATATATTGACTTACCCCAGCACCCAGACTGCACGCACAGGACTTGTCCAAGAATTAACCTCAGCACCCAGACTTCACAGCAAATTTGCCCATTAATATGCCACCGCCAATGTGCCCATTAATATGCCAGTATTATTTTGCCATTAATATGCCACAGGTAATATGCCCATTAATATGCCAGTATCATTTTTCCATTAATATGCCAGTATCATTTTGCCATTAATATGCCAGTGTTAATTTGTCCATTAATATGCCAGTATTATTTTGTCATTTATATGCCACAGCCAATTTGCCAGTATTATTTTGCTATTAATATGCCAGTATTATTTTACCATTAATATTCCACAGCACATATGCTCATTAATATGCCAGTATCATTTTGCCATTAAAATGCCAGTGTTAGTTTGTCTATTCATATGCCAGTATCATTTTGCCAATTAATATGCCACAGCCAATTTGCCCATTAATATGCCAGTATTATTTTGTCATTTATATGCCACAGCCAATTTGCCAGTATTATTTTGCAATTAATATGCCAGTATTATTTTACCATTAATATGCCACAGCCAATTTGCCCATTAATATGCCAGTATCATTTTGCCTTTAATATGCCAGTGTTAGTTTGTCTATTAATATGCCAGTATCATTTTGCCAATTAATATTCCACAGCCAATTTGCCCATTAATATGCCAGTATCATTTTTCATTAAAATGCCAGTGTTGGTTTGTCTATTAATATGCCAGTACTATTTTGCAAGTTATACCAGCATTATTTTGCCATTAATATGCCAGTATCATTTTAACATTAATATGCCACAGTCAATTTGCTTATTAATATGCCAGTATTATTTTGCCATTAATATCCCAGCATTATTTTGCCATTAATATGCAACAGTCAATTTGCCAATTAATTTGCCACTGCACTCTGCCACTCACACATTCATTCTGCACACACCAAGATCAAATACAAGGAGATAAGCACATCACAGCCATCATTACAGTGTACGAAAAATAGACAGATGGCTCGAAATAGTGAGTACCTTGAACACAATAAAAATACAAATACAGTGATAGTGCAATATTGTTAATAACCACATATAATATAAAAGCTGGTGGTAAATGCACTCACAAACATATGTGGAAAATGAACATCTCAAAGTGTCTTCCAAAATTTTAATAGTGTCTTATAATCAGCACAGAGGACATCACTAAGAAAACAGGAAATCCCATTGAAATTAATGGGAGGGATTCTTATTGGTTTCTACTTTTCAGGAAATTAAAGACAGTGTGTGTTCAAAGCGCTGTGTAAGCATATCATCTCAGTGGGTGAATTATAGTGTGCCAGCTATCACCTGATGGTAAGGTCATTAGGTGATTGTTAGTGTGGTATGAAATTAATCTTCTACAAATGACCTAGATTTCCTCTTAACACTGCTGCATTTTTGTGACCACATTAAATGTGATAAATCTTCAAGTAAAAAAAACACCAGACAAATTATTTAAAAAGAAGGACAGCAAGAAACTGACATGGAATAATTTTTACATGAGGGAGACGTAAAGAAACGCTGTCACCTAAACATTGTTTCTATTGTTAAAGAATAAAGATGATCTGTATATTGTGCTGGCACATGAGCCTAGAAATAAAAATCTAACTGTCCACTATGGATATTTAGGGTTTAACCTATGTATGACATCACCTTGTGTCATGATATACAAATTACACATTTGTTAAGTTTAAATAATGCATACCAAGCTGTAAGGGGATGTCATAACTAGGAGGCACCGCAGACAAGTTTAAAGGGCAACTGTTATCATATTTTACACAATAAATAGAAATTCACATATTTAGTAAATGAAATTATGTGAAATATAATATCTCTACGTTTTCCATCCAAGAGAAAGCAGCCATTTTAGACTTTGATTTGGTTCAATAAGGATGAAAGTAAGATGCAGTCCTGCGGGCCTGGCCGTCACTGTGCCTCGCTAGCACACACAAATTGTACACAAATACCTCTATATGCTTACCCTCTGCCACTCACACATTTACACTATGCCACTCACACACTTAAACTCTGCCACTCACACACTTACACTCTGTCACTCACACACTTACACTATGCCACTCACACACTTACACTATGCTACTCACACACTTACACTCTGTCACTCACACACTTAAACTATGCTACTCACTCCCATACTTACACTATGCTACTCACTCACATACCTTAACCTGCAGTCCAGCAGCTTCCTCTCAGACTGCCTGCACCAGAATTATTCGTCACCTTCCTCTCCCTCTTCAGCTCAGCAGGCTCTGGCCGTGGCCGAAATTCTTAAAGGGGCACGGCTGGCAGAATTTCTCAAAGTGGCGTGGCCGGCCGAATTAAAGCGGCCCCAGGGTAGGCGACCTACTGGGAATTTTCCCGGTATCCCGGTAGGCCAGTCGGCCCTGGATCTACTCAATAAAGAGAAAATTGCAGTGAATTGTTACTGGAATTTCAAACTTACGGTCAAAGTAGCTGAGTTGGAAAAATTCTTCCATTCAGCTGCATTGAACGCGACTACATTGGCCTAAAGTTTGAAATTCCCATCCCAATTCCTTGCAATTCCCTCTTTACTGGTATGGTAGAAGAAATTACTGGTATGGTAGAGGAATACTGGTATGGTAGAGGAATACTGGTATGGTAGAGGAATTAATGAAATGGGAAATACTGATCTACCGGCTATTTGACCTCACTGTTCCTTTAAGCTTTGGTGGCTGCGCATAATGAGTGTTTTAGCTGTATCCAGACTGTTCCTTTGGGCAGTGTATTCTGTTATGCCATGCATTGCATTTTCATAGTTTTGGTTGCACATGTTGTTTGTATTGTTCATAAAGTATTTTGCAGGAGACAGAGCCGAAAAAGAGAAGACCATTTTATGCTGCAGGGACCGTCCTGGAGTCAAAGGGTTAACCAGCAGTAAATGCGACAAATCAAGTCCTTTCCTGTGGCTGTTACTGATTAGGGAATGTCCCCCCTTCCTCACCCAAGAGACCTGGCACAAAAAGCTCACGGGAAATGTGCACAAATGAGATGACGGGAACGAAATTTATTTAACCACTTTCCTGCTGCACCATCTTGCAAAAACCGCATTTGTGTGAAGCTGCTGGGAAGATAATTTATTTATTGCTATTTCTTCTAGATGTGAAAAGCCAAGGGATGAATCAACCCACAGATGTATTATTACACTGGATTATACAAACATTTTAGTTTGCTAACTGGTCCAAGACTGACCTGGTTGCAAGAGCGCAATGACTGGCTAAGCTCTAGGCGCTGGTGTTTAAAGCATATTAGTTCTGGATGTCTTTCTCCATTAGCAGTGCTGTATTTAGCGTGAGGAAACCTAGGGTGGCACTTACCTTATCTGCCTGGGGGCGGCACAAAAAAATAGCAATTTAAAAACTCACTTGCCGGCCCTCACCACCACTCTGCCTGCACTTCTATGCTGCCTGTTCAGCTCCCCATGCGCTATTAAGGGGGAGTACCGACAGGTCGACTGGCTGGACACAAAACCCAAACATTAATCAACAGGGTACAGAAAAGCTGTGGAACTCACATGTATCTCTTGGTACAAACACAGTGAATTAGCAGCCAGTCAGATACAAAGCCAGGTAAGCAGAAATCTGTTAACTCTAGAGAAATGATATGGCCAACATCAGTTATGTTTCCAGGGCCATCCTTCAGGAAGACATGCAAGGTACGGCCCATCCAGTATTTTACCGGCACAGCCAGTAATTGGCTCTTAGGAGCCAGTGTCGGCAGTAGTTTTTTTTCCCAATACAGTTAAAGATAACTGCTCTTTTATTACTCTAAAAGCACATACGACTGGGGGAGGAATCAGGGGTACTCACAAATCCAGCTCCAATGATGTGGAGCAACATATGCATGAAATGAACTCCTTGTAGATTTAAACAAGATTAGAAATAAATCTGGATCTAGCTACTTGTTCGTTATTTCCTCTGGTGTATCAGAAAAGGGAGCCCTCCCTGTATGATGTCATAGGGCCTCTGCGGTCCAGATGGTTATGCCATTATTGGATAATAGTATTCCATCACCCAGACATCATCCCTTGTGTTATGAATAGAGCATAATAAAGTGATGTGTGTATATACTGTGTTAGCAGAATTCCAAGTCTATGCATAGATCAAAAGAATAATGTGCTTTAATTATGTTTTATGACATCACCTTATGGCACCATATGCAAATGACCTCCACCGGAGAATAAGTCACTTGCCCCATAGGACATAGTTTCCTGCTGCTGCGTTGAATTGAGGGCTGTTTTTTGTCCCCATTTCCAAACCTTTTTTTAGTGCTGGTGCCTAGTAGGTTTTTGTGGAAAAACTGAGTGACCCATAAGACTTCACGTTCTTTCACCACTGAATATAACATTAAAAACCATTAGCCTTTTGCCATTTTGTCAACTCCAAGCATTTTGGAGATTCTCCACTGTACTATATATTAAAGTGAAGCAGAATGTTCTATCAATCTTATGCTCCATGGACACTCGATGATGGCATGGACCCTTTAAGATCAACTGTAGGTGAAAACTCCCAGTGCCATCTATCTATGTGCCCAAAATCCTTTCCCAAGGCTCAGGCCAAGATACACCACTAATGAAGACACTGATTAAGGCCTGAGTTTTAATCAGTGGTGTATCTTATGTATAATATATGTATATGTGGATGTGTGTGCGTATATGTGTGTGTGTGTGTGTATGAGTATGTGTGTGTGTGTGTGTGTGTGTGTATGAGTATGTGTGTGTGTTTGTGGAGGAGTATATGTGTGTGTATATGTGTGTGTATATGTGAGAATGTGTGTGTGTATATGTGAGAATGTGTGGGTGTATATGTGTGTCTAAGTATATATGTGTGTAAACATCTTTCAGGGTATAGGAACTTGCCATATCAGACTGCTCCTGATTATCCAGACTAAAAAAAAAACATGATCCCAATAAGTAAAATTAATACACCACGCAAGAAGAGACTACAACAAGGATTGAAAGTTTAAATAGTTTTTATTGTATTTTACTGGGCTCTGAGGGCAAATGATATTTAGCATTATAAATGATATATGGCAAAATAATTTTTCCTTCCTGACCCTGAAAACCAGAGATCGATTGTATAACCCTGGATGAGCCTTTTGTAAACACAACAAATGGGTTTAATAAACACAACACACAGGTTTAAAGTTGATTTTACTACATTTTAAAGACCAAGCCAAATGATTCAGAGAAAGGCAAAAAAAAACCTGAGTAACAGGAAAAAAATTCCTGTTCCTGACCCTGAAAAACAACTATCAGCTGTTTAACCCTGGATCGGGGCTAAATAACTTTTTTTTTTTTAATATTTCATCTTTATTTCGTTTTATAAGATTTATCACACATAATAAGAAAAACAATACTCAACAAATATAACACATAAACATAACGTACATCATACAAAAAAGTTACATTAAAGCTTATATTCTCCCTAGCATTTAATTTTCTTCAATAGTTCTTCCAAAGAGCTCACAGGGTCCGTGATAGTCATTAATATGTTGTCTGCATATAGATTTGCCTCAAGCTCTTCCTTTCCTGCCTTAACTGCCTCTATTTTGTTGTTTGATCTGATGTGTTGCACCAGAGGCTCCAAAGATAATACCGTATTTACTCGATTATAAGACGACCCTGATTATAAGACGACCGCCCAAACTTTGAAAATTCCTTTAGGAAAAAAACTAAAAGCCTGACTATAAGACTACCCTATAGGAAAAAAGTTCAACTTGTATATATTCACATGTAAAGTGCTTTTTAATAAAAATTATGATATCAAAAAATGCATTTCTTGTTTTTATTTCCTTTTATGTGCCAATGCTGCCTCTCTCTTTCCCCTCCCCCCAGCGTTGTCTCTCCCCCCCCCCCCCTTAGTGTTGTCTGTCTCTCCCCCCAGCGTTATCTCTCTCCCCCACCCTCCCTTTCTCTCTCTCTCTCACCTCCCTTTTGAGTCTCTCTCCCTCCCTTTGTGTGTCTCTCTCTCCCCTCCCTTTGTGTCTCTCTTTGTCTCCCTCCCCTTGTCTCTGTCTCACCCCCATCCCTCCCCTTGGCTCTGTCTCTTTCCCCCCTCCCTCCCCTTGTCTCTGTCTCTTTCCCCCTCCCTCCCCTAGTCTCTGTCTCTTTCCCCCCTCCCTCCCCTTGTCTCTGTCTCTTCCCCCCTCCCCTTGTCTCTTCCCCCCTCCCTCCCCTTGTCTCTGTCTCTTCCCCCCTCCCCTTGTCTCTTTCCCCCCTCCCTCCCCTTGTCTCTGCCTCTTTCCCCCCTCCCTCCCCTTGTCTCCCCCCCCCCCTTACCTGGTCTCTCCCTGGTGGATAGTGGGGGCAGCAGGGGGATGACTGCACGATACATGCAGACATCCTCCATGCTGCCCGACACAAGGCCTAGTGAATCAACTTAAACCTGATTTGTCTGCTCTCTGTCAATATTGGATGGTTTCAGGATCGTGAACGCTCGAAAGGCTCCGCAAGCTTCCCCACGCGATGTTATTGCACGACTTGGTTCGGTACAAGATAAGATGTCACTGATATCTGTTACACGTAATTTGCAGCAGATTTCGCATGGCGAGGTTACTCTTCAGATCTTTGAGGATTTACCACCCGACATCCGTGGATGGCGAAAGTCGATGCATCCATTAACCGTACACTTGCGATCTCTGGGAATTAAATATCGATGGGGTTTACCCACAAGACTGATTGTGAGCCGAGAGGAAAATAAACTATCTACAGCTCACCCAGCAGACATCCCAAAGTTTCTGGCTGACTTGGGCATCGCTCCACTTTCTCGAATGCATACAGAGTATCCAACGATGGGACGTGAACTCCCCAACACACCCAGTGTTTCCCATTGACTTGGCTGTTTGTTTGTTTTAATTAGAAGAGCCACGAATTCGTCTCTGATCCCAGAACTTACTTCCATTCTGTTGGTCTCAGCAAAGGACTGTGGCTGGGGCTACCTTTACCCCCCAAGGGCATCCCCGCGACTCTTTTTTTCATTGTTAAGAGTTTTTTTTTGTTTTTTTTTTCGTTTTTTTTGGCGCTGTCTGTACCTCTCCCTTGAGGTACACTTTCCCTACTAAATTTTATATTTACTTTTCTAACTCCTCTTTTCCTGCACCTTTTCTGGCATGCTTTTCATTTTCCCTCTTAATTGCTTAGAGTACCAGGGTTTTTTGTTAACCACAACTCTCTGTGTTGTTACTGGTATGCGGCTTGGTTTTAATTTTTGTATATTCTGTAAATACTATATTCATATTATACTACTTTATTTTGTGATGTCTTGAGCTCCAGTGGTACCCAAATCTCTAACTCCAGGTTAGGTATTTTTCTGAACCCGGATTTGTCTTAAGTTGCAAACCTCTAGCAGCAGGGCTATGTATAATTTAGGGGTTATCTGATAGCTTTTACCATCAAGAATCTGTAAGCTTCGATTTATATATAATTATTATTCTGCTCTTATAATTTTATTGGAATCTTCAACCGGTGAGGTCTAGTTGCTAGAAGATTTGCATGTTCTAGTTTAAGTTCTATTTTTTCAGAGGGACATTCGTCTAAATGTTCACTATTTTCTTTAATTGGTATGCTATAGCTGACGTATAAGTACTTTGTAAGACCTAAAATGGACCTGTCTAATTGTTATTGTGCTAATAATATCTATTATATATTATTTGTTCTTTTTTTTATTATGAGTGATTATGTAATGTCATAGATACTCTACATTATCGCAATAAAAAACTTTGACTTTTTTTTATATTAAACCAATCCGAAGACAGATAATTCTAGCGGAAGGTTTCGAGTACAGCCCCATTATAGCCTCCAAAATACATCTGTCAAAGCCGAATCCCCTTAAAGTGTTTCTCAGGAAATTCCAGTCTACCCAATAGAATGCTTTCTCGGCATCGAGTGTTATTAAAATAAGCAGGTTTTTCTGATTTATTGTTTTATCCAGAATATTAATCAGTCTTCTAATATGATTTCCAAAAGATCTTCCAGGCACGAATCCCACTTGATCCTTATGTATTAATATTGGGACTATAACTCTCAACCTCTCGGCAAGGAGTATAATTATATATCACTATTTATTAAAGAACTAGGCCTACAATTTCCCACAATCGCAGGATCCGTGCCTGATTTCAGGATGGGTATACTATTAGTTGTAGGATTTCACAAGGTGAGGGTCCATTAGTCGTGATATTTTTAAAGAGATCTGTTAATATTTTATCCAATTTATCTGTGAATAGTTCATTAAAATAATTAGTATACCCATCAGGGCCAGGTGCTTTACTTTTTAAAGATTTCTAATAGGCATTCTTACTTCTAAAAGGGATATGGGCAGATCGGGTTTTGGGTCATCTAATTGTTCTTTTGTTAAAGTAGGTAACCTGGTGCCTATATTTGCATTTTTTTCGTTGCAATTTAGTTTTGGTAGATTATACATTTTCTCATAGAATTTTTTTAAAGCTTTTTCTATATCCATCGTGGAGAAGCACTCCACATTCTCGTCCTTAATTTTATGTATATTTTTTTTGTATACTTTTTTTTTTTAATTTAGCTGTTAGAAGTTTGTCTGCAATATTTCCACTATGGTAAAAAGTCTTATTGAGGACTCTCACATTTTGTTCCGGAATTATCATCAACTGATCATTTATCTGGTTTTCTAAATTCACTAACTGGGCAAGTCGGGTAGGGTCTGGATTTTGTATACTGATTCTATTTAGGTTGTAATACTCAATGGATACCTCCCAACTGTCCCGCTTTGCATGGGACAGTCCCGATTTGGGAGGTATGTCCCACTGTCCCGCCACACTCTACCGCTGTCCGCTTTTCGTTACAGATGTAGAATGCAAAGGGACAGCGGGACTCAGGACCGCAATTCCGCAGTCCTGTTCGCATTCTCCAGTGTCCCAGACACCAGAGCATGCTTACTGGGAATGCACAGCATTGTGCACATGCACAGAAGCGATCTTGGCTTCAGAAGCCAGGAGCAAAAACTGGTAACAGTGTTACTGCACATGAGCGGTAGCACTGACACCCCCTCCCCAGACATCGCCCCCTGTGTCCCGCCCCCTCCCCAGACAGTCCCGATTGGTCAGGGGCAAAGTTGGGAGGTATGCTCTATGTATAAATCATTAATCTTATTCCCTTTCTCTTTTTTCTGTCTTGCCACTATTTTAATTAAACAGCCCCTCATGACGCATTTGTACGTACCCCATATGTTAGTAACTGAAGTATCTTCAGATTTATTCTCAGCAAAAAAGAAATCTGTCATATTTCAAATGTAATCCTTATCTTGTTGACTAGTCAATAAATCTTCATTTAATCTCCACCCACCACGGGCTGTAAATTCCTTAGAACCCTCAGTCTTTACCACTACTGCGTTATGGTTTGTCCATACCATTTCTTTCATTTCTCCACTTTTTACCAAATTAATAGGTTTTTTATCGCACCATAGCATATCAATTCTAGAATAAGAGCTATGGACTCTTGAGAAATGTGTAAAATCAAGGTTTGCCGGGTTAAATACTCACCATAAATCAAGTAAACATGTGCTTTAACAATACTTTGTAAATTTTTAGATTGTTTTATCAATTCTTTTGGGCAATTCCCTCCTTTCGGGAGTTTTTTTTATCCAACCTGGTTTCCAATACAGTATTACAAAATCCAATCATTTCCAATCCTAATTTAACCTTATCATGTTTTAACAGAACCTTTTTCAAGTCACTGGGTTTTTGTTGGGCGCATAGATATTTGTTAGCGAATATGTTTGCCCATCTATCAGACATACCAGAATAATAAATCTAGCTTTGGGATCTTGATAGTAATATTTCACAGCTGGATTTAACTCATCTATGCATAAATAACTTATTCTGTAACTAATACTATATGCATCTATCTTGCAACCATTGTGGCATCCCACTCTGGCCACAAACTCATCCTGATCATCCTTGCTGATTTTAGATCCATGAGGTCCACATGCCAACGTCACAATCCAATGTTCTGATCACCGAGGGAAAGTTTCTAAGGAAAATGGATCCAGCCACAACTGGGGCATGCATGGTGTACGCCCTGTATTCGCCCTTGTAGGTACCGAATGACTAAAATTGAACAAATGCAAATTGTTAAATAATCTCTTTAATGATATAATAAACAATAATGGCAATTATAAACCATAACATATGTGTAACATATCTCAGTGGTTTCATAGTGAAATTCAATGGAAAATAATACGGGATCCCTTGTGAACTGCCACTGCATACAGCGCATCAACAAACTAAAATGGCGTACAGGCTTTAACAAGCACGCGATACTTAACTCTAACACTAGAGGACTCCACTGATCAGTTTGCAATGCTGGTTTCAACAAGAGACCAACGAGCCGCATGAACAATGAAAGACTGCATTAAGTGTAGGCATTTTATACAGTCAGGCTTTAATGAAAGAATATTATTTCATATCATAATATTATTATATTCTATCAGAGAGCAGACAAATTTAGAAATTGGGGACAGATGTTCTTTCATCTGACCATATAACCTGAGATTCTAAACATGTCAGACCCCTGGTAGAGGTATACAAAGTGGTCTCTAGAAGGTACTTCATTTGTAATCTTTCATTAAAGCATTTCTATTTAAAATTCCTAAAATCAATCTTTCAATTATAATTAACCAATTTTTGCACACAGTTGTCCTTTAAAAGCATTGAGATTACAAAATTAGTATCAGTCACCCATGTCATTACAGTTGTTAGTAGAACATTGCCTGCCCCTCAGAGGTGTAAGTAAATTAACATAAAGAGGGCATTCGAGTTGTATGAGACATAAGAAAATACATCTATCTATGTTAATGGGGAACCCAGAAATACCGTATGCTCAAATATAAGACAACCCAGATTATATGATGACTCAATTTATAAACATTGGATATTTATTTAGAAAATAAGATAACGCCTAAATATAAGACTGCCATATAGGAAAAAAGTTTTACTAAAAAATATTAATTCACAGTTTTTTCATATTTTTTAAAATATATATATAAAAATGATGACTGAAAAATGCATTTCTTGTTTTCACTACCTTTTATTGGTATTTCTAGATTTGCCATTCAGCCGCCAGACTTGGCAATGCATGCCTAAACTTTCCAACCCACCCCTGGCAATTTGCCCCTCAGACTTACCAAAGCATCCCCAGACTTGTCATTCTGCCTTCCGACTTTCTAATGCAGAGGTGTCCAAGTTTGTTTTGCAGTGGGCCACTTCACCGTAAATTTATTTGTGTGTGGGCCGCATTGATGTTTCATTTTGGGGGAAAAAAAATGTGTGTGTGTGTGCGCATGTGTATATATATATATACACACACACACACACGTGGATCTATTCATATATATATATACACACACACACACATGTGGATATACATACATACATACATACACACACACGTTGATATACATACATACACACACACACACACACGTGGATGTACATACATACACACACACGTGGATATACATACACACACATGTGGATATACATACATACATACATACACACACACGTTGATATACATACATACACACACACACACACACGTGGATGTACATACATACACACACACGTGGATATACATACACACACGTGGATATATATACATACACACACACACGTGGATATACATACATACATACACACACGTGGATATACATACATACATACACACACACACGTGGATATACATACATACACACACACACGTGGATATACATACATACATACATACACACACGTGGATATACATACATACATACACACCCACACACGTGGATGTACATACATACATACATACATACATACACACACACACACGTGGCTATACATACATACATACACACACGTGGATATACATACATACACACACACGTGGATATACATACATATATACACACACGTGGATATACATACATACATACATACACACACACACACACACACATATAATTATATATCACAGTAATGATCACTGTGTGAGTATGTCACAGATTCCCCAGCAAAAAAATAAATACTCAAATTAAATGCACACAGTCATTCTTACACCAAGTTACACTTACATACACACACACTCAAATACACACATAGTTGCATTTACATGCACACAGTATCACACTTCCACACACACTCAAATACACACATAGTTGCATTTACACACACACATACACTGAGTCACACTGGTACATACACTAAATCACACTTCCACATACACTGATTCACACTTCCACACACACATAGAGTTTTGCTTCTTTTTTTTTTAAGAAAGAAAAACCCCGTTATTTTCTTTGCAATAAAAAAAAAAACACTCACATTAAATGCACACATTCAACGAACATACACAGACACACATACACAAATACACAGTCACTCTAACACACCATGTTACACTTACATACACACACACTTTTACAATAAAAAAAAAAAGCCATGTTGTTTCCCCTCCCTGCTCGCTTACCTTATATCTGCAGGGAGGGGGATTGTTCCATCTGAGCACCGGGATGTCACTGACACCCGTGCTCCATCGGGGTCAGAGAGCGAAGGGGCGGAGCTTTCTCCCCTGCGTGAGAGGAGAAAGCCCCGTCCACTCGCGCTCTGACTGTGTTGGAGCACCGGGTGTCATTGACATCCCGGTGCGCACTTTGCTGGAGCGGGTGAGAGGTGCAGCTACCGCTGCCACTCTCAGGAGGGCCGCACCTCTCTGGCGGACGGGCCGCATTTGGCCCTCGGGCCGCACGATGGACGCCCGTGTTCTAATGCGTCCCCAGACTTGTTAATCTGCCACATCACCAGACTTGCCAACCTGCCACGCATACTTGCTAACCTATCTCCAGACTACATTTGTCAATCTGCCCCACAGACTTGCTAATCTGAATCTGCCCCCAGACTCTCCAATTTATCCCCATATTGTGCTGCATGGCACTTCTGAGACAGAATGACGGGATGCAGGGCCGGCCTTAGGGGTGTGTGACCTGTGCGAGCGCACAGGGCGCAACACTCCAGGGGACGCCCTCCCGGAAAAAAAAAAAGTAAAAAAAAAAAAAAGCCGGTAGAGGCACTGGATTGGGGAGATCAAAAGATCCCCCCTCACCAGCCCTCTGCTCGGCATGCTCTGCTAGATCCCAGGAGGGGGCGGAGCTAACCGGCTGAGCGGTGTAGCTCCGCCCCCACCCTGTGAAGCAGAGCAGCATCTGCTTCACGGGGAGCCACTGGCAGCATGAGAAAGTGCTGCTCGGCTCCTCATGCCTGCATTAAGCATGGGGAGCCCGAGCAGCACCTTCTCTTGCTGACCTGGGCTCCCCGTAATGCAGACTGTGCTCTGCTTCACAGGGTGGGGGCGGGGCTACACCGCTCAGCCGGTTAGCTCCGCCCCCTCCTGGATACAACTTTGCAGGCAAAGGTAGGGGAGGGGGGAGAGAGGCAGAACAGGGGTTAGGGGGGAGACAGAACAGGGGCAGGGGGGGGGGGAGAGAGAGCCAGAACAGTGGATGGGGGAGAGCCAGAACAGTGGATGGGGGAGAGACAGAACAGGGGATGGGGGAGAGACAGAACAGGGGATGGGGGAGAGACAGAACAGGGGATGGGGGAGAGACAGAACAGGGGAGGGGTGAGAGAGACAGACAGAACAGGGGCAGGGGGTGAGACAGAACTGAGGGAGAGAGATAACAGGGGGAGGGGGAAGAGACAGAACAGGGGAGGGGTGAGAGAGACAGACAGAACAGGGGCAGGAGGGAGAGACAGAACTGGGGGGGGGAGAGAGATAACAGGGGGAGGGGGGAGAGAGAGAGACAGACAGAACAGGGGCAGGGGGAGAGACAGAACTGAGGGAGAGAGAGAAAACAGGGGGAGGGGGGGGAGAGAGAGAGACAGAACAGGGGGAGTTTGGGACAGAACAGGGGACGGGGGGGGGGGAGAGCCAGAACAGGGGACGGGGGGAGAGAGAGAGACAGACATGGCAAGGAAGAGGAAAGGGAAAAACATGGGAAGGGAGAGAGACACATACATAGGGGGGTGAAAGAGACGGGGGGCGCCACGGGGGAAGCCCGCATTCCGTCATAGAAGCCCCAGCAGAAGTGTCAGGTAGCATCATAGGATGTCTGAAAACATCTATTGGTTGCCTGTGAGGAGGATCCAGGTCCCATGCAGTTCTGATATAAAACAGAGCATTTGCTCTGAAAACAACCTTGTCTTCTATTTGAGCAAATATGGTAGTATGTGTCTACACAAGAACTAAAACTTTTTTTTTGCCAAAATAATTAGATTAGATAATTGTAGATACAATGCATTCTCTTTCTACCCAACAAGTCATAGGGTATATAACCTGGCCCATGTGGATCAGCCACCTACTGCAATTGCTTACTCAGCTGAAAGTGTCAGTGCCCATACTCATAGCTTTGTATGCAAAAGCATATATGAGTTTATGTTTATAACCAGGGCTGGCGAGCAGCACTTACTGAGCTCCGTGCGTGTTTTACACACAGATCTCATCTTGCGGCTCCTGGGGAAGCAGACTACGCTCAGAACAGAAATGGGGGGGGGGGCAGAAATTGGGGGTAGAGAACAGAAATTGGGGGAGGAAGGGGGGAGAGAACATAAATTGGAGGACGAGGGGGGAGAGAACAGAATATGGGGGAGGAGGGGGAGAGAACAGAAGTTGGGGAGGGGGGGGAGAGAACAGAAATTGGGGGAGGAGGGGGGAGAGAACAGGGGAGGGGAGAAAACAGAGATGGAGAGGAGGGGTAGAGAAAAGAAACGGGGAAAACAGAGGAAGAGGGGGAGAGAATGGAGATCGGGGTAGGAGGGGAAGAGAACAGAGATGGGGGCGAGAACAGAGGAGAAGGGGTGAGAACAGATGGGGAGGAGAGGAAGAGAACAGAAGAGGGGGGAGAAAACAGATGAGAGGAGGGGGAGAACAGAGATGGGGAGGAGGGGGAGAGGGAAACGGATTTGGGGAAGGAGAGATACGAGATATGGGGAGAGGGAAAGAGATATGGAAGAGGGAAGATATATAAGTGATATTGTGAGAGGGGGGAGAGGGAGAGTCATGGGATTGTAGGGGGAGGGGGGGGGGGCACCAAAATGCACCTTCGCCTGTGTAGAAAAAATCCTTCCAACGGCCCTGTGCATAACCTATACCTATATGCCCCATGTGATTGCCTAGTGAGGTCAGAAGAGATAATTGGGTTGCTAGGTTGTTGAATATGTAATTAAAAATCACAGTTAAAGCCAGAGAGAAGTGCTATAGATGAACAAGATCTGCTTTTCTCCTGTTTTAGGATGTGGGATTCTATTACTATACCAACTGATAAGCTCTTGTTACCTGTTTCTACAAAATGTCCTTCCCATAGCTTTACTATTTACCTTTCTGTTCCATTATGTACAGTTATAGTTCCCTACTGATCAACAACTGGGACTGTTTTTGATAAAGGTCCTTCCTCCACTCAGGGATGAAACTAGGAATCACTAGGTCCCACAAATGCATAAACTGTGCTCACTTAGGTGAGAGGTGTGCTCCCAACCACAGATGCAACCACTTAATACAACCAGTGCCATATATCTGCCACTATCCAATGTACCATATGCATGACCTCACTTTCAATTCCACACTACTATGTACAGTGAGGGAAAAAGGTGTTTGATCCCGTGCTGATTATGAACGTTTGCCCGCTGACAAAGAAATGATCAATCTATAATTTTAATGGTAGGTGTATTTTAACAGTGAGAGACATAAATCCAGAAAAACACATGGCAAAAAAGTTATAAATTGATTTGCATGTCAGTGAGTGAAATAAGTATTTGACCCTTTCGACTTAGTACTTGGTGGCAAAACCCTTGTTGGCAATTACAGAGGTCAGACGTTTCATGTAGTTGGCCACCAGGTTTGCACACATCTCAGGAGGGATTTTGTCCCACTGCTCTTTGCAGATCCTCTCCAAGTCATTAAGGTTTTGAGGCTGACATTTGGCAACTCGAACCTTCAGCTCCCTCCACAGTTTTCTATGGGATTAAGGTCTGAAGACTGGCTAGGCCACTTTAGGACCTTCATGTGCTTCTTCTTGAGCTACTCCTTTGTTGTCTTGGCTGTGTGTTTTAGGTCATTGTCATGCTGGAATACCCATCCACGACCCATTTTCAATGCCCTGGCTGGGGGATGGCCAAGATTTGACGGTACATGGCCCCATCCATCGTCCCTTTGATGCGGTGCAGTTGTCCTGTCCCCTTAGAAGAAAAACACCCCCAAAGCATAATGTTTCCACATCCATGTTTGACGGTGGGGATGGTGTTCTTGGGGTCATAGGCAGCCTTCCTCCTCCTCCTCCAAACAATTGAGTTGATGCCAAAGAGCTTGATTTTAGTCTCATCCGACCACAACACTTTCACCCAGTTCTCCTCTGAATCATTCAGATGTTCATTGGCAATCTTCACATGGGCCTGTACATGTGCTTTCTTGAGCAGTGGGACCTTGTGGGTGCTGCAGGATTTCAGTCCTTCATGGCGTAGTGTGTTACCAATTGTTTTCTTGGTGACTATGGTCCCAGCTGCCCTTCAGATCATTAACAAGATCCTCCCATGTAGTTCTGGTAGATTCCTCACCGTTATCATGATCACTGAAACTCCACAAGGTGAGATCTTGCATGGAGCCCCAGACCAAGGGAGACTGACAGTTATTTTGTGTTTCTTTCATTTGCGAATAATCGACAAGCTGCTTGCCGATGGTCTTGTAGCCCATTCCAGCCTTGTGTAGGTCTACAGTCTTGTCCCTGACATCCTTGGACAGCTCTTTGGTCTTGACCATGGTGGAGAGTTTGGAATCTGATTGATTGATTGCTTCTGTGGACAGGTGTCTTTTATACAGGTAACAAGCTGAGATTAGGAGCAATCTCTTAATGGGAGTTCTCCTAATCTGTGCTCGTTATATGTATAAAAGACACCTGGGAGCCAGAAAACTTGCTGGGATCAAATACTTATTTCACTCACTGACATGCAAATCAATTTATAACTTTTGTGACATGCGCTTTTCTGGATTTTTTTTTGTTATTCTGTCTCTCACTGTTAAAATATACCTACCATTAAAATTATAGACTGATTATTTCTTTGTCAGTGGGCAAACGTTCAAAATCAGTAGGGGTTCAAATACTTTTCTCCCTCACTGTATGATCCAGCTTTCACACTGCCTTGTCTGCTCTAAATCACTTTCCACAGTGCCATGTCTATCGTACATCACAAAAGCTAATATTGTCCCACAGTGCTTTCCCGGTGCCATTTCCCCCAGCTCACTTTCCACAGTGCCATTTTGCTCCACATCACTTTCCACACTGACATTTCTGCCACACATAACTTTCCATAGTATATGTGCCTGTGAAAAGCTTAGCACACCGATATTGTTTCATGTATTGAAGAATCAGGGATGGCAGGTTTACGTTTTCTTGGATCTTACAGATGCACCATATTCCTTTTTCACTAATTCTATAATCTGCTTTATTTTTTTTTTGATGTGTCAAGTACTATGTTAATTTAGTGTAGCTTATTTTACATTTTCTTGTCCCATTTTCACAATTTCACACAGGATTTGACATGTTTTCACTATGGGGGATGGAATACTTAGGGTTTCCTGGGGAACTCATTCTTCTTCGTCCAGCTATTTTACAATTATAGAACTCATAAAGGCATTCTGAAAGTATAAATTAATCATAGCTCTGGAGCCATCAGTGCATGTGGTGTCATAATAGGTCATGTAAGTGTATGGAATGTACACAAGCAAAGCCACTGCATTGGAGGATCTGGTAATCTCACTATCTTAACACTGGCATGGTATCCATAAAAGTGTGATCTCCTTCAGGTAGGAAATGGAATTGAATCTATACAGGTTTCTTCATTGCTTCATTATTCCAATTGCTTTGAGCACAACAGACCAGCAGAGCATCTATCAGGGGACACAGCGGGTACCACAGCAAAGGCCCAGAACCTCTTACCATTTACCTGCTGTATCCTGGCTGAACTGTCCCGGACCAGTAGTCAATCCGTCTGGCACAGCAGCATAACATGTTGTTGCTCTGAGGTCAGTGGTAATACTGCGCTGCCGGGTGTTTTGACTAAAAAGACAGTGATCCGAGGTAATTATATCTAACATCCAGTGGCGTACTTACCGTTAGTGCACAGGTGCGACCGGACCCGTCACTCCGACCGTCCTGTGACCCCTGCAAAAAAAAAGTGTGGGCAAACAGGGCAGCTGCCCAGGGCTCCCGCTGCCCGTGTGACTGTCTCACATGGACCGGCTTTTCTTCACAGCCGTCGGAAGTGACAATGTGAGCAGACCTCCGACGAGCAGCAACCTGGTAAGTACTGGGAAGGGCATTTGGCAGTGCAAATAACGGGTAAAATAACTGGCAAATGGGCAATATGAGTGGCAAATAGGCAATATGAGTGGCAAATGGGCAGAATAACACTGGCAAATGGGCAAAATGAGTGGCAAATGAGCAGAATAACACTGGCAAATGGGCAATAGGAATGGCAAATGGGCAGAATAACACTGGCAAATGGGCAAAATGAGTGGCAAATGAGCAGAATAACACTGGCAAATGGGCAATAGGAATGGCAAATGGGCATAATAACACTGGCAAATGGGCAAAATGAGTGGCAAATGAGCAGAATAACACTGGCAAATGGGCAAAATGAGTGGCAAATGAGCAGAATAACACTGGCAAATGGGCAATAGGAGTGGCAAATGGGCAGAATAACACTGGCAAATGGGCAGAATAACACTGGCAAATGGGCAAAATGAGTGGCAAATGAGCAGAATAACACTGACAAATGGGCAATATGAGTGGCAAATGGGCAGAATAACACTGGCAAATTGGCAGAATAACACTGGCAAAATATGAGTGGCAAATGGGCAAAATATGAGTGGCAACTGGGCAAAATATGATTGACAAATGGGCAAAACAACAGTGGCAAATGCACAAATAATGAGTGGCAAATAGGCAAAATAACAGTGGCAAATGGGCAAAATATGACTGGCAAATGAAGGTTAAAATGTGACTGGCAAATGATAGACAAAATAATACTGGCTATGGCATATTTATAAGCAGGTTAATAGTGGCATATTCATGGAGAAAATGGCTGTGGCATATCAATTGGCAATCTGAATGTCTGGCTGTGGCATATTAATGGTCAGGCTAATTTTGCCATAATGGGCAAATTGGCTGTGGCATATTAATGAGCATATTGGCTGTGGCCAAAGTGATACTGTGGCATGTTCTGTGGGGCAAAATAACATGTACTATGGGGGAAAGTGACACTGTGGCATGTTCTGCAGGAGCAGTTCAGTGGGACAAAGTGACACTGTGGTATGTTCTGGCGGGCAAATTTACACTGTGGCATGCCAAATCGTGTGGGTGCCATATGAGTACAAGCCAAGTGCTGTGGATACTGTATAGTGCTGTGTTAAGACCTTTAGGTGCAATGTGGGTGCAGAGGAACGTAATAAAAATAAGAAATTAACAATTTTTCAATAACATTTTTATTACATATGAAAATAGTTGAATATAATATTAAAATGTTCATATAAGTATACATGCAGCTCATTATATACATATATTTGGGGTCCACCTCAAGCTTTTCAAAAGGCTGGAAATATTTTAATGTTTTTTTTGTGGTCAGAAAAGTAATATTACTTTACTGAGAGGGTAGTGGATGCATCTTCCAGTAGAAGTGGTAGAGGTTAATATAGTGAAGGTGTTTAAGCGTGCATGGGATAGGCAGAAAACTAGCATAGATATAAGACAAGGCCAGGCACAAAGCAGAACAGTTGGGAGGCATGTAAGTGGCATTTCTGGGGTGGAGTTGCATGGTTGGGTCGGGGGGCCCCAGGGCAATTTTTGCACCGGGGCCCGGTAGTTTCTAGTTACGCCTCTACTAACATCCAGGTATTGAGCCTCAAGATTTGAGCAGCTATAATGTCAAAAGCATGCAGGATAGAAATACCCATCTCTCATATATTTCTGGGGGCCTGGAAATCAAGCTATAGTAGTAGTGTCTGCCACCAAAAAGAAAAACCAATCAGGGGTTATTTAGTAGAATTGTTGCCCACTTTACATGTCTCCCTGAGTTAGTCAGGCTGTTCTCTGAAGGTTGCATGGACATGGAGCATCTGGAGAGGCCCTTAATGGGCTAATAAAGTGAATATTCCCCTCCTAATGTGCAGGGCAGATGTTTCTTTAAGGTTCGTTAAAGTGAAATTCTCTTGTGTGTATTCAAACTTCTCCAGTAACAGAGCATCAGGAACACACAACTAGCTTTCCACGGAAGCAGCTAAAGATAGCTGGTTAGAATAATGAGAGTGGTTGGCACCCATACTTACCTACCCAGTAAGGACGCAATCATTGATGTCAGTGTTGTTGGTTCCTCGTGGCATTTAGAGTTAGGGGTTGTCTATGGTTCCGGGGGCAACTGTGCAAGGTCTTAGTATAGGTACCAGAATTTGCCTTCCTTTATCCACAAATGTGATGACATCTTGATTATCAATTCTAGAGCCAACCTTTATCTCCAGTTACCGGATTCGGAATAACCTGTTGGTAGGGAGAAGGGCAAAAGTAGTTTATGATGCTAATTCCATGTTCTTTCTGCCACAAACCATGAGTGCAATCTGTCTAAATCCTATTCTCACAGCTTGGAAGCACAATATAGAGAGAGACGTGCTCCCAGCTTCTTTCTACGTAACTCCTTTTAGGCACAATCCTTTTGCTACACTCTCCAATGTTTGGAAGAGAGGACTATTTGGGAAGCGTATGAATATATCTAGAATAATAAAAATAAAAAATGGCTTGTAATGCTCCTGTGTCATCCAAAGGGTTAAAATGTTCTCCAGTGTGTTTCCGTCGTCACAATGGTACAACTGTAATATCCCTGTCTTCACACAAGGAAGCCTGATTAACCTGCTTGCACGCCCAATTATCTCTTTTATTCCAGTCCCAAGTGTTGGCACATTTAGAAGTCCAGACTTCCTTAGCTGAAAATAAACAGAGAGAAAATAAACATACACAGCTGAGTGTGACAAAGAGACCTGAGCATGGAATGTCCTGGAGCATTGTGATCCGGCCTTAGTGTGCACTAATACAAGTAGTAACAGTGTCCTAATTAAGCACTACCAACCAGCGCTGATAATTCACTATAATACCATGTTAGAAATGGTTTTATTTGACTGGGTTATAACAAAGCATTTGTATTAACATAACAACGCACACTATGAAGGGTTCTTGTTCAAACCTGCCCATTTGGTACAGAGTTTATAAACACGTATCCCAAATCTCTGGCGTGACTAATATTTTAAGGTGAGCTTCTCATGGTCTGAGACATAATACAATAGCACAGGCCAGGGGTAGCAACCTTCGGCACTCCAGGTGTTATGGACTATTTTCCCCTTGATGCTTTGCCAACATTACAGCTGTAAGAACATTACTATATGTTCTCCTCTAATGAATGCATGCTTTTGATATTTAAAACACCCTAGCCCAGAGTTTGCTTTCTTCCTGGCCCATTTCTTTTGTTATTCACAGACCTGTACCCCTACTCTCACCTATTTATAATCCTCTTTTGTCTGCCGAAAGTTCTTGCCTTTCCTCTGCCACATCCTTTGAAACCTAGACCTTCCGCCAACTTCTCATGAAAGTAAAGACCACTCGTTGCCAAGCCTTGATAAGCACACTGGGGGCCACTCACTAAAAGGTGAGATGAGGTGAGTTGAGCTGAGATGAACATTTCATCTCACCATTGTAACTATACATTGTGCAGGGAAAAACCTGGTGAGCTTCCTCCGCTAAGCAAACTCACCAGGATTGTCCCTGCACAATGTATAGTTAAATTGGTGAGAAAATATGTTCATCTCACATCAACTCTCCTCATCTCACCTAAACTCACTTGCAACTCACCTTTTAGCGAATAGCCCAAAATGTCTTTAAGTTGAAAGACTTAAAAAAATAATAATAATAGTGGCTATTAAGCAGTTATTCAGTGTGCAGAGGAAAGGTGGGACCTCAAAGACCCCACACATGTGTGAGCGATGAGTACCCTCCCTGATTGGTTGACTGCTTTCCTGAGATGTAAACCCACTGTGTGTGTATGTGAAGGGTGAATGATTTAACTTTGAGTTTGAAAACTTAACGTGGTATTTAACTATTTCACTTTTTGTTTTTGTCATAAACGAAAAAGTTAGATGCCACTTTACGTTTTGAAATTCAAAGTTAAACTCCAAAGTTTAAGAACTGGTGCTTTGAGGATTCCTCTATTTTGACCTAAATCAGAAAAAAAAAAAAAAATTCCCCCATTTAGCTGAACTGGAAAAATATTCCAACTCGACTACTTTGGCCTTAAGTCTAAAATTCGCTTCTCATTCTGTGCAATTCTCTCTTAACGTAAATAATGTCCATTGTTTTAGTTAAACTACATTATAGATTAAGAGTAAAATATTTAAATGGGTTTGCCCTAACACCTTGTAAACAAATCCGTACAATGAGTAGTTCTTTATTTACAGAAGTTAATTTGCATTCTATATCTTCACTTAATAAGCCTTGGCATTGAAGATAAAGAACAATTGTGGGGCAAAGCTGTGATAGTGGAACAATCACCATGGAAACCAATGAAATGTTCCTGCTGATAGCTCCAGTTCTAGAAGCTTTCCTCATGCTTGCTCTTTATAAATAACCACCCTTGTTAAAGTTATAAACTATTTAAACTTTAATGTAAAATCCAATCATTAACAAAGTTAAAATCATCCCAGTAATCATATTAATTAGAAAATACATATTCTGAATAATAACAAAATACACCCCACAAATTATACTCTCCTTTCTTGTTGGAATTCTACCCAAAATTATATTTTTTGATGATTAGTTTGTAAATTTTGCTAATCAGCTTAGTAATCCTTGAAGTATTTTATATCCACGTATTTATTGAATTTTCAGTTTAGTGTATTTATATACATACATTTTTATGGATTATACAATCAATATTTTTGCTTTTTATCTAAAGGACATAAGGGATTCGTGGATGTGCTTTATTTCAGAGAGAGATGTATCACAAGAGTTGTTATCTTTGTGTATCCTGGGCATGGATCTGCGTTGCTTATGTTATGTGAAAATTGGTTGTTAACAACAATACTGTGAGGATTCTTTTCCCATGGTCATAAACCTGTCATGTCGGTTTTGTTTGCGTACATTTTCGGTTCCTTTGTTGCAGCTGGTGTTATTTAAATTGACGACAATGTTCTATACTTTGGATCAAAATGAAGAAACTTGTCACACTGTGAAGAAAATGTAATCCATGTAACCGCCCAATGATCGTAAGTGCCACTTTAAAATCGTACATATATATATTAATATAGGTATGACATGTTAAGTCAACATGTAAAATGCTTATTGCTTATTTGCTTATTCAACACCCATAACATTTCTAAGTCTGGCTGTCATTCACTACAACCGTCCAGTGTCCACCACAGACACGATGATGGCATTTACCCTGCTCCTGGCTAGGAGGTAGCCATGACTGGCCACTAACTGTAGGGAGCATGTTCAATAGGATCATGTCCATATGGAGGGGATGTGTCACCCTCAGTGCCAATTAGCCATGACGTCCGTTACCGTATCGTTTTTTTTCCGGCCTGCTTTAGATGCTTACTATATACGTATCAGAAGATTGGAGGAACTCTCTGGAGAGTGATGTTCCTTGGATGGATGAAGGTGCCTGACAGGAGTGCCATGTTGTTTGCCAATCAAGTTAGGCAAGGTGTTAAGTAAGAGCAAGAGGGCTGGGGTAAGACCTTTTGCAGCCCTTTGATGATACACACATACAGACACACACAGTGTCTCACATGAACAGTCACACATATAAACAGTCACATACACACACAGACACGGTTGACGTAAAAGAGCTACAATATCAATAGAGCTGTCAATATGCAAGTCCCCTGCTCTTTTTATTGCTGTGGAGCACTGTGATACACCCATTTCTTACACTTTGCTTGCTCACGCACACACACTTACACTCTGCCGCTCATACAAAGACACACACAGGGCCGCCATTGGGGGATGACAGGCGATTTTCTTTATCAACTTAAATTCTTATGTATCATTCTCTTAATATTTATTACCTTAATGAAATAATAGTCATTCTGCTTTGCAGGTGCCAGTCTAGACTCACATCACAATTCTGGTGTCATGCTAACTGATGCTATGACCACTGAAACCCACAATGCAATAGAACGGCTCTGTGGCAAACTATCCATGGGACTGATGTGTGCAACAATGGCTTCATTTAGACTCAAATGATGTCATACTCTGTAATGCAATAGTATTAGTGATGTCTAGGGGGCTAATTGATTGTAGGTCTATCATATTCTATTACAGCACTTACAACCCGATGAAGATAATTAATTCTGGGCCAATCAATATACTGTCAGGCACACTTTATACGCGATTGTGGCTGAAGCCTTCCCTAGGCAGCACCTGTCATGTCGGTATAAATCAGATCAAGACTCCTGACAAATATTAACGTCCATGAAGAAAGGCGTCAGAGACTCTACAGGGCGAAGAACAGGCTTTTCCTACTCATAAATATCCCATTTCATGTGTCTTAAATAAAGTTTGTGCTTTTTAAATAGTTAATCAAGAAGTGACTTTTATTTTTGATGCAAACTATGAATCTGAGCATCCCAGTCCCACATTAATATTAAAGAGACTGTACCACCTAAATATTATTATTTACTGTGCATGTAGAGGATAAAAAATGATTGACAACGATCTATAAATTGTGTTAGCAAAACTGCAAGCAAATGTCTAAATTAGGAAATGTGTTTAAAAATGTGTCTGTGAAGTCACTTGTTTATGACATCACCTGTGGCCTGATATGCAAATGAACTTCTTTTCAATTGGAAATGTTTCATATTAAAGCAACATTTTCTCCTAATCTAGGCATTTGCATGCAATTTTGCTGACACAATATATGGATCATTTTCAATCATCCCAGATGAAGCAAACACCAAAACAGTACTTTTTGTTCCTGGCCACCGATTGCCAGGGACACAATGGCAGAGACCCAATCTGTATCTTAATAGACCCTTTGGATGTCTGGCAAAACATTGCAAGACTTCCCGACATCACATGTGACATCACAGAGGTGTGGCCGAACCAGGAAGTTCAGCAATATGTAGCCGGTGCTCCCTTTGAGTCCCTGCCTCCGAGCACAGCTCATCACAAAGAGCTATTAAACGCTGGACGTGCTATGCCTTCCTAACATCTTTTCGGACCTATAAATTAGGATGGCATAGAACATCCTAGTGTCACAAAGGGGTTAAGTGTGGTAGGCACAGGGCCGGCGCCACCAGTAAGGCGACCTAGGCAGCTGCCTAGGGCGCATCTTAGCTGGGGGCGCCGGAACCCTGCTTCAAAAAAAAAAATCCTCCCCCTTACTTACCTCGTCGCTGCTGCTGCTGTGTCTCTGGTGCTGGCCCGCCTGTGGCTGAGAGGGAAGCGTTGTGCGCTCCCCTCCAGCCAATGCGCATTCAGTAAAGTTTTTTTTTTTAAAACAAAATTTATTGAATGCGCATTGGCTGGAGGGGAGCGCACAACGCTTCCCTCACAGCCACGGACGGACCTGCACCAGAGACAGAGCAGCAGCGACGATGTAAGTAAGGGAAGGTTAATATGCCAGGATTTAGGATGATTAAGTAATATTGTGGGGGAAAGTCCTGGCATATTGGGTGGCTAAGTCCTGGCATATTTTGGGGGGCTAAGTCCTGGCATATTTTGGGGCAAAGTCCTGGCATATTGGGTGGCTAAATCCTGGCATATTGTGGGGCAAAATCCTGTGATATTGAGGGGCATAATACTGGGATAATGAGGGGCATAATCCTGGGATATTGGGTGGCATAATCCTGGGACATTGAGGGGCATAATCCTGGCACATTGAAGGGCATAATCCTGGGATATTGAGGGGAATAATCCTGGCATATTGGGTGGCTAAATCCTGGCATATTGAGGGGCATAATCCTGGGATATTGTGGGGAATAATCCTGGCATATTGGGTGGCTAAATCCTGGCATATTGTGGGGCATAATCCTGGAATATTGAGGGGAATAATCCTGGCATATTGGGTGGCTAAATCCTGGCATATTGAGGGGCATAATCCTGGGATATTGTGGGGAATAATCCTGGCATATTGGGTGGCTAAATCCTGGCATATTGAGGGGCATAATACTGGGATATTGTGGGGAATAATCCTTGCATATTGGGTGGCTAAATCCTGGCATATTGTGGGGCATAATCCTGGGATATTGAGGGGAATAATCCTGGCATATTGGGTGGCTAAATCCTGGCATATTGTGGGGCATAATCCTGGGATATTGAGGGGAATAATCCTGGCATATTGAGGTTCATAATCCCTGGATAATGAGGTGCATAATCCTGAGATATTGTGGGGAATAATCCTGGCATATTGGGTGGCTAAATCCTGGCATATTGTGGGGCATAATCCTGGGATATTGAGGGGAATAATCCTGGCATATTGGGTGGCTAAATCCTGGCATATTGAGGGGCATAATCCTGGGATATTGTGGGGAATAATCCTGGCATATTGGGTGGCTAAATCCTGGCATATTGAGGGGCATAATCCTGGGATATTGTGGGGAATAATCCTGGCATATTGGGTGGCTAAATCCTGGCATATTGTGGGGCATAATCCTGGGATATTGAGGGGAATAATCCTGGCATATTGGGTGGCTAAATCCTGGCATATTGTGGGGCATAATCCTGGGATATTGAGGGGAATAATCCTGGCATATTGAGGATCATAATCCTGGGATAATGAGGGGCATAATCCTGGGATATTGTGGGGAATAATCCTGGCATATTGGGTGGCTAAATCCTGGCATATTGGGTTGCTAAATCCTGGCATATTGGGTGGCTAAATCATGGCATATTGTGGGGCATAATCATGGGATATTGAGGGGCATAATCCTGGCATATTTGGTGGCATAATCCTGGGACATTGAGGAGCATAATCCTGCGATATTGAGGGGAATAATCCTGGCATATTGGGTTGCTAAATCCTGGCATATTGGGTGGCTAAATCATGGCATATTGTGGGGCATAATCCTGGGATATTGAGGGGCATAATCCTGGCATATTTGGTGGCATAATCCTGGGACATTGAGGAGCATAATCCTGGGATATTGAGGGGAATAATCCTGGCATATTGGGTGGCTAAATCCTGGCATATTGGGGGGCATAATCCTGGGATATTGTGGGGAATAATCCTGGCATATTGGGTGGCATAATCCTGTGACATTGAGGGGCAGAATCCTGGGACATTGAGGGGCATAATCCTGGGATATTGAGGGGAATAATCCTGGCATATTGAGGGGCATAGTCCTGGGATATTGTGGGGAATAAACCTGGCATATTGGGTGGCTAAATCCTGGCATATTGTGGGGCATAATCATGGGATATTGAGGGGAATAATCCTGGCATATTGGGTGGCTAAATCCTGGCATATTGAGGGGCATAATCCTGGGATATTGTGGGGAATAATCCTGGCATATTGGGTGGCTAAATCCTGGCATTTTGAGGTGCATAATCCTGGGATATTGAGGGGAATAATCCTGGCATATTGGGTGGCTAAATCCTGGCATATTGAGGGGCATAATCCTGGGATATTGTGGGGAATAATCCTGGCATATTGGGTGGCTAAATCCTGGCATATTGAGGGGCATAATCCTGGGATATTGTGGGGAATAATCCTGGCATATTGGGTGGCTAAATCCTGGCATATTGTGGGGCATAATCCTGGGATATTGAGGGGAATAATCCTGGCATATTGAGGTTCATAATCCTGGGATAATGAGGGGCATAATCCTGGGATATTGTGGGGAATAATCCTGGCATATTGGGTGGCTACATCCTGGCATATTGTGGGGCATAATCCTGGGATATTGAGGGGAATAATCCTGGCATATTGGGTGGCTAAATCCTGGCATATTGACGGGCATAATCCTGGGATATTGTGGGGAATAATCCTGGCATATTGGGTGGCTAAATCCTGGCATATTGAGGGGCATAATCCTGGGATATTGTGGGGAATAATCCTGGCATATTGGGTGGCTAAATCCTGGGATATTGTGGGGCATAATCCTGGGATATTGAGGGGAATAATCCTGGCATATTGGGTGGCTAAATCCTGGCATATTGTGGGGCATAATCCTGGGATATTGAGGGGAATAATCCTGGCATATTGAGGATCATAATCCTGGGATAATGAGGGGCATAATCCTGGGATATTGTGGGGAATAATCCTGGCATATTGGGTGGCTAAATCCTGGCATATTGGGTTGCTAAATCCTGGCATATTGGGTGTCTAAATCATGGCATATTGTGGGGCATAATCCTGGGATATTGAGGGGCATAATCCTGGCATATTTGGTGGCATAATCCTGGGACATTGAGGAGCATAATCCTGGGATATTGAGGGGAATAATCCTGGCATATTGGGTGGCTAAATCCTGGCATATTGGGGGGCATAATCCTGGGATATTGTGGGGAATAATCCTGGCATATTGGGTGGCATAATCCTGTGACATTGAGGGGCAGAATCCTGGGACATTGAGGGGCATAATCCTGGGATATTGAGGGGAATAATCCTGGCATATTGAGGGGCATAGTCCTGGGATATTGTGGGGAATAATCCTGGCATATTGGGTGGCTAAATCCTGGCATATTGTGGGGCATAATCATGGGATATTGAGGGGAATAATCCTGGCATATTGGGTGGCTAAATCCTGGCATATTGAGGGGCATAATCCTGGGATATTGTGGGGAATAATCCTGGCATATTGGGTGGCTAAATCCTGGCATTTTGAGGGGCATAATTCTGGGATATTGAGGGGAATAATCCTGGCATATTGGGTGGCTAAATCCTGGCATATTGTGGGGCATAATCCTGGGATATTGAGGGGATAATAATATGATAATGGGGGGGCTGGCAATTTTTATTTTGCCTAGGGCGGCAAAAATCCTTGCAACGGCCATGGGTAGGCATTGCCACTGATGCAAGGTACGTCAGCTTAATGACTGAATGTTTGGTTAACTAAACTTTAAACAGGACATGAGTTGAAATGTTTTTTTTTTTTTTTTTTTATTAGATGCTTTATATGTTTTTATTTTCAGTGTGAGTTGCTTTGTTATACCTTTTTCATACATTTCTAGTCAAACTTTGGGAGAAATTCTACATTGATGATCTGGACAAAAATTATTTAAAAACAATAATAAGGTAAACACCCCCCAAAACCCTAATCCAACTATTATTGGTTTAAAATGTCAGCTCGATTGTCTATATTTGTTTTAGGATGGAATGATCCTTTATAATCCAATTGTCTGTGGTGCATTTAGAATACCTGCACTGGCATCTAGCTATGACCAAAAATAATGGATGATTATTTTTTTTTGTAAATTTTCCCACATGTAAATCCAATCACTGAAAGGTTCTTTAAATACATGCTGACCTCTAAATGAATAACACACAAAAGGTAAAAATAACTTTTACTTGTGAGTAGTGGCTATCTTTATATACATATACCAAGAGGTGAAAAGTCCACAGTCCTATTTAAGCTTATGAATAGGTCGGAAATTGTGACTGAAGGACAGGGCAGTTTATACATATCTTTTTTTAGTAGTAGTAATGTGTTTAAGCCAAGGCTTAACAAACATATGTCATTGGAGACGCCTATGTTTTTTTTTTTTTTTACACAGTGCTCTATTTATGTACTTCTTGCCTGGCTCCTAAAAAACAAATTGGCTTCACAATAGGTTTGCCTGGCTCACAAATCATAAAAAACATTTGGCAACATCTAGCTTTTCGAACTGTGGTTCATTGCTTCAGTCCTGCATTCCTTCCGAGCCAAATATATAACCAGTTTGCCAACTTGCTCTTTTTTAAAAAAAATTTGATCTTTGACCATATTTAAAGTCTGATAAAGTTTATTTCTGAAGCATCACATAAGACAGGTTCTACAGAAAAAAGATAAGTGTTAGCTAGGGATTCAGAAAGTGCATATAAAATGATTAAACTATTAGGGAAATTCCATCAAAAAAGAGACTTGCCAATGTCTTAAGTTCCAACTGTAAGAAGGCTGGAATACTGAATTTATACACCCAATAAATTCAATTAAATGCATTGGGTGAGTTTTCTTCTTAATGGAATTACCTTAAAGGTTTAATCCTTTTACATATGCTCAATGAAAGCTTTTTGCAAATAAAGGTTTTACTGACTTCAAATTGTTTGTACAATTCTGGATCTTTTGTGGGTTGAATTAAATGTTAAATAGACATTTGCCTGCTTTGTTCAGTGCTATACATTTAAATTAATTGGCCAAACTGCAATTTCATTAAGGAGATGACTTTGAAAATCCATGTCGTGGAAGATTAGATGACCCCTTATTAAACAGAGAAAAACCCCAAAAGCAAAAAGTAACATGACTGATTTAAAAATACTTTTGAACTCTGTTCTTTGCATACACTGTTGAGAAAATACTAAAAGGGGAGTTCCCCCACTTCTTTTGTGTATGTTGTAAATGTTTGTAATATATTTTGAAATTCACTTATTTATTTTCAGTTCTCCTCTATTTTTACATTGAATATAATTTCACAGGGGTCTCTAAATTCAGTGACAATAAATAGGGAGGGCTTGGAGAGATTTTTTTTTTATACTATATATCTTTATTTGGATTTATTCGGTTATAAACTAATCTTGTGTCAATGTGTCATAGCAACTGCAACAGATATATTACACTGTATTTGCAGTTTTTAGGAGATAGGAAAAGGTGAGGGAAAGTAATTATTTTTGTTTACATGATACAGAATTTATCTAAACTATTTTCTCAGGCACTTTAGGTGGAACTGTCCCTTTAAATGTGAGTGGCACACTGCCATGGATTACTTCCTTGTGGAATATTATGTTCTTTAAATTTGTTTGCCATGTTGACATTTGGATGAAGCCTTATTAAATGGAAAGAATACCAAAACTAAAGTTTAATCAAGGAAACAGTCACTTAAAAGCCCTTTGAACACTGTTCTGTCTGTACTGTTCAGAAGATATTAAACAGGGATTAACTCATCGCAAATGGACGTTTATATATACATCTACAATAGAATGGTCTTTGAGGACCATGCACTCGCACCAGCCGACTCCCTGAATAAGACTCTGTCTCAAAACGATGCTAAATTTCGGGAGAATGCTCAGAGCACTTCCAGGGCAAATGATCGCCGTGTTAATGAATCACAGTGATCATATGCTTTGTCTCAGGCATTTGAAAAAAAAAATCCAGATAAAAGGTTCTAATGTGCTAATACTACAGTGCTGACATCTTATGTCTGTCTCACTGCCTACCTGCTCCCTAACATCATCATTCCTTGTTGCTTGTATAAACATTCACATACACATTCATCCTTCTTAACTGTTCACATTAATAGTCCCATAGATGTTCACCTTCCCACACACTTTTACTCCCTCCCAGCTTACATGACTGTCTCGGTGAAGCAGCAACTTCAATAAATGATACTGCCTAAGTCTTTGCTTTTTTGGCAACAACTATGGCATATCTCTAGCACATTATAGACCAGGATAAAAGCATTAGGGGAAACCATTATATGGTAAAAAAAAAAAATGTAATGCTTTAATGCCTTTGACACCAATTGTAAACGCTGTGCCAGTGCCCATTGGCTTTGACATGGGCAGCATATGATCACTGTGTCATCAAAGACCATTCTATTGCGGACATATATATATATATATATATATATATATATATATATATATATATATGTCCATTTTGCGCAGCATTAATCCTTGTTTGATATCTTCTGAACAGCACATTCATGGAACACTGACTTTTTCCCTGGTTAATACTAGATTGGTAATCTCTATCTAAAGTACCATTCAAAAATGATCTAAAACAGTGAGAAATGTATATATATATATATATATATATATATATATATATATAAAAAATTACTCCCTCTTTAAGGCGTCCAACTTGTGACCTGAGGGCCAAATGCATCCCATCAATGTAAACGTATTAAATTTGCCCTATGAATCTATAGTTTTGTTTAAATAAAGTTGATTGTTGAACTGTTTGAGACTGCATTTACTGCTAAATAAAACCATATGGGTTATGCATAAAAACTCTTGCACACAAAAGTGTCCGGAAACTAGCAAAAAGACTTTTACATGCAAATCCTGGTTTATAAGGGATTTTTTGCTTTCATTAATTATACATGAGGTGCGCTGTCAGATAGCGTTGACTCTCAACTGTATACATTGGCGCAAGACGCGATGGCACCATGACTAAGCGCTATAACCGTTTGAGCTTGTTTTATAACCGCCATATTTGTCTATGGATAACAGGCTGTTCCACACTATTGCTGTAAATAAAAAAAAATCTATGTGGCCCATAAACATCTTTTTCTGATTATAGAGCCTCTTTATTTCTGGCGGACTTCTAAAGAAAAAAAAACTTTTGGTTGAGGACACCTTTGTATAAAGGTTTAACCCAAAAGCAAATACTTCTGCCTGGAGGTGATCATCTCATGAAGATGAGCTCTGTGATGTAATCACAGCTAATGGTGTATCAATCACATATGACACACCAAACACACATCATAGCGGAGAGAAGATGCTTATCTCCTAACAACTTGGAAGTTAGTGCTGCCTATCAATGCATGATGGACTTGCTGACAAACCAACGAGCTGCAGCTCTGTGAATGTGGTCTGTCCACGGAAGACTTTCTTTTACACTCTCTTTAACCCACTATGCCCCATGTTTAGGTGAAACATTGTGATACTTCAGCATAGTTAAGTAACATCCTAACTGTACTCCAGCTGAGTGTTGGCTTTCCAGCTACAGTGCCAAAATGTACCAAAGGGTGACATTTCCCATAGAGTGAAGACACATTTCAGCAAATTCTACACCTGAGGTTCCTCATTCTTTTAGAGTGAACTATGTCCAGTGATATCGGTTGTGGTTTCAGATGGTTTTCTAAAAAAAGGTGTGTTAACATTTCTTCAGGGGGTATCAGATGGCGCGGGATAGGATTAGACTTCTAACTAGCCTGGAAACAAGAGTAATTAAGCACATTTTAGTCATGAATGATAAACAAGCTAGTGTGGCATTGTCTATATATATAATCACATACGTGAATAATGAAGGTTTGATAGTCTTGGCTCACTACAGAATATCTTCCCTCAATGGATTTTAAAGGTGGCGCCAGCTTAAATATTGAATGAACTGATTAAAGCATATTATTTATATATATTAATGTCCACATTAAAAAGAAGAAAAACTTACTTTACAGGATTTTTTTTTACATGTTTTTTTACATTTCTTTTTGAACACCACTTTTGATATGAATTTACCTCTACCCTGTTACATTTAGCACACAGTAGGTGTTTCAATTCCACTGTAATTTTGACTGTGTGAGTGCCGGTGATACTAGAAGTGGTTTGATCCAGGGCTTGACAAAAACCCAGAGTGGTTGGTCCAGGTTGCTACATTATTGGAGTGCCACCTGGATCCTTAATTGGCTTGCCTCTTAATGACTATACATATATGTCAAGCCCTGGTTTGACCATTGTGTTGCCTAGTTTGGCCAGCACGTGCTTTCCTCTCCCCAGTTATTTCCACAACTTGAAGTCTGTTTACTATTCAGAATGTCTTTATCTTCCCCATCTATGGAAGTTAACACCATGTGTGAGATGTTTGCCTTTTTACGCATTTGCTTTTTTATTAGTAAATGAACTTTGTTGCATATTTCAAGTAACCAAAATGTAAAAGACTTGTCATTATCTTGTTATCACATACAAATTGTTCCCTGTGGCTAGTTTATTTATATTTTTGCTAACAAACAGCAGAATAACTTTAGGGAAAGTGCCATTATCACCAAGTGAGATAATTACATGAAACCATAAAAAAATATTTATTCCAATGCTTAAACATGTTTCTTTGCTTGTGAGGAACTAACATTTTAAGTTACACCAGTATTTAACATTTTTAACATCAATTCCGGCAAGAAAACGTTTCATATTTCGACATTGCTGTATAATCACGATAATATCAGACTGCTTTGTAAATATGAAGATGGCATATGCAATATATTTGACATTTCAACGCACATCCAATGATGTCATTGTAAAAGTAATAATAGGCTTTATTTATAGTCATATGACCTCGTTTTAGCCAATGGAAGAAAAAAAAGCTTTAAAACATTGCAATAGCAAATATATTTAATGACGCACATACATATATGTGTATATATATATATATATGTGCTTGTATATATATATATATGTATATGCATATGTACACACAGAGCAATGTGCTTGAGACCTCTCCAGGAATGTGATCTCTAGGGTAATAGAACTAAGGTGATACGCATGTTCCGTCTTACTGCGACTCTCTTACATGTAGGATCAAAAAATATCCGAATCTTTGGCAAAATGCTGAGGAAGTGGCGTGAACTGCTTTACAGATGATCCATGTCGCCTTTAGCATTGGGGGCTTGTTCATTTGTTTATCAATTTGAGATACATAGCTGCACCCTTGTGAGAGTTAGAAATCACATGTACATTAACCACCAAAGATCCCTGGGTAGATTTTTTTCCAGTTCCAGTCCTCTCTCTCTTTCAGTGAGGAGGGCTATTTGCATCAGTAAATAAGAGCATTAATGAGCCTCCAAAGGCGGGGTTTGCCCTGCTGCTCACCCCAGAATGCCTCATATGAAGGAGTAAAGCCAAAGTGGCTCACAAAAAAGTGTCCAGGCTGCGGGTCCTTCTATCCCCGCAGGCTTAGTGTAGCTAGGGAGTTTTGGAGCCACTGCTATCTTCCTCTGTAGGGCTACCCTCACTGCTCTCACTGGAGGAGGTCTCGCTGGCTTTTGGGGTATCTGATCCATCCTCGAAAGCTTCAGGATTCTCCAGCATTTCACGGATCAGGGGAGGCATTGGTCCAGGAATCTCCATCTTTAATGTAATTGCCCTTTCAGCACCTGTCATAAACAAAATCAAAGATTAAAATAAATGTGGTTAATTTTACTGTTACAGTGCAGTATTCCCACCATTCAAACACTGCTTTTATCCTTCTGTCAAACAGACGAAGTGCTGGCTTGCAACACCCGCACCTGAATGACAGTCAGGTCAATACTATCCTACAGGTTGCGTATCCCTTATCCGAAGATCCAAGAAACAAAATGACCCAAAATCCAGAAAAAAAAAATCAGATGTGGGTCAATTCGGACAAGGGATACTCACTTTCATGGCGTCCGACGGTGAATCTCCTTTGCGCACCCTCCCGGGCGCTGTAAATGAGGAGTCAACGCTCATGGGAAATGTAGTTCCCAGAGCGCTGTGACATGAGCGAGGGACTACACGCGACAGACAGATCACCACAGCAGCACTGTGGAGCAGGTACGTTCACCAGCTCCACTGCTGGAAATGATCTATATTTCTTAAATTCCATGTGAGCAAGTTGCTCACATGGAATTTAGGTAATGTTGATCATTTTTAGGGCTGGTGCTGACAAAATGATCTATCATCCGTAAGTATCCATTATCCGAAATGCTGCCAGTCCCGAACATTTCAGATAAGGGATACTCAACCTGTACTATACTCTAGTGCTTACTATATGCTAGCTGGAGTTGAGACTATATCATGTATGTATCTATCCCTTTGCCAGTGATATAACATTTTCCCTTTATTGTTACAGATATGTTAAAACCTCACAATATGGATGTATGTATTATTCATTTGCTGTTCATTGAGCATTAATATGATGATTGGGAGGTTCCACTCTGGTGAAGCTGCGTTTATAGAAATTGGTCCACAACTCAGATGAGAGACATCATATTATAATTTTTTCAAATATTTTTATATACATATTACTATGACTGTTGTATATTTCTGATATATGTTGACTGATATGACCATTACAGTGATGCATTGTTTTTAATCACGTGCGATTCCTTTACATGTTTTATACACATACATATGATGATATAGAAATAATGCTGGGTTGATAGACTTTAACTATGTTGATAATATTTAAATTTTTAGTAGGAATTATAGCACATTATTTAATTATATTGATTTGCACTGTCAATTTTGGCAATTAACAACGCACTTCTAATCATGTGTGTTCACTTTATCTTGATCACAGTCACATACATTATTATGGCTTGAGAAAGACCCTGTGTTGGTCGAAACGTTGCCACTTGGCGAAGATAAATTCCACACTATTGAGTGTTTGTGCTCATTTTGATAATATTAGGGAGCTAGTGGAGTCCTGCCCGCCACCTCCTATATTACTCTGTGCTACCTATGTGTAATTCTACTAATTATTCTTCATTACCTTCTGTACCATATATTTATACGCACTTCTCCCCTGCGATCTTATGCTTCTCACCTGCAGTTACTGACCACACACTTTTCTCCTGCATTTTAGTAATCTAATTCATGCAGTACCAGCAGTTCTATAATACAAGTACAGGAAATTACCTTTGGTGCTAATCCCCCGTAGGTCAGTTATTTTCATTAGCATGCGAGGAAACATGTATGGTTTATTGGGTCTTCGTCGCCGAGCATAAAATTTGAGTGCCTCTAAGAGTGGCTCTTGAAGTTTCTCCACCTTCTCTGGTTCTTCCAAGTCCATGCGATCTAAAATACACAATTGCGTGAGGAAACAAACACGCACTGCTATTTACTCTTCATGTGCCTCTTATTGAAGCAGATTCTAGTTTGGAATTTTATCAGATGTTGTTTGAGGTCTTCAAGAAGAACTTATTGTCACATTTTTCTGAAATGTGTACTTATTATCAGTAGCAGAGCTGGACAGTACCTGCCTAGAGTGCATTATATATGCCAAAGTTAATGAACCCAACATTAGCTGCAATTTAGAAAGCCACTGATTGTTTCACATGGACTACATAGGATGTAAACCTCACATGGCCAGACAAGTGAGAGTTAGTCAAGTGCATGCAGGAAGGTTTCGGAATAAAGCTGTTCCTGCCGTACCTCCACAAATTAAGCAGATGGCGCTCAGAAGTCCAGTCTCTGTGTCATCCATTTCTAATGGGAGAAGTTGGCCAGCAAAAGCAAAAACCAAGTCTGTAAGAGGCCCAAACCCAGCATTGTGCATCTGAGTTCGGTTTAGGGTCAGCCCATCGGAAAAGGTCATGGTGTCTTGTTCCGGGGTGTAGCGTGTGCAAATCCGCAGCATCTGAAATACCAAAAAAGAGTTTTTTAGTACAGGAAAGGAATTTATGAAAGAATTGACATTTAGTGGTGTTGTACCAAAGTATGTTGGATTTAAGTGCTTAAAGGTAACATCTGTCACCTACCTAATGCTAATGTTACACTTGGACAAGTTACTGAGATTTCTTTTACTAAGAAAGACAAGTTGATTTTGAACCAATTCACTTTGGATGCTCTTTCAGTCTGAGGATGTTACACTTCATGTCAAGTTATTAATGGTCTACTCACCAGGATGTCAAGGCAAGCGGCTTTCAGTAGGGTGATTTGGTCAGCGATGGTCAAAGTGGTGAATCCAGGCAAACGTTTGGCAAACTCCACTATCTTGATGATGCATTTGGTGGCCAGTTCACTGAACTTGTCCCACAAACCTAAGTCCAGCTGCACCCTGTGATCAGCACTGGAGTTCTGTGAGGAGGTGAAAATACATTGTTACAGCAGGTGCAGAACAAGATCAGTTCACTACAAAGAGCCTGCTTTTTCTTTTCCCCTGCTTTCAGAGTGTTGATGCAGTTGGCCCCATGATTACACTGTGTATGTATGTTGTACTTAGATATTGACATTCTTTACCCTGATTCACACCATTTCTTGTATACTTATTGCAGGAACACCAACTTTATATTGATGAGAGGTAAGAAAGTGTTTTCTTTTTATTATTTCCTACATTATATTTTTATCCAATAAACCAGTAGTGCAAACTACAACCCGCAAACTCCCATACTCCTCTGCATACTCCCTCTTAGCTGAGAAAATATTATGGGAGATGTAGGTCATCAGCAGCTGAAGGGCCGCAGTTTGACACCCCTGTCCTAAACTTGTGTAATTCCAGAACTGGCATCAAATATTAAACTGCAATCACCTCTTTGACCTCCACCTTTAGACGGCATAGCCCCAAATTATATAGCAATGATTAACTCATCTAGACCTACATCATTTACTTAATGGTATTTCGACTGTGTGCCATGGTTTGTCGTGCGATTCTTACCGTGGTGTATTTGCCAAGCTGGCAGAGAGAAGGGAAGGTTTCCTGATGAGCTTTGCTGACTTTTTGGATAAGCTCCTCCATCTCAGGTGGCATCTCATAGCTGTCTGGTACCACCACTTCCTCCTTTACTTCTTTCTTCTTTTTGTTCCTGTCATTTCTCACCGCTGCGGAAAAGAAAAAATAATTATGGTAAAAATACAAAACAAATCTCTTTTTCTCATTCTAACACTACTTTACACTATATTTTTTCCTTTAGTTTAAAAAAAAACAAAAAAACAAAGGCAATTTAAAAAGGAAGGACAGGACACACTGAAACTGAAGCTTATGTATGATGACTGAAGCACAAGTGAGTCTGACCCACAAATGCTTTGGGTGCATGTATATACCTGCCGCACACCTGCCCCCTAATTCCGAGATAGGTAAAGACTATACAAACGTTATAAGGATGGGACACACTTTGCATGATAATGTGGCTGTATGTATGAAAGAGGGAGTTTCACAAAATTGCCAAGCGGATTACAAACATAAGGTCAAAATAGCCGAGTTGGAACATTTCTCAAACTCATCTTATTGGAGATTTCTTCCAACTCGGCTACTTTGGCCTTAAGTTTGAAATTCCTGCAATTCCCTGTTTACATGAATAAAGCCCTATGTGATCAATGGAAGGCTGAACCATCTGAAGATGCTTGCTGTCCTGCAGAAAGTTGAAAAGTTTGCAAGCTGGATTCTTGAACTTTTAAGGAGGAAATCTTTTACAAAATATCCAAGTGTAACCTGGCTCCACACGGACGTGAAATCATCCACAAAGTGTGCAACCTGGCTCCACACGGACGTGAAATCATCCACAAAGTGTGCAACCTGGCTCCACACGGACCTGAAATCATCCACAAAGTGTGCAACCTGGCTCCACACGGACGTGAAATCCTCCACAAAGTGTGCAACCTGGCTCCACACGGACGTGAAATCATCCACAAAGTGTGCAACCTGGCTCCACACGGACGTGAAATCATCCACAAAGTGTGCAACCTGGCTCCACACGGACGTGAAATCATCCAAAAACTAACCAAGTGCAACCTGGCTCCACACGGACGTGAAATCCTCCACAAAGTGTGCAACCTGGCTCCACACGGACGTGAAATCATCCACAAACTAACCAAGTGCAACCTGGCTCCACACGGACGTGAAATCATCCACAAAGTGTGCAACCTGTCTCCACACGGACGTGAAATCATCCACAAAGTGTGCAACCTGGCTCCACACGGACGTGAAATCATCCACAAAGTGTGCAACCTGGCTCCACACGGACGTGAAATCATCCACAAAGTGTGCAACCTGGCTCCACACGGACGTGAAATCATCCACAAACTAACCAAGTGCAACCTGGCTCCACACGGACGTGAAATCATCCACAAAGTGTGCAACCTGTCTCCACACGGACGTGAAATCATCCACAAAGTGTGCAACCTGGCTCCACACGGACGTGAAATCATCCACAAACTAACCAAGTGCAACCTGGCTCCACATGGACGTGAAATCATCCACAAAGTGTGCAACCTGGCTCCACACGGACGTGAAATCATCCACAAACTAACCAAGTGCAACCTGGCTCCACACGGACGTGAAATCATCTACAAAGTGTGCAACCTGGCTCCACACGGACGTGAAATCATCCACAAACTAACCAAGTGCAACCTGGCTCCACACGGACGTGAAATCATCCACAAAGTGTGCAACATGGTTCCACACAGACAGGAAATCAAAATGACAAAAGCTTATCAGCTGCTCAAAACTGCTCAAAAAGTTCACACCTCACCTTGCACATTTTCCTTTAAAGGAAAGATATTTCAGGTTATATACAGAGCCTTCAACCCATACAATAATGTATTCCCAGAAACCCTCCAAGCAGTGATCCATCCAAGGTGTGTACCTCAGAACTGACATATTAAAGCTCAATGCCAATTAGATAATGGAATACATTAATTTGTATGTACAGCGCAGAGCATACACTTTACTAGGTTGCACCAGAATTGTACAAATATATGTCACAACCACATAAACACTTGTAAAAGGTTGGGCCATATTAATCAAGGCAAAACAGCAGCAGAAACCTCCCATTGTCTGACAAGTTTGCACATATTTTTTTTCTAACATAATTATTGCTGGACGGGCAAGAAAGCAGAATATTTGAACCTGTAAATGATACTCATTACAGCAAGCACTAAATGACAGAACATATGGTGTCCATTCAGTAAACAGTGAATGTGGGGAATTCACAACTGAATTGCAAAAATCAGGCCAAGACAGAAAAATAGGAGAGTGGGGGTATTTTTATAACTTTATTTTGGCTTCATTTTTGCAACTCACCACAGGTCAGTGTTTTGTGACTAGACCCCACATCTGGCACTCTGATGGTTAAAGTATTCTTCTTTGCAACCCCTTCTGGAGATTAAAAGAAAGTAATGTATCATTAGTGATAAAGTACTGTGAAAGCTATGAGTGGGAGGAGTGCTGGAACTTGGAATGGATTACTAGTCTTGTGTCTGCTGTCTGAGGCACAATACAAAATACTTTCTGACCTGAACTTTAACCCTCAACTGTGACCTTTGACCAAGCCCGCAGGTGGTAGGATAGGAGCACTGCCGGGGACAGAGAGATGGATTATATATCTCCTCTCTTCTCTTAAATCACTTCTTCTGAAGATTGTCACGAAGAATATGAAAAATAAATATAGGGAGGATAATGGGTTCTTTTACTGAGTGATGCTTATATAAAGCAAACTGAAAGAACAAAGCATAATCCAAGGTTAATTATCTGCAGTTTTTCTTCTTTCCAATGCAGCATTACATAAAACAGTGATGTGATCACCTTGGTGCTGTAAATTAGATGTAGGGGGCGCAGACTTCCACTATGAGCAGCACTGATTCTAACTTTCCCACATTAAGGAAGACATATGGTCAGCCTAATTTGCACATCACTCTTGAGGTGTCAGTTTCTTTTTGTGTAGCAAGGACCGGTACTGTAATCAGTTTCTGATTAATGGAGTCCAGAAGAAATCACATATTGCCATATTTACTATATAGACCTTAATGGAAGCTGAATCCTTAAATTTTGATCAAGAATAATACTGGTCCTGGATCATTTTCTAGGACCCTGGTTTTTGTGATTTTCGAAAGAAAGTAAAGAAACAAATATTAGTATGATGCACCTTCCATTCTGCTGGAGAATACTCTCCCTCTCTGTATGTAGGATCACCGCTCTCCTCTCTCTCTCTCACCCACCTCCCTTGTGTCCTGACTTTCCTCACACATTTCCTTGTGAACTTCCTTTTCACCTCGGGATAAAGTGTGCGGGACCCTAACAACAGGAAGCCAGGCGCCGGAAACCCACTTATAGCACGAGAAGGGCACAGACTGTGCGGAGAGAGAGGGAATGAGAGAAAGAGACATGACGGGCACAGAGAGAGAGAGAGAACAAAAGGAATGTAAGGCTTGTGTGAGAAAAGCTCAGAGCTTCAACAGAACGAAGGAGAGAGACAGGGGGGAAAGGGAGTGTGAGAAATGGGGCAACAAAAGAAAGAAGATAGAAATATAAATATATTAGCCACCGATAAGGAAAAGATTAATGTGATATAATGATCACTTATTAGAAGTAGTAAGAATAGACTAATAGTAACAGCTAAGCTTGATTCCCTTGAGATGCCGAGTGTTTAACTAATTCAATACTCACAGATTCAGGTGAGCATTCAACTCTTTTAAAAGCTTAGTAAAGTCATTACGATGATGTTATGCCTCACTACACACCCTTTCAGTACTCCATGCTTTATTTCAGGTACATAACTTATTGCACTCGTGTGATATTATAAATACGGACTTTCATTTTGTCAAATTTCCTTTTTTTTATTATTTTTGTTAAGGATAAATGTTTTCCATTTTATTTCCTATCCTTGAATATCATTTAATTGTTGTATCAGAAAATAATAGGTTATCCTCATATTAATAGAGTAGGCACCACAGAGGATTCAAAATATACCGTACATTTCAAATGAAAATATAAAAAAAAGTTCATAGTTCAATTATCAGTGTTTAGTAGTATACTACTAAACACTATGATAATAACACACAGCAAAAATGCATGGCATTTCTAATCCTGAATAAAAAATGACCCTACAAAATGAAATTCTATGTTATGGTAATTTGTCATGTCTGAGTAGTTACAAAGAACTTTATTAATATTCTGTATTGTGACTCATGATCTTGCTGACGGGGCCCAAGTATTGAAGCCTTCTCTCTGTCGCCTCATGGAATGTGGAAATAAAATGCGGCTCACTATGAAGACAGCAGCAGGCCACGATTGTTATTTGAGCGTTTGTTTATCCTTCTGGAATTCAGAACCAAGGAGCCTCTTAGTGTAAAGAATCTATTTGGTTGAGCACCCAAGGGACAGAATGAGGTGCTGGAATTACAAGGAATGCAGAGTCCAAAGCCTTTAACTATCTCAGACACTGATGTACAAGCCCAGAGATCACTTGACATCTCATGCACTAAATGTAGTCAGTTTTTACAAAAATGTGAATTAACGTACCCTCTTTAGACATCCCGACCTGGAAGCATTTCTGAAGTCGGCAAAACTGGCAGCGATTTCGTGTCACCTTATTAATCTGGCAGTTCTTGTCACGGTGACACGTGTATACCATGTTCTTCTGTATACTGCGGCGAAAAAAACCCTGCCAGATAGAGGGAAGGGTATGAGATGAATGGATGGAGCTGGCGTAAAACAAAGGGCTAGGATAGGAAAATGTAAGACCACATGAGAGGAGAGGGATAGAAGTGAAGCGATAGAGTCAATATTTAGTAATGTACAAGTGATTTGCAAAGAGGAAGAAAGAAAGCAAGTTGGTATTTGCAGGAAATAGAATATGGGACAGTTTTTAAACTAGACACATGCATGTAATATATTGTGCATGTAACATATCATGCATGTAACATATCTGTAACACAGAGGTATAAAGAGTTTCCCTGACAGGTGGGGAGTTACAGAGTGTAAGGTGAAAAGCTGACAGATATTATAATCCACTAAAGAATGTGATACTGTCATTATGAATGAGACAGAGGTGAGAAGTGACATTATGCAATGATGGGAAAGGATAAGAGAAAGACAAAATAACACAAGAGAAAAACAGTAAACACAGGACATACAGATAGTGATAGAGAAAGAAAAGAATAAATAGCTGATCAGACAGTAATTAAAGTGAGTTAGAGGCATTTACCAATGTATAAACAAACGAGTACACATTAAAGTCTGTATGTCTATAGCCAGTGAGTTAAAATCTCTGCAATACATGTAAGGGTCTACTCAATAAAGAGACAATTACAGGGAATTGAGACAGGAATTTCAAACATGAGGCTAAAGTAGCCGAGTTGGAAAGATTCTCCCATTCAGCTGCATTGAAGAATTTTTCCAACTCTGCTACAAGGGCCTCACGTTTGAAATTCCTGCAATTTTCTCTTTATTGAGTACACCCTCTAATGACTTTAACATGGGAAATCAACTCTAACATCCCCCATTTATCTCCTGGTTAATTTTACATACTCTGCTCTTACATTTGACCTGGTGGTTGAGGCCGTGTGGCAGCTATATTCCTCTCCATGTAGAGTTTTAAACTAGGAACTCTGCATGTAAGGCCTATACAATGCCTGATTAGAGATTTTGTTTCAGATCGCAACGTATGAAGAGACAGAAAACAAACCTGTTGAGGTTATGTATAAAGAGAAATTCGGGGTCAAAGATCTAAAAGTGGAGCAATCACCATGGAAACCAATGGAATGTCCCTGTTGATTGCTTTACTTTTAGAACTAAGACTTAGAACTGTTCTGGAAATTTTCTCTTTAAGTATAAAATGATATATGATTTTATAATTGTACAGATGTGTACCTTTCAATCTATTTTGTTTCTTCTCCAACTTTTTAGGGCAACAATTAATTACTGACTATATAGGAAATCCAAATTTTGAGGTATATTCCTACTTTTTGATACCAATGTCCTGTAAACATATAAGGGGTAGGTATAGGAAGCAACTCTTACTTCTTTCCCCAAAACTTGCCTACAGCATAGTATGAAGAATACTAGAATGTGATAGGACAGGGAAAGTATATGGAAATATAAAAAAAACAATGGGTCTCACCTTGCATCCCTCACATGAGCTGACCCCATAGTGATATCCAGAGGATTTGTCATTGCACACAAAGCATGGCTTGTAAACACGGGGAGGTGGGGGAGGCGACGGAGAACTGGGCACCATCTCTTCGGAGCTGGTACTTTGCGTTTCCACAGCTGAGCACACATAGGAAAGAGACAAAGTGGGGTTAGGCATATGCAGAATGTTTCTCTATAGGCCACTAAGACCTTGCAGTACTTCATTAAAGTAGTGACCATTCATTTCTGTGTGATGTAAGAAGCAATAACACCCAAAATAATCCTACTGTGCTTTTATACAGCATTTTTATAGCTGTCCCTATTCTCTGGCTCAAAAAACTAGCTGCCATTCCCTGACAACATATATTCATATAATTGGTGTTCTTTGTATTAAATGCACTATGATCTCTAAGCATTCTATCTATAATGTTTCAGGATATATCCTTGTGGCCTACACCATTCCTTGAGCTTGTACACTCCTCTTTTACACAGTTGTTTATACAGCAATATAAAAGGACACGCGTGTGCAGTGAAAGGGGATGGATGGCAAAAGCCAGATTGAACAATTTATAGAAACACACAAATACATTAATGGCAAATATTGCCAAATTTCAACCAGTAGAAGCCATGCCAGAAGAACTTGCAATCTATAAGGTGTTTATATATACACACACGCGCCTGTTTCACATTATATAGGCTTATAAATAACTATAATGACAGATAACTGCAGGTAAAACACTTAATATCACTACTTGTGCAATGTGTTCTGTCTCTCGATACTTGGTGTAATAAAACTGGCATTAGGTAGTAAACGGAGGGCAATGAATCCCCTAACATAAGACTCCTTGACATAGAAGGCTTTCATTATTCCTCCCTCTCTGTTATTAGGCAACATCTTTGACTAAAGGAAGTTGAAATGTGAATATCTACAAAGACATGTGCTACCAATTTAGCACAGCCCAAAATAACCAGGAGAGGGGGAAAGAAGGCAGCCTTAACCCTAATGTAACCTGGCCCTTGCAGCCCCCTCAGGCTGAGAACATCCCCTTGGGGCAGCACTGCAGATGCTTTCTATCCTAGCTTTCAACACACACAGAATTTCCTGTTACAATGGCCTGAAAAGCACATTCCAGCATGGACAGGTTAGAGGAGCGAGTGCTCCCGCAACAGCATGCCCCAGAAAGCAGCGGGCAAAAAGACCCCCTCTTGTACAGCTGCAACCCAGGGAGCCCATCTTACCACACACGCTGATTTTTGGCTCCTTTCATCTTTATTTTTTTCTAATGCTTTGCGTCTGTTCTTTTTTTTTATATTTCATTGAGTATTATGTCTGAAGAGCTTTGTTCAGACATCTGTGCTAATCTGTAGCCATTTGGAATGAGACCCACTCGATACATGTCAGTCATATCATTCCTTATTTATCCTGAGTGTTACTCACTGGAGTCTCTCTCCATCATTTATTGCCACGTCTAATGAATGACCCTCATTTCAATATTCCTTGCCAGACAGCACAATTCATGCTTGCCAGAACATGGCATTCCTTCTTATTAATCAATAACTGTTCCATTAAAAATACCATTCTTTGAGATTTTCAACTCAGCATATCTGACATCCATCTTCTATTCACAAAAACATGACTTCATCCACATTGCTAGCGCCACTCAGCAGCTAATCCATCAAGGACATAGTGTGCTCTTTTTCACTCTTGTCCTTCTGTCTACAATCACGACTCTTTCATCCACATAAAACTGTCTGACAGAGACAAAGTGGTAGAAAACCAAAGAAAGGTGTACATTACATTGAAGAGAAAAAAATAAGAAAAGAAGGGAACAAAGAATAAGGTTTCCACACAGTGGGAAGACAGCACACAGAAACTGTGTACAACTGTGTACAAATAAATAAATGCACATCTGAAATCTCACAAGGATCTATTTCTCCGTGGCCACAAGACCAGAATATAAATAAAGAGAGCAGCATCTTCAGTTATAAAGGTAGTATCACAACTGTGACCCCTCAAGAGTACAAAATGAGATCATCATCTGTGCTCTGATCACTGGTCCTCCTTCAAGCCCAGCCGTCATATTAAACTCGAGCCACACATATACACTATGTGGACAAAAGTATTCTGACACAACTTAATTATTGAATTCAGGTATTTCAACCAGACCCATTTTCACATATGTATAAAATGAAGCAGCTAGTGAAGTAGTCAAGATTTACAAACATTTGTGGGGACAAATTTGAATTCAAGCGTGGTATTGCGATAGGATGCCACCTTTGTAATAAGTCAGTTTGAGATATTTCATCCCTGCTAAATATTCCACGGTCAGCTCTATGTGGTGTTATTGCAAAGTATAAGCGTTTAGGAGCAGCAGCCACGAAGCAGAAGACCACGTTAAGTCACCACAAAAACTGCATGTGTTGGGAGCTTCATGGAATGGGTTTCAATGGCCGAGCAACTGCATGCAAACCTCACATAACTAAGTACAATGCCAAGCGTTGGATCAGGTAGTGTACAGAATGCCACACCACTGGATTTGGAGAGGGGAAATGCTTTCTGTGGAGTGATGAACTATGCCTGGTGGGCAAATCTTGGTTTGGTGAATGCCAGGAGAACGTTACCTGCCTGAATATATTGTGACAGCTTTACAGTTTGATGGAGGGGGGTTGGCTAGGCCCTTTACCTTCAGTGAAGGGAAATCTTAATGCTTCAGCATACCAAGACATTTTGGACAATGCAATACTTCCAACTTTGTGGGAACAGTTTTGGGAACACTGCAAAATCTTCTGTAAAGAAGAGTGAAGCTGTTATCGCTTCAAAGGGGGGCCAACGTTATATTAATGTATTTAGACTGCAATGTCATAAAAGTCCCTGTTGGTGTAATGGTCCCAATACTTGTATCCATACATTGTATATCCTGAGGGATCATCTAGCCTAAATTCCTGTTTTGGAAAAAAGGAATGCACATCAAGAATACAGCACCTGTCCACTTCAAGTTGATCTACAGCATATATTAAAATACATTTACACAGTTGCTTGTGCTGTTTATGTAGTTCTTGCTTTCAGAGAAAAATGCCTGCTGCAGAGCTCTTATTCTCTAAATTAGGCATGCCAAGGATGCGGCCCAAGGGCCATATCCTTATCTTTCTTTCTGGGGTCTGATATGTATTTGAATGAAGCTCACCAGTCACATTCCACAAAATACAGCAATGATCTTTAATAATTATCTGTATGTAAAGCTCTCATTATTGGGATCTGCAGTGGCTTGCCTAATTGTGGGTCAGTTAGCTCACAAAACCCAATACAAAGTTCAGATACAATTTTAGATGACAATCCTGCTCCAGAGTGAATCATTTATATACATAAAGGAAATCAACACAGTAAAGGAGGAAAGTATATTTAAAAGAATATAATCTACTACTACTTAAATTAGATTGGCACATGTTTTAAAGTAATATCAGGAAGTATTACTTTACTAAGAGGGTAGTGGATGTATGGAATAGCCTTCCAGCGGAAGTGGTAGAGGTAAGCACAGTGAAGGAGTTTAAGCATGCGTGGGATAGGCACAAGGCTATCCTAGATATAAGATAAGGCCAGGGACTAAATAAAGTATTTATAAAATAGGGCAGACTGGATGGGCCGAATGGTTCTTATCTGCCGACACATTCTGTGTTTCTATGAATAATCCAACAGGGCATATAATTGCCCACTTATTCAAGTAGTGGATGGCCCTGAAGTATGGACGCCAGATATACCATTTTTACCTGAACCCATGAGTTCTACATGCTGTCTTGCAATATGTATAATTCATTTGGGAACAGCAGAAATCACTTGGTTAATTAAGGTAATTCATTTGTTATCCCCTCTTTAATTAGTTCCCTATCATGAATTATGCATACTGCAAGGCAGTGTGTAAAAGTCATTTCTGTTGAATGAAAAATATCTGATGTGGCAACCCTATCCTTGTGTAAGGAATTTGACCCAGGTAGATATTTTAAATTGGGCTGTGCCTACCTAATGTATGATTATTGTACTGCATTCATACACCTCCTACCTGGATTTGAGTGTTAGACATGTGTGCTGGTGCTTTATACTAAATGAATGATAAGCTTATTCTTTTTGTGTCCTGTCTTATTTTTCCTGTTTGCGGATGAGTAAACAAAGGTGTTTTTCCTTTAATGGAGCTCATGTTAAAAATCACATTGGCTGTACCTGAAGCAGGAAGCAAATGCTGCCACATGAATGTAGGCTATTCCATTTAAGCAGACCTTCGGTGCTATTTATGAATGTAAATCACGAGGCAGGCATCTAAAAGAGCAAAGCCCAGGAGTATTTTACTGGTTTCCACAGCGACTGCTCCATTTTTATAACTTCACCCAGAATGTGGCCTATTGCTTTTCCAACCTTTTGTTCTATTTGCTTTTCAGTCAAGAAGTTCCATCAATATTATATAATGTTAATAAGTAAAATCTCCTTTATGTCATTTTTTTAAAAATAAAATAATAATAAGTTAGACCTATTTTAAGACCTTAATTAGCTAGACCTGGGGGGGAAGGGTTGCAGTTACACTGTGTAACTGTGCAATACAATATTATCACCACCAAGGACAATACACTTCTTTTTATGATATTGTAGCATTATGTAAGGGGTTTGTATTATGAATTAGAGTGTATATTGCAGTGAGTTACTCACTCAGTTACACAGGATGAGGATTAATAAGTAACAGAAACTCAGCATCTCCTTCATATCCATTCATATCAACTGTAGGTATCACTTTCTGATGGTCTTTTATGCAGAGGGATTACCTTCCCCAGATACATTAGCATGCAATTACTATGCAAACCTTCACAGACAGACCACACAATGCACTGATAGCAGGGTGATTTTCACCTCTTTAAGATAAGACAATGCATCATATTCTGCTGTCATCCTCCTCCCCCCACACAACAAACACCTCTGTTTTACAGCATTTAAATGCCCCAGCAGGGAGGGAAGATCTCTGACATTCTTCAATCCTTTATATATGCATACAAAGAACTGGAGACAGAATTGCTGATTAAGATCTTCATTTCAGTGGTGGATTTGCTTGGTAAGGTATCAGTGCTGAGGTGAACCATTAGAGATAAGCTCCTCCTCTCCAATATACATTCTTAAATTCCAACAGGTTTTGGCAGGTTGCCAGTTAAACCTTTCAGTGCCAGAGGAGACAATCAATACAATTAAATACAAATAGTTCACTTTTTTTAAGAAGACGTTTTTTTCGTTTATTCATTTAGTCCCATCGGTCAGGACCAAATATATCCTGTACTGTGACAGACAAGGATACAATACTTGCCAATAAGGTGTACAGCAATATGGCAGAGCCTTGTGAAGACCTAGGATGGTTGTAGAAAGTCATTTATACTGCTGGCATTTTGTTCGGTATCAGTGCCTAGCTGAGACTTGTCATTGTAAATTTGAAGTTTCCAAACTGTTGTATTAAAGGGACAGTACCACCAAAAAATGTTTTGCCTTTGACTATCAATCCTTGGCTGCAGGGAATCCTTTTGTTCAATTAAATACACACACATTTATGCTAATGTAAATTTGTAAATGGCACTTATGGTAATTTAAACTGAAGTAATTCATCATAAACTTGTCTCCACATCTGATGGTCTAGAGTTTATCACACACTGACACTGTCTTATATTCATTGAGGTGTTTACTATCCTTCTGGTCACTGGTTTGGTACCAATGGACAGAACTTACATGGTGACTCTTGCAGTGACCCCATGACCTGTCACTGAAGACATCCAATCACATGCCACACAGAACAAAACTTCAAGGATATTGAGCTACGTTAACAGAAGCTATCACCGAAGATAGAAAGGGGTTAATGGCATGTTGCACCCGAGGGACCGGTTATGTTGGTTCTTAATTTGGCAGAAGTAGGAGAGGGGTGTTTGCATTACTGGGATAGAACTCACCCCCCCAGGTGTTGAAAAGATTTTCAGCTTAGTCTTGCTGGAGCATTTCACCTATTGTCACTTCAAGGAACAAGCACTATAACATTCCAAAACCACACACCCAGCTACACAATCATGTACACACTCACACACACACATACTGGAACCCACAAAAACATGCAGAGACACACATTCATCAATAGACACAGACATGAAAATACATGTGCACACTCAATCAGTGTCCATATAACCTGACATGTTTTGTACATAATGTCATTGTGTGCTAGATTCAGCAATCTATTGGACATTTTGTTCATGTTTCTGTATCCACCCAAAATAATAAAACGTTATGCTTATCAGTAAAAAAAATGTAAATGTACATATAAGTCATATATACATACAAAAGCTTGATAAATCCAGGGGTCACGGATCATAAAATTCCTACTGATGGCTCTAAATTTTTTATTTTTTTTTACATAGAACTCTATGGCAGTAACATTTCCTTGGCTCCTAACTTTAACTACCCTGCCTCCTGAGTCTCTTTCCAAAAGTCTAGAAATGTCAAGCCCTGATATTGATATATACATATATACAGTATACAGGGCAGGAGCACTTTGAGGTCTTTAAAGATTTATTGAAAAATTTGACATTTCAGTCCCAGTAAGGCAGTTATATCAAGGCCAATATACACTATATGGACAAACCTCTTAATTATTGAATAAAGGTGTCTCAATCAGACCCATTGCCACAGGTGTATAAAATGAAGCACCTAGCCATGCAGTCTGCATTTACACACATTTGTAAAAAAAAAAAAGGGTTATTCTGAAGAGCTCAGTGAATTCAAGTGTGGTACTGTGATAGGATGCCACCTTTACAATAAGTCAGTTTGGGATATTTAATCCCTGCTAGATATTCCACGCTCAACTCTAAGTGGTCTTATTGCAAAGTAGAAGCGTTTAGGAACAGGAGCCACAAAGCGGAACACTATGTAAAGTCACAGAGTGGGTTCACTGAGTGCTGAGTCGCCAATTCTCTGCTGATTCCATAACTGCAGAGTTCCAAACATACAGCGGCATTAATATCAGCACAACAACTGTGCAGTGGGAGCTTTATAGAATGGATTTCCATGACAGAGCAGCTGCATACAAATCTCACATCACCAAGTACAATGCCAAGCATCGGATCGAGTTGTGTAAAGCATGTTGCCACTGCAAGTTTCACTGTTTGGCAGTCTGATCTGGGGTTGGTGCATGACAGGAGACCATTATCTGCCCACTGCACTGTACCAACTGTAAAGTCTGGTGAATGAGGGATAATGGTGTTTCAGGGGTTGGGCTAGGCCCCTTACTTCCAGTGAAGGGAAATCTTAATGCTTTGGCATATCAAGACATTTTGGACAGTGCTAGGCTTCCAATGTTGTGGGAACAGTTTGGGTAAGGCCATTTTCAATTCCAGCATGACTGTGCCCTAGTTTATCAAGCAAGGTTCATAAAGACATGGTTGGACGAGTTTGGGATGAACTAGAACAGAGCCTGCGAGCCAGGCCTTCTCGCCCAACATCAGTGCCTGACCTCACAAATGATCTACTGGATGAAAGGGAAACAATCCAAAATCTTGAAAAAAGACTTCCAAGAAGAGTGGAAGCTGTTATAGCTGCAAAGGAGGGACTAACTGCATATTAATATCTATGTATTTATAATACAATGTCATAAAAGTACTTGTTAGTACACTGTTCAGGTGTGCCAGTACTTTTTGTGAATATAGTATAAATTTATACCAGTTTTCTTCTTTGTCTAACTCGTTTGTGTTTACTTCTCGTTCTACAACATGCCGCTTATCTGATGAACAATCATGGGTGGGATGGCAATAGCTAAATATATGTGAACAGCAGCACTACTTATAAATATTTAATTAAAAAAAACACGTTTCATTGTGAAAACTACAAATGCTCCGCTGTCCAAATATTAAACCCATTCCTGAGTCTCCTGGAGCCTGCCTGTCAGTCAGGTTTGGAGTAAGTAGGTCAGTTTGTGTCTGGTAATACAATCTGATGGCAGATAAGACTTGCTTCTTTCTACCTGATTTAATGCCTCCCACTTTGGGAAAGGTTCTATTACCTGGTAAATGACAATTATGGTTTCAAAATGTCCTCATTATAGTTAATGGAAATAGCAGAAGATGAAAACAAAACATTGTTTATCTCAGATAACAGAACTGATTAATCAGTGTGATTTAATATTTAGGATCGCTGTGTATGTAGGATAATACCTAAAACTGTCTTGGGTCTGAAGCCACAAACCAAAGCACATTCGCACATGTACAAAGAGTCCACGTACTGACGTATAGATCACATCACAATATTAAAAATACAGTCCTTTTCAGCCCATTGTAAATAACTATATAAAACATGTATATAACTACCGTGTTTGTATGAATATAAGATGACCCTGATTATAAGACGACCCCGCAAATTGTGGATATTCTTTTAGGAAAAAAAAAAGCATTTCTTGTTTTTATTTGCCAATCTGCCCCCAGATTTGAACGTCCCCCCCCCGTCATATGCCCCCAGACTTAGCCAATCATGCCTTCCCACACAGCTATCAGCCCCTAGACTTTGCCAATACAGCCCCCAGACTTTGCCAATGCCCCCTTTGCTAGTCAATATATATTAAAGTTGACACTTTAAAAAATAAATATGCCTTAGTTCACTAAATAATTTATTTTACTTTTTGCAATACCTACCTTTAAAACGTACCTTTAGTAAGGATTCTCCTGGTGATCCTCTTGCGCTGCTCAAAATGGACATCCAACTCATACCTTGGTAGCCAGTTTGAGGGCTCCCACAGACATGCATGGGTATGCCCAATGTGCCCGAATGCACCATGCTCTACCAAATAACAATACCACTAAATACAATCAAGAAAAACTGTACATCAATTATATATTTTGACATGGGGTGGCAAGGATTCTGCATACATCTAGCTATTCCCTTTGGTGCATGTGACCTTCAATAACAATACATGGGAATGCATGTTAGATGGGTGAGAACAAACATAAAAATAATAAAGCATGAGCAAGTCATCTTCCTGGGAGACTTGTTGTATAAAATATCCAATGTGAGGCTTCTCTGTATAAACAGCTTAATTCCATTCATCTGCAGTGACCTTGAGTAAAACACGCGTGTCTCTGCTGTGATGTGACACTTGTGAGGTTAGCTCGGGTCAGTGAGAACTTGCTGAATTAATTAAGTGTACTGATTCTGCATGTCACATATACCTGATATGCAATGCCGAGACTGCCAGGCATCAGTTCATTATTTGGTTGGTGGTTTAACCTTTAGAAAGCTGGAGGGGTGAGCGATGTGTTTAACAATGCAATAAGGGTTAGTAAATTATATCCTCCCCCCCATTTATACAAGCACATACACACACACCATTCCATAGACAGGCTTAAGCCTTGAAATATTACATATTTAAACACTCTCTCGCGATCACACAGGGGGCTCTTATGTATGTTGTTGTAACGGCATCTAACATGTCGAATTATTTCTGGAATGTGAGGCGCATAAAGCCTACCGATCACACACTATGCGTCTGCTGTTACAGAGGAGTAGTAACGAAATACACCAGCAATAAAGGTGCTGAAAACATGAATTTTCATTTGAAATGACATATCTGTTACACAGGTCCACCACTGGCTTTCATCGGTTGGCAGGCAACTGACTAACTGAGATAAGGTAAATCTTGGTCTGCCAGATGTCAATCAGTCAGCAGGCCTCACAATTTAAAGGGGGAACTCCTGCAGGTTTCCCCCATCACTTTACATGGCTCATACAGAATCATTTTGTTCCCGTGGATTAGCATTATTTGTAAATTGTTGGTTTATGAGTCTCTTTTATACACAAAATCAGAAGATTACTCAGATTCTTAAGTACTTTTTAAAGGCTAGCTTCTGCTATCAGCATCACTCTGGTATGCAAAACATTTGCGACACTATAAAATGTTCTCCTGATTTGCCTAGTAACCAGTGCACTGAAATTATACACAAAGGGGGTAATGTATAAAGGTGTGTCTGTCAAAAATGTAGTGCAATTGCACCACAACAAAAGTCTACCTCTATGTATAATATGACTTGCGCCAGAAAAATCCAGTTATAGAACAGCAATCTAATTATTGTTCTGGTGCAGACTACAATTCCCCGCCAGTCCTAAGTTATCTGCACTGAACAAAAAGTAGCACAGTGGGAATGAAAAGTCCCAGTTTTTCCCTTTTATAAAAGCCATTCTGACCATTTACACATACCATCCAGACGCAAGAGCAAACACTGACTAAACGAATCAGGATTAGACATAAGCAGCGCCATTATTTATACATAACCCCCAAACACTCAATGACATTACGCACTCTGTGTGCTTCTCATTTGTTCAATTAGATTTATCTGCTGAAATGAACTGATTGTGTTTTGAATTGATATTATACCAAAAATGCTAAAAACTGATCTAGACACTGTGTTGGCAAAATTGCAAACAAATGCATAAAATAAGAGAAGTTTATGATCTAAATCTGTCTGTTAATTTGCTTATCAGGCCATAGGTGATGTCATAAACAAGAGACACCACAGACACATTAAAAACATATATGTCTCTTATTTTATACATATGCGTGAGATATTGCTAACACCCTTTTTTATTATCTACATTACCAATATAAGCAATGTTTAGGTCAGGGCTCGACAAACCCCGTGTGCCAGGTCGCCATGGCGACTAGAAAATTAGACCTGGCGCAAGGAAGGGTCATCCCCACATGACGCCCCTTGCCCTGGGAAAAGTAAAAAAAATAAAATATATATATATATATAACGATTGGAGCACGAGGTAGCAGAAACTGCGCTGCACATACATCCGTTGGAGCGAGCAGAATCCCCCCTCCCACGGGATAGAGGTACTTTCCCCTCCCCTTAAAACAAAAACAAAAAAAACTGAGAGCTTGTGTGTGTGTATGTATGTATCTGTCTGTGTCTGTGTGCGTGTGTATAGGTATGTGACGGACTGTGTCTCTGTGTAGATTTGTATGTGATTGACTGTGTCTCTTATGTATATGCATGTGACTGACTCCCTATATGTGTGTGTAGGTATGTGTCTGACTGTGTGTGTGTATGGTTGTGTGAATGTGCAGTTATGTGGCTCCTAGATTCTTTAGCTGGCTTCTAAATCTAATTGAAATTTGTCAAGCCCCGGTTTAGGTTGATAGTGTTCAAACCCTACAGTGTCCCGGCTACAATGGTGGCAATGCAGACAAGCCCAGTGGCCTGTCACAAAACACAACTGTCCAGGAACAACTTTGGGGGTTGATTTTTACATGCTTTATTACATTATATAAGGTACGCTTTTGTTTAAATGAACATAGCCAAAGCTGTAAAATGGCTATTGTACCAAATGAACATCAAAATGTAAAAAACAAAACAAAACAAGAAAAACATTGTCCAGGATTAAGCAATTCTGTCACTTAAACAGTATTGCTGTGAAATGTAGAGATTACTCTGATATATAAACCTTGTGCTTAGCAAATTTATAAATCAGGACATGAAAAAAACATAGCAGACAAAACATTGCTGCTTGAGCCAACCTTTTAAAAATATGTTATGTAGAACTCTTTCACTGTACCTCTTACCTAACTCCTTCAAATTTCATGCTGGCTCCTAAATTGGATTTTCTAGATTCTTAATAATATGAACTTTAAAAATCCCCAGATATTGATCAAGAGAAACTAGTGTTTTTACTTGGTTGACTCAGTTTTACAGCTGTGGCATCCCTGTGTGCAAATTATCTAGCCAGCATGTGGCTTTTAGTGCCACATGGTGATGTCACAATTAGGGGACAATGTCAACATACTGACATCTTTGCTCATTCTATATCATCTAATCATCTGAATTCAGCAGACACAATTGCCACGTCTGATGATATCCTTGCTGACAGTGATCCAAATCATTCCACCCACTCATAACATTTCATTTCTTCTCTCCACTTCTCATTTTTTCAGTGTTCCTTATTTCATGGTGTGGTAGAAGAGTCTGACAGGGGCATACTACCTGTTAAACTGGGCCAACCACTAACCAGACTGATTTCGTGATGCATTAAGAGAGACAGACAGCTATGTCCCCACTTCCTGTCTAATGCTTAACATCATATAAAAACCAGCAAGGGGACGCTGTAAATACCAAGATGTAGCTTTGTGTGGAACCCATTGCTAAGCAGGAATCACTGCAGCAGAGTAACAGTAATCTGGCCAATAAGAAGATAATAGAGCTGCATGGAGTCTCCTTCACTCTTGTTCTGTGTTTTTTCCCAATACATAAAGGAAGGAGAGTTTTCAGCAAATTCTTCAGATAACTCCTGACTCGCCAGCCTTCTTTACACACACGCACTTGACATCATTAAAGTTTAACTGGATCACACAAAAAAGTCCCTAACTCGTCACAATAATCCTCTTCCCATGACAATGAGGGATCCATTACAAAAGACTGCCTAGCCCCTGTCCTGCAAAGCCATGTGTGGTTTCTGCTGAGTTTGTATTCCCTAGTGTTCTCACTAGTTAAAAACACACAAATACTCACAGAAATTCAAAAACATACACACAATAGATTGTATTTATTAACTTATTGCTTGAAGTAGAATGGAGTCATCCATCACACATCCATCTAGCTCCTTTACATGGTGTTTATGGAGAGGGCAAAGTTGGCATTTTGAAGTATCTCACCAGAGTAGGGCTACCAAAAATCAAACTAACATATGCTTCTGTAGGAACAGAATAAAATAATACTGTAGCAGTAAAGGTATCACAGTAACATTTCCACTATTTTATTTTTTATCAATAGACTCTGTCGCCTAAGCCAGGGCACAACAAATCCCGGGCACCAGGTCGACATGGCAACTAGGAAATTAGACCTGACGCCCGGGTATTGTTATGCCTGCAGGCACGCCTCGCCGCTGAGGTCATTTTTTTGTTTTATACAGAGGAGTGGGAGAGAGCATAGTGTGTGTTTCACATCTTTTCTGCCCCGCCCCCTCGTGCACTGCACTATAGTGTCCAAGTGCCGTGTGTCACATTACATCCAGCCGCTCAGCAGGGCTAGAAGTGAAGATGGTCTGTGTCTGTATGAGAAGCATTGACCAGGCCAGAATAGAAATGCCTTCCTTGTAATAAGGTAAAGCAGCAGGAAGGGGGGACATATTGATAGATGTCCATTTTTTCCTCTTAAAAAACAAAACAAAAAGATGCTTACATGACAGAGTGACTTTAAATTCTGTCCTATTCTGTTCTTTCTGTGTGTTCATTATAACATCAGTACAACCCACATTTTTCCCATCAAATTGTGCAAAACCAAGTCTACTACACATTTACCTCCCTCTTTCTCTACAATTGTATCCTCTATCCTGCACTTCACCCTTGCACTTTCATATACACCCTTTTAGCTTTCATTTTCTAATTACAGCGCTGTCCTTCTGTCTGTCCTCGTCCTGCCCTCAATCCCGTTTCCAATTGTTGACAAAAGTCTGTCTAAATGACATTTGCTTTCTCCAAGTGGCAGCAGAATGTTTTAGCAAATCAGATCCGGCAAGCCTGACCATAGAGGTCCGTGTGAGAATGAATGCATATACAATCTTAATTTGAGAATGAACATATGGATATGTGTGTGTGAAAAGCACAAGAAAAGAGCATCATTACTCAGGCTGATCAGAACAATTGTTGTGATTTATGGATGAACACAATGGAGAGATTCTATGGAGTCCTAGCCGAGATCAGTTCAAGCAGTGATGCTATGTGTCTCCCAGTGGTAGGGGCGTGGTGGTGTCTGGCTGGACTTTCACTGGATTTAATGTAACATTCTTCCCGGAACTTTCTGCATCTTACGAAGAGACAACTTAGTAGAGGTGACGTGAATAGATGCCCTGATAGAAGCATGGTTCAGAGCTATCACTGTCCATGTTATTTACTAATACATTGCTGCAGGAAGCTCCATGGATGAAGATGTTCTGCAGTTATCTGAGAGCAACTAAACCCTACTCCGATTACAGTCTAATCTTTTGAGCAATTAAAATGAACTAAGACAATAAATACAGCAAACAGTGGCAGCCTGGGGCCTGGTGATGGTTTCTGAAGCCTTTTAGCAAATTTCCATAAGAATCATTTGTGTCTGTTAGAAGAGCTAGTTATCTGTCCCACCATTTCCTGGGTAGATCTCATTACAGTCCTGGGCTTAATCCTACTTAATAGCTTCTGAAAACAACAAAACAAACAATCAGCCCTTCAGGGGAGGAGGGGGGCTTCTCTTTAACTTGATCCCACTTATGGTGATAAAGACTACACACACCTGTGGAATGTGCATCTCTGAGTAACACACACTGGGCTTTCTATCCAACACGGCAGAAGGACTCTTTCTGGATTGAGCTGGTGCCAAAATACAAACAAAACACAGGGCAAAGTATTTTTCACATGAGCATCTCTCGTGCATTCGGCGTATAATACTTTTTTTGGCCTTTGACTTTGGGAACACTACAGCAGACATTACAGCAGTCTTTGGGGTACAATAAATCAACCCCGACACACACAATCTCATAAACTGGGCGCAGCTTGACTAAGTACAGTGAATTAAAGGCTACATGTTCACATTGGCATGATCGGGTGTCATCCACTGTGTGTCGCTTATAGGCATAAATAAGGAGGATCAGTGTGACTACCCCTTATTTCCCTGAGTTCATTACAAGAAAGCAATGCTAAGCTCAGGTATAATGAATATTACATTGTGAACTAGTTTGGGACAGACACCTTCTTGGTTAATGCCTGCCTACAATGTTCATTTTCCTTGTTTATGCATTTTCTTCTTTCTTCATCATTTTTAAAACAGATAAATTGACCACCCATGGGTCTATTCACTAAAGGTGAGAGGAACATTTAATCTCATCAATTTAGCTATATATTGTGCAGGAACAAACCTGATGAGTTCCCCTGCTTAGCAGATTCACCAGATTTGTCTCTACACAATGTATAACTTACGGTTATCTTTAACCTAGCCACAAGCAATCTTTATGCATCCATTAAAATTTTCATTTGGCCCAATTAATCTTTTTTCGGTGCTCAGGCTGTAAAGGCATCTGTAAGATTAGAGACAGTAGCAAGTACAGTTCATTGCCATCCTAACTCTCAATGCCGGTGATGTCACAGCGTCAGCTTGTCTACAAAACTCTGCCTCACTTCCTTCCCCCTGTCAGGCATACATATCGCAATCCCCTTACCCACAACACACGTCATTACTGTAGGGTGACAAAACTTTGACTCAGCTATGCCAGCGTAAGACACGATGGGAGGAAGTGAGATGTGTGAGGGGGTAGGAAGAGATTTGCGGGGGTGATGCTGCACGGAAGGAGTATGAGGCTGCAGAGATTAAAGAGATGTTAAAGAGGTGGGAAGGAATACAGGAAAATTATTAGTATTGAAACTTTAGATGGCAACGGGGAAAGGAAGAAGTAAAAGGAAGTAAGTCAGTGACTGAGGCTTGTCACATAAAAAGGAGTACCATTTTATTGTTTGATGTGGTTTACATTTATATCTTATTATGCACCATTCAATTTCTTTATTTTCTCTATTTGCTGGTGCACACATAGGAGAATGTGATATTAATAGATGCTTGGGTATGTCTTCATAATATTTGAGCTGATAATACCGGTAGTCACAAACATTTACGCATGACACGCATGTGGATTCCTGATAATGATATCACGCACATGCCTATTACACATCCCTGTTCATCTCTACCAAGGCCCTCTGCTTGGGTCCTATGAGTGCAGGGGAAGTCCAACTAGGAATTCCTCAAGAAGAGAACCAGCATGGGAGCCTTGATCCCTTGGAGGAAACTAGGAAAAGAAGATACTTATTGCAAAAACAGGTGGGGATAAAAATAATAAATGCATTTTTATTCTGAAAGTATCAGCTTTCATATGCAGTTATTATTTTTTCATCTAAATAGGAGGGGTCCCTTAACCTTAATCTCAGTGAGGCTCTACTAAATTATTGATAAAAACACTTTGATCTACAAAGCATTATGGATGAGAAGCTGCTATGTACTACAGGACTAACACAGTTATTAAGCATTTACTCATTGTACAAGGCAGCATATCACCCATACAAAGGATTATGGTTATAAAGGAAAAGAAAGAAAACATTTAAGATGTTAAAAGAAAGTTTTACGAGGGCTCCAGACTGGTATCAACAGATCAAGGGGAAACAAAAGTAAGGTAGTCAGCAGGGCCATTACCCAGCTCCCACCTCTGCCATCATAAAAATAAAACACTAAAAATGCTGACAGGAGGCTAGAAAATAAAATTACACAAAGTTTTCCACCCCAAATTTCTAAAAAATGAGGAAATTCTTTTTCCATGGGCTGAACTTCAAAGAAAAACATTTATAACAGTCATAAAATGTTTACAGCCCAGTTGGACCATTAACAGCCATTTGTCCCTAATACAGGAATCCCAGCAACTTGTGAAGAAGCCAATATAAGAAGGCTTTTTGTCAGGACATCATATGGGAGGCAGGTTTAAGGGCTGTAGAGGAATCACAAATTCTTTAACATCCTTAGCCAGTCCACATCCGTTCTACAGTCTATTAACCCCTTACAAAGCTGCAGTCACTTGCCATGCATTGTGTCATATAGCAAATGGGTTATTCACCAAGGGCTAAGTTGGTGATTAGTGAATTTGCCAAGCACTCGAACTTGCAGTGGGCCATGGTTCCACAAGTTCCCCTAAGCTTTACGCTTGCTAAAAATGTGTCTGTTAGTATGAGATCCTTTATATCACTGGAAAGAACACGGATATCTACATGTTTTACAAAATGATGCATGCATCTGATGAAAGGCTATTAGCTCTAGGGTTTATGGCTGCCAATTGTCAATTATTGTAGTGGCTATTTGAGGAAACATCCTTTATACAAAGTAAGATACCAAGCCATAAATATTTAACACTAAATTAATTACATGCAAATATATTTCTTTAAACAAATCAGGGAACTCCAAACCAAATGGAACAAATTACTTACATGGTGGCACCGTGTATTTAAGTTTCTATGGGTAATGCTCATTTTTGGTTAGGTAACTCGTACGTTTGAAGACAGCAAGACGTCATTTAAATAGCATGATTTTTTGCTGAACTTTAAGAAATGGAGTGACAGAATGAATAGATTAGATTTAGTCCGACTCCTTCATGTTCCATCTTGTGGTGAAGCTTTTCTCAGAAATAGTAACACTATCTATGTTGACAGCACCAGAATGAGGAGAGATGGGGTGACTGGTATATACCAAAGGAAGTGGTTACCTACCACTGTAGGGTAGTTTATAGCACTAGATACACTGAGATTTAAACTTGAAACTCCTGACTTGGCTTAGTTAATTTGCTTGTCCCAGCAGCATGATTCAACCAGCAGCATGATCTTGCTCACCTTATGCGAAAACGTTATTTTTTTTTAATCATATTTTTGTAAAAAAAAAAAAAAAATGAAACATTTTAGTAACAAATAAATAAAAAGGTTAACCTTAAAGAAGAATTAAAATTAACATATCTTAAGCCACTCTTTATTTTAGCATCCTTTAGCAAACATTTGGAACTGACTAAAACAAAAGGTGCCGGATTAGGCCAAAGCCTGGCTGAGCATAATGGGGGGACTGTAGTCCCCTGCAGTTAGACTGATGCTGTTGGTGCCTTGTCTTTGCAAAGGACTTGTAATCCCCACTGTATTGGTCTCTGTGTCTGGGACACTAAATCACAGACTCAGTGGCCTCTATCTATGTGCTGTGGTTAGTTTGATCAACAGACCAAACATAAATAATAAAAGGTGTGCAGAACATGATAAAGCTGCTAGGTATGGAAATCCAGAACAAGTGTCAATCACCAAATGCATGTATGTGAGTAAAGTTTCTTACAGCCATATAGAGACACACACATAGCTTGATAATAACCCCCTCTCAGTAACTGTACAGAACTCATTGTGCTTTTTTGCTCTTTTCTGATTTTCATCCTGTTTGTCTATCTCATGGCAATTAGCCAAATTTCCATATTAAAAAAAAATTCGGCCGCCCAACAAGCGTGAAAGAAAATCTGCATTCCGCCTGGTACTCCTCCCTTCACCACACACTGAACATACTGACAATCTGACACAGTCATAACAATAAACACACAATCATACCTAGACCAACATTCACACCCACAGAACTGACAGACTGCCATCACTGCACATACAAAAGCACAATCACAGTGCTTGGCTCAATGTTCCACAGTAACTTCTAATCCCACACACTCTATCCCTTGGGAAAGCCCACAGTATTGTGTTCAGTTCCAGAGACGCTTCACCGTAAAGAACATTTTAACTCTTCAGACAAGACTAGGCCTGCAGTGCTTACATCCAGGACAACCATGATCCCCTTCCATTTTTTTGGGAACTTGACCCCCCCCCCCAATACAAATGATTAGCTGAGGGTGATAGGCATTGCAGGGCTGAAGTTGCCCTGGCCTTACTGAAGGGATGCTTGGCAGTGGTGGGTATCAGGGAAGATCATGAAATGTAACTGGCATCCTACATGCTGGTCATTAATGAAGATGGTGTGACTTCCCACCCTTTCTGGGATTATAGACAAATCTCATTACTAGATAAAACATTGAGTCACTTAATCTGTGTCAGCAGCAAAGCAGGAGAGGGAAGGAACGTGTGGAGCTTTTAAGTAAAAGCCTCTTTAAGTGTATGTGTTTCCCCTCGACACAGAAAGAATGCTTTTACTGAACATATGGTACTGATATACAAAAATAATAAGGCAGCCGCCTCTCATGGAGTATCCCCAACTAGGAATGCAGAGAGAGGAGAAGGGCAGCATCCCAGAGCCACACAGAAACAACCGCAGCAGTACAGATAGCCGATAGCGCATCATAACAACACCACACTGTGGACTTCTTTACTTTTTGAGAGTCAACAGTGTGCTGAAAGCATTGCTCTCTCCCTTGTCACTCAAGAAATTACAGATAAATCACATATATTCTCAGCTAAAGAAACAAAGAGTCATAGATGCTTACTGCATTGTATATTCTCTACCTCTCTACTCAAGCTACATGCATGGGACCCCCTTCAATAAACAGGTATAGTAAAAACAGCAAACTCTGCAAAGGATCTGCAATACACTTCTGGGATTTGTTTTTAATTCCGGATCTTAAAGGAAAAAAAATTGTCACTTACATTGTAAGCTGTGGCTCTGCATCCATCCGAAGGGGTCCAGCCCCCCAAAGCAACCAGCATTCCGCAGCATGCAGGCACCCTGGGGACTCATGTCATAGAGTGGCCGAGGCATCAAAGGAAATGCTTCCACACAGTCATACATATTGTCTGTGTGGGGAGTTTCTGACGATGGGCACTGAACGTAGTAAAAGGGGAGGAGTGGCACAGTGGGCACAGATAGTAGCAAGAGCTTGGCAACCCCTGACCTGTGCCTTTCCTTACTTGCTTGCTTGCTGGCTCTCTCTCCCTCCCTCCTCTAGAACAGCCTGCTTTGTGGCATACCTTTTGCAAATAGCCAAACTGCTTGGGGCTGTGGGAGTGACTTGAGGCTTAGATGGGACGGGCCACCACACACAACAGCCTTTCAACTCTGTTTCCTTAACACCAAAGCTTACCCCTTCCACCTATCCCAAAATCTCCTTAACAATACAGTATTTCCTTGCTTTATCTTAATACCTATCCCCCACCAAGATGCCTTTTAAAAAACTCTGTAGCTGACTTTGAGAGTAGACCTTATTTAACTCCTCACTGGGTTTCTTAGTGATACAGAGATGAATTGCAACCTATAGAATTCCAGGTCTAATTATTTCAATTTAACTGTTCACTCCTCTAGCATTTGAAGGACCAACATCTACTAGTAAATGGTGTTTTTATTGCAGTAACTCTACACTGATTTTTGTTTGTTTGTTTGTTTCGCTTACCTTTAAACATCAGTATTGCACATATTTAATGTACCTTGTACAATTTAGATATATATATATATATTTTTAAAATAACTCAAATGTGCTATTTCTTATCTTTATGTTTGCAATGTGTTATATATTTATTTGTGTTACTGACACTTATTCACTACGCTTTACCTTTATCTATCCCTGAACCTTTAGGCACAGTTGACAAATGTCTGGTAAATTTGAGATTCAGACAGACATTTGTCAACCTGATTATTTTAAGAGAGTAGTTAGGTATACCCCCAAACTTTCATATTAAAGCTACTCTTTTAACATAAACATTGTTTATACTGTGATGTAGAGTAAAAAAAAAAAAAAAAAAAAAAAAAAGTAAATGATATAAATGCAAGCAAATGCATCAAATAAGATAAATATATAAAATACTATTTTATCTTGTTATTACTTAAAGGGAAGAATTATTTATTCTGTAACTTTAAAGAATAATAAATAAAAAAAATATCTAAACATTGTGTTAGCAGAATTGCACAAATTAAGGGAAATGTGTTTTAATTGTGTCTGTGGTGTCTCCTGTTTTTGGCATCACCTATGGTTTTATATGTAATGTAATCTGGGTGCTCTAGCAAGACTTGTGTGTGCAATCCAGGTGCTATGACAAGACCTATGGGTGCAATCTAGGTCCTAAGTCCTGTGTGTGCTCTTGAAAGAACGGTGGAAACAAGTTGGGTACTGTTTCAAGTGCTGTGGGTGCTGTGGCAAGATATGAGGGTGTAATCAGGTACTGTGGGTGCAATGGCAAAGGATGTGGGGGCAATAATGACAGGAGGGCAGAGGAAATGGAGTGAAGGAAGGCAGGGGAAGGAAATAAAAACAAAGAATGCTTTTGGTTAAATACTGTTTCATTATCTCCTAACTATACCTTACCACTGTCTCTGACTGGCAGGGGGTGATCGGGGGCACCATGGGGCTGGCCTGCACAGGGTGCCTGAACACCTAAGGACTGCCCTGTTCACAGTATAAGCAAAATTTAGGCTGACAGAGTTGCTTTAAATACCCATAGCAAGTAGAGAGCAGAAACAACCCTGTCAACCCCTTCACTGGCTGATCCAGTCGAAGACTCCTATGTAGTATCTATGCAATTACACAGGGGAGTATGTACAAAAACAAAGTTACACAGCTCTCTTTTCCCAAACCAAAAGCTCTTCTTTTAAACCTGATTTTCGAAATGTATCCAAGTTATAGTTGTTTCCTAGAAAATGCCATTAATTTCCTACACAAAACAGGAAAACAACTTTATTACGAGCAACACAGAGAGCTTCTACGTGGAGACTGTGCGTATTGAATGAACATGTAGGTATGCAGCGAGAGACAACCGAGGCTCAGACAGCAGCACAACAGAAGCAGGAACCAGGAAAAGGTTGGACTGCTCAGGTAAAACAATTGTACATCTTTATTATAAATCCATAGCTTAAAAATGGAGAATGATCCACAGCAAGTAGATGTACAGGTATGAACAGTCACAAAGAAAACACCAGGTGTTCATACCTGTATATCTACTTGCTGTGGATCATTCTCCATTTATAAGCTATGGATTTATAATAAAGATATACAAACAACGTTCTAATGCTGGAACATTCACCTGCACTTAAACCCTAATTATTTATCTATACATCTCTGTGCATGGCTCAGACAAAAACAGTTTACAACTGTTGCTTATTTAGCATTTAACAATAAGCAGTAATACCTTGCGTATTTGCAAATGCGTATATCCATGTGACTGACAAAAGAGTATGTCAGTTACGTGATACACTAACTAACCCACTGATTCAAAAGCAGGACAACATGTTCTATCAGGATTTAGATTTATACAAGTTACAATGGGACTCTAAAAATATTTCCAGATGGGCAAAACTTTTATTGTCTTCTGTGAGAATTTATGCAAACATTTCCACCTTTCCAATGAACAGGAATGATGCTGCATTAGGCATTTGCATCAGGACAATTGACACTTATGTTTGGTTGCTCAATAAGTCTACCGAACTAAGATGGCACACGTTGAAAGTAGAGGGCAGGAAAGAGGAATATTATTTCAGAGAAAGCGTAGTAGATACCTGAAATAACTTTCTAGTGGATGTAGTAAAGGCTAAGACCGTGGAGTAATTCAAAGCTACCTGGGGTGTGCATAAATAAATCTTAGATTTACAATTATTAATTATTTGACTATCAAGCCATGTATCTATAGCTATCATTCTGTACCCTTCAGTTGCAAAAATATATCACGGTATATGAAGGGTTTTATCTATGTTAAAAGTGGAAGTTAAATTCTAGCTCCTACACTAGCCCAGGATCTGGCAAATATTTGCAGACTTTAGGATTCAAACAGATCAGTTGAGGAGTCAATCTAGTTATTTTAGGAGCCAAGGGAATGTAGTTTCATAAAGTCGTATGTAATATCAACAAAAAAAGTTAGAAGTCGGGAGAAGGTAGCTGAGGAATCACAGCTCTTGGGTTTGTGAAATGATAATAATGAAATAAGCTCTATTCTGTTTATCACATTTTCCATAATACATTTCAGAGGACATGCAAGAAGTAAAGGTGAGTTTTCAGCCATCTCTAGTACAAAGCTGAGTTAACCTTAGGTGAATCAGTGATACATATAAATTGTAGAGATTCATTAGAAGATGCTTCAAAATAAAATAACACAGAGAGATGGGATATGAGTGTACTACAAGTACAGTCTGTCTGTCTGTCAAGCTAAGCCTTCACACAACTCTTTGCACATTGGGAGATAGTCACTAAAGAGTGGTGCACATGAGACGAACATCTCTCTATGCATTATTCTCAGCATATTGAATTCTTTTCCCTAGATGCATTAATGTGCAATGTCTTGTTAAGTCAGTGAGATGAAATGTTCATCTCATATCAATTCACTGGCTCTGCTTTTAATAAATAACTGAACACAGGGGCTTCTAAATAGAAAATGTTACAACCAAAAACAATGGTAGAGCAAGGGCAACAGTATAATTAATCAATGTAATGACCAACCACACACAAAAGTGCATGAAAGTTTAGGGTTTATTGCTAGGCCTTTAGGCAGGTGTAAGATTGGTGTCTGCATATTACATTGAGTGAGAAGTAATTGACAGCATCGTGAACATTAATACAGTTATGGTATACTATCTGTTCAAGTGAGAGCAAATATCCGGTCTGCCAGCTTCCCACTAGGGTTTCTGTACTGAGGTTAACCAATTAATGCAACACCTCTGTACAGAGATTATACACATGCTGCAAAGTAAGAGCATGTGCACTAATGGCAGCAAGCAGTGTATATTCTTCTGTGTGGTGCAGTTAAAGACATGAGATGTCCAGCATCACAGAATATGTACAACATGAAGATTTTATACATATTTAATATATATTCATGAAATATGTAATTATTAAACATGTTATGTGTCCATCTGTTCCTCTACTCAAGGCTTGAATCAGTTAGAAACCAGTTACAGTAATTTTTATTGGATAATAAAAAAAAATACGGTATTTAATTCAAATGTAGCTGAGATAATGTAACATCTAAGGCTTTATTCATGAAAGAGAGAATTGCTGGGAATTGCAAACTTAAGCACTAGATGGGCCGAATGGTTCTTATCTGCTGACACATTTTTATGTTCTTATATACTTTGTACATATTTGTGCATTTCTGATATTTGGTGAGAAATAACTGTGTTGTTTTGTTTTTTTGGAATGCCATAATACCAAGGCCTTATACATCCCAGCGGCCAGGGATCCTCAAATCCTTACCTCCAAATTAACTTGGCTAGTTCCTGTATTCGTCTCTTAAACTCCTAACGTCTACAAATATTTGTCCTGCCCTGCATAATACTGCAGATCTATCACATTCAGGTATTCGTTTGCTCACACTGAAACAGATGGAACTAATCCAGGGAGTCTTCATTAGCAAAGTAATTAAGATAACAATTGTTTTATGCCACATGCTAGGAATGTACTGTGGCTGGGAAGTGGAAAAGCACATTATCTGTTATAAAACATATGAATTAGACCTACAGTTTATATTATTCCCTCAGTGTTGCTTAATAAACCTCCATGTTATATTAATGTTAATAGTCTGCCAAAGATCAACTGAATTTTAACATCCCAACATGTAATTAGAATTATAATGCAATGCACTATGAGAAAGGCATCTAACGTGCAGCATTTGTGCCTAGTGTCACAGCAAGGTGAGATACAACTGACGTTACTACAGATATTGCATTTGCTATATAAAGGCAATTATGTTGATTTAAACTGTTTTCTAGACTGATTTTGTATTACTCCTAAATAAACTATAATATTTCCCTATGGCTAAAGATGTTTTAAACGAGTGCATTTCTGATAATGTAGCCCCTTTATTTCGGATCATGTGACCTACTTCAGAAATAAACTTGGACAGTGGTGTATTTAGGTTTTGAGCTGCCCTAGGCCTAAACTCATGCATTCGCCAATCCTCATTTATCACACCCCTTTCTCGCATAAACTTTCCACTACACCAGACTGCCCCCACATACCATACAACAATGCCAAATTGCCCCATATCTTTTCCCACTGAGCCTGATTACCCCACATTGTTTCCCACTGTATCATATTGCTTTCTGGTGATCTAGTGGGGACAGACTGGATGTCTGTGCAGTCAGCGCAAGGCAGTGAGGGAGAATGTACAACCAACAATGGTAACACGTGCACTTCTGTCACCCTCTGCAGTCTGCTGCTGCCCCCTTCAGTCTGCCACCCTAGGCCTAGTTTGCCTAGGCAGAAATACAACACTGCGCTACACTATCTTCCATTCTCCAACCTCTTTGTGCCTTACACACAAACCCTGAAGTAACAGCAGTTTCCCTTATCTGGAAAACTAGATAAGAGTTAAAATAAGAGAGTGAAAAAAAATCAATATCAAGTTTCACACATTTGCCGCAAGCATTAAATGGAAGAAAATGTATTTTAACTACTTATACGAGCAACAGATTGCATCAGTTTGATATATACCTAGCAGCCACAGGACATGTTATATTCCTACACGTCTATCTACCTCTCATTTGCTAAAATGATAAATCATCTACATGTGGCTCTTCTGTTCAAATCCCACTTAGCTGAGCAAGCAAAGGGCTGAAATTGACAAAAAAAAATGTTGTGGTCACCCCGTTTATACATCATTTAACGTGTGATTATGTATAGTAACTGTGAAAATGTTGCCATTTTTCAGTGGAGTAATTTCTGATTGGCAAACAAGGCCTGCAAGAACTGGGTGAACCTGTGTGTTTGAGTGGTACATGTTATTGTGCATGCAAAGAAAACATTGTCTGCCCATCAGTATTTATAGATGTAAGCAATTCTATATTTTGCAGCTGTCTTGCTTTTAGTCTGTGTTCGCTGTCTGTGTGCATGGAGAGCTAGAAAAAGAAAAGGAAGAAACGAGAGAGCACTCACACCTCCCTTTCCCATTTCTTTCCCTCTCTCTGTCTCTCGGTTTCTTATTTTCTTTCTGGCTCCCTCTCTCCCCTCAGGTCAGGATGCAGTGGTACATTCCTGTGGCGTGAAACTCTACATTTTCCTTTCAATCTGAGTTGCATGCGCGAGGGAATCCAGCTCCCTCCCTAGTATCTCCCCCCTTTCCTCTCTCTCTCTCCCCTCCCTGTCAGTAAGATACAAGCAGCCAGCTCTCTATGAACCCTGCCAGAACCCCCTTTGGGTGCAGTAACCTCCATGTGACCCAGCCCTGTGTCAGTCCTTCCTTCTCAGCCTGCTACACAATTTTCCAAGGCATTGATACTATTACAGGCCTGCCCTCTCTGTTTCAATCCCTCTACTTTCTCCTCTCGTACTATTCCTATTCATTCTCCCCCTTTGTTCTACCCTCCTCCATCATATGGTTTTATTTATTTTGGTGCCTTCTCTATATTTTCCATCTCGGCATATCTCCACTTTTATTGCTCTCCTTTTACTCATTCCCATGAAACATTTTGCACTATTGGCTTTTTCCTTTTTTCTTGTGATTCCTTTTGCTTAGTTTTTTTATCTGTCATTGTCCACATTTTCTTTCTTGTTAGTTTTGTTTATTTTTCCTCTCTCCGTGTTTGATTGACCTGTATTTGTCGTACCCATTTTGCCAGTTTCTCTTTTTGGTTTTCCTTTCCTTTCTCATGCTCCCTTTCCCTGCAGTCTCTAAGCTTGTTACATAATCTCTCTCCCTTTTCTCACCTTACTTTCTCAGTCCATATGTTTCTCATCTCACCCAGCTCAATATGTTCTTTATTTTGCATGTCCTATCAACAGCAGTGACTTCGGGAGGAAAAAAAGAAAAATGTGATAGCTTGAGTAACCCTTTGATTGCCACAACTGATAAATGGAAACAGGTCACCTTTGTTTTAATGGCATGAGGTCCGAGGCATGATAAGTCCTACAGATGGCATTATACTCTCCACACAATATTCCATCTTGCATGGCCGCATGTACCAGGAGAACGCAATTCATTTACATTTGCCTATACCATGTAGCTTTACATTTCAGAGACATGACGGCAGCATTATATGACTCATAGTGCCTGTCTAAAACGCCACTTTTATTATTAATATATTCCTGACATGACACACTTATGCTTAACAACTGATTAAAACACTGCTCTTGTTAGCAGAGGCGTTTATCTATCACTTCTGCTTCTGTATTGGAGGCACAAGTGAAAACGTTTAGTGTCCCTTTAAAGGACAACTAAACCTTTTTTTAACCCTTGCTTAAAAAATATGACTTTGCTGGTCAGGAGTAAACCCGACGTGTCTATCTATTAAAATACACATGGGTTTATTCTATGCTGTATCTCACAGCTGAGACAGCAGATCTGATTGGGGTCTGCAGAGTGTGGGGAGTGTCTCTCTGCTTGGAAAGAGAAAGACCCTTGTTTTTCGATAGGGATCAGCAGAGGCAACCTAGTTTAAGTCCCCTCTGATGATCCTATGCAACATGAGGGTCTCTCTTTGCACTAGCAGAGAAAGCAAGTCGCCGACCAGAGTATCAAGGAAGCATGGCAGCTCCCAGTCAGAGGATAAACTGGCCTGTACTGTCAAAAGTTCTATATTCTATATTAGAAGCGCAAGTGTAAAACAAAGTTAAGTGTCTTTTTAACAAAGTGATTTCATTTTTCCTATCTCCTTTTTTTTTTTTACAACTTAAATAGTGTTTTTTTTAACTTTCTCAACTAGACACTCACACCTCACAATTTTGAAACATACTTTAGAGATGGAGATTATTGGTGAATTATGCTGTATGATACTCATATATGTCATTCTTTTGCCGATTTCTACTTCACTATTCAACAGAGTAAGAAAATGCTTCTTTAACTAGATATCTGCTTGCTTACTAACACTCTGCCTATAGAATATCAATTCTTATGGTCAATGGTGCCAACAGAAATCATACCAAACAAGCTTGTGGCCTTGTGATGCCAAACTCTTTCAAACCGAGAGTATCCAATCAAGATTAGGACCAAGACAGCATGGAGCTGAAACTGCACTTGTTAAAGTCTGGGATGACATCTTACATCACCTACACAATGGCAGAGACGTAGCTTTGAAATACCCAGACTAAAAGTGTCTTTAGAACTTCACACTCAGATGGGTTGACATTCCTGGTTGAAGACCTCTTCTGCTTGACTAAAATGCCCTTTAAAGGCACTTTGGAATTGGAAGTCAAACCAAATCTTTTAGGCTGCCAATGAGCAGCCCAGGTAACATGCTCGCAAACACTGGTCTCCATTATTGGTGTCAATCATGTATTTACATCCCTCACACAACCCCTAGCTGTTAAGAGACAAGCATTGCATACCACAGCAGGTGTGTTTAGTGTATCAGACATGTATATAGCGCTGACACACTAATAGATGTTAGAATGCGTCTTTCCCTTACTGTACAATAATAGCCCGTCATATTTATCTCTTCCTATTTCAGTAATAGACCATAATCATACTTATTGTATACCAAATATACAGGAAATATTGAATATAAAATAATAATAATTGAACCACCTGTCCAGTTGTGTTCCCTTATTCTATTTCCAGGTATTTAAGAAGGATATTTAAACATCTTATCATTAACAATGTGACCACAAACCAGTTACTACCCCACACTGAAAACCCATTAACATGTTCATGATTAGGAAGATACAATTCCTCTATTCATATTTGTTTTTATCCCCAAGGGCTCAGCATTTTGGAAAAAATGATTTTGCACTGAACACCCCCACACAAAGGTAATTTGAGTGTGTTTGCCTCATAGTGTAATCCCATAATAGCAGGGACATTTACTAGCCAGTTACAATGAATCCAGGATATATATCGCAATGTAGAGGTCACTAACTTGAAAAACAACATTTGTGACTTGTTTTCACAAGTGAAAATGTATCAAGACATAAAAAGTGTAAACAGCACAAACAAAACCCCACTTCAAATCATTTATCAAGCGGTGGCACTGTTCTTTCCATTCTATTTAGAGGGAGGTTATTGTGATAATTCCACTTTTAATTATGTCCACACAGACAAGTTCCTAGTGAACAGTTACTCAATACTCAGGGAATCTTCTCTGGATCTAATCATCCTGAAAGGAGAATGCAGAAAATAAGAAAAGGTTTCCATCTTGACCAAGGAATATGTCCTCAGTTTATAGTCTATCACCTCTTTCGTTACACTTAGTATGAAGAACACTTTGCTTCAACAAATCAATATTTTCTAAGCAACTGTGATGATCTAACAACAAAAAGTACAAATCAGGAATTAATAGCCAGGGATAGTCAGTGTCCATACAAGCACACCAGTATCTGGGGCAAGGTCTGTGATGATACATTGCAATTATCATTAATCCATCCATCTAAAAGTCCACCATGAATTACACTTTATAGACAAAAGTATTTGGACAAACCTCTTAATTATCGAATTCAGGTGTTTCCATTGGACAGGTGTACAAAAGGTGTACAGAACGTAGCCATGCAGTCTGCATTTACACACATTTGTGAAAAATGTGTTGTTCTGAAGAGCTGAGCTGAATGGAAGTGTGGTACTGTGATAGGATGCCACTTTCACTATAAGTCAGTTAGTAACATTTCATCCCTGCTGGATATTCCACTGTCAGCTATAAGTTGTTTTATTGAAAAGTGGAAGCATTAAGGAACAACAGCAACTCAGCCATGAAACAGATTTCCAAACTTCCAGCGGCATTAATATGAGCACAAAAACTGGGGAGCTTCATGGAATGGGTCTCCATAGCAGAGCAGCAGCTTGCAAACCTTACATCACAAAGTACAACTCCAAGTATCAGATCGAGTGATGTAAAGCACACCGCCACTGCACTCTGGAATAGTGGAAACGTGTTCTGTGGAGTTAAGAATGACTTTTCACTGTTTGGCAGTCTGATGGGCAATTCTGGGTTTGGCCTGACTGCACTGTGCCAACTATAAAGTTTGGTGGAGAAGGGGTAATAGTATGGCGCTTTCAGGGGTTGGGCTATGTTGGATAATGGTATGGTGCTGTGTTTCAGGGGTTGGGCTAGGTTGGATAATGGTATAGCGCTGTGTTTCAGGGGTTGGGAAAAGTTGGATAATTGTATAGTTTTTTTTTTTCAGGGGTTGGGCTAGGTTGCAAACCTTACAATGGTATAGCGCAGTGTTTCAGGGGTTGGGCTAGGTTGGATAATGGTATAGCGCAGTGTTTCAGGGGTTGGGCTAGTTTAGATAATGTTATAGCGCTGTGTTTCAGGGGTTGGGCTAGGTTGGATAATGTTATAGCGCTGTGTTTCAGGGGTTGTGCTAGGTTGGATAATGTTATAGCGCTGTGTTTCAGGGGTTGGGCTAGGTTGGATAATGTTATAGCGCGGTGTTTCAGGGGTTGGGCTAGGTTGGATAATGGTATAGCGCGGTGTTTCAGTGGTTGGGCTAGGTTGGATAATGGTATAGCGCAGTGTTTCAGGGGTTGGGCTAGGTTGGATAATGTTATAGCGCGGTGTTTCAGGGGTTGGGCTAGGTTGGATAATGTTATAGCGCAGTGTTTCAGGGGTTGGGCTAGGTTGGATAATGTTATAGCGCTGTGTTTCAGGGGTTGGGCTAGGTTGGATAATGGTATAGCGCAGTGTTTCAGGGGTTGGGCTAGGTTGGATAATGTTATAGCGCGGTGTTTCAGGGGTTGGGCTAGGTTGGATAATGTTATAGCGCTGTGTTTCAGGGGTTGGGCTAGGTTGGATAATGTTATAGCGCTGTGTTTCAGGGGTTGGGCTAGGTTGGATAATGTTATAGCGCTGTGTTTCAGGGGTTGGGCTAGGTTGGATAATGGTATGGTGCTGTGTTTCAGGGGTTGGGCTATGTTGGATAATGGTATGGTGCTGTGTTTCAGGGGTTGGGCTAGGTTGGATAATGTTATAGCGCTGTGTTTCAGGGGTTGGGCTAGGTTGGATAATGGTATGGTGCTGTGTTTCAGGGGTTGGGCTAGGTTGGATAATGTTATAGCGCTGTGTTTCAGGGGTTTGGCTAGGTTGGATAATGGTATGGCGCTGTGTTTCAGGGGTTGGACTAGGTTGGATAATGGTATGGCGCTGTGTTTCAGGGGTTGTGCTAGGTTGGATAATGGTATGGTGCTGTGTTTCAGGGGTTGGGCTAGGTTGGATAATGTTATAGCGCTGTGTTTCAGGGGTTGGGCTAGTTTAGATAATGTTATAGCGCTGTGTTTCAGGGGTTGGGCTAGGTTGGATAATGTTATAGCGCTGTGTTTCAGGGGTTGGGCTAGGTTGGATAATGGTATAGCGCAGTGTTTCAGGGGTTGGGCTAGGTTGGATAATGGTATGGCGCTATGTTTCAGGGGTTGGGCTAGGTTGGATAATGGTATGGCGCTGTGTTTCAGGGGTCGGGCTAGGTCGGATAATGGTATGACACTGTGTTTCAGGGGTTGGGAAAAGTTGGATAATGGTATAGCGCGGTGTTTCAGGGGTTGGGCTAGGTTAGATAATGGTATGGTGCTGTGTTTCAGGGGTTAGGAAAAGTTGGATAATGGTATAGCGCTGTGTTTCAGGAGTTGGGCTAGGATGGATAATGGTATGGCGCTGTGTTTCAGGGGTTGGGAAAAGTTGGATAATGGTATAGCGCTGTGTTTCAGGGGTTGGGCTAGGATTGATAATGGTATGGTGCTGTGTTTCAGGGGTTGGGCTATGTTGGATAATGGTATGGTGCTGTGTTTCAGGGGTTGGGCTAGGTTGGATAATGTTATAGCGCTGTGTTTCAGGGGTTGTGCTAGGTTGGATAATGTTATAGCGCTGTGTTTCAGGGGTTGGGCTAGGTTGGATAATGTTATAGCGCTGTGTTTCAGGGGTTGGGCTAGTTTAGATAATGTTATAGCGCTGTGTTTCAGGGGTTGGGCTAGGTGGGATAATGTTGTAGCGCTGTGTTTCAGGGGTTGGGCTAGTTTAGATAATGTTATAGCGCTGTGTTTCAGGGGTTGGGCTAGGTTGGATAATGTAATAGCGCTGTGTTTCAGGGGTTGGGCTAGGTTGGATAATGGTATAGCGCGGTGTTTCAGTGGTTGGGCTAGGTTGGATAATGGTATAGCGCAGTGTTTCAGGGGTTGGGCTAGGTTGGATAATGTTATAGCGCGGTGTTTCAGGGGTTGGGCTAGGTTGGATAATGTTATAGCGCAGTGTTTCAGGGGTTGGGCTAGGTTGGATAATGTTATAGCGCTGTGTTTCAGGGGTTGGGCTAGGTTGGATAATGGTATAGCGCAGTGTTTCAGGGGTTGGGCTAGGTTGGATAATGTTATAGCGCGGTGTTTCAGGGGTTGGGCTAGGTTGGATAATGTTATAGCGCTGTGTTTCAGGGGTTGGGCTAGGTTGGATAATGTTATAGCGCTGTGTTTCAGGGGTTGGGCTAGGTTGGATAATGTTATAGCGCTGTGTTTCAGGGGTTGGGCTAGGTTGGATAATGGTATGGTGCTGTGTTTCAGGGGTTGGGCTATGTTGGATAATGGTATGGTGCTGTGTTTCAGGGGTTGGGCTAGGTTGGATAATGTTATAGCGCTGTGTTTCAGGGGTTGGGCTAGGTTGGATAATGGTATGGTGCTGTGTTTCAGGGGTTGGGCTAGGTTGGATAATGTTATAGCGCTGTGTTTCAGGGGTTTGGCTAGGTTGGATAATGGTATGGCGCTGTGTTTCAGGGGTTGGACTAGGTTGGATAATGGTATGGCGCTGTGTTTCAGGGGTTGTGCTAGGTTGGATAATGGTATGGTGCTGTGTTTCAGGGGTTGGGCTAGGTTGGATAATGTTATAGCGCTGTGTTTCAGGGGTTGGGCTAGTTTAGATAATGTTATAGCGCTGTGTTTCAGGGGTTGGGCTAGGTTGGATAATGTTATAGCGCTGTGTTTCAGGGGTTGGGCTAGGTTGGATAATGGTATAGCGCAGTGTTTCAGGGGTTGGGCTAGGTTGGATAATGGTATGGCGCTATGTTTCAGGGGTTGGGCTAGGTTGGATAATGGTATGGCGCTGTGTTTCAGGGGTCGGGCTAGGTCGGATAATGGTATGACACTGTGTTTCAGGGGTTGGGAAAAGTTGGATAATGGTATAGCGCGGTGTTTCAGGGGTTGGGCTAGGTTAGATAATGGTATGGTGCTGTGTTTCAGGGGTTAGGAAAAGTTGGATAATGGTATAGCGCTGTGTTTCAGGAGTTGGGCTAGGATGGATAATGGTATGGCGCTGTGTTTCAGGGGTTGGGAAAAGTTGGATAATGGTATAGCGCTGTGTTTCAGGGGTTGGGCTAGGATTGATAATGGTATGGTGCTGTGTTTCAGGGGTTGGGCTATGTTGGATAATGGTATGGTGCTGTGTTTCAGGGGTTGGGCTAGGTTGGATAATGTTATAGCGCTGTGTTTCAGGGGTTGTGCTAGGTTGGATAATGTTCTAGCGCTGTGTTTCAGGGGTTGGGCTAGGTTGGATAATGTTATAGCGCTGTGTTTCAGGGGTTGGGCTAGTTTAGATAATGTTATAGCGCTGTGTTTCAGGGGTTGGGCTAGGTGGGATAATGTTATAGCGCTGTGTTTCAGGGGTTGGGCTAGTTTAGATAATGTTATAGCGCTGTGTTTCAGGGGTTGGGCTAGGTTGGATAATGTAATAGCGCTGTGTTTCAGGGTTTGGGCTAGGTTGGATAATGTTATAGCGCTGTGTTTCAGCGGTTGGGCTAGGTTGGATAATGGTATAGTGCTGTGTTTCAGGGGTTGGGCTAGGTTGGATAATGGTATGGCGCTGTGTTTCAGGGGTTGGGCTAGGTTGGATAATGGTATGACACTGTGTTTCACGGGTTGGGAAAAGTTGGATAATGGTATAGCGCGGTGTTTCAGGGGTTGGGCTAGGTTAGATATTGGTATGGCGCTGTGTTCAGGGATTGGGAAAAGTTGGATAATGGTATAGTGCTGTGTTTCAGGAGTTGGGCTAGGATGGATAATGGTATGGCGCTGTGTTTCAGGGGTTGGGAAAAGTTGGATAATGGTATAGCGCTGTGTTTCAGGGGTTGGGCTAGGATGGATAATGGTATGGCGCTGTGTTTCAGGGGTTGGGCTATGTTGGATAATGGTATGGTGCTGTGTTTCAGGGGTTGGGCTAGGTTGGATAATGTTAAAGCGCTGTGTTTTAGGGGTTGTGCTAGGTTGGATAATGTTATAGCGCTGTGCTGTTTCAGGGATCGGGCTAGGTTGGATAATGTTATAGCGCTGTGTTTCAGGGGTTGGGCTAGTTTAGATAATGTTATAGCGCTGTGTTTCAGGGGTTGGGCTAGGTGGGATAATGTTATAGTGCTGTGTTTCAGGGGTTGGGCTAGGTTGGATAATGGTATGGTGCTGTGTTTCAGGGGTTGGGCTAGGTTGGATAATGGTATGGCACTGTGTTTCAGGGGTTGGGCTAGGTTGGATAATGGTATGGCGCTGTGTTTCAGGGGTTGGGCTAGGTTGGATAATGGTATGGCACTGTGTTTCAGGGGTTGGGCTAGGTTGGATAATGGTATGACACTGTTTCAGGGGCTGGGAAAAGTTGGATAATGGTATAGCGCAGTGTTTCAGGGGTTGTGCTAGGTTAGATAATGGTATGGCGCTGTGTTTCAGGGGTTGGAAAAAGTTGGATAATGGTATAGCGCTGTGTTTCAGGGGTTGGGAAAAGTTGGATAATGGTATAGCGCTGTGTTTCAGGGGTTGGGCTAGGATGGATAATGGTATGGCGCTGTGTTTCAGTGGTTGGGAAAAGTTGGATAATGGTATAGCGCTGTGTTTCAGGGGTTGGGCTAGGATGGATAATGGTATGGAGCTGTGTTTCAGGGGTTGCGCTAGGATGGATAATAGTATGGTGCTGTGTTTTAGGGGTTGGGAAAAGTTGGATAATGGTATAGCGCGGTGTTTCAGGGGTTGGGCTAGGATGGATAATGGTATGGCACTGTGTTTCAGGGGTTGGGCTAGGCCACTTACTTCCAGTGAAGGTAAATATTAATTGTGAGCCAGGTCTAACATCAGTGCCTGACCTCACAAATGATCTACTGGATGAATGGGCAAAAATTCCCACAAACACTCCAAAAGTGGAAGCTGTTATATCTGCAAATGTGTGGCCAACTACATAGTAATGTCTGTGTATTTAGAATGCAATGTCATAAAAGTACCTGTTGGTGTAATGGTCAGGCGTCCCAGTACTTTTGTCCATATATTGTATGTTGGTCCTTAACCTGCTACTTGGAAAGAATTCATCAGCTTGCTTATCTTCAATAATCACTACAGTTCATTATTTAACGGTCTACTCAATAAAGAGAGAGTTGCAACAGGAATTTCAAACTTTAGGCCAATGTACCCGAGTTTGGAGAATTCTCCAAGGCAGCAGATTTGGAGATTTTTTTTTCCAACTCAACAACTTTGGCCTTAAGTTTTAAATTCCTGCCCTAATTCCTTGCAATTCTCTCCTTATTAAGAATATGCTTTAGTCAATATACGTTTACTTTTTTGTCTGATTACAAATCAGTGCAGTTGTTTGCATGATAATTCATCTTTAAATAAACAGTGAATTACAAAATGCTCCAGAAATTTGTGTGCTCATCCATATTATCCATATCAGGATGTGCCAAAAAAGGGAGTATTAATATAATGTTTATAATTAGTAATATTGCCCATGACCTATCATGTATGAATAATGTTTTAACACTGTTTTTGTCACCTCGGTAACAGAAGGAGGTGTTATGGTACCACTTCCTGTGGCATGTATGTCATTTGGCATTAGATAGCACCCATATATATTGCAGTCACTATGCCAAAGAATCGTCATCAAATATCTCATTAATTTCAATTACATACAGTCAAATCAACTGCAGACAGTGGCTGCGATTGCTAAACACAGGCAAAAGTCAAGCAATATTTTTGCACCTTTATCAATCAAATGTTTTTTAATTACATGTTTTCTAGGCATCAATATATGGCAGAATTGGTTATCTCATTCATATGCAACTGCACACCCATCCAACAAAATTTGCTTATAAACATGAGTGACTTCAGAGGTATCAGCCAGTGGCCCTGCAATTGTTGGAGAACTACATCTCCCATGCTTCCCTGCCAGGCTCTTACATGGAAAAGTATTACGGGAAGCAGGTGGAGTGCCAAAGTTTGACACCCCTGCTCTAAATGGAGCACCCGGGCAAAGGGAAACAGCCACCTACAAATATGTTCATTTCAATATTAATAATGTTATCATTATCATCTGTCAGCTAAACGGATTTCAGTTGGAATATAAAACAAATCATAATCAATATATTGTTACAAAATTGTCTGCCCTATGATTTAATTCAGCTGGTGTGCCTATCCATTTTTTTCTAAGCTCTACTTCGGGCACTTTAAATGTCCAGTTTAAGCTAAGAAAACGTTTACAAAACACTTAGAAAGATTTATCCAATGGAAAGCTCTATGAAGATCATGATGACACATGAAATGGTAATTCAGCAAATTAAAAGCAAAATGTATTGACTAATAAAGTATTTTCATATTATCACAAACTGAGTGAACACCCACAAAAGCAGAAGTTGGTATTTGCATGACTAGCTGTACACCCAAGGCTTGCCACGCCCTACTTAGTTCCAGTTAGTGTCTCTGGTCACACACATGGATCCCGTTATAGACTGGAGAATGCTGTTTGGCACCTTGGGGTGAAACCTCCCCAAAAAAATATCATTAGCATCTGGAAGACATTTTGAATTGGATGTGTCGTGGCAATATGCATGTGGGAGCATGTAGCTTTTGCACTGATTGGCTAGTGTTTGAAATGGGGCTGTGTGAATAGTGATGGCAATGGATGGAGGTCATTGTGTGGATGGAAGACTAGAACACATTTTAAGCTGTGCAGTGACTCTTACCCCTAGTTGTTATTTGTCTACAACTTCTACCACTCTCAGCTGTCATATTGTCGGTCAAGCCTAATGTTAGCTGTAATCGAACAATGGCTGTGGTATCCAGTTGCCCTGTTCTTGAGTGTATACAAAACACAATATCTCAATGACAGATAGAAACGTATAGGGGAAAGTTCTGCTTGAAAATGTATTTGAATGTTTTATTATATTTTTCACAGTATGCTCTTCAGTTTATTGTTATTCATATACTGATATTAAGATGTGCTATAAATACATCCAGTTATGACTGACAGACAGACTAACTAACACACAAGTATAAATAACTAATACTAGTGAACTAGCAGTCAATTTAGATTATGCTTAATTGCTTCCGTAAAGTTTCTGTCAGTTATGAAGGGGTTAAGGACTTGTCTGACATGCCAAAAGGTCATGGGTACCCTGGAGGAGCTGAGCCTAGTAATTGGAAGCAGAAGGAAATGGAGAATGGGCCAAGCAGTGTGTGTGTGTGTGTGTGTGTGTGTGAAGGTAAGAGTGCAGATCTGTGTTTCCCTCTCCTTCAGACACTCCTGCCTTTATGGCCACATCTAGACATTCCCTCACTCCCCTGTCCAACATCTGGGAAGACGTCACATCCCCTCAGTGAAACCCAGACACAGCTAAAAAATGCCCCAAAGCTCTGCTGCCCCGAGCTGCCAGACAGAGTAAGATCAGGGCCAGAAAATGTACTGGAGCAACTGACAAGCACATTAACTCTAAGCAGCAACTTATGGAGATCTCCTTGTAAACGATTAGATTACCGGGAGTTTATGGAGGCTTGCTGTATAAAGAGGACACTACATTCCTTCTTACAAACCCAGGGCATGTCTAGAGGGGGAAGCCTCACAAGTTATGCTGAGAAAATGCCCTTAAATCTTTATTTCCCTTTCTTATTGCAGCTCCAGATAAAGATATCCAATTGTAATAACACAAGGGGATTGGCTAAGCCCCCCAAACTGTGTGTCTCAGAACAGTATGTGAACATGCCGTCCCCTGACACGCCCAAGCCAGAGCGAGAAAGAAAATACAGGTTTCCTTTTCTAAACAAATCCATACTGGTTTGGGACCGCAGTAAAACTCTCTGCATACACCACCCATTCCAACACTCGGCTGTGCACACGCTATGTTCATTTTTATGGGAATTTGTGTATATATAGATTCAGGAACTAGTCTTATCATTCAACAAAAAAGTACAGTAAATTTCACATTTCACATTGCTCCTACATTACATTTAATTAATTTAAGGCCATATTTCAATGTTTGCACTCACCTGCCCCTTGCCTTCCATGGGTTACTTGTCAATCACACACACACATCAAGCATATTGTGAATTCATTCAATGGGTTTGTTATAGAAACACGGCCAGAACTTTTGCCTCCATTTCTCCTCCAGAGTCCTGACCTCACTGGTTTACTAAATATACGCTGTGACAAAGGAAGTGAGCAACAAAAGGACATGCACTCCGGAGTAGGTTGAATGATAAAGGATTGTATTAAATCAAGGAAACATCACGAACATCAGGGATAACAAACAGATAAAACAGATGCCTTACGCGTTTCACGTGTCTCCACGCTGATTCGTGGAGACACGTGAAACGCGTAAGGCATCTGTTTTATCTGTTTGTTATCCCTGATGTTTCCTTGATTTAATACAATCCTTTATCATTCAACCTACTCTGGAGTGCATGTCCTTTTGTTGCTCATTTTCATTGGATTACTTAGTGCTGCGGCTACAGCACGGACGGAGCACCCGGTGGTTTATACTCGCTGAATGAAAGAAATTTATCAGCATTTCAGTGGAGCCGGCTTGTTTGTTTTTTTTTTTCTAAAGTGACAAAGGAAGGCCATACTCTTCACACGCACACCAATTAGTAAAATGGACTCCCCGATGTATTCAGCATCAGTTCTGACATCAACAGATGGGGATTCATGAAATAGTTTAAATCTATTTTAGGGGTTCAGTAATCACAACTTCAGCTAACCACAACTGGCGGCTGTGAGATGCTGGCGGCTGTGAGATGCTGGCGGCTGTGAGATGCTGGGAAGGTGGAGTCTTATGTGGCAGATAAAGGGACTCATTTAGGGACTAATAAAGTCACTTGAATAATGTGGGGGGGGGAACTGCAAAAAACGGTGACAGTTCTCTGGTGCAACCCAGCACGTTACGGATACACATGGGTTTAAAGCTCTGACTCTCAAAAGATATAGGGCTAAAGCCATTCTGATACTGTCAGCACATCTCACGTGGTCGATGACAGAGCAAAGAGACCCCTGTTGTAATATTTAATCAAGAGACAGTTGGCAATCTGTGTTACCGCGCAGTGAAGCAAGGAAACTATTGGTCAGAGGATAACATAGCATGTATTATAAAAATGACATGCCATTTTTTTCCCTGTACAAGGGCCACTGTTTAGCAGGAGCACAAGTGAAGAAATAAATTAAAAATGTTTAGTTGCTCTTTAATTTTTTCAACAGCACAAATTGCTGGGTCTCAATGGTTCCATAGCACGGCAAACTCCAAAAGTCAGGGATCAATCGATCATAAAATGATTAAAGCTTAGACTTTTATATTCAGTTCAGCAGGAGAACGTATTCCCTGGTCCCTAGACAGCAAAAGGTTGGCTCCTAAAATCTTATGTCTGTCTGCTAAACTGTTTGTAAACCGTTGTCATAACGTAACATAAGAAGCTGCTAGCTTCCTTCTGAAACAGTGCACTTAAGAGCAAGTGTAAATAAAAGTCCTTCCCCACCATGCTGAAGATACTAATACATAATTTCATCTCTTAAGTAAATGTTAGCTATTGTTGCAATCACAATGGATTCCAATAATGCATTTGAACAGCACAGGATGCTCCTTCTTATACTCTTATACTCAAAGTGCAAAGTCAACTGAAAGTGGATGGCGCATATTCCCTGAGACGAACACTCTTTTCTGGAACCTCGTGTTTAACCTGACTTCATGGGATGATGTTGGACTTTTTATTACATGTTTTTATACTGTTTTCTAGACTTGCTTCTATGTGTTTATAGATATAATAACAAGTAGATCAGCATGAACCTCAGGGACATTAGGCCAAAATGTACTAAAAGAGAGCCTTGTTTCATACAAAATATTTTGGATTTATTTCATGCTAATATCAAATAAATAGACAAAAAGTGAGCATTAAAGAAATGGGACAAGGACAGAGAGTGCTGATAGTGGATAACTGGGGAGTATCTGTGGCTTTCTCATGCAGCATCCTGCCATCCCAGCATTTTTCCATGTTTTAAACTGAGATTTGAGACATTATGCAAACAACACACATTAGCACAATGTGCTTTTATTGCTACAATTGAGAGATCCAGGTAAGCTGATAAAGTATACTGGAACAGTAAGAACCAAAATACACACTTTCCTCAATATTAGACTGTACTATCATATACTACACAGTGTTTCACATTCAAAGAAATTACACAAAATAAAATGCTTTGCCAAGATAATCCCCATTCAGAATGAGCAAATTTAATAAAAGTGCTTGTTTTAGTGGACACATACTTTCAGCAGGATTGTACCTCATCTGAACGTAGCTTGATTACTGGAAAGATGACACATTCTAAACGCACATTGCAAGACATAGTTCTTCAATTAAATGTCAGATTCAGGATGACTTCTTGGGACATACAGCTTGCTCTCCATTCACTGCCCATCACAGGAAGGACACCATACACTTTGCTATGAGTCCCCTGTTACAATAGCAAACCCTAAAAGAGATGCTTCTACCTTACGTTTAATAAATGCCCACACCAATGCACTGGTTAATGTTTTTATTGCACCACCTAGTTTTTCCTCTGAAATTGCATACACTGTATATTGTGTAAACTTGGCTGATAACATATGTTTTAAGGCAGATGTGTTCACACTTCCTCTTTGTACCCTGACGCACTTTCAAGCCTCACTCGTAGCATTCAGAAACATATAGCACTACTGTTCCTAGAAATTATAGGTTAGATCTCGCATCATTTCATGTGTAATTCCTTATTAAGTAAGCAGGAGTTTTTCAAAGAATTAATAAAAACATACTAAGACACAGCATTTATGTGAAATAGCATACCTCTCAACATATTTGTCTTCCATCCAGGACACAGGCCTATGCGGGGTGTGCCAGCAAGTAACGCATGCATGGTTCCACTGACATGAAGATTACTATTCTGGTCACCAGAAAAAAACACAGATGAGACTAAAATAATGGTTGCCCTATCTATTAAAAACAAAGGTAGGCTTTTGGCAAGATCCACAAATTTTTCAGTGGACAATACTTTCCAATAATTTCATTATGTAGTTTGTGTCAATATTCACACGCTGTAATAGTGAACCAGACTTCCATTGAGATGCACAGTGTTACCCACCCTTCTTCTGTCAAAAGCTTCTGGCCATGGCACATTTGGCATGGCACCTCCCTAGAAATGACTTGTATTGTGCATCTGCTATGTTCTATTTACCTTACTGCACATGGTCAGTGTGAGAGGACCCAGAACAAATCTCCTTGCAATGTAAACAATAGAAAGTTACAGCAGGAAACTTTGAAAGAGATTCCGAAGGATTCCCTTATGCACTTAACAATAGACAGGTTAGACCAGGATTTTACAAATCCCATGAGCCAGGGTTTCTAAAATCCCTTCTACTGGCATTTTTCTACCTAAATTTTTTGACTGCTTTCCATAGAACTCCGTGGAAGTGTAATTTCCCTGGCTCCTAAAAATTGCTGGGCTGTTTCATGAATTGGTCTGTTTGGCTCCTAAAGTCCACAAATATTTGTCAAGTCCTGGGTTAAACACTACAGATGCATTAGTGTGATGCCCGGGGTTTTCCTTTAAAGGGCCATTCCAACTTTTTTTTTTAACTCACTTTTTATCCATAAGGGAGACACAGCTTCTCCTGGATCACATTTTTGCTCACTGGAACTCACTTTGACACCATTGTATTTTCACAGTTTGTGTATATAGCGCACTTTTGTTTACTTGTTTTTTTCCATTCCAACTTGTTCAATGTCCCGCACTTTGAAAGTAAATCCGACGTGTGTCGCGGGTTTACTATCTGCTGTGTCTCACATGCGAGACACAGCAGTTCCTGGTTGTCGCGTGACAGCAAATCAGAGAAGCATGACAGCTGCTGGTCAGAGGATTAACTGGCGTGTACTATCAAATTCAGGGCTTGACAAATTGATCTGAGTTTTAGGAGCCAGCTAAAAAATCTAGGAGCCAGACAACGGCACATAAACACAAACACACGGAGTCACACAAAGACACATAGCCTGTCACATATACATACAGAAAAAGGATCCTTTATTCTGATTTGAAGGACTAGGGTGAAAGTCCTCTCCGTGCACCCTCCACTTTTGAGTGCAAAACCTGTTACACCTTGTTTTTCTACATATATACACACACACACACACACATATATATATATATATATATATATATATAAAAAAATCCAAAATATGGTGCACTCAGCTATAGGCAATCATCACAATTCATGGCCCGGGTGCTATGCAGCTATAGTATACAAAAATCCAAAGTAAAGCAAGCACTCACAGGACTTGATGCAAAATGGGTCGAAATATTTACTTACTCGTACAGGTATTACAGGTATGCAGTACACATGAGCATGAAATCGACGTTTCGGTCCACACCGTGGACCTTTATCAAGACTGAAGAATATATATATATACACACACATCCAGTCAGTCATATATATACACACACACATCCAGTCAGTCACATATATACACATCCAGTCAGTCACATACATACACACATCCAGTCAGTCACATACATACACACAAAACACATCCAGTCAGACACATACATACACAGAAAACACATCCAGTCAGACACATACATACACACAAAACACATCCAGTCAGACACATATATACACACACAAAACACATCCAGTCAGACACATATATACACACAAAACACATCCAGTCAGACACATATATACCCACAAACACATCCAGGCAGACACATATATACACAGAAAACACATCCAGTCAGACACATATATACACACAAACCACATCCAGTCAGACACATATATACACACAAAACACATCCAGTCAGACACATATATACACACAAACACATCCAGTCAGACACATATACACACACAAACACATCCAGTCAGACACATATATACACATAAAACACATCCAGTCAGACACATATATACACACAAACACATCCAGGCAGACACATATATACACACAAAACACATCCAGGCAGACACATATATACACACAAAACACAATCATGAACGCTGCATGAATTTGCACATTAGTGTTACAGATTCTCAAATGTACAAGGAATGTGAAAATAGACAAAAGCCTTTTTCAGAATGATCTGAACTCAGTGAACAGGAAATGTATAAAAAAAAATGTAACATTACAGAGTGAGCACTGTTGATTAGCCACTCAGCAGAGTTGGTACAGAAAAACATAACAACATGGAAAAGTTAGTTAGAATTTGATGTTTAACAGGAAGGAGCAGATATAGCATGGCACTCATGATTGAAATCTTTATCCCCTGATGCTATTTGTCCCCAGGAATTGTTAATTAATGTTAATTAAATGTCATGCCTCCATTTAAATTCGTACCTGTCTACTCACTAAAGAGGGAATTGCAGGAAATTGAGATGGGAATTTCAAACTTTAAGCCAATCTAGCCAAGTTGGAAAAATTCCCCAATGCAGCTGAAAAGGCAAATTTTTCCAACTCAACTAGTTTGGCCTTAAAGGGACACTCCCACCAAAAAATGAAAAGGTTTTATATATTTTTATTGTTGATTTCAAGTATGTCTTTTGTTTTTTTTATGTGACTGTATTTTTTATTATTAAAGTATCAAAATACATGACTGTATTTTAATAAAATATTTAACTAAACAAGTTGTTTTGTTTGGTTAAAGTTGACCCATATCTATTTAAAACTTTATCATTTAATGAGTAAGAAATGTGAAATACATCATTCATGTGTATGTGCCATGTTCACGATATCTACTTTATTGCTTATCTTGTATTTGTTTGTGAGGCACTATGCTATTAAAATAAACACATTATATGTTGAAGCAGGATAATTCAGAGATTAAATCAGTGTAAAATGTGTTATAGGCTGTAAAATCCAACCCAGTGTGAGAGATATGAGGACTGGGCAATGTCTGCAGTATTTGTGCTTATCTAAAGCAGCAAAATTTCAGACTTCCAAAGCTGACGGATATCCTGAAGGAGGAGCCGCCCCGCAGCCAAAGATTGTGCTGACTGACAGGAGTGCATCACTAGTTAATGAGTCACGTTTAGAGATGAGAGTGAAACATATACATGGCACAGATCACCTAGAAAGCCTGAATTGTAATGTGCATCTGATATGTGCTATTGCCTTACTAGCTCTACAGGGAACACAAGAGGCTATCAAATTATCCAATCCAATCCAGTTCATTAATAAGTCTACAGGTCTCTGTTTTATGAGAAATAATGTAGCAAAACAGCTTTAAAATGGTTCTGTGACTTAACTTTTAAAGAGGAGAAAGCACTAAAATAGTCACATAAAATCTAAAAAAAATTCCTCCATCATCTTTTTATTTGAACATTTAGTATTTAATTTCTTTCTTTTTTTTTTTTTATTATAAAAAAAATCTTTATTAATTTTAACATAAAGTTACAATTTACATTTCATTTACACAAATGTATAATATAAAATACAAAAATACATAATTTACAATCTAAAAGGAATACTTGATCCAAAAATGTAAAAAGGTCTATATCTGCCTTGCCTAACTGCCATCTAAATATTTATCTTTCAGAGGGCTGAGCAACAAATAGCAAAGCTAACCATAGAATGGGACCAGTTCACTCAAAATTATGCATATATAAAAACTAAATGGCAGCACTGAATTACACTTAAATATCCATATAAATGTATGTTATTACAAACACATGTAAGTTTATTTATTGTGTTTTATCTGCTAAGAAACATCAGCAGGTCAATCTTTTGTCTCCTGTCTGCCGTTTTTATACTACTCATCGATATATATAACTACATATACACATACATAATGCAGGGCTTTACATATGTTTTCATGTTTGTAACCATAATATTTAATATTTAATATAAAATAAAATCCCCAACAGATAACAGATTATAATCAGGTTATATGACAGCAGAAGAATGTATGGTCTACCAAGAAATGATTTTTGACCACAGAGGTCAGATGAGAGTTCGTCTAAATCTAACATATGCCATCTTCATTACCATTTATGTATGTAATTAATTTACATGTGCTTACAAATAAATAATCAAATAAGCATCAAACTAAAGGTACCAGCTTAATTTTCCTTACTAGGAGCATGTGTTACAAGGGGATGGAGCGACAGGAAGAGATGTAAGAGATGCCATACTGAGAAGTCATCACATTTATCACTCCCTCCTCATGTTCCAGAATTGTGATATTTTGCATCAGTGGACTAATACTTTACTCCAAATCACAGATCCCTGGGAGTTAAAGCAAAACGTCTCTGGTTTTACTGCCTTTTGCAGTTTTACTATGTCCACCTCCCCCTTAATACATGCATGAGGTCTAAGAGAGCATATAGGATGTTTTGTGGTAATAAACTCCTGTAAAAATCCTTCCTTGATCGGATACTACCAGAACCAGCCTAAGGAATGGAGTTTTTTCTACTGATAATTGGTAAGGTCATTGCCACCAGAACCACCAGGGATGTGTTTTTGTATTACTGCAATAGTTATAGGGACTGTATCACCTAAACATTGTTTTACTCTGAATGTAGAGTATAAAATATGATTGAAAATAATCTATACACATTGTATTAACAAAACTGAAAGCGAATGCCTAAATTAGGAGAAAATGTGTTTTAAGTGTGTCAGTGGAGCCTCCTGCTTATGACATCACCTGTGGCACGGTATGCAAATTAACATCTGTTCAGTGGGAAATGTGTAATTTGCATACCGTTCCACAGGTGATATCATAAGTAGGAGACTCCACACACACATTTAAAACACATTTTTCTCCTAATATTGGCATTTGCTTGCAGTTTTGCAAATACAATGTATAGATCATTTTCAATCATTTTTGTGACTGTGTTCCCTTATGGCTCAGTCCCCACACTTAACATATCACCTCTACATTGCACACACTTGTAGCTTTTGTGTTCTGCCTCACCTACAAGTGAAAGATACTGTATATACAATGGGAGACACAGGAATGTATACTGGCATCTAGTCACTCGCCAAGTATTCCCAGTCTTTCTGTCAAGATATACACAGAGTGTTATACAGAAGCATCAAACTTGCATCACTCAACAAGATTTCATAAGAAACAATTTCAAGTAATGACACATTGTTTGAATGAATGACATGTGTGTCTAACTACGTGACACAGCTATTACACACAGGAGTATGTCAATATGGGCTTTTCTCCATCAGCATAAAAAGTTGTGAAAATGAAGAAAAAGAAGAAATCAGAAAACACTAGAATGGTTACTCTGCTTTAGTCACGCAAAGATATTTACTGGTTGAAATGAATTGTAAGTATGCATTCTAAGCAAGCAAGTAAATACATACAAAATCATTTTCAAAAGTTCAGTTTTGTAATTACTGGTAATACCTACTATTATTAGTTCTATTGGAATCACACTGCTTGTATCATTCCATTGTACAGAGCACTGGTGAGACCTCACTTGGAGTATTGTACGCAGTACATGACTGTATCTCCAGAAGGATATTCATACTTTGGAGAAAATTCAGAGAAGGGCTACTAAACTGGTGCAGAGATTGTAGGATAACACTTACCGGAAAAAGTTAACGGTTCTTAACACGTATAGCTTGGAAAAAAGACAAGACAGGGAGGATATGACAAAAACATTTCAGTATAGAAAAGGAATCAATACAGCGTATATTTAAAAGAAGAAAATCTACCTCAACAAGAGTACATAGTGTTAAATTAGAGGGGCAAAGGTTTAAAAGTAATATCAGGAAGTGTTACTTTACTGAGAGGGTAGTGGATGCATGGAATAGCCTTCCAACAGAAGTGGTAAGAGTTAATATCGCAAAAGAGTTTAAGCATGCATGGTATAGGCAGAAGGCTATCCTAGATATAAGATAAGGACAGGGACTAATGAGTGTATTCAGACAATTGGGCAGACTAGATGGGCTGATTCTGCCAACAAATTCTATGTTTCTATCAGATATATTGTATTAAATATATATATTTATACTATCTGATGTTAAAATGGCAGAATCAAATAAATCCATAGCTTCCAAACAGATTGGACAACTTTCCTATGAAAAGTAGGGATTCTGGATTATCAACAATTAAAATGTGTATAATATTTGCAAGTTCTATCCAGTGTTTCACTGAGAAACAGCCTCACAGTCATTTAGTAGAGTGAGTACTGGACCCTATATCTGGGAGAGCCTTAGTCTAGTGCCATATTTCTCAGAGAAATGCTAAATAAAATCAAGTAAGTGAGAAAGTGAAACACAGTTAAGTTTATATTTTTACATATCCTGGGGTAGATTCAATGGCGTCCATTAAGTTCACACATGCCATTCAATTCCCCTATTTATTATTTATTTATTTTAGGCACCATTATTAATAGGGGGTCATGGCTAAATGCCCAACCCCAGTTATGTTTAGAGGGCCAAAGGCCACATGCTTAGCCCCACTTATATTTAGGGGGCCATTTCGCAAGCCCTGTAATTTGAAAGAAGTGGACAAGGGAAGACCCCGTGACTACATCCCTACAGAACTGAAAGGATTAATGCGCAAATATTGACTGCATCATGTGTTTTGAGGCGGTCATTTTTTTGTCTGCTAATGATTAACTGCTCCTCATTGGATCATTGTTTGTGTGGTAATTAATTATAGTGAAAATCCATGCCCGTTAACTGTGTTACCTGTTAACAGCACTTTTTCAGCTACTGGGCGGTATTGAAGCTACAGCATTAGGAAACAAGGAACAAAAATATAAGACTGAGGAGATCAAATTTTGCATTTTAGGTAAAAAACAAGAGTAAACAAGATTACGTTTTGCCTTTTGATTATTTAAGTATAATATTTATGTATCACATAACAGATAATCAGATTATGCTCCAGCAGAAGAAAATAACTCTCTGTCATTAAATAATTCTGAAGCATCCAGGCAAGTAAGAATGGCCCCAACTCGTTTATGTCCTTGACCCAAAACTGTACCAGAAAGGTCAAAACATTTTTATTGTTGGTTTGGGAAGACGCAAGAGATTTGCACCACATACTGTAATCCCATCTGGCATTCAAACAGCACATTTTACAAGTGGAGACACGGGTGGGACTAGGTATTAGACACTGGGAGAAAGCTTTTATTTAATAAGTCTATGGTTAGTCAGAATGTTTCATTTTTATACGACAAAGATTAAAATGATTGAATTAATTATTTAGTAAGATAGATTACATAATAGTCATTGATTTGCATTTCCTGGAAGTGTTTATAGCATAGTCATTGGTAGGTGATGGCATATTCAAATACATATCATATACTTTTCTATAAAATGTGCGGGTTCATGGGTCCTGTATGGATGAACACCTCATGTCTATGTACAAATATAGAATTTAAAACATTACTCATTAATGCTTCAGATTATCTTTTGAAATACAATAAGGTGAGACAGGAGATAAAATGAGTGTATAGATGAGTCCAGGAAGCTTTTCAAAAACCTGACCATTTGGAACATGTTACGACTTCATACTATTCTGCTAGTCAAGACAGTGGGAAAAAGGTTACCATCCTGGACACCTGTGCCAGAATAGGTCCTTATGTCCCAGACAGCCATAAATACAGGAAGTTCTGCTTTCTAAAGAGGAGGCACTAAACAATCTTGAATTGGGGCCATAAAGATGTCTGAAGTGGGAGGGGGTCTCTTGCCCCTCAGGCTCCATCCTGCGCTTTTATAAGGTGGGTGCAAGGGTAGGGGGCAGGGAAGTTCAGAGAGAACTGCCAGCTGACCAAAAGGAGGCAAAAGAAAAATACATCAGGTCAGATGTGAGGTTCAAGGGGAGAGATAGAGACAAGACCATGCTAGAGATAGAGAATGAAAGCATCATTAATCACTGGTCATTGATAGAAACAGACTCTGTATTGAAACAGTAGGCACCATTTTATGTTACTAACCTCTATAGTTAAACTGCCAGAGGCACAAGGGCATAAACTGACTTGTCCAAGGTCACAGATTACGTTTAATGGAACCATTTTGCCCCCCACATTTTTATTGTATGTATTGGGTTGGCTTTGTATGCAGAGGTTCACAAAAAGTAATGCAAAATATAAAAAAAAAAAAAAAACAGACCCTTCTAACAGTAACACAGGGGATATGACTGCAAAGTGTGTGATTACTTAGACAGAAAGAAGCATCCCAAGGGAATTTACATTCCACAATTTATAACCTTAAATTAGCATGTTTCGAACTGTAGCATGGCATTGTCTCAAATGCTTTTCTTTGTCAATGTGCAGCCTTGTATGGTAAATGCATGCTCAGTATCAAGCATTTATTTTGATTCTGGGAAGTTAAAAATAAGCAATTACGACTGTTTATTTACCGAGTGGACGAATCCTTGTTTGTGGCAGCTGCACATTGGCTACACATGGAGGTCAAATACAAAGAAGAAACTTGACCAGAAGCCCCCACTGTCAGTGCAAAGAGGCATGATTTTTATACCACCTCAAAGAGAAGGCAAATGTTCGGTCATGCAGAGTTTGGCTTTTGAAGAATTCCTCCAATAATTCCATGAAAAAAAGCAAATATAATATTATATATATATATATATATACCTAGCAGAATTAACCAAAGCATTTCAAAAACAGTTAAAGCATAATATTTTTCAAAACTAGAATAATGAGAAAAAGGTGTTTCTGCAAAATGTTGCAAACAAAATGTGAAAATAATATAAACATGATAAAACATGTAGCAGGATGCCTTTTAATTCTATTGAGCTCTATGACAGCTACACATTAAATGTGCATAATCTTATGCAGCGAGATACTGTAAATACCTGTGTGTTTCATATCGTCTCTTATAAACAGTGAAAGGTGTAGCAGGATAGCACCTCACTTTTTCATACCGTTTCTTTTATTACTATATTTGAGTGTACTAAGCATGCATTAGTGTCTTCCTGAAGCCGTCTCATCAGAACAATATGACAGCATTGCTCACATTGCCTTGTGAAACATTATAATATATAATTATTTTAATAGCCTACACTAAAACTGTAAATCTTGCCATCTTGCCAAAGAATTCCAATGGCGGGTGAAGGAGAGGTGGCTACAACCTACATACATATCTGTAATATATAGGTTTGTTATGCACTAAATCCTGCTCAGTTTTGCCTAATATCATGTGATCACTTTCTACATTTTCTATTTGAAGTTTTAAAAAAATCAATCACCTGTTTGACAGTAGATTTCTGCTAACTCAGCTTTATCCATTCATTTTATCTATAAATCCTTTTTCTCATTAAGCCCTCTTTGTTCCATTTAGCAGAGCTGACATGTTATTCTTGAGTCAAATCTTCCTCATCTGACCCAACATATCTGCCCCATGATAGAGCTATACAAGCGAGAGCTGAATAAGGTACTTTATTTGTATTCTTTCATTAATGCAATTCTTTTTAAAATGTCTACACTTGATACATATATAAATGTACATACAGATACATACATATACATACACATACAGACTCACGCACAGAAATAGTCTTGGACAAAATAATTGTATTAAAAAACCTATACCTGTACAAACCCAAATGCATGGCCTTTGCTTCTACTATATAATAAAGTTTATATTTATTGTTACTTAATTCTGGGCTTGAAAAATCCCAGCATCCAGGGAGCCATGGCTCCTAAATTCTGTATCTGATTGTTTTAGATGGAACTCTAAGACGTTCCATTTTACCTGGTTCCGGCTCTGCTTGGTTCCAATAAATATTAGTCAAACTCTGATTAAATTAAGAGGAACTTCAGGAAACTTGTTTAGGGTGGGATCTTAGGAGTTTATATACATTAAGATCCATAAACTGGTAAGACGATTCTGTTCTGCATGTAGTACAAATACTACACGGTTGAGGTGTTATTGTTTTGTCTCTCGTTTTTTGTTTTAGGAGAATGCCTTTCCTGTTTATGCTGAGTCGTTATCTTAAGTTCCTCATATAAACATATAGACTGTATATTTGTATTAATTATATTTATATGTATTACACTTGAGTTGTTTAATAAAGTGGACTTCTCAGTGATTAGGCAACAACTGCCATGTAATTTATGGGGGTCTGGGGTCAAGAAGGGTGAAGGCAAAGAGCCATGCAGAGTGTACTGCTTGTAGCATTGTGAGTGAGAGAGAGAAGGATTGATCACACGGTCTCTTCACAATGAACTTGTACTGGTTTAAATGAAAAAACATACGTGGGATCCAGGCTGTTTTTGATTCTTCTTTTTTTTTTCCCTTTACCAGTGCTTCACCAGAAATAAAAACGAATTACAAATATTACAAGGTCTTGACACTGAAGAGTAAATTCAAAGTAATCAGGGATGAATAGCTGGGATGGTAAAAATCTCCCACTTGCCTATCTTTCCCAACTCTATCAATTCCTTATTTTTTATATTGCCTTGCCTAGTCACCACAGTTCATTGTTTAGTGCATAGACCCCGCAGACAAACAAATTATATTAATAAATTGAATGCACACGCAGCTATTACTACAATGTAATGAGAGATGCCCCTGGAGAGAGAATATGGAGCCATGTTAAAGTAAGTTATTGATAAACATTCCTTACTTATAACAGACACCCATCTCATCTTTCAATAATAATCGAACCTGCCCAAGCAAATAAATCAGTCTATTTAAAATAGCACTTTGTTATGTTATAAGCATGTGGTCGATGAGTGTTGCATTAGGTTTGCCCGTGGTACAGTGCCTTGGTAATGGGTGCTGCAAGTTGAAGCCACACAACAGTGGAACGTTACCATATACAGCATTATCTGATTGGATAACTATACTTTACTGAATGGTATTTCCTCTGCATGGCTCACATTATTAGTGGCTAGTTGAATAAATGATCGGCATCGACATACGATTCCATTTTGTTTCCAGTAATTATGTTCTTGCTTTCTGCAGCAGGTGTTTAGATCCTGCTCTGCGAGAGATCCAGACAGATTTGATTCTGCAGGTAGAGTGACCGCTGTCATTGAAATCACATTGGTATTGTGGGAACTAATGCGGGACACAAAGGATGTATTGTACAAGATGAGGAAGTGTCTCGCAAACAGTGTCTTGTGTAAAACAGGACAAATCTTGTGCTTGTTACAGAATGTGGGTAACATATTTTGCTAATGAAATACTCATAGGAATAAATGTAACTCTTTAAATTATAGCTGACTTCCAGTTGTGTTTTCTTACAGGTAATGAACGTTAGAGACGGGACTAAACTTGCCATAGCAACTCTTAATCACACAGAAGTAACTCCTGCTCATCTGATTGAATGATGCTCCTTGGGCAATTGAGATTCCTTTTGGAAGACGCCTTGAGACTTCCAGCTTGTCATGTAACAGATCTGCGATAGGCAGCGCTGTTTGCTTGGCTCCTCCAGCATTTTCTCCCATGATATTGGCTATGTGTAGCACCATTGAGCTGTGCACACACCTCTGTTAAACGGCCCTGTACCCTGTGTGCCTTCTGCCCCATTAAAAAAATATCTAGGGTTAAGTGAGACATTGTAATGGATCACTGGGTATGTTCCTATGTTCAGTGCTATTTATTTGTATCTGTACTAGGAAACTCTCTTGGGGCTATCTTGAAGACTCTGGGTTGTTAGATCCAGTGAACATATACTAGGGTAACTGATAAAAATGCTAAAAGATTCTAGGCACCACTAAAATCCTTTTTGCAGGGAATTGAGATGGGAATTTCAGACTTAAGGCCAAAGTAGCTGAAATGGAAAAATTCCCCCATTCAGTTGCATTGGAGAATTTTTCTCGGCCTAAAGTCCCTGCAGTTCTCTCTTTATTGAGTAGACCCGTAGAACTCTCACCGCAGGAACAGTGAGTCACTGGTGGAAATGTGATCAGTCTGTGTGTTTCAGTTCAAACATCTCGTTTATTTGTTTTTCGGCTAGGTGTGTTGTCAAAATAATTCTGCAGAAGTAACAGTTCTTTATGGTGGGGACTATCGGGCTTATCAGATGATTGCTTTCTGCACAGAATATGTTTAGTGTGTTTGTTTCAGGCTGAATATTGAACATTATATTCTCATTATCACACAGCAAGATGGTACCTCAAGGTTAAAAAAAAAAACTCCCCATAACACTGATCCTCAAAGAGTTAAACCAGACACTCTGATGATGGCTATTCACCAAAGGTGAGTTGAGGTGAGATGAACATTTAATTTCACTGATTTAGCTATATATTGTGTAGGGATAAACCAGGTGAGTGTGCTTAGCAGGGGAAGCTAACCATGTTTGTCCCTGCACAATGTATAGATAAACTGATGAGATTAAATGTTCATCTCACCTCATGTGCAACTTGCCTTTTCGTTGTTTGATTTACCAAATAAATGATCAGTTCTGTAAAAATAAACATGGTACTATTGAAAAAAATGATAAACATCAATATTCTTCTGTTTGGTTGACAGAATATTACCAGGAATTGTTCTGTTTGCCATATCTACTAAATATCAAAGAGGTGTGCAAAGAATGATTCCCTCCTCCAGCATCCCAACAGTTAATTCTTACCTTATCTCACACTATAGAATTCTACCTATATGTACTTTAGTTTTTGATGGAAACAAGAACAAGGCAACAAAAATGGTTTCTTGGGTTCAAGCTAGCAGTGCTGGCTTTCCAGCCCGGTTCTGATAAGAGGCTCATTAAGGTCTCTAAAGAGAACTTGGTTGATAAAACAGAAAGTTGGATATGCTTAAGATTGCTTCAATTTCCTGTGTTTTTGCAAAAATGTATTTTTTGGAAAGGCTGGCGCTGGCAGAGTAGTGTGTAGTGGGGTCAATTCTAGAGCAGGCGAGGATATGTGGGGTAGGAATGAGGTGCAGTGATGTATTTTTAAGATACAAACTTCCCACTATTATTTACAGACCTATATAACATACAAAATCTATATGTATTTATTTAGGTGTTTACAGAGGACCTATTAGGAGGGATCTGTTGTACCCATGTTGTTCAGTGAATTCGTACGATCTTATAGTAGCCATCTATCTGGGAGGTGTGATGTTACCTTCATCTCCTGACCATTCAGGAGTCAGGGCATACGGCTCAGGGAGTTTTGGAACGTCCCCTGTGACTGTGTGAATAATACAGAATAGCAGGATTTTGCCAATTTGCGTTCATGGTTAAATCTTTTTACATTAAGAGAGCACCGGGTATCTGCCTTCAAACTGGAATAAAGTTAAATAGTTTTTATATTGAGGTTGAATACTATGCAGTCTGGAAAGCTGTAGGTCAGCACTCAGGTAGAGGGTAAGAGCAGTGTGTGGTGGGAATAGTTAAGGAGTATTAAGGCTTAGTAAACTCCATAGGAAGCCTGCAGTGTTCCCTCATTTGAAGCCTCAGCTAAAGAAAACAGTACGTTTTGGAACAGCTGCTATGTATGTTGAGAGGGGGAAAGCTGGTATTAAGGCTTATTCTGACTTGAATTTTACCCCCTCCTCCCTGGCAAACTCTATCCATGGCGCCCCTCCCATCCTGCTCCGCCTAGGTTCAATGGAAGGACACTATGTTGTAAAACCCTCCTCTGTTGATGAGTAACAAGTAAAGTGCTTATTCTGCCAGCAGTGAATTGGTTAAGTCTTATGCTCAGCAGACATTTTACTCCATCTGCAGGTGACTAGAAGGAACTGAATACTTTCTAGTTTCTTATAATGGAAAATGTTAGAGTTACGAATTGAGGCTGTGTCTGTACGTACTCCTTTCAACATGACATATTATTTGGAAGATGTAATTATGGAGGCTTTAATTATAAGAGGAAATAAAATATCCTTAACCCCTTAGTGACCGAGTGCTATGCTGCATTTGATGTACCTTGAAGACCAGAATTCCATTATTTTTGTTATACATTTGCTGAACTGTGAATTTCTTTCTTTGTGTTCAGTCCACCCACACAAATTATATATCATTTTTTTCAAAAGGACGGATGGGGCTTTCATTTGATACCATTATTTTCATTATATGACATAAAAAAGACAAAACACTTATTTTTTTTTTTACGTTGACCTGATTTAAAAAAAAACAAAAAACAAAAACAATTACAAACGGTAATAAAGACCCCGTCTATAGATTTCTAATATTTGTCCTGAGTTTATAAATACCAAGGTTTCCATGCTTTTCTATGTTTTATTTCAAGTAATAGGGCAATAATCAATAGCAGTGTTTTTTGTTTACTAACCATTTTCTTCTACAGAGACCTTTTAACCCCAACCCTAAATTTAACCCTAACCCTAAATCAACCCCCACCCCTTCATCTAACCCTTATACTAACCCTAATTCTAACCCACCTGTAACCCTAATTGTAACCCTAACCCTAGATCTGGGGTTAGCGATTTCCCTTCTTTTGCTTCTAACTGTAATGTTGCTGACTGCCTCTAGGGAAAGTCAAACAACAGTTTCAGAGCGATGGAAGAGATAATTAACACATAGTTGAAATCTGATCACTGCCTATGTGTGTTTGAACGCATACGAACACATTCGCGGTGATCGTATGTGCAGGGGGTGCAGAAGGCAGTCTCGGAGGCTGCTTCGGATCTGAAGCAGCCTCTGAGAATAACTGCAGGCATGTAGCGTTAAGAAATATAAGCCATGCAAGCATTACTTAACTATTTTACAGTACTAAATCAGGGCTTCACATTTCTGTAGATTTTAGGAGCCAGACAGATTATTTTTAAGGGTCAGGGAAATGGAACTGCCATAGAGTTCAATGTAACACAATCAAAAAAGTTAGGAGCCAGCAGTAGGAAATTTACTGTACTACACAAAATTCAATCATGGCAATTAAGTAATTCAGTGGAGGTAGCTCCCTAAATAAAATACCAAATTACAAGCTCCAATAGGTATAGCTCATGGAACTCCTACTGCTGGCTCCTAATGTTTCTAATTGTTTTATGTGGAGCTCTTTTGACATTACATTGCCCTGGCTCCTAAAAATAACTAAGTTGCCATCTGAATTGGTCTGTCTGGTTAAAATGTTTTGGGCCGTAGCCAGTAAAATGTAGTAAGCCATCTGTGTGCTACTTTACCAAATGCAGCATACTGCATTTTTTCAGAAGAGTCAGGCAATTTGATCAACTTGCACACAGTGGAAACTATACCACAAAAATAAAGGCTTGATTACAATCCAAACACATGGTCCCCTTTTATCAACAATTCCATTATCAATTTTAATGAACGTATATCATATCCCATGGTGTGGTATATTTGTCATACACGACTAACTAACAGTAGTTAACATAACAAGTTAGACCTAAGATGTTAGAAGGCAGCAGCTATCGCCTGGCATATAAGAGAAATTAAACCCCACAAACAGAATGAAATTGTCCTGCTTTTCAGGTATTTTTGCATTTTCTAGTCACTGACCATGAAACATGATCTTAAAACATAATTGGAAGAGGTTAGACACAGACAATAGAGCATAATGGCTGCATTAACAGAGACACAGAAACAGAACAATGTTATTTGGTAAACAGATACATAGACAATTGGATAGAGGATGTATGACTGTGAATATTGGAATAAGCTGCCTGGCTCCACACTCTTTAAATCCCAGCGGATTTTCTTTGGGGTGGTGTTCAAAGAGTATTCTTGTTTACTAACTGAAAAACAGAAGTTACTGTGAAAACTAGAATAGTGCTGTGGGTATAAAGAAAGACCTAATCTGAAAACTAAATGTTCTTTATCCTTTGAATACACAGCACAAATGGGATGAGAGGAAGCTCTTGGGATTGAATGTCTAAGAGCGGCAGGGTGGGAGTTAGAAGATGATCTTCAGAAGGGGACAGGAAGGTAAAGTGTCTTGTGGAGAGAAAAGAGATGAGCATACATGGAAAAGCAATAGCAGAAAATCTAATATATTGCACCTTATGTGTGATTTACAGGTCCCCAGGTGCAGAAAACAGCACCAGATTTATAGTATTAAAATTCCACGAGAAGCCACGAGACTTCTCTCCTTGATATATTTAGTGCTACTGATTGTGTACTGGGTTAGGAAATTCCAATTCAGTCTGTTCTAGACCTCTGGCTCCAAGTTAGATAAAAACTAATGTGCTCCGGAAGGTTTTCTGGCATGAAGAAACTGACCTAGTCAGCGTTTGCTCTATCTCTGCAGTGTATTTTGGAGTATTATTGTGTATCATCGGGTTCAAAATACATTGATAATTGTACATCCTGCCTTGTAATATGTAGAATTTTAATCTGTTCAGAAGAAAATCAATTAGTTAATCAAGGTGGTTCGTGAGCAATCTCCTGCTTAATAAACGGAATTCAGAATGTGAAAGATAAATGTGTCCAGGAAAATATGGTTGGTTTGGCAACACTGAGCAGGGGTATAAAGGAGATGTAGACAACACAAATTATTATGGAAAGCCTTAGGACTTTGGTACTTACACTTGTGCTGCTCACCTCTGTATTGATATAGACTCACACAGGCACAATATGGTGTTTCTAGCGCAAAGGACGTGTCTGTAATCAGTCCTCAAAGTTATGGTTGCCAGATCGTCCATTTGTTCCTGGACACATATAATGCACATGCTGCCCTGCAGACTACAACATTCATGAATGTCCAAAGGAAACCAAGTACTCAATCAAGTAGTGGATCCCAGAATAACTGCCTTTAATTTACTGACATCCCTTTGAACACATACTCCCATCTCCCATATTTATAAAGTAAGATGGTTTGCTGCATCTCACACCTCAGACTATGATGCAAAAGTTCTCTCTTCTAACAACAAATGTTAGTTTATTCAGCATGCACCAAATGCCTGCCGTGCATCATACTGGTGCGTGAGTGAACCGGTACGCCATACTGTGCTTCTTATATAGGAAATAAGGGCAAGATATCACATACTGAGCACAGCAGAGAGTTAATGGTGTAGGTTTCCAATGCTGTAACCGAAACCTTTCCTCTCATTGCGTTCATTTAGAGGTTGCATACTTCTCTTGTTCCTTCCAATAAACATCAAGACAAAAACACATGGCAGGGATTTAACCAAGATTATGTACAGACCATGAAATACTCTGGTTTGGCTTCAAAGGGGTTAACACCATCTCTGAGAGGAGGGGAAGTCTATTCCCAATGATTTTGTCATGGGCGATAGTGTTGTAGAGTTAAGGAGTTGATGTTAATTGAAAAGAGACCCCTCCAGGGAGAAGAGGGAAAAAAAAGAGATTCGTCTTCTAATACAATTAGGAAAGCTAATCTGTCAGATACAATCAGCAGCCAGGGTCTCTCCCACACAGCACACACAGTAAGTCATCAGCCCCCTTTACCTGTCACCAAGCTTCCCCTAGGAAAACAAACAGAGACTTCTGTGCCAAGAAAAGCAGAGAAGTGTTTGTCTGCTCACTCGCTGACGCTCCAAAGATATCAGTTTTGTTTAGTTGTTTGGTTTTTTTTTTTCATATACCTGAAATGGGACTCCTCTGAGGGTTAAACAAGAAAGTGTTCAAAATCTGTCACGAAATAGGCTTTTAAATATGGCAGCCGGGCCAGCAATACATAAAAATGGTCATTGCACAGCGCTGGAACCAAATGCCATCCTCAAGAGTATCCAACTTTATATATTCAACCATAAATATTTATTTATGTGTGCGTCCTTTTAGAAGTGTAATTATCCTACCCGTGACTTAACTGCAGATTTATTCATAGATACATTAAAATATGCTTATTTTAGGGCTGCATTGGTCTATTCGTCTGCAATTCTTATACGCGGCTCTCAATAAAACAAAGACGTGGTCACTTCTCTGGTTCTCCTTCATTCAACTGATGCTATAATTACCCAACTTAATGTTACTGTTTCAGAAGGATAGTAAGCTGAGAAGACCCTGTTTGGAATCAAAACTTCTAACTCTAAGTTTTGAATGTTTTTTTATTAACCCCTTCAACCAGGAACAATTTTGTATATATAAAAAAAAAAAAAAAACAGAAATTATTTTAATGTCGCTCATCTTGTCATCCAGTTCTAATGGCAAATAATCAAAAGGGAACACCTCTAGCTAACAGTGTTGTACTATAATTATTCCATTTAATGATGTCTGAAATGGAAAGCTTTGGTACCCGAGGGCACCCAGAATATCTGTTATTCTACTTGAAATGTCATGCTTCCAGGTTTTCCAGTGTTATAAAAGGGTTCATTCTATTCCACCTATCCAAGATTAGGCTAATAGTTGAATGGTTGTAATGTAGAGGTCACCAAAAGTGCTCATAAAGTAAGGCTGTTATAAGGCTTTACTGTCACTTTGAAACTGTAGGTGTGAGCTCAAGTTTGATTGCTGCACAGGATGTATCTTGGGAAAGAAAGGTTCCCTAAGGTAAGAAGACTAAGGCGAATTTTTGTGGTTACAATTATAACATGCCAGAAAGGCTGCGATGACTAGTCAAGGCTAAAAAAAACTCTGCAAAAAAAGTTATACACATAGTTTCTTTGAAGTTGTGTTAAATGTGATTTCTCCATTTATATATATATATATTTAAATAGTGCACTAAAAACAACTTGTAAATTCAGTCAACATTTATCTTAATGTGAAAAGAGTCTACGTCAGTCCTCAGGGTTGCCCAGTAGTGCAGGCTTTCAGGGTCATCAAGCATGATGAGCATTGGTAGATCAATCAGTGCCTCCATTATTCTGACACATTCACCTGCGACAGTGACAAAGCTACCGATGCTTAAAGAGATTCAACCTAATCATTGCTCATACTGCAAGAGAATTAAAAAAAATTATGAAAAATTATCTATACATTGTGTTAACAGGATTCCAAACAAATGCATTAGATAAGAGAAAAATATGCTGTAAATGCATCAGTGGTGTCTCATGTTTATGACATCACCTTGAGGCTTGATAGGAAAATTACACACTTCCCTATTGAAAATGTGTGCATTTGCATATCAAGCCACAGGTGAGGTCATAAACATGAGACACCACTGACACATTTACAGCATATTTTACTCTTATTTTAAGCATTTGCATGCAATTCTGATAATACAATATATATACTGTATTTGCTTGAATATAAGATGACCCTGATTGTAAGACGACACCCCAAATTTATTTAAAAAAAGAAAAGGCCTGAATATAATACTACCCTATAGGAAAAACATTTTACTTGTAAATATCAATTCACATATAAACAGTTTTTTCATATTTAATAAAAAATATGATTGGAAAAAAAAATGCATTTCTTGTTTTTATTTGCCAATCTGCCCCCCACATAGCCATCTGCCCCCCCAGACTTAGCCAATGCATCACCCCACAGCAATCTGCCCCTCAGATTTAGCCAATGTTGCCCCCCACAGCCATCTGCCCCCAGACTAAGCCCCCCACACAGCCATCTGCCCCCAGACTTAGCCAATGCATCCCCCCACACAGCCATCTGCCCCCCAGACGTAGCCAATGCATCCCCCCCCCCCCCACACACACAGCTATCTGCCCCACAGACTTAGCCAATGCTGTGCTGTAAAACTAAATATAAAAAAAAAACACATTAAAATAATTTAGCAATAATATAAAAAAAAAAATTGACGACCAGGAAATTAGACCTGGTGTCCGGGTATCATTAGCCCCACATGGGGCCCTCGCCGCTGTAATCTTTTTTTTTCTTTTATCCAGCGGCATGCGAGAGAGCAGAGTTCGTGCACCGGCTGCAGACTTCATGCTCTGCTCACATGCGCACCATGCTATAGTGTCCGAGCACTGGGTGTGCTCAGAAGGGCTAGAAGCGAAGATGGTCTGTGCCTTTATGAGAGGCACAGACCAAGCTGAAACGGAGCAAACTGTGTGTGTATGTGACTGACTGTGTGTGTGTGTGTGTGTGTGTGTGTGTGTGTGTGTGACTGACTGTGTATGTGTAACATTTAATTTCCACAGTTGATAATGGTGCACAATTGCTGAACAGACCGGCTGCCTGCTTCTAATAGAACCATGGCAGCAACCAGATAGAGGATAAACAGGCATGTACTATTAAAAATACATGCCAGTTTATCCTCACATTAGGGACACTAGTCTTTGTGTTACTATTTTAGACGCACAAGGGAAAAATAAAGTGTAATTGTCCTTTAGGGGAGGTAATAAAATATTTTTTATAGGTAACATAAAAACCACGTGTTCTTGCATGAGGTGTACCTTCTAACTCAGCTTGTGGACCAGATGGGCCCTTCTAGAGTTTTTGTGTGGCACAAAATTTTCCCACATTTTCTATTGCATCACCTCCTGAAATGACTAAGCTTCTGCACTATATGTAGCCCTCCACATAAAAAAAGTTGTCCCTCTCTGGGTAATGATATTTAAAAAAGTACAAAACATAAGGTTTGTTCAATAAACCCCACAGGAAAACACAGGCTTTTGAAATGTTCACTAAATTCCTGCTAAATGTGAGCCTGAGCAATGAACTTGGGGGAAAGGAGAATAATAAGAATCCCTCAAGATTGAATGCAGGTGGATACCAGAGATTATCTTTTTTTTTTTTTTTTTTTTTTTACAATGCCCCTGAATAAGACAACCTGAGGCAGAATGGGATCATTTTTTCCAGGTGCTCAGCCAACACATATTGAAATCAAAGCTGTCACACTCCATTCACAGCTGAAAGGTGCTTTAACCTTTCAAAAACAGCCATTGTTGCAAGGGAAAATTCTGTTTAACTCCCAAAGTATACCAACTGAATGGAAAACACTGTTCATTTCATGCATTAGTTAGATCTGAGACCTAAATATTGTTCTATCAACCTTTTATGGCTAGATATCCAATTATAGCTAGCTGTTCATAGCAGTCGTTAAATCTAAGGTAGGAATACAAAGCAATTCCAAGAAAAAGCCAATAATATAAAAATGCATTAAGTCTAGAGACATAATACGAGTGAGTAATAATAAAATAGGCCGATCGCACTGAAAACGCCATAGTAACTGGAAGAGATGGTAAAATGGCAGGCATGATTTGAACGTCCCTATGGAGCCGGTGCCAGGTACTGTGATAATATATTTATAATTTAAATATTGAGAGTAGTTTGAGTAAGGATAGACATAGGATGGATTATCCCTTCTGTACAATTCAGGAGCCAACAGTTTCTTATCATATTCTTTTCATGTACACACAATAGTAACATTTTGATTTTAGTTCTGACCGCCTCGGCTTGAAGAAAACTTGCGAGAGTTGAAGCGTTGCCTGCGCTAGCAATTAAGCTCCACCATCTCACTGAGAGTCTTTGAGTTACTGAAGACTTGGGCAGCGTCCTACCCTGAGCGCCGGAAGACAGTCAAGTGCAAGTCAGGACTATGATTGTTGAATATTGCGAGTTGCAAAATGGTATACAAGTTCCTTACAAATAAGACATAAGGGAAGTTCCATGTAGTTAAAAGGAGGGAAAAACAAGATATTTTATTTTAGTCATAAAAAGTCGTATGCAAAAATCATATTAGAGAATAAACTGGGGAACACATCCATTCTACTACAGCAGTCCAAAATTGCATTTTATATATATATACACTCATCTACTGCAAAACGGGCAAGTTCCCTCTTATCGACAATGCATGCCGTGGTATTTCCTAAAACAATGTCTATTTAACTAAGCCAATTAGAGTACGAAGACAATCATCTCAATCATACAAACAAAAGGCACAAACAGAAAGCCTAAGTTCCAAAGTAAAGAAATAAGGAGCCTTTTCTAGGGGAATGTAAATAGGTTGTATTTCATAACATTCCCTTCTAAGCCATTCATTTAAATTGTTTTACAATGCTTCAACTGTTTGCAATAATAGTTTAAACTGAAATGTCACCTGTCCATTCACTGATGTCACTGACAGCACTCATATTAGCCATTGTCACAGCAGATTCCATTCTGGACCAATTTGACCTGTTAAATCAATGACTGAATTTAAAAATATTTGTCAAGTTAACTTGAGTTTCCAACTTTTACTTGCAAAATCTTTTAATCATCTACAACAGCTAATGAAAATACCTGCAATATAGATTTAAATTTGTGTCCTGAGTTTGAGATTACACCATGTTTTTAAAGACCTTTCTGCTGATCCCATGTAAAAACAAGGGATAGAAAAGTGTGGCAGCTGCCGGGCAGGGGATAAACTGGCATGTACTAAGTGAAAAAACAAAAGTTTTGTTGTCCATTAACGTTATGTGAAAAGGTGCTTGGAAGCAACTCTGAAATATGGCTACCAGATCTTCATAGCCTAGTGACTATGAATGTACATATGACATCTGATGGTCTGGTATATTTGGAGTGCTGTAATGTGCTAATTTTAGTAAATATGAGCGCCATCCGATCTTCCTGCTTAGTGAACATGTCTTATTGGTTTACTTAATAAAACACTGTGGTCCTGCAGTTTTAGTGACTATGGATTGGCTGTTGCAATGACTGATCCCTTTGTAACATAGTAGACTGGGTTGTCATTTGAACTCCTGTCACACAAATTCACACTATTTACTTTGTGTGTTGGACACTTGTGTCTGAAAGAGATATTTAAAAGGACTAACTGAATGAAGCTTCCCCGACTTTAAGCCGAAGGATTAGAAAACAAGCCATAATGAAATGATGAATCTGTTTGGGTTACAGACTGTAAATATGTCTGTATTAACAAAGTTACCTAACAGAAACTCCTGACAGGCACAAATCTATATTCCACATCTCTACTTGTCAATTATACTCAGTGTTTGAAGTTTCACTATCTTTTTTCATTTATTTAGAACCTCGTGTGTCACATTATGCATCACAAGGAGCAAAACCACGATCTGCCAGCAGGACAGTCATCTGATGCTCGTCTCAGAGACCTTAACACTACCAGCACACAGAAAGTCAATCATAAACTGTTCATTATCAAAATGCTGCCGTCCTTCTTTTATTGTTACACATTAATTCACATGTCAAAGACAAAACTTTCCAACAAGCATGGTCTGACTTTAAGTTTATGTAACACTGTAACATACATGGCTACACACTGCATGCCTACAACGTTATTAAAACATGGCTGTTTGAGTTGTATTTAAATGTCACACACTGTGTGCACCAACGCTTAGAGCGCTACACACAGCTGCAATCTGCCCGGCTGCATCTCCCTTCAGTCAGAATGCGACCGAAGAGCTGGGTAAAATGGCTGCTCCCTCCCCATAAAAACAGTGTTGCTGGGGAAGGAAAACGAGGACTTTTTATGTTTAGATTATACAAAAACCAGATGCTAAACTTAATAAAGATAGATTTGCAGGGAATTGACATGTTAATTTCAAACTTTAGGCCAAAGTAGTTGAGCCAATGAATGATGATGGAAATATTCTAGAAATTCTAGATTAAGATCATAATGTGTGTTAACATATAAAATACCACTTTATAGAAAGATAATTATACTAATGGCTGTCCCTCCACGAGCTAACAATTATCCACAAATCTGTGTACATATTACGTATGTGTGTTTATGTACATGCAAGGTCAGACACACGATCCTCTTGTTATGTAGCTGAGGGATAGGAATTCTGGCTGCCCCCTAAAGGTTTTACTCTCTGACCTCACTGATGATGAGGTCACTGGGTCACCAGGGACCGGACAGGACTATATACCTGAGGGTGTCAGGAAATGTGTCCAGCCATTATCCTCAGGGCAAACTCTATATTTCACATAATGGAACCCATCAGGATCACTAGTAGGGTGAGAGGGGACTTTTAAAGGTTTTGACCTTATCAACACAGTTTAGTACTGATATATAATGACTGCTTTGTCACACTGATAAAAAAGCACTACAAAAAATACGTATATATATCTTATCGTATATATAATTATAATATAATTTTATATATATATATATATATAATTAAAGCCTGTAAACCTACTTAATAATTTGTATTATCATTCTGAAAAGTGTTATTTCTGCGTAATTGTTCTTTTATCTTAATCCCTTTATCTCTTTGATATAGTGTAGCACCATAATTAATTTACACCAAGAACAATAAGAAAACTCATGAACTAATAATGTCATGATTAATGATCACAAATGAGAATAGGTGACAGCTACCAGATTGCTTAAATTAACTCCAAAATTCTACATTATTACCAAACCTTTCTAGACGAAAAGAGAGATTAATATAAATAGTAACCCAGAGCTACCTATGGAATGTATTAAATATATATTTGGCATTAAGTAAATTGTCATTAATTGTAATGTTGATATTTACAAACAGCCTGCGGATGGCAGTAATTCATCCAATGTGAATGCATCTAAATAAGTTATTTGGGTGGGAATACCTTAAACTTATATACTCTCTCTTCTTTTCTCTCACACATTCTCTGTTGTTTTCATTAAAAGAATATCATTTTTTATTAAATATTGTGAATTTGTAATTGACACTATCAATTAACATCCCTAACATGCCGTCACTTTCTGAGATCCCATCTAGCCACTATCACACCTATTTTTGTGCACCTTCCATCCACCTGTACGCAACTCCCAATTTACCCTTCTGGACACCAATCACTACCCCTTTGGCTGCATCACCCCTCTCCAGTTTTATAAACACCTTTCCAGCTCTTCTCAGGGTCCCCCATTACTAGCAAAAACTGAGATATTGTCATCCCTTTGTCAGTGGACTGGCTGCCCCTATTGCACAAGTGATGTCAGAATGGCACATAAGCATGACCTGAATAACTGCTGTGCAATGACATCACACAAAGAAACGATATCTGGGTCGAGTGTGTTATCATATACCAGGAGTGCTTGGGCAGAAGAGAATGAAATGGTTGGGCCCATGGCAGTTATACCTTTTGCCACATGTTAAAGAGGAGTATGGCTTTATTACCCTTACTAAGTAATTGAATTCCGATCAACAAGATCAATCCTATCTCTAACAATAGTGTGACTTTAGGGATGGCATGTGTTGACTGCTGACGATGTCATCCCTCTTTGAGGATTGTAAGTATATAATCAGTATGATATTTAATTTGAGTAGCAAAACATATTTATTTATTCTTTCATTTATTTTAACTGATTTATTTTAATAGCAGATTAGAAAGGAAGAATGGGGTAATGAGAAAGACAAAAGAAAGGAAAAATGTCACACTTGCACAATGAGACCAGGGTAGCACCAAGGTTAAGAGGTGAACATCCAACACTGTGACAGCCTCCTCTAGATATAGTTTTACAGCTAATGAATATGCGTTTCAGAAGATCTACATTAACGAATAGACCATGAAAATCTCTATTACCAATTATTATTTCACACTTGACTTTGATCTCTTATCTCTACAACATTAAAGGGAACCTCACAAATAAATTCACATGATGCACTGGACCCCCACAAGTAAACAAATATATATTTTATTATTTTTATTATGTGGGGCTGAGGGGCTCTGGCCAGCCCCCATTTCCACGGGGGGGGGGGGGGCTTAGTGGTTTGTGGGGGGTGTATTTATTTATTGGCAACAGGGGTCTGCAGGGGTATTTACTGGGGCAGCCTCTGGACTCCAGATGGATTGTTATATGGATTGGCAGGGACAGTAACCTAGGCCCCAATGTATATTATGGGGGGTTAGAAGCCATTTGGGTGGCGTCCAGCCCCCATAATATCCATTGGGGCCAGGGCAATAAGCCCTGGCTATCCCCAATGAAAGAAAACGAGGCTGGGCAAATGCTCCCAACCCTGTCATTTTTATTGGGGCCCCATTTTTTAAATGTATTTTGTTTTTATATCAGGGAGGACTTTCGCTAGATTCTCAGTTCTCCCAACATGAATCTAGGCCTATTAGGAACATCAAAGTGATTAAAAACTCAGAGCGACAATTTCGGTGCCGAAAATTGGCACATATTCAGTTGACCTTTTTTAATGTAAAAGTAATGTGTGGGTTTTTTAAAAACTTTTCATCATATTTTATTATTTGTTTATAGTAAATTATATGATCTGACCAAAATAATTTTATCAAATGAAAGCCCTTCTTCTCCCTAAAAACAATGTATTATGTGTGGGTACAGTAAATGAGAAAGAGGAACATTACAGCTAAACACAAACACAACAGACGTGTAAAAATAGTTTATGTCATGAAGGGTAAAAAAAATTTAAACGCATAATAATGGGGATTATTGAGCACCAAGGACAAGTGTAGTATGTGGCTTGTAAGAAATGCACGGAGACCCCAATGTGAATGTGGGCTTAGAATCCTTGTATTATAAATTTGTATCAAGTCAAATGTCCCTTTAATATTCATTATTGTGTTGTTTAAAGCAAAAAAAGTTTTAATAATTTAAAAGATTAATAATTTTTGATGAAGTATTAATTCACTATCTTATACAAAAGTGTTTCTGCAAAACTGAAACCACCACTGGCTCCAAAAACAGCACTGTTAGAGTGACACCTAGTGATGAGCTAAAGTATGACCACCATGCTGGAATTATCTCATTTATTTATTTTTGTAACAGTTTGCCAACATATCTTGCCTTAGAAGTCACTCACAACAAAAATCTAATGTGTCTGGTGAACTAATTCAGTTTGGTTATGAGGATTGCCTGATTCTATGCTCCTAGGTCATTAGGAGCTTTAATTGTGAGTGATTTTCTTGCTGCATTTGTTTTTTCTTTGATTGTATAGGATATACTGCACCATTGTGTGTTTTATCATTTTTTTCAGGCACATCATGGCCCAGTGAACCTAAGGGTTCTAAGTATAATACTTCTCTTTTTTGCACATATTGCACATTGAATGATTTTTGTGTTTAAGTGGTTTAAGTATCACTTTTTTTCCTTGCACATATTGCACACGGATTAAGATCTATGGTTGTGTGTTTTCTAAGTATATTACACATGAATCAATCGCTGTATGTATTTTAAGCACATTTGCACATATAGCACGGATATTGTGTTTTCCAATTTCATTTATTTGCAGATTTTATTGTGAATGCTTTGATATTTTATATGCACATTTGCACATTTTTACATATTGCACGATTATTGTGTATCTATGCACGTCATTATTTATTATTTTTTATTACCACATTTATTATATTCTTTTATTTTTTTGTATTCAAGTGTCTATGTACAGAGCGACTGATCTTTCCCCTGTTCGCTACACTATTTACCTACAGTTTCGAAGCTGTCTGTTTTTTAGGTTAGGCTGCCAGTTCTCAGTGGACACCCACTTTATATATACACATAGCTATTATTTACCTTGTTGGCACTATTTTTGCTCGTCCTTTTTCTTCTTTTTTCTATATGGTTATGAGGATTAAAACATAACTTTACAAATAAAGTTAATCTTATTGTCTATCCATAACACCACCAGAGCTCCATACAAATGTACATATTAAAAAGGTTATAGGTGCTAATAAACAGAACGTGTGTGTGTGTGTGTGTGTGAAGGCGTGGGGTGGGTCTTTCATAAAGTGTCCCACTTTTAAATTCAGTGAGTGCTGCTTTTCAGGGATAAAAATCCACTGTTATCCCAGGAATGAAAAGAGAGAGAAAACAAGCGCACATCGAAAGGGATAACATATATACATATAATTTAGATATAATGTTCATGGAAAATTATTCCGCGGGGGTGACATGGAAAACACACTGTATCGTGCAGTATGCCATGAAGCAATAAGATTTTAATGAATGTTCTGTTTCTTAAAGTGCCAGAACTTGTCTCTTGGATGGACGATATTTATAATCCATCATCTATAGATACAAGATCTGGCACTTTAAGAAACACAAACCTGATTGCACGGACATTTATTAGTTAGTAAGACATATCCCCTGATACTATAGAAAGTGAAGGTGGAGCCCAGAGGCACGCTTTTCTGATTAACTGAACCGCGTAGATTGCGTCCTGATGTCATTCGGGGGAGGGGTCTAGAACAAAGACCTGATTGGAGCAACCCGGAAGTGTCAGAGACAGTAGCGCTGCTGTACACGATGCTATCCCATTACCCGTTAGGATATCTCTGTGTGGGAGCACTGCTACTCTTTCTTAAATATAAGATATAGAATTTATGGTTTTATTAATTCATTTTTCGATTTCATCGCTGCCACTGCTGAGTAACCCTTTGACAGAAAATCACTGGTTTTGTCATACATCAAAGGGTTGTCCTGAGCGCTGTATTTGAGCATAAATTGCTCCAACTACTATAAGAGTCTCTCCCATTGAACATTCATAAGCGTATAAATTGCTCCGTGGCATATTGCACTAAATATTGTCTTTTGTGTTTTCCATGTCATCAGCGGAATAATTTTCCATGAACATCATATCTGGGAAGTATATCTTTATGTTATCCCTTTACATCTGCGCTTGTTTTCTCTTCACTTTCTACGAATGTAAATCCGTTTACACATTTATAGTGTTTTTTGATTTGTGCCGCACTGTTTATCATTTCCTCATGGTGCATTTCCAGCATTATGTTTGCTGTGCTAATTAAACTAACACTCGGAAGTATCTTCTTCACTTTGTTCCTGACCAAAGGAGTACATGTAATACAAACCTATTGAAAAACTTAATTACCTTGCCTGTAACCAAATGAGCTTGTTCATAACATTTCACACTAATAATATAATGTTTGAGTGATAAGTCCTGTAAGTTGTAAGGTGCAGCCTCCATGGATAGGACGTGCGCGTCTAGGACAGTTCATCGCTGCTGCTTCACCACTGACAGTTTGAATGCTGAACTGTCAGTGGTGAAGATTATAGCGGCTATGTAAGTACTGACAGTTTAATCATACACCCCCCCCCCCTAATAAATCAACCCCCCTTCCCCACAATAAATCATCCCCCCTAAAAGTGACCAAGAACCCCATACTAACCCCCCAACCCAAACACTAATACTAACACTACCCCCAAACCCTAATACTAACAATAACCCCCCAACCCTAATGCTAACATTAACACCCCAACCCTAATACTAATGCTACCCTCCCCGAACCCTAATACTAACATTAACAATACCCACCTCAATGGGTCAATCAGAGATCCCTCAATGAAAGATCCAGTGATGACCTTTTGCGCGATGGATTGGCCATCATGCGAGAGGGGATGGAGAAGCGGCTGCGTTCACGCAGATGCTCCATTGGAATGAGATCTGGGGAATTTGGAGGCCAAGTCAATAACAATGAACTTGTTGTTGTGTTCCTCAAACCATTCCTGAACATTTTTTGCTCTGTGGCAGGGTGCATTATCCTGCTGAAAGAGGCCAATGCCATCAGGGACTACCAAATCCATGAAGGGGTGTACGTGGTTTGAAACAATGCTTAGGAATGTAGTATGTGTCACATAGTAGTTAAGGTTGAAAAACGTTTTGCGTCCATCAAGTTCAACCATTTTCCTAATCCTTGTTAACTGCTGTTGATCCAAAAGAAGGCACAAAACCCCTTATTGCAGCAATTTCATATTCAATAAGGAAAAAAATTCCTTCTTGACTCCAAAAGGCAATCAGATTTCTTCTTGAGTCAACAACCACTAAATAAATATTAATGTCTACACTAACCTCTAGGTTCTGACTTCCATACTTTTATTGTCCTTACAGTAAAGAACCGCTTCTGCTGTCATAGACAGTATGTCACACTAACATGAATGGCAAGAACATTGCCCAAAGCATCACACTGTCTCCGCCGGCTTGCAGCCTGTAAGTGGTCATAATGTTATGCCTGATCTTTGTATATTACAAAGAAAAACGTGACCAGTGCGCTTCAACCAACACTACACACACTTATATTTACCCTTAGAACAAGTATGTATCTTGCAGTGTTGTACAAAGGGAATATGAAAAATAAAAGAATAAAACACACAATAGTGTAATATATCAAAGAAAAAGTGAAATAAAGTGAATGAATTGTGCCAAGTGGCCACTCACATTCGTCTGAGCAACTACTTGCTCAGGGATATCAGCATAAGGGAGCCCAGGGAAAGGGTTAATGATGTTCCTTCTTCCTCATGTGTTTTGTGGAGTCTTCATGGATGAAGTGACGGAACATCATTAACCCTTTCCCTGGGCTCCCTTATGCTGATATCCCTGAGCAAGTAGTTGCTCAGACGAATGTGAGTGGCCACTTGGCACAATTCATTCACTTTATTTCACTTTTTCTTTGATATATTACACTATTGTGTGTTTTATTCTTTTATTTTTCATATTCCCTTTGTACAACACTGCAAGATACATACTTGTTCTAAGGGTAAATATAAGTGTGTGTAGTGTTGGTTGAAGCGCACTGGTCACGTTTTTCTTTGTATTGTATTTATTTTGCTAGAAGTGAGACACTAGCGGTGCCCGAGTGCTGCATACCCGTTTACATACAGGCGCAGCAGTCTACACTTTGTGTTTTGTATTGATCTTTGTATATATTTAACCCTTGACCAGACTATGTAAGTCCTGTGTCTACATACATTTGGTGGCACAGGATGTACACAGACGATCAATGATAACTTCCATCTCTCAGTGGGTGTGGCCTCAATATCAATACATTCAGCAACACCAAAATAGGATGCCAGGGTACTGTGTCACATTCTACATTTTGAAATGCTACCCTGCTCCTGGATGGAGCTTTGGAAGCAATCAGTGATGTTGCTGAACTGCCTCAAGAGGCCAAAAAAAACCCCCACTTTTTGTTTTAGTTACTCTTAGCCTTAGGGTTAGGCTAGGGTAAGGTTACAATGTCGCTATAGGTAATTCTGGGAAGAAAATAGTTAGTAAAAAGTACTGGGATACTTGCACTTATTGCCCTATAAGTTGCAAAATAAAACAGCAGAAAAACATTATTAGTATTTCTAAACTCAGGGCAAACAGTAGAATCTATTTAGCAGGTTATCCATTAGTTTTTGTAGATGTGTGAAATATAAATCCAAGTAAAAGTTAGAAAAAGTGTTTTGTTTTTTTCATCATATTATTTTATAGTGAATTATATAATATGATCATAATAATGGGTAGTGGGTACAGTAAAAGAGAAATAGGAAAATTACAGCTAAGCACAAACACCGTAGGAGTGTTAAAATAGCCTGTCACCAAGGGTAACTCATGGCATGTCACCAAGGGGTTAAACCCCATTTCAATAAATACCTCAATTGATATACATACAAAATAATGTGTAAAGCAGGGCTCGACAAACCCCGGGCGCCAGGTCGCCATGGCGACCTGGAAATTAAGCCTGGCGCCCGGCTGCCGTTCCCTACATGACCCCCTTGCTGCTGCCGTTCGTGTGTTCGTGGATTTTTGCAGCGCGAGGGGGAGAAGTCTGTGCGGATCGCACAGACGGCAAACTCCGCCCCCTCGCGCAGCGCGTGTGAGTGCTGGGTGTCGTCACTTGTCAACCCAGCACTCATCCAAAATAGCAAGGAAGAACGGCTGCAGCACGAATGTTCCCCAGCCCTGCAATGAGGTAAGGCAGCAGGGAAGGAACATTCGTGCTGCAGCCGTTCTTCCTTGCTATTTCGGATGAGTGTTGGGTTGACAAGTGACGACACCCAGCACTCACAACTTGAGACAGGTGGGAAAAAAAATCAACTTTTGTATGTGTGAGGTGTATATGTGTATGTGTGTGAGGTGTGTATGTGTGAGGTGTATGTGAAGTGGGGGGGGGGGGGGGTGTATATGTGAGGTGTATATGTGAAGTGGGGGGTGTATATGTGAAGTGGGTTGGTGTGTGTGTGTGTGTGTGTGTGTGTGTGTATGTATATGGTGTGTGTGTGTATATGTGAAGTGGGTTGGTGTGTGTGTGTGTGGTGTATATGTGAAGTGGGTTGGTGTGTGGTGTATATGTGAAGTGGGTTGGTGTGTGTGTTTATGAATTGCGTGTATGTTTGCGTGATTGTCTGGCTCCTAAAAATTTTTGCTGGCTCCTAGAATCAAATTAAATTTGTCAAGCCCTGGTGTAAAGCTATGTAGAGTTGTGGCCTGGAAATTAAATGGTTAAATCATGTGGAATAGACAGGGGATTCAGCTGGGAATGAGTGACAGCTTTTCATCTAGGCAGCTTCCTGTACTTGTCCTGATCTGTATGTTGAAGTGGGCCAGTCGACACCCCTTAAAGCTTGTCATGGCACGTAATTCACACCCGAGGACATGCCGGTACGCACACAGCCAAACGGGGTGGAGACGGAGAAAAAGTATTAACAGGGCGGGGTGCATGAGGCAGAGGAACAGTGGGAGGAGAAAAAGGTAGAAGGAGTCAGAGTAAGAACAAGTAGATGGAAAGGTAATGAACAAATAAAAGTAGTGATCAGCAAGAGAGAAAAAAATACTGTGCAATTAAATTGCAATTATTTCTATAGAGCCAGAAATGTACACAGCATTTGGTACCAAGGTTAAAGCAAAGTTACAAACTAGGTTAGACAGACCAATGCATAAGGAGAAGCTTGCTAGCGAGGTTACAATGTAGAGAGAGTATGGGAAAAACATAAAACAAGACGTTGTATATATATATTTGGAGGACCTAAATTAGTCACTAGAGTGATAAGAGTGAAAAGGAGTTTGCACTACACATACTTCCTTATCCCAATATAACCTCTCTCTTATCCCCAGTGACGGGATACCCTATGTATGCTGTGCAGGACGTGCTTAAATGTGTGTCACATAGAAATCAAAGTTTGGAGAAAACATACATCAAAAAAGTTGCAAAATCAATATGAAATACAGTCACAATGTTAACAAGGTTAGTAAATATGATTTAGATTGTAAAGAAGGACAGTTTATTGGTTCTTTAATTACTACAATAGTCATATACAACACTAATAATATCTACACTGTATTTCTGATCCATTTATGTTATTTCAATGGACAAAATTAGGTTTTATTTATTTGTAACCTTGTCTGGACTGTATTTCCTATTCATTTTGCAACTCATTTAATAAATGATTTCATGGAAAACAATGGCATTTCCAATGACCCCATCTTTTGAATGGTAGTGTACATCAGTGCTCTCTGTAATGACCATAGAAAGGCTACTGGGCTGCCTCCTTGTGGCCAAATTCACTGCCCGTATCAAGAGTCTATGTTTTTTTTCTGCTTATGGTGCATATTGCAAGCACACTTCATGTTGCATGCTTCCAGATGCATTGTTTTTGCATTTTGTCTCATGTAAAATGAAGTGCATGCTCCACCTTTTGCAGTTTGATGCGTTCATTTAAATGTTTAGAACTGGGCTAGTATTTGACTTTCCCTGCTGAATAAAGAATAAAGAATGGAAAGTCCTAACTGGCATGTACTCTGTGCATCTTCATTAACCTTTACGGACTGGCTCACAGGAAATGCGTTCCAATATGCATTAATCATATTAGTATAGAGGTGAATTGGAGAACTCCTATAATGTGAGCTACTTCAATAGCATATTATTTTTAAGGTGGCCATTGGGGTAACATAGCTTCTCTAAGAGAAGGAACTCAGACATCAACTGGTGTGAAGGATGTGAGTGTTTAGAATGTCACAGAAATAAGACTGAATAGCAGATATATTGTTATTAAAGCTTCTCAAATGTAAAATGTTTGCTAAAAATGTTAAATATGAATTTTCACATGAAGCCACAGGTGATGTCATAAACAGGAGACGACACAAACACATTTTACACTTTACATAGTAACATAGTAATTTAGGTTGAAAAAAGACACAAGTCCATCAAGTTCAACCCTTCTACCTATCATTTCAGCGTTTTGATCCAAAAGAAGGCAAAAAAAACCCTAAGGAAGCTTTTTCGAATGTTGCCTCCTAGGGGGAAAAAAATTCCTTCTTGACTCCAAAAGGGCAATCAGATTTCTCCTTGGATCAAAAAGCTCTATTATTAATGCTCATTCTATTATTAATACCCCTGTATGTTCTGCTTTTCTAAAAAAAACATCCAGACCATTTTTAAATGCATCTATTGTGGTTGATAGCACTACCTCTCTTGGCAGTGAGTTCCATAATTTTATTGTCCTTACCGTAAAGAATCCCTTCCTTTGCTGCCTATGAAATCTTTGCTCTTCCAGTCTCAGGGGGTGACCTCTTGTTCTTTGTACATTTCTATTAATGAACAGGTCCCTGGAGAGCTCCTTATATTGGCCCTGCACATATTTATATAATGTTATCATATCCCCTCTAAGACGCCTTTTTTCTAAAGTAAATAAATGCAATTTTTTAAGTCTCTCTTCATAACTAAGATCCTCCAATCCCCTTATTAATTTTGTAGCTCTCCTTTGCACTTTTTCTAGTTCCTTAATATCCTTTTTAAGGACTGGTGCCCAGAATTGTACTGCATATTCAAGGTGAGGTCTTACCATTGATTTGTAAAGAGGCAAGATGATGTCTTCCTCCCGTGAATCTATACCTCGTTTTATACATGCCAATATCTTATTGGCCCTTGCAGCTGCTGACTGGCATTGGGCACTGTTGCCAAGTTTGTTATCTACAATGATTCCTAAATCCTTTTCGTTAGTAGTTTTTCCCAGGGAAATACCATTTAACGTATATGTTGCTTTGTTATTATTTTTCCCATAATGCATAACTTTACATTTGTCTATATTTGACAATTTACAATTCCGCTAGCACAATATATAGATCATTGTTGATATTTTTTCATTCCCTGCACTCACAGTATAAGTACTGTTTAGGTGACAGTATCCAGGTAAGTATCCCCACCTTGTCCATGAAGGTGATATCTTGAAAGGGGAATCAAATTCAAGTATGCCAAAGGTGAGTCCTAGAAGTCCGCAGGGAGTAATATCATATATATACACAGCACTGTGCTAAGGGCTATTCAATGTGTCTCCCTGTTATTCAGAGAAACATTACACATTTGCCTTGACCAAACTCGATAATACTACTTCCACAAGACCTATTTTCAAGGATTCTCACAATAACAACCTACATCGGAATCAATATCTTTGCAATAATAATTGATAAGCATTAATGGCTATTGTAGTCTACCGACCACGTGGATAGGGCAGAGAGGATTTACGTGTTTACAGAAGGTACAGAGAGAGCGAATCGATAAAGGAAAAAAATACAAAGGGAGACAATGACACAGTAATATTGAGCCTCTCACTCAGGAGTGCACTGAAGAATGTATTTATTATTATTACAAAGATAATTATATGTTCACACTCTAAACTTTGGGTTACTGCACCCATGGGTGCGGCTCTCCTAAGGGAACAGTCTCTCTTGTGTAAAGTATCCAGACTTTAGCTCTGCTTTCTGTGATGAACAACCTGCGGTTCCCATACAGGAGCTGCCACGGACATTGCATGACTTCAGACAGACACTGAGACCTGTCCGTCACTAATTCCCAGATCAAAAACCTACAGCCAAATTCCCAGAATTTGCATTCTGATAACTCGCATTTGCAGGACACACAGAGAATCCTAGTCAGTGCAGGTCGTTAACACAATCACTTCTCCTCTCATTCATTTGCGAGCTACGGTTTGCACAAACATGCTACAACCAAAACAGCACTGAAATAATGCAAGGAACTATGCAGACTATTTGGGTAAAAATGTATACATGCCAACACTCCCTTTTTAGGAGGGGAAATCCCCTCCTACCCACCTGAATCTCCATATGTACTATTTGTGTCATTGTGACATGTTCTGTGACTGGCAGCTAAAAAGTCCCCAAAAAAGTAATAACTGAGAACCATGAGCCCCATTCAGGTGGGGGAAGGTTTCTCTAAAGGTGCACAATATTTAGAAACAGAGACAGAAGTGCTACAGGCATGTTAGGCTGGAATTACAAAGACGTAGTGTTATTATGAACATCAATGTTTGTGCCCTAAGGGGAAAAAAAACATTCATCCCCTCCTATTTCATAACAAATGTTTCTATAATATAGCTGTTCAACCCTGAATAATAGCTGAGATGCATTCTGCATGAGGACTCGTACCTGAAATATTTAACTACTATATATGGTGAAAAATAGATGTATAACTCTTAAGTCATCCTCCAATCACGCCTGCCACCTTAAGTGAACTCCTGTGACAAAGGCAGCAATGGCCTGATAAAGGACGGTCCTCTTTCCATTGGTGACTAAATGGAAACTGTAATTATCATTCTGTTTACTAACTCAATACATATGGGCTGGATACATAACAATGGACAGACAAACATAGATTATTAGCAAGGTCCCCTCGTGTTCCACACTGGCAGTCTATGGTACCGGAAGTATTTCTCAGAATAAGGTAGTCATAATAATAATAACAACAACCTGCTTTTTACAGCATCTTTCTTTCCAAGGGGAATAGAAAAACAAGACAGAATTGGGGCGCATGTACCGGGAAGAAAAACAGAAAACAACAATAGTGCAACACAGTTTAAATGTAATTGGATGTATTATAAATTTCTACAGGGGTGCACTCACAAACGGATAATGAAATCAGGCTCATCAGAATATTGTAGTCAGTCGGTTTTAATCATTCCATCTAAAAAACATTAAAAAACCATTGCGCAGTGGCTAATTCAGTCAATTCAGATGACTTTAAATAGGACTAAACTAAAATGGCATTTTAGTGAAAAGACTATGACTAAATCTAAATCAAAATTAACCATCAAAATTAACACTGTCAGAAGCAAATAATTTCAGGCTGCCAGTCTGACACCAATGTTGATGGGTCCACTTCAAAGAAATAAATAACTAATACACTGGTTGCAATATTGTTGTTCTATTTACTGCTTTTTTTTCTGCTAGTACTGACAGCAAGAAGTTTTTTTTGTAAATTAGCTTGATACTCACACAGAGAAGCCATCTCTTTGGGTAGGTCAGTGGAAAAATTCCGGAAGAAGCCCCCATTAGCGAGTACTTCGAAAGGAGGGGAGCTCCGAATACCCCCACCAAAAGCAAATGGGTAGACTGCTGAGGGATAGCCGTTGACATGACTAAGTGGCGCTCCAGACCCACATAGACGCTCCTTGCTGCTGTTTGCCATGGTCCTCTTATCTATTAGGTCACACTCTCTTCTATCTTCTGTAGATCTTAGCGAATCTTCCCAAGGTTTTGTTGCCTTCTTTATTGTTTTAGCGATAAATCCATGATGCATCTTTGTTAAGAGGCAAACTGGCGGCCGCAGTAAGATCTGTTGTCTGTCACATCGCTTCCTGTAAAATTATAAAATAATATACTAAGAATGACAATATCTGAAAAATGCAGTAATATACTTGTAAAGACGCAAATACTATACAGTTTATTAAATGGGTTGGATAGATAAAGATAAAATATTGTATAACACAACATACTTACAAGCCCAGCGCTTAATAACATTAAGTAATCAGTTTACAAATTCTGTGGAAATTACAGCCCCCTGGTAGCAGAGATACTCTTAAACTTGCAAACATCTTCCCCAACTGTTCCACAAATGATGAAATATGGCCAATTATGTGGATCTTTTCAGGTCTGCGCTATAAGAGAACTAATACTTAACTTTGGAAGTGTTTTTGACCATTGAGTTGAGCTATCTATAATGTAGTACGAGACAGCTAAGATAGTCTGAAAGAAGCAATAAACATAGACAGCAACTAGCTAGAAACAGTAACAGACAATTCACTAATAAAATGGCAAATCATGAATTCATGCAAGGTAATATTATAGATAGGGGACTGCACAGACACATTTAAAACCAATCTTCTCCTAATATACACAGTCTCACTAACACACTGTTTTATGCTGTGTATTCTCACTTCACACAATATTTAGAGGACTTTTAAGTACTGGTTTTACAAGTTTATTTTTTGTGACTAAATATTTCAATTTCTGCCCATTAATACTTCAGAGTACGGCAAAAGTAAAACACAACACATTCGTTCTCCAAAAGAAGGTAAGACGTTTTGCAGGGTAGCTGAATAGAGTATGGATAATACTGCGAGGGAACAGTTGGTTCAATTTAATAACAACTGGATTTCCAACACCTGAGTTGACCCATTCAAACCTCCACTCTTGAACCTCTCTCAAATACACTATCGATGCACATCGTCTGAGCCAACAGGAGTCACTGCCACATGTCTTACATAAGGCATCACTTGTGAAAAGTGCAGAGCAAGTTTATGTGCACATGTGTAGGTTTTATTTGAAACTGCTGCAGAAACAAAAAAAAAAATCCCTCTACATTCATCAGTTACTGGACTAACCAATGAGTGGAACTCATACAAGCGATGACAACACTCTTTCCATGTTTGGAACAGGGGCTGCTCATATTCTGGGTGAAGGATGGGGCACTGCAGGGAATGAGTATATGTGTTTGTGTCTGCCAGGCTATCCATTAACATATGTGTTATAAAGACAATGTAGCCATGTACATATGTGAACACTGCACAATTATTGAGTATTAACCCTTTGCTTCTTGGTTAGTTATCTAATAAAGGGGAACCGCAAGACCTTTAACTAAAGTAAACTAAACTAAATCATTTCTTTGCTTCTTTGGACCATGTTACCTTGGACAGAACCCTACACTGTCACTCCTGTTCAAACAAATTAAGCAGATCTGCTACACCTACCAAATAACTGCAGAGTTGCATAACCTGCAGAAATGATGATAATTGCTCTGTTGGCTCCAGAAAGCTTTCCTGCAAAGGCCTAGCATTAAACCTTTCCCTCATAGACATCTCAGCAAGGGTTAAGTCCCGGCAGTGGCGGCAGCTGAATGAGAGAACAGGGTGTGGATCTGCTTTCTGTGTGTGTGTTTTTTCCCCCCCTTTTTGAGCCGTGTCCAGACTCGGTGGAAATGTGTGCCGCACGCACCATATGATTTAAATCAGGAGTCTTTCTGGGCTGTGAGATAAATAGCGCTTATGTTCTCGCTGCCAGCGCTGGGGCAGGCTTGGCTCCCACTGAGCTGAAGCTTTGGCTGTACCACCCCGAGGGCAGAAACTGAGCTCAAATATTCCACATGGAACTCAAAACCGCACTCCTAACTCACAACAGGCTTGCTCTGTCCCTGTGCAGTCCTTACTCTCCCCCTACCCTGTCTGTCACCCGCACCCCCTCCCTGCTATTTCCTTCCCTGGCTCTCTCTTTTTTTTCCATATCCCTCCTTTTTCTCTCTCTCACTCAGTCTATAACTATTTTGTTCTGCACTTTCTTTATACTGCCAGTGCTTCATGCAGAGAACTCTCTTTACTTCGCTTCCAGTCTACCTATCTCTTTTGTTCACTGACCCTGTTATCTGTGTCTGCTCCAGTCTGTCATTGTCTTCAGCACTGTTTCTCAATGCCTGTTTTACTCTTGTTAAAAAATCCTCCCGTCTTTCATCAAACATTCATCTTCCCAAAAATGTCCAAATAATGTAATAGAATGCGAGTGTAAAAGAATTAGCTATTAATTGTAGGTACAGTTTGTCAGTCTATCAGCTTTGGACAGTAACTCCCACAATGCTCAGCAAGCAAGCATCAGTCAACTGCAGCTACAGTGACCTGCTGCAGTCCAAATGATCCTGAGTGACTGTTTTGGACCAAACATACTTTGTCCCTGCAGCACATTTAAAGGGGAATTAAAGTATAAATATCAGGGAGATTTAGGGGTGACCACATTAGCACTTTACTTAGAGACGTTTAATTTAATTTTTATTTAATTGCTGCATGTGGATAAATGTAGACTTCAGGCATCTTTAGTTTACTGATTACAGCTCTGGAGTATAGCTTTTTATAGACATGTTAAAATACAAATGTGGTTACTTTAGGGAGATGCATGAATTAAAACTGATGGACATGCCATGTCACAATGTCTTTTAAATTGCCTTAAGTAATGTTAATCCAATGCCTTGTGACCACACAGCTGTTTTTCACAGGGGCGCTTCTAAAAAGAAATGCCTGTTCCAGTGAGATAATCAGTCTTGGACAGTTTACATACCTCATCTTACCCAATGCAGCCCTGCAGTGTGCATTAGTTAAACGTGTCCCTGAATAACAGTGCATTCTATGAGGCTTCAGAGTCCAGACTCAATACAAGTTACTGTATAAGAGTGTCCCTGAATAAAGCTACAATCTGGTAATCCTGTCTTGAAAACGTTGCTGGCTAATAAAGGCAAACCACATCCATTTTTTCCTGATACATGCCAATCAACCAGAGGAAATAAATAGATCTCGCAAAACAACGCTGCATACTGAAAAACATAGGTTTTACATACATATGTACTAGGGTTGCCTTCTTTCCCCAGACACATATAACTTTTAAATGTTGCCGTTCATAATGCAGACATCATACACATACCTCCCAGGTATCCCTATTTAGGAGGGACAGTCCCTATTTTACTTCCAAATACCGCTGTCCCTCTTTTCTCCTCTATGGTCCCTCTTTACTGGGAGCTGAGATTTAGTTTGTATAAGTGTATCACAGAGCTCCAGAGGAATAAAATGCACAATAAATTGTGTTTAAACTGAAGTGTGTGTTTTTTTTTTATATACATTTGTGTAAATCAGGGCTCGACAAACACCAGGGGCAACAGGTCGTAATCCTTGCGCCCGGGTGCCGTTACCCTCATGGTCTCCTTGCCTCTGCCATTCATCTGCTTTTGCAGCGCGCGCGTGTCTGAGTGCTGGGTGTCGTCATTTGACAACCCAGCGCTCAACCGAAAGAGCAATGAGGATTGGCTGCAGCACGAATGTTCCCTTCCCCTGCAATAAGATAAGGCAGCAGGGAGGGGGGAACATTCGTGCTGCAGCCGATCTTCAGTGCTCGGTTGTCAAGTGACGACACCCAGCACTCAGACACATTAATACATTTTTAAAAATCTGTGTATGTGTGGTGTATATGTGTATGTGAAGTAGGTGTGTGTGTGTGTGTATGTGAAGTAGGTGTGTGAGTGTGTATGTGAAGTGGGTGGGGTGTGTGTGTGTGTATATGTGAAGTGGGTGGGTGTGTGTGTGTGTATATGTGAAGAAGGTGTGTGTGTGTGAGTGTGTGTGTGTGTGTGTGTTTATGAATTGCGTGTATGTTTGCGTGATTGTCTGGCTCCTAAAAATTTTTGCTGGTTCCTAAAATCAAATAAAATTTGTCAAGTCCTGGTGTAAATTAAATAAATGATTCTTATTCTAAATGACTTAACAAATTACATAAATAGTTACCACTTAAAGTCGCTAAAAATGTTCCAGTAATGCTCCGCCTACTGCCACACCTTCAGCCACTCCCATAAAAATGTCCCTCTTTGGTCATTTGAAATGTTGGAAGGTATGCATATGTGACCAGAAGGAAATAAATTAACTAATCAATGTCATAGATGCCAACATCTGTCATGTTTCCAGGGACACATACATGCTGCAAAAAAGTGCAGCCCAGCAGTATGTAGGATGCATATATGCACAGACAGAATCAAATTAACCAGATCGTGTAGGACGTACCATGATCAAATAATTGAATTCAGTCAACATACTGCCAGGCTCTACTCTACATTTTCTTTCTGCAGCCCGTGGAACACATATGTGTCCTTAGAAACGTGGCCGATGTTGGCATCTATTACTGATTAGTGGTAGATGCCAACATCTGCATTATAAAATTTATTTGTGTCTGGGGGGAAATGCCAACCCAAGAACAAATGTAATATATAATATATAAAACAAGAAAACAACTCTAAATCGAAACACCAATGGCTAATACTTAATTTTAAAAAAAACACACAGCACAGAAACAGTTTGATTTAGAGCTCTAAAGTTATTTAACGTTGTCCTCTTAGCCATGATTTTTGTTACAAACCAGTGTTAAAAGGCATTTGTGGAATTTACAGCAAAATGTTCTTAGCGCTGCATGTTTTAGTGACAGCAACCACCAAAAATGTTGGTCCCACTTTGCCTTGACTATCCGGTTTTGTCTAAATAGGCCAACCCTTCCAGTCTGCTCTTCCTAATGTTGACTTATTAAGCTCTTTGTATTCTGTGTTGTGTCAATGAGTTCCTTATTATAAAGTAACCGGTCAAATAGAAATGTTATTAATCTGTCTGTATGTCACATTATACAGACACATCATCTGATCATAGACAGTGCTGTTTATTTCCCATTTGACAACAGCAATGTTGCTCAAACAGCCACACTGTTTGAGCAACATTGGAGTTGTCAGTTGGGAAGGTGTTAATAATATGTTACATGGTAGAATGAGTTACTGTGCCCCATGGCCAGACTAATAAAAGTAACATATACAGTGAAAAAAAAAAAAGCGGACCTATATTCTGTTAACAAGGACTTAACCACTGGAATTCCAGAGGTCTGGGCAATGCATTAGACATTTCTCCGACAATCAAAGGGTTGAGTTGAAATTAAACACAAAAAGTAAATGTATAATAACATTCTTCTTGAAAAAAACGTTTCCTGTATTTTTTTTTTTTTCATTAGAGTATCACCATAGCCATTCTATTGAGGTATGCTAATAAAAACCAACACTATATATATCTAGGGTGAACATATTACCAATGTATTCAAGGACATAATAAAAATGCATCACTCTGGTCTGGATCAGGTAAATGAAGACTGCAAACTGGTTTATCTATTATTGATTAGCAATCCTGTAAACACTATAATCTTCATGTAATTAGTTCAGCTCATAAGAACACATACAATGGTGATACGGTCACCCAAGTTAACAATCCTCTCACCAATCTTTCGGATGAAGAACGACTGGTGGGTGGATAACCAAAGGAACTGTTCACATTTCAAAAAGCTCCAACATATATAATATATAATTGTCATTATAAGTTAATGACCAAACAATTTTTATCCAAAAATATTTTTAAAGGACTCTTAAAAAAATAAATTAATGATTATGTATTCCCCACAGCTGTAATCAGTAATAAGCAGTCTGCAAATCTCATTTTTAAAGATTCAGCCTTGAAGTTTGTGTCCCTGAACAAAGGGCTGATGTGGTCACTAATTTCTTTTAGTTGCATTAACTCTAATTAGCGTTGGAGGGATGACATTGCTTCAGACTCATCCAATTTGAAGACTTGTGGTGAATTGGACTACTGAAACAATACCACTGCCTTACCCATCTATACACACATCTATATTAATGTAAAGCACATTATCAAATATACTTCAAGGATTTTGAAAACGTTTTGTTTTACTTCAAGAGTGCCAATGGACATTGAGATTAGACAGGAAGCTTTCTTACTGACATCAGCAAAAGGGAAGAGAATCAAAATGAACCTTGTATTATCACAAAGAAGCAAATGCTTTCCGGTACAATTATTATTTTAGGATGGAATGTCTTAAAATGGCTTTGATGTTTCTGACACTCCTCAGAGACTAATAACCCATATGAAACATGGTGGCTCTTTGTCAAATGGTGCAACTGAATGTAAAATGGCACTATACCCGGCCTTGACAAATATGTGTAGGCTTTAGGAGCCAGCAAAGCTATTTCAGGAGTCAGCCTAGTTATTTCTAGGCGCCAGGGAAATGGTATTGCTATAGCGATCTATGTAAAACAACCCAAAAAAAAAAGATAGGAGTCAGCAGTAGGGATTTTAGGAGCCATGACTCTCCGGATTTGTCAACCCTGCTCTATTGCTAAGTAGAAACCACCCTTCCAATAACAATCACTGTAGCCACTTGCTGCAGGGACACTTCCACCTACAGTGTATTCATTTTTTTAGATAAGTACTCCAATCTTCTTAAATCTGTTGCACTTTATTTGAACTTATTGATTTTGCTGTAGCACGACCTGCCTCCAAGCCCTCCTTCCCTAGGCCCTGGTGAGATTATTTTCAATGTAAAACAGGAGAATTGCAAAATATTTTAAAGAAAACATAAGTGCATTTCACATACATTAGACAGATGTACAACATACAGAAAATAAGCTAGGTGTAACTGCTCCTTATGGAACTCTGCACATCTCTATATACCTTGCTGCCACCTCCCATATCTATACCTTAATAAGGTAATAAAATAACCCACCTCTAAAATGTACAGACCAAAAATGTGCGGGACCAAAAATTAGTAATTTGTACCAAACAAAACATTTTAGTCACAGAATGACCAAAACCAGTAGATGTAATAAGATCTCTGCAAATATCAAGTATTTTTTTTACATATTTTCTTAGGTGCCCTTGGCCCCTTTTGATTTTGCACATGTCACAAGTAGTAAACTATTGACATCCATATGTTTGTAAATTAATCCCAGCATTTCGCTGGCTCCCAGTACTCAGTGAAAAAAAAAAAAAAAAAATGAAAAGAGACACATAAAATGATACAATTGATTTTAACATGTGTGCTAAATAACTCCAGCTATCTCTCTCTATAACTGCAGCCCAGATCTCTCTACAGTGCCAAGTCAAAATAAATTACACTGTAAAGATGACACAGAAGTGATCTGATCATAATGATTAAATAGCCATCAATTTATCAACAAATACATTTTTGGAGTATGAAACATTGTCCCAATTGTCTAGAGAAATAAATAAATAAAAAAACGAAAAGGAAGAAACTTAATACTGAATTCTGTGTCAGATTATTTAGTGACGTTGGTTCAGCGCTGATTACTATAAGCCAAGTAAGACACATGGCTTGTTTTACTCTGAAAATTGGCGCAAATTGAACCCTTACTTAAGAATTGCTAATTATCTCCAGAAAATCTGGAATATGCGCTGGCTGGTTTAGGGATCCTACTTACATTTTTAGGAGACTGAGAAATGAAATTTGCAAATGCAAAGCAGATACTGTCTGTTTTTTTCAGGTAATGGAAATGCAATTTCGCTGTTTCATTTACCGTATTTGCTCGATTATAAGACGACCCTGATTATAAGACGACCCCCCAAACTTTGGATATTCCTTTAGGAAAAAAACTAAACGCCTGAATATAAGACTACCCTATAGGAAAAAAGTTCAACTTGTATATATTCACATGTAAATTGCTTTTTTAATAAAAAATTATGATATCAAAAAAAAATGCATTTCTTTTATTTCCTTTTATGTGCCAATGCTGCCTCTCTTTCCCTTGCCCCCAGCTTTGTCTCTGTCCCCCCTTAGTGTTGCCTCTCTCCCCCTCCCTTTGTCTCCCCCCTCGCTCCCCTTGTCTCTTCCCCCCTTCCCTCGTTACTCTCTGTGCCCCCCCTCCCTCCCCTTGTCTCTCTCTTCCCCCCCTTGTTACTCTCTGTGCCCCCCTCCCTCCCCTTGTTGCTCTCTATGCCCCCCTCCCTCCCCTTGTTGCTCTCTGTCCCCCCCTCCCCTTGTTACTCTGTGTCCCCCCCTCCCCTTGTTGCTCTCTGTCCCCCTCCCCCCTCCCCCTCACCTGTTTCTTGCTCCCTGGTGGCTAGTGGGGGCAGCCGGGGGATGTCTGCACAATACGTGCAGACATCCTCCATGCTGCCCGACACTTCCGTCTATTATGACGGACAGCCGGTCCGTCATAATAGACTGCCGTGTCGGGCAGCATGGAGGATGTCTGCACACATCCCCTGGCTGCCCGATTCTCCTGGTGGATAGCGGGGCAGCGGAGGATGTCTACACGATACGCGCAGACATCCCCGGCTGTTAGAGAGGGGGATCCAGGTCCCCTGCAGCTCTGTGGGGGACCTGGATCCCTGTCTTATAGTGTGACCCTGATTTGAGGTCAGATTATAAGACAACCTCGATTATAAGACGAGCAAATACGGTATAACATCCTCAGAATCACCCTTTGTTACTTTGCTTTAAGAGACTGTGGCAGAAACTATTGCATTTACCAAACAGATAGAGCAGGAGAAGGCTGTTGTTTTGGAAGCTAGAATTCTAATCTTGTCTTCAACAACCATAATTACCCAGACTAATAATAACATCTTTTCAGCTAACACGTAATGGGTCTATTCACTAAAATTTGAGAATAGCTTGAGGAGGTCGGCATCTGAGTTTGACTTAGGCACAAAAATAGCTTAGATCATTTCACCTCCCATTAGTTTCAAACGAGAAGATTCGAACCTGGGGTATTTTTCTATGTCAAACTTGGATGCCAAATTTGACTTAGTCTTAAAATGAAGGCCGACCTCCAAAGTCGACCTCCTTGAGCTATTCTCAAATTTTATTGAACAGACCCAAGAGTGTTGTGATGCGATCATAGAAACCTAGAATGTGTCCCCAAATAAGAACCATTTGGCCCATATAATCTGCCCAGCTTTAAACTTTCATTAGTCTCCAGCCTTATCTTATAGCTACAACAGCCATTTACCAATACAATGAATGCTTAAATTCCTTCACTAAATTAACCTCTAACACTTCTGCTGGAAGGTTATTCCATGTATCCACCACTCTCTCAGGAGATCATAAAAAAAACCTTAGGACTTCAGTAGTAGTTAGTTTTCAGTAAGTTTCTTTAACACAGGTACTGCTCTTTTAACACATATAACATGCATGTACAAAAGATTGTATGTATGGAAACAATTACTGCACACACAAGTATTAAAGACCATCTGTACAGACACACATTTCTTTTGACTAGAAAGGCCTGTTACAGATACACACACACTAATCCAATGCACAATGTGTTACAAAGAGAAAGTTCATAGAAATAAATATTACATTGGTACAGAATAGAAAAGACTGATACACACATAAGCAAAGCATGTAGAGGTAAGATGGAATTCTATTTGGGAATGCAAAAATAAATAATTCTGGGCTGCAGTGGATAGAAATCAAGACTGCAAACTGGTCAACGTTTACTGATCAGTGTGCATATAGTGTCATAATTATCCCTGAATAAATCCTTAATGTGTACAAGGCACAAGGTACTGTTGAAGTACTAGCCCTGGACCCAATTTATTATATAGGGGGCTGGAAGCATTTGTCCAGTCCCACTTCTCATGGGGGGGGAGGGGGGTGTCTGCGGTCAAGGTTACTTGCCTGATCCCTCATATATGTTTTATATAGGGCTACGGTGTTTTTTTTATTCTATTTATTTGGCCAGTCTATCTTAGTTCATTTCCAAACGGCCCAAACTGATGATTCACACAGTTGCCACATTTAGTGAATTTGTTCTATGCAACTATCATGCCCGATCCACATCAAATTCTGGATGGGCCAGTGCATATTGAGTAGTCTTAAGTGACGGATTCTCATTAAACATTCATAACTCCAGGTGATGTTATCACTCTATTGATTATCAGAAGTCATATAGACACATATACATATTTTTACATACACCCTCTATGAAAACAAATGCATATGTCATAAACATGTGCTTTTCCCCAGTGTGCAGCTAATGTTTTGTTAGAAATTATTTTCCCATATGCAATAATTTACTCACTTTGCAGATTTCAGAACTGGTTCATAAGCCATACTCATTAAAGGTAAGACAGACTTATGTCCTTTATCACTATAGTCATAGTCACACTGCACTGTTTGCATTCCTATACACACCTAGAATCATTCATATTGATGGTTTATGATTGTATACACACTAAAGGGCACTCCACACAATAACAAATTTGTTCATGCATAATGTCGTGAGTGTTATATTAATATATCCCTAATTTATATATTTTGGTATTTATGTATTTTGATATTTCCCAATATATACATGTACGCTATCGTTCAAAAGTTTGATGTCACTAAGAAATGTCCTTGTTTTTGAAAGGAAAGTACATTTTGTCCATTCAAATAACATCAATTGGATCAGAAATGCAGTGAAGACATTATTCATTTTGTAATTGACTAATGTATCTGGAAACGGAGGATTTTTGATGTATTAACATATAAGGCATACAAACGACCATTATCAGCAATCATCACTCTGGTGTTCCAGTGGCACGCTGTGTTAGCTAATCAAGGTTTACCATATTAAAATGACAAACTGATCAATGGAAAGCTATTTTGCAATTATGTTAGCGCTGAACTGTTGTGCTGATTAAAGAACCAATAAAACTGTCCTTCTTCATACTAATTGAGTATCTGGAACATCAACGTTTGTAGGTTCAATTACAGGCTCAATATGGCCAAAAACAAAGAACTTTCTTCTGTATATAGTTGTTCTGAGATATGAAGGCTATGCCAAGAAAAGTAAGATCTTGTACAATGCTGTGTACTACTACCTTTACAGAACTGCGTAAACTGGCTCTGACAAGAACAGAAAGAGGACTGGGAGGCCACTATACAAAAAAGAGCAAAATAACAAGTACATCAGATTATCTAGTTTGAGAAACAGGCGCCTCACAGGTCCTAAACTGGCAGCTTTTGTTAAATAGTACTCGCAAAACTCCAGACTCTAGGAAGAGTTGCAAAGAAAAAAATATATGCAACAAAGAAATATAGCAAGATACTCTCTGCCAGGAAGGACTCCTCAGTATCCCATACAAAGCAACGTTAGAAAAACGGACACCAAATAAATGGCTGAAATGGATTGCTGGATGTCTCCACAGAGACTCAGGTGGACAGAGTTGAAATGAAAAATCCATATCTCAGACTGGCTAATAAAAAGAAATTATTAAGATGGGCAAAACAACACAGACACTGGACAGAGGTTGATTGGAAAATAGTGTTATCGACAGACCAATCAAAGTTTGAGGTGTTCGGATAACAAAGAAGAACATTTGTGAGACGAGGACCAAATGGAAATATGCTGGAGTGCGATTTACCACAATATGTCAAGCATGGTGGAAGCAATGTGATGGTCTGGGGGTGCTTTAACGGCGGTAAAGTGGGAGATTTGTACAGGTTAAAAGGGATCTTGGAGAAGGAAGGCTATTACTCAATTTTTCAACAACATTTCATATCCTGTGGACGGCACTTGATTGGAGCCAATTTCCGCCTACAACCGAATAACGACCCAACGCATAGTTCCAAACTACGCAAGAACTATGTAGGGAAGAAGCAGCCACCTGGTACTCTGTCTATAACGGAGTGGCCAGCACAGTCACTGGATCTCAACCGTATAAAAAACAAAAAATGTCTGTGCTTCTCACCCTCATAAAGTTGGCAACAAATGTATGAACATAATAAAAAACCTCTCATTTATATTATGTTTATACAGTTGTTGACAATTTCATTAGGGTGAGAATCACAGTTGTCTCAATGACAACCAACTCAAGAGGTGTCTGACGATGCCCAGATCCTCAATAAATTAGAAGGATCCAGACCTGGAGAAAAAGCTGGAACATCTCTGTGAATTATTGCAGTGATAAATAAAATAGAAATATTCATGCATATTTAATGCAGACTAATGTCTATGTAACAATAAACATACCAGGTACGTCACAGACAAAATGTCACTTTGTGACAATAGACGTACTATCCTGGGTGAACCCTGCATAGGAGAAGCGATCATCGGGTGTTGCTATCATGCTTCTAGAGGCAGTCAGCAATTATTAAGGCAAAAAAAGCCTAAATTAAGCATAGATCTAGGGTTAGGGTTCCAGATGGGTTATAATTAAGGTTAGGGTTAGTGCTAGGGTTAGATTTAGGGTTAGGGTGAAGATTAGGGCTGGGGTCAAAATGTCACTATAGGATAAAATGGTTAGGAAACAATGCCACTTTCGGTTATTGCTCTATAACTTGCACAAAAAAAACATAAAAAAAATAAAAATTGGTATATTTCTAAACTCAGGAGGAATATTAGAAACTATTTAGATGTAATTTAATAAAATATTTTTCAGGTGAAAGTTAGAAAAGTTGTAATTTTTTTCATCATATTTTATGATATTTTTTTTGTTAGAGTAAATTATATGATATGATGAAAATAATGGTATCTAAAGCAAACCCATTAGTGGCATCCAAAGCAAATAATAGTATCTAAAGCAAATGTTTTTATTTCTTAAAAGCTGTGGTGTCTTTCTAACATATGGTTAATGTACAGAGAATCAGTATATTCATTAGATCATTAATTCCTATAACAGTCCAGTTCTAAAACTAGGCTTTACTGATTTGCATTTCAGGCTTCTCACATTTTGAGTCTCGCAAGCAAGGTATTCCACTAAAACTAAACTCAAGTATATAGGTGTGGATGTAAACATCCGACTGACCAAAACGGAAACATACAATCAATGATAAAGACCGCATCTCTCACCTGATTGTTGCCTTATCTCCATATGCTGTCTTTACTAATAGGTGTCATGTCAGGGTTTTCTGACCAAGAACTAGGAAGGACACAGGTATAGGAACTTCATCATTAATCAAGGTGATTTTTTTTTTTTTTTTAAATACTTGTCAAACAACATTTTACAAAGAAACTTAACACTCTGGGGAATGTATAGTGTTGTGTTCAAGTGGCAGCTTGCATTGTCAAAGACATGATTTCTTTTTAGCAACTCCCCATTCACTGCTAATTGCTAATCAATAATACTTTAACCTAGATTCCATCTCTGTGGTTTGACCTACAGTAATAAATGTTAGGTCATACATGCTGTAAAGGCAATCACTCTTATGTTCCACCACTGACCATATTGAAATTGTCTGCTCCAAACACATTTCACAAGGCTTCCATGGCATAATGACTTAAGTCAAATCCACGTAATAAGTACATCAATAAAAATGAAAGCCTTTCTGACGACCCTCAAGAATTACTTGCTTTCCATGCTTGCACAATCTAGATCAGCATAGAACACTCAGTGACAACGTGTGTACTTTGATAATATTGTAGCAAATTCTGTAATAGTGTAAGAAATGTATCACAAACTGACACATGTAAACAATGTCTCTGTTCACTAAAGAGTGAACTTTAGTGAATGGAATAGTAAAAATATGGGAGCGCGTAAGACGATCTTAATAGAAGAGCTAAGTTGGAAAATTATACGTTTTAGTTCCCTGTATATTGAACAAAACCCTAAGATTTTAGCTAAGAAAGTGAAACCTGTAAGTGAAGGATCCTTTTTTCACTTGTTACTAGCTTTCCAATCCAAGATTAAAAGGTACTGTTTCACCTAAACATTTGTCTTCTAATTAAAGCATTGCAATTTCGCTAGCACAACCTATTGATCATTTTTTATTCTCTACATTTATAGTTAAATCAGTGTTTAGGTGATCCCTTTAACCTTGATATCTTCCATATTTCTTCTAGACTGTGAACTTGTTATGGTTCAAATGTCAGCTGCACACACTACACACTGGTGGATCAGGGTCACTGCAAGTTGTGTAAGCTGTAAGCCTCTTTGAAGAGGGACCTGTTGAAAATTGAGTAAGAAAGCTGGGCAATGCATGGGCATGTACTCAAGAGGAGAAGTGTGTTGTAGGGGTGCAAAGAAAAAACAAAATGGAAAGTGGAAAGCGTGAGTGTGAGAATAGAGGTCGTGTAAGGTATACAGCGCAAACGGCAGCACCAATAGAGCAGACAAGAACCATTTACACAAATGCTAAACATAAGAATTTTGCAGTAGAAGATAGAGGACATACTGTATTTGCAAGACTACACTGATTATATGATCCCCCCCCATCCCCCCCCACAAATTTAGATATTCATTTCTTCAAAAGGAAAAGGCCGGAATGTAAGACTACCCTATAGGAAAAAAGTTTTACTTGTAAATATTAATTCACATGTAACTGTTTTGTTCATATTTAATAAAAAATGATGATTGAACAAAAAGCATTTCTTGTTTTTATTTCCTTTTATTTGCCAGGCATACCCCCAAATACCAAGCCATATGCCCCCAAACTTTGCCAATGCATCTCCCCAGACTTAGCCATTTTTTTTTTTTTAATTAATTTCTTATGGTGCCCTCTCTCCCTGCTGCTTTACCTCACTGCAGGGAAGGGGTGGCATTTCTGCTGCAGCCGGATCCTCATTCAGCTTCCTGCTGAGTGCCGGGTTGTCATGTGACACCTGGCACTAGAGAGCGTTGCGCGAGGGGGCGGAGCTTAAAGTCTGTGCGATCCGCTCAGATTTTCCCTTTTCGATGATTTATGATTTCAAAGTGCGTCAAAGTGATTATCTTTGTATGGCAAGCATCGAAAGTTATGTCTAAGATCAGAAACATATGTTCTTTCTGAAAAAAGGATTTTGTTTTTTGCAGTACAGTTGTCCTTTAAGACTCTCCATGAACTGTGTGATGCTATAAATAAGCTGTAGAATAGTGATTCTCAAGTGCGATCAGCAGTTGGGTTCGGTCTTCAGACTTCTTCCCTTATAGCTACCAAGACAAGATCTAGAAAATTGTCCTGAAATGCCAGGCAAATTTCCATTTTGTGAGGAAAAACGAAAAAGTCCATCAAGTTCAACCTTTCACAATCTTGATGTAAACCAAAAGAGGGAAACCTGCCACTAAATTCAGAAAGGAAAAATAAAATCTTAACTGCAAAATGGCCTAAGCTTACGTAAAAAGGTAGCTGATTACCTAAGCTTTAGTGAGCACAGTCCAGTTCACCTTGATCTACCAGGTTGACTGGACCAATTGAATATATAATTGGGTTGCAGCACCTGTCATCATGTATGCATGTAGAAATACACAAGGCCCTGTTTTTTAACTGTATTTTCTGCGTAAAAAATATTTTTAGCAATGACCAGGACCATAAGCTTTTTCTTCCCCTGAATGCCCAATTATATGGTATATAAAGAATCCAATAGTCATACATATTGCCATTTTTCTGTTGGCCAGTTCCTGACGGGTTTTCTATATGTCAGCTATAAACAATTCACACATATAAATATTAAATAATGTATATATTCACAGGCATGTGCAGCATGTGTTTAAAATGGAATCACAATTTCCATCAAAACAGTCTGATGAACATATTTATCCACAAAGTAGCAAATATAATGCAGAGTTTAAACTAACTGATTGATGTGTTATACAAAATGGAGCCGGGTTCATCTGACGCTTTCCAAAAACAATTTTATTATATTAAGAATAAAAGGTTTCCTTATTAATCCTTTACAGACATGACAGAGAAAAGAAGTCTCTACATGACAGAGAAAGAAGTCGTTATGTTCATTATTAAAATGACACCACTACTGACAGTGATCCATACAGGGCACTCATCTGATATACACTCAGAAATCCATACATGCTACTAGACACCATCTGTGCCCAGTGATAGCACTTTGGTCCATCCTATTGATAGTTTCGGCTTGATAATATGGGCCATGTAATTTCAGTATTGTGTCAGAAAGCAGATCATTATGCACTATCCCATGTGTAATGACACAAATGGTATCAATTGCAGTGAAAATCGATGCACATCAAGAAAATAACTGCACATCAAACACATGCTTTTAGTCTCGATTCAGATCATCATTAAAAAAAACGATGTCATGTGCTAAAAATCTGCCTCAACTACTTTATAACTAAAACTGGGAGAAACAATTCATTCAGTGGTAGTTACATTATTTCGAGACATTTGAATGTCTGTGTGCTAAGCGGCTTAGCACTGAACCGGTTAACAGAAAGAAATGCACTGGTTTTAGACTGACAGCGCTGCGTGAGTACAAACGTTTAATAACAAAGTTATACACACAGAACGTTTCTAAAAGAATATGTTCTGCTTCATATTAGCCATTCAGACGTGGTGTGAATTCAGCGGTGGAGTAGTGTGCCCTGTAGATCTACGTGAATGGCATCCTGTGTGATCATCCTGTTTGAATGAATAAAGCTTTGTTAAAGAACTAAGTGACAATGAGGCTCAGGAATAGTGGACATTGAAGTGAGTAAATAGAGAGAGACAATTATCTTTGTTTTAGATTACATAATATCCATATTAAAGTATAATATTATACTCAGCCCAAATCTATATATTTTAATAAATCCGTTTTTGTTTATGTATTTTATTTCACTGCACTAGTCAATAAACAGCTTGGTTCCTCACTAACCAAGTCATATTGAATCTACTATGTCCTTAAAACAGTAAACACCATACCCATGTACTGTTCTTGCTATGTGCTGTGATAAATTGCCAGAGTCTGTATCTGCATGTCAGTGTTCCTAACTCAAGCACACTGAAGACAAACAGACACAGGATTTTACTAGACGTGATGTAGTGGCTGCATGCAGTTTGTTATTCTAAAGTTTCTATACCTCTCATTCCCTGTATGTGACATATGTCCTCTACACATCATCAAACCACAGAGAAGACAGGTTACGTTCACTAGTTTACTTATAGAACAATAATATTTCAGGCTCAAAAATGGGAATAAAATAACTAAACAACAAAAAGCAGTGGTATAATTCACAAAGGTTAAAATGATAAACAATTTGTTAATATTTTAAAAGTTGACCTTATTCACTAGAATGTTAATCTCCATCATTTCTTCTCCATCACGTCATCATTATGTTGCAGCTTTAAACATCTCATTCAACTATTTCTTCAAAGGTGGAACACAGAGAACATATTGAAACACCGGTATATGACAGTTTTGCTTTACAAAAGGATTTGTATATGATTGACATAGGGATTTCATGAAGTTGGGTTGTGTAGTTTTTTTTTCTGTGTGTAATTTGATTTTACTTAATGCAGGCAATAACCTTGAAACTTTCCATAAAACATCTAAACTGTGACGGGACGACATTTACAGCCCTGATTTACAAAGTATATAAAAACATGGATAACAATAACAGTGTTGTGCAAACATTAATGCACACACATGTGCAGGTACACTTGTAAAGCTGTTTCTTTTTCTTTCTCTGGTTCAGTGTCCAAGAGCCCCCTTTAAATAAATTCAGGGGCTTGAATGAACAAGGCTCCCATTCACTCAAGCCCTCCTCTCTCAATCCCCCTTATGTTTGGCTTATTTCAAATAAAATAAAGTGATATATGCTCCTTATTCCCTTCTTCCAGGCGAGTCCAGACCCGCTGCTCATTAGTGGCTCATGTCTGGCTTGGGAGAGGGAGGTCCTGTATCCTGATTTCCAGAAGGGTTATTAGTGGGGGGATGGGTTGGCAGTAAGAGGCACCCACAGAAAAGGAGAAAGCAAAGACTGGGATAAGAAAAACATTCTACCCTAACAGGCAATGGGATATGGAAACCCTGCGCTTTAACCCTTTCAATGAGAAAGGTTTGAGCAATCCATTGTTCTGCAATATCTGTGGCACAAAAGTGTTTAAACCAAGGGAGAGGAGATAAGACCCACATTATCGTAAGGTAGTCCTGTAGTTTAAACTGTACTCACAGATTGGAAAGAGACAGTTGTGCACTCACAGGGTTAAATGAGCCCTTCAATCATAAAAATTGGGTTGAAATAGCTTTGCACTGAAAGCTAGAGAATGAAATTACAAACAGTAGTTTCACTGTCATGGTTGGAAGTGTTAATTTGCCAGAAAGGACAAATGGTGCTGCTGTCTGAGGCAGCTAAAGCAGACTAACACAGACGGACGACGTACAGGGGCTATGGGACTTTCCTCAAGCAGAACCAGGATGACACCGCTTATCTGACATTACTCTTAGGCACCAAACTCTGTAGTGATAGGATAGAGTAAAAGAATTCCACACTCCTATGTAGAAATCACTTACATGTAATACTGAGGCAGTTTAGGCAGGACGAGTTCAGAAAGGAAAGCTGACACTTGGAACACCAAATAAAAGGCATGTGTAAACTGTAGGGGTGCAATCATTTCAATGCAGTCCCATTGTATACACTGTGACAACATGTCTGGTTAAAAATATCCTAAAAGATTTTTATTAACCTGTATGAATCTGAGCTGTATCTAAATTTGTAAAAAATATTTATCATTATAGATGTCAGACTGAATGAAATTGTAGCCTGAATTCTGTTTTCTTTACAAATTGCTGGTGTTTAAATCTATGTTACTGTGCTATATAGAAGGCTCTGTATTTCCAATCTAAACATGATGTAAACAATAAAAAGTCTGTATCTAATCAGCAAACTAGACAGCGATACATTACACTCTTGGAGTATGTATAGAAGCAGTGCCCCTCCCTGTGTATTGAGTCTTTTATATAAAAGCGGATGCACTGTTTTATAAATCCCAGCAATTAGCTGGTGCTGTAGCTGACCCTACTTCAAAATGGTTCTGGTGGAGGTTGTATTTTTTATACATGAGCAAGGGGCTCCTAAACTCTCTACTGCTGGCTTTTACATAGACGTACCATGTCTCTGATAATAGGCTGACATCTGAATTTGTCTGTCTACAAATATTTGTCAAGCACTGCGGTAAAAGCTCCACTATTTGGCACCATTAGTACCTCTGCCACTTGTATACATAACACCCATTGCCCAGTGTAAAAGCTACTTTATAAAAAAGACCCAGCTGTAGTAAATAGCACAGAGTAAGCAGAACCATAATAAAGTCCTTGTACAGACCTTACTGCTTATCCAAGGAGTATGACAATCAAGCAATTCATAAACATAAATCAAAGAGTTCTGAACAAGTACAAGCAGGGGATAAGTAGTCATATGGCATTCTGTACTGCCGGGCAGGGACTTTTTGATTTGCATAGGAGGAGAGTTGCAGTGATGGGATGTCCTGCACTTACAAACACAGTTAGACATCCTGCTTTCATGAACAAGGAGGGTGTGGAATGTTTTCCTGCACTCATAGAATATAATTATAACCCATTACGATAAAAACAGTACCTCATTCATTAACCTGCATTTCACTGCCTTGACTCCCTGACCTCCGTCTGCCAGTTACGGGCAGGCTAAAAGGGACACAGAAGTGTGACTCATGTGCATTTATGCACATCTCTATTTTTATCACAACAACACTGCACAATCAGGAATACAGCTCAGAACCTTATGATAACACAATATATAGAAGAAGTGTGGGTTTGTGGTGCACAGTAAGTATGTCTGCTCATTAAACTGGGCACAGAAAGATCCACTGTCAGGGCATAAAGTTAAATAATGCTACATTTCCAAGAGGTTTTGCATTAGGATACTTTGCAAATCATTTCACTGACTGAGAGCTTCAGCTCTATAACTATGTAAGAAATAATGTTAGCCTGGTCCAGTTGCAATCTGCCTTTCTAACTACTCCCAAATGTCACACATGACAAAAGATGCAACAAGCAAATGAGGTCCAAACATTCAAGAGAGTCCAAATAGAACAGTCTGCAACTAGTCATACTCTTTCAGGGCTGTTCATATGTATAGTTCCAATGCCATGATTTAATCCTGCCCTAAAGCACACACATTGCCCCACCCCACACATAATTCTACCGCTTTATTTAATCCTATCCTGCAGCATCCTGTGCTACGTCATTTCTGACCACATTCAAACGCACTAACAATCCTCCCTTATATAAATGTTAAATTTCACAAAAACAATGATATACTAATCAATACAATTAATTAACAGTTTTAAGCATCTACCAATCTTTTTTTAATCCTTCTTTGTAGATTATTTTAATTATTTTAGGAAATAATTCAAAATGTATTTCAAGAGAGGACTGGTATTATTATATGTGTGTACAATAACAAAAAATGTTATTATATGAGATTATAAGAGAAATAATAAGCAAACAAATAACAAATTGGGAGCTATAACAAAGGGTTAGACAAAATAGAGGCCGTCACTTAAGCTTTGAGGAGCCGGGACAACAGTAAAACACGTAACTTCAGGTGGGCTACTTGGCATAAGGAGCTTGAAATACGAAACTGCAAGGTAACAGGAGCAAACAGGGAGCACAGCATTATACATGCCCACCTATTCTTTATAAACGTAGGGAAAAAAGCAATATTAACAAAACTATACAATTTTAAAACCAGTAATATGGAGACCATTCCTCAAATGATACTACCAGATCAGGAATTATTAACCCTTATTTAGTGAATGAAGACTTGTAAATCAGTAGTTCATGCAAGAGTGTGTCACAGGGTCTTTGTGATGGGTTCACAAGGCATGGTGGGCAGCGAAGTTCCCAGGAAGCATTGCTCACCACATTCACTACTCATTTGAGTTGTTTAGTAGGTCACATGAAGACTTGCCCGATACACTGATTGCTCCTTCTTCAGTTAGTACAACAGGAATTCTGATTGTTTTCATTTGTTTTCAGATTATCAATTACTAAGGACACATAATACAAACAGTGTATTAACATACATTAAGTTCTCACGGGAGAGAGGCGGGGCTTCCAACAGAGATGGCAGCTTAAACCCTGAGCTCTCTGCCAACGGAGCTTTCAACAGCTAACGATAGCTCACACAGGCGATCACCCGACTCAAACGACCTCACAACGGGACACTACCAGAAGTTCGACGAAGAATGACCCACTGGAAGTGGCTCCAATCTTCAGGAAAGGAAAACAGGGCCCAGCTCAGCACACGCAGACAGAAATGGCGCAGATGGCGGGAACTCCAAGCCCTTCCACTAAACAGGACCTAGAAGAAATCTTCGTAAGGTTGCAAACATGCATCAAAGAAGAAATCAGCTCGCTTTCGCCCAAAATACAAAAGAGCTCAAAAGCCTTAAGGTCCGGGTGGACTCCCACGACGAGCAACTTCAAACGCTCTCAACAGAATACAACCAAATAGCGGACGATTCGATCGATCTGCACCACAGAGTGTCAAGTTTGGAAATGGCGATGGAGGACCTCGGCAACAGATCACGAAGGAACAATATTAGTATCCGAGGCCTCACAGAGACAGTAGGCATTGAAGCTCTGGCCTCGACCCTCCAACAAATGTTCCAGGAATTGATGCCTACGATCCAACCAGAGAAACTACTGTTGGACAGAGCCCACAGGGCCCTGCGCCCCCCAGGTCCAGAAGGCACCCAACCCCGCAATGTAATTGTGAGATTTCACTATCACGCTACTAAAGAATCCCTCATGCGCACATCCCGTAAAAAAAGCTCACATATGATGGGCATGTGCGGTCATACTCATCATTCGAAGATTTGGAGGCATTCGTAGACGCAATTAACCGTGGTCCAGGTACCGACCGAGCAAGATCAAGGAGCCCTGGTCCAATCGAAGGGGAAGGGGAAGCCCCATCCTCAAAGGAAATCCACCGCACCTCTGTTTGGTTCAAATCTATTCAAAAGAGGGCCAATGAGTTCTACCACCTGGTTCCGAGTTGAACTGTTATCCTTGTTACGTTGAATCCACAGTCTACCCCCGGTGAATGATGGAGCATCACTCACCTTAGACATCTTCTGATCTGCCGTGGCAAACCAACATGAACAGAATCGGAGAGCAGCCCCCCTGTAGACCAGACACCTTTGCTGCGGTCCCACAAATCACTTGTTTCAATAGGCTTTCCCTTTAAGACATCGCTGGCGAATGTACATAGGTCACCACGCCACATGACCGCTTTCTATCTTTAAGGACAGAGAGCAACATGGACCCTGAAAAGCCGGAAACCGGGTTGTCTTGTGTCCCTAAAATCTTGCCCATGGGCAAAGTCATATTTGCCAGAGGAATCAAGCGATCAGCTGTAGGAGTACTTCATTCTTTTCCAAGGTCACATTCCGACCGACAGTACAAATACAGGGACGCTCAGCCTTTCCGTCCATTATAAGCCCAGCAACTATCTCCTGGGGGTAGATTAGTTATATTATCTTTCTTTATCCCATAAAAGGTTGATTGCCCAAATTATGGGTAATTATAAACACTCAAGCTCAAGCTCCATTAGTTGACGGAGCAGTTATGATATTTCCCAAGATTTTAAAAAAAATTCTGTACATCTTACTGTACTATATTGTATAGCCAATAGCTAATATAGCGCTGCAGTCTACACTCTCTCTCACCCAATCTGCTGGCCACTGTGTAAGCCCAGTATACTAATCCTACTTCAAGTTAGATTCAACAGTGATAAATTGTACATATTGTACTCCTTCCCCCCAGCCCCCTCCCCACCCCTTTTTTATTTTTTTCTCTCCTCTTCTTTTCTTCTTTCTCTTTCCTCTCTCTCTCTCTCCTCTTCTTCCTCTCCCCCCCCAGAACCCCACCTTCCTTCCCTCCTAATTTCCACCACTGTGCGCCGGGAAGGCCCCGGAGGGGACTGGGATTGATAGACCCAGAGGAGGCACCCAAAACTACAGGATACCGTAAGTGAGATCTACTGGTAAATGTGAAATATGCCTCTTACCCTGAATATACTCTCTCTTAATGTACACGGCCTCATTTCTCCGCAGAAAAGGATGTCTCTACGTAGACATTTGAAATCTATGGGCTCCGATATCGCCTTCCTACAGGAGACTCATTTCGCCTCTAACGACCCCCTCACTCTGAGAGACCCCACCTATCCCATATGCTTTACAGCAAACGTGAAGCATAAGAGACAGGTGGTAGCAATTTTGGTAAAGAAAAATTGTCTCTTTCAGAATCGCTATTCTTACACTGACCCGAACGGCCTCTATCTCTTTCTCTCTGGAAGGATCGGCCCCCATTCCATAGCCCTTCTAAATATCTATGCTCCGGCAGTGCTGGACATGGGTTTCTGGAAGGACCTCTCAGCCTTCTTGCTATCTCACCCAACCAATTCTCTCATAGTGGGAGGAGATTTTAATGTCACTAGCTCCCCCAGCGTCGACAGAAAGTCGATGGCTACACACTTGCATTTACAAACATGCAGGAGGTTTAGGGCTCCCAAACTTATCCAAATATTATATTGCTGCACAAATGGCCCAAGTCGCGGCTTGGCATGCCCCAGTCACCCACATCAGGTGGGTAGACTTGGAACACAATTTCTTCCTTCCAGATGTCATTAGCCAGTACATCTGGCTACCCAGACCAGATCGCCCACTGCTCCGCACTAAATGTCCCACAATAACCAATTCAATTCAGATATGGGACAGATATTCTGTGAAATATGAACTTACCACGGACCATTCACCACTTATACCCATATACTGTAACCGCAGATTTCCGCTAGGAATGACCCCGGCTATTTTCAAGACTTATGACCAAGGAGATGTCTCCCGGGTGGTGGATTTATACAAGGACGGACAGCCTAAAACCTACAATGACTATAAACAAACCCTCTCATTGTGCACACAAGATTTTTTTCGCTATATACAACTGAGGGACTTCGCAACACAACCTCAGGTCAAGAAGTCCGCTCTCACTATCCCGACATGGTTCGAGCGTTTATGTATCGGTTCCCCAAGAAGACCAGGGCTAATCTCACAGCTATATTCTAACCTATACATGCCCAGGGCGGAGACAACGCTTACATATACTAAAGCTTGGGAAAAAGATCTTGGCCACAAGATCATAGATATTGAAGAGTCGAGAAGCATTTGGGAAGCCACAGCTCAAATATCTATATGTGTCCAACATAAAGAGCAGGCATACAAAACACTGATGAGATGGTATTTGACACCATCTAGACTAGCCAAGATGCAGGTTATCCCCTCCCCCTCATGCTGGAAAGAATGTGGATCAAGAGGCACGTGCTTCCACATGTGGTGGGAATGTCCGCAGCTACAAAGGTTTTGGACACAGGTCCAGAAATTATTCTCCAGGGCTCTACAGAGGCCGATCCCATTAAATCCAGGCGCCTTCCTCCTATCTCTCCCACTGGACAATTTCACAAGAAATGAAAACCGTCTTATGGCGAGAGTCACTTTAGCGGCTAGACGGGCCCTAGCACAAGTTTGGAGCCAGCCCTGTCTGCCAACAATAACAAGAGTGGTAGACATAGTGGAAGAGGTGGTGGACATGGACTATCTCATCGCACTACTACATGAATCCTCCAAATCTTACTACAAAACTTGGGTCCCATGGAGAGAGTGCTTTCCGGCTTAGAAGGCGCTCTTCGGGGGCTGGAACTCCTGTCCCCTTCCGGGGCAGTTCTGGTCAGGTTGTTTTTTTTTGTTGTTTTTTTCTTTTCTTCTCTCCCTCTTCTTCTCCCTTCCTCTTCTCTCTCCCTTTCACCCTTTTCTATTCCTCTAATTTCCATAACACCCCCTTTACCCCAAACCTGAAGCCTGTTTCAGAGAAACATATAAATACTAGTCAATGTGACTCTCCGAGTCTACGGTGAAACCACCCACAGAGAGAGGGAGGTTCAAAGTAACCGCCTTACCATGCTTATGAAGTGTATGAAATGTTATATCACCACATACGTGGCAACTGCTGGTAACATCAGGATCCAGGAAATTCACTGCGAGACCAGGCAGACTACATTGTGGAAGAAGGGAAGCATCCCATATTCAATTTTACTAATGTTGCACTATGTTCTTGTTACGAAAAGCACTGTTACTTTTCATGAGATATATATATATATATACACACAAATTCTGAAGTTGACTCTTGACGGTAAAATCACAGTGACTTTATCTTTATACGGACAGAACATCCCATGTGACATCCTCAATATTCTTGTATTGTGCGTATGATATTTCACTGGTTTTTTTTGTTTTTTTTTTAAAAAGATGAAAAACCCAAAATAAAGTCTTAAAAAAAAACATACATTAAGTTCTTAAATAACATGTCAATAGTCACAGTTATCCTGTGCATAGGATTCTCCAGTGCAACGTTACATTACATAGCAATATTATACCCTAATTTGGGTAAAAAGGTAGATCACATAAAGTGCTTTCTCCAGAGTCAGGACTGAATGTGATGGTTTAGCTTTCACAATTATGACATGAGGAAATCAGATCGCACAACAATAAATTGCTCCAAGGCTAAGACCCACTGCTCTTCAGCTACTGCTGAACATCATCTCCTGAGATGGCCAAGTAAGATACCTAGTCCAGGGCTTGACAAACGTAGCTGAGTTTTAGGAGCCAGCTAAAAATCTAGGAGCCAGACAACGGCACATAAACACAATCACACGTAGGCGCAGACAGACACACTTTTTTTATACTATATTTCTCTATTTGGATTTATTAGGTTATAAACTGATCTTCTAAATAAGCTTAATACCAGGTGTATAGTCGGTGATGACCACCAAAACACGTTATGTGTGACAAAAAACATAGTCAAAGCAAAATGCAAATAACTGCATACAGATATATACATACATACAAAGTACCAAAAGGTTCCTGCATCAAACTTGCTAAATGTCCATAAACAGCAGAGTGGACAAATGGAGGCAGTGTTTCACCCAATAGACATACAGTCTACAAGACAAAACAAGAGCCGGCTGGCATCTCTAAATGGTGTACAAACAGTCCATTGCCTATGCTTATCGGTTTCAGCAAAAAAGGTAAGATCTCACGCAGCTTGAATCAGCGACTGTGGGTAATTCCACAGAGTGCGCAGGGATTGAAAGGTGCTCAACACAGCTGAGTATATAGCGAAACAAACTGAGCTCCGTGTGGATAAAGGCATAAATTAAACCTGTGCAATTCAGATTTCCTTTTGTTTTCAGCAGTGGTAGATTTGAAGAAATCACCTGGTGACCTACTGATACAATAACTACACCACGTTGATCTATTATTTTAGTTACTCAATCAAAAAGATTAATAAATATTGATTTTGGCATGATCACCCTGAAGTAAACCCATATTGTTCTGATCTTGAAGTGATTTTAGAAGTTCAACAATAGTATTCTTTAACATAGTTTCCATTGCTTTCACCACTACTGATGTAAGACTTACTGGCCTATAGTTGCCCAACTCCTCCCTATTACCTTTCTTGTGAATGGGCACAACATTTGCTTATTTCCAATCAACTGGCACTACTCCGTTAGCAATGATTGGTTAAATAAATCCATTAACGGGTTTTGCTAGTACACCACAGTACAGTTCTTTTAATATATATCGATGTCTGCTTTGAAATATTTCTGCAAAGTGAAAGATACAGGGATAATCCCAAGGGCTGCTGAACAGTCATTACACATGTGTTATTAGGTATCAAAAATAGAGCAGACAAAATATATATACAAAGAAAAAAATACATATATGTACAATACTCCCCTAAGCACTCTCTCCAACGGTTCCTCAGATCCTTAATTAGACGTTTAAGAGAAAGAAAAGTGGTATCCAGAAAATTCCAGGACCGTATTCAGCAATTTCCCACCATTGAATTTATAATCAGGTAGGTCTCATATAGAGCAATATGGCCCAAAAACAGGGATGGGAGAGAAAAAAGCATAGTGTAAAAATGTACTAGAAAAAATATACAAATCGATTTATTGTACAAACGACAATCACAAGTAAAATGTGCAAAATGAAGCCAGCTGAATTCTACAAAATAAGTGTAAAAACAATGGTGCTTTACCCAACACAAGATCCAACTGGGTCCAATAGTACAAAATAGAGCACCTATAAAAACAGAGCACCTGGATATCGGAAGTACAGCGGAGAACTACATACAAGAGGCGTTCCTAGATTCAAACAAACAAGTAAACTGATCTTCTACTACCCAAGTGAGGCAATTTATTCACTAAATAGGCAGCAACATTTAAGTCCATGTTGAGATTCAAGATATCAAGATAAAGTCAGCTGCACAGACCAAACTTCGGCTGGCTGTGAATAGTTTTTTTAAAAGCACATCACACAGAATCAGTGTATCTCCTGACTACTCTGTATGTGTTTTAAACTAGATAGAAGAATTCATATCTGGCACCAAGTTTCAAGAAGAACAAGGACATTTGTTGGCACAAATGATTGTCATGAGGATTGATTGCACAACCATAGTCACCCTCCAACAAAAAATGTCCGCCATCTGACTTCCTTTCAGAAAATAACTTTCCTTTAGTGTACAATGATACAATGCCAATAATATAGAGGGAAAGGGCACAAAATATTATAGCTAGCTTGGGAAACGTAGAATGCAATATTAGTATACGTAGTTTGTCTTATGTTGTTCTTTTCTTTTTTTTTTTAAATGGTTTACAGTATGTCTAAAACTGGAGCACTTTCTGAACCATCGTATTCCATTTCCTATGTGTATGCACTTATACTTGGTGGTCCAACTCCATAAAAAAAACTCTTGGAAAAAAACCCATCTCTTGATATTAATATAAGAGGAGAGCGACAGCCTGCCTTTCTTTCTGAAAGAAATAGCCATGGGTACTGAGAAACCTTAAAGCATGCTAACATGATAAAATCAAATCTATGGCCACTAAAACCTTCAGATGATTATCCTTGAAGATAGGACATCTCTTAATTCTTGCTTGTTGTCAAGTCCTGGTTACACTATGCCAGATCCTAGGATTGATTTTAATTTGGGGGGGGGGGGGGGGGGGGGGGGGGCCTAAACAACAAAGATGTGGGCCACCAAGAGCTGTTTGCCCTATCTCCATAACCGTCCACCATCAGTTAGGCCCTGTGGGGGCCTTAAGTGACAGCTTAATTTGCTAATATTGCAGCTCCACCCCTGCAAGTGACATATAGGGGCCAGTGTACTTAAGATCTTAAAAAACATTTGAGTGTTCACACAGATTTTTGTAGTTGTACGGCTTGTCTGTCTGGCTTCTAAATTCCACAAACATTTATCAACATTTTGTGTAAACACTGCACAGAATGAGGCTTTATCATTCTAACAATGAAAATGTTTACTTCTAAAATCATGTAGAAACAACAGAAGCTCTTCTAACATTTTGGACTACTACTACCAGCATGCTCACCTGGCCTTTAATCTTTGCTTGATCTTACATGAAGTAGTTGCAGATTATCTCCTACCTGCGCTGCAATTTTTATTACTTTTGCTGAAATAAATATTCATTAAATCATTAAATCTCTTTTTTTTTTTTTGCCTGCTTTGAGGAAACTGTGGAGGTTTCTAGGAGGTGGCAGCTCCGGTGTTTGGGAGGTGTATAATTTATTTAGTGCCTATATATTTCAGTTTTTTTATTTTTTTTGTGCTAATGCTCTCCATATCAATGTTAAATTTAAAGATCAGAACAGAGTTTTGTTTATGCAAATACGCCCTCTTCTCTTAATCTCAATGTGGCTGAGACACACAAATGTAATTAGGAAATACTGTGACAAGTACTCACTGTGCTGCCAATGCCTCTACTTCACAGCGCTCTGCAAGCACTAGTTTTACAACTTTATAAATAGTACAGTTGACCCTGAGGTAATTGTATGTTTTCTACTGTGATTCCGAGCTTCTTTCCTACAGATATTTTGGTATGGAGACCTATCATTATTCATTGCTTTTGGATGGGGAAAAAAGATGGATTCTCGTGGTAAATGATGGAATGATTTTTAGATTTAGTTTAGCACATTTGCAAAAAAGACATAAAACTCAAATCCAATGCACACTGACAAATCCCAGGCCCCAGTGCTCCTAAAATACCTACTACTAGCTCCTAACCTTTTTGTTTGTTTTGCATTGAACTCTATGGAAGCACCATTTCCATGACTCCTAAAAGTAACAAGTTTGGTTTCTGAATTGGTCTCTTTGGCTTCTAAAGTTTGGCTTCTAAATATTTGTCAAGCCATAGATACACAGACAGTTAAGATGACACAAAGGTAATCTTCAAACAGCAGTGGGAATAAGAAACATAAGTAAGTGATCCCATAAATAAATACGTTCACAATGTTCTGCCAAAGGGCCCACAGTTTATGTATTTGAAACATTCAAATGTTACCCCAGAACAGCACAACCGAGCTTCTCTACCACTTCTGTCAGCCTCTCTAAAATCTGAGCATCTTCAACACAGAAACCAAATTTGTGGTTACCTAGCCACATCACAGCATCCCTCGCTCTTCCCCAGTCCCCCTCCCCTCGCCTGAATTCTCCAGAGGTACCACACACAAAATCATAGAGCCGCAGTCAGACACAGCTCCAGGGGGTAAGGGGCGGATCAGGAAAGGGTGCTGTTTTTATTACCCGGCTGCCAACCCCTCCTCTGAGTTCACCTCGTCTCACCTCCTTTTTCTCCCCGACACCCCTTCTCCCTCCTCCTCCCCAATAAAATATTAAAGTAAGAAGAAGAATGATGAAAGGCAGTGGGGACTCCTGCTGGTAGACAAAGGAATTGCAGCCCAGGAACCGGCAATTTAAATGAAATGATATCCTGTATTATTATATTATAAAAATATTAAGAAAGATTACTATGATGTCTTATAATAAGCTGCTTCTACAATAATTATCTGTTTAGACGCAATAATGCAGTCTGGATAACTATTAAAAAGATGTCCAAATACATATAAATTGACACATATAATTATTCAGCTGCAATCCATTATATTTTGTATTTCAGAATTTTTGGTCAGCATCTCCTAGAATATATGTGTGTTTCCTGGGCAGTGTAGGATTTAATAAAGTAACACTGCAAAAACATGCACCAGAGACCAGGAGCTATTAAAACAATGCCCTTTCTCTGGCACGAGAAAGAATAATTAAGCAAAACTTTTTTGATATGCCAGGAAGAAGGTAATGAAGCTAATGTCTTGTTTGAGGACTGTGTTTCCCCAGTCAACAAAGAGTCACTGAAACATATTGTTTAACTGGGATGGGATTAAAGTGATAATGCACAGAAACCTAGAGTAATATCTAAGGTAACCTGACAGTGAAAATTGTTAAGAAAGCAATAATTACTGTGGCTAAGCAACTCTTTGAAGGAACATGGGGTTAAAAGGGATCAGGAGCTTCCATGTCATACAGCTTAAATGCACAAGAAAAATAAAGCCTGATACTGAAGAGGAGAGCGACAAAGAAAAGGAAAGCGACAGAGAAAAAAAAAAAGTTCCTGTGGTTTCCTGGTCTTTCTGGGGGTAAAAGGGTTAAGAAGCAAAAGAAACCAAAAGAGAATTTAAGAGAATATAATAGGTAAAATCTTTTTACTGCTGACCATGACTGTGCTTTGCAGCTAATACTAATTTATAAGGTAGACCAGGCAAGCATCTGCTTGCAAAGCTCTGAAACGAGTTGCCGAACATTTCTATCTGATCTACACACTGCAACAGGATTTGTGTGCACAACCCCAAAGAGTTAATCAGATGCCAGGAAGCCAAAATTCAAACCAAAGAGTGAAAAGTCTGCGGCATCGTTGGACACTGCTAGGTGAAATAGTGAGAGGGGGAATGCAAGAGAGGGAACAAAAAAATAAAAAAAGAGAGAAGGGAAACGGGAGAATGAAAGAAAAACAGACAGAAAACACAGAAGAGTTAAGTGAAGTTTAAAAAAAATACAAGTAAGGGAAAAGAGGGAGAACAGACAGAATGACAGAAAGAAGAAGCAGGCAAAGAAATAAAGGGAGATAAGAAGTAAAAGTCAGGCGAGGAAAAAAGTAGAAGATAGTTTGACATCTAGACGACCACCCTGGCACTCAAAGTGTTAATGAGAAAAAACCCAGCGAAAGAAGAAAAAAATAACAGAGCAAGACATTATGAGTTGACAACCGTGACCTCTGCCCTTCCTCAACCAAACAAAAAAGCAACATGTGAATAGAGGTTCTGCCCTAGCTGCTGACCACAGAGGGTAGAAATGACCAGAAGGGCAAGAGAGTAAAGAGCTGGGAGGAGAGGGACGTGGAAAGGGCACCAGCCGGGTTCAATTAGAGAAGGGGAAAAAAATCTCTACTAACTTCCTGAGATGAGAATTCTTTTCTCCTCCCTCTAAAATCCCCTAAAATAAAAACAATAGAAGTCTTCAGCCCCCCCCCCCCCCTCCCCCTTTCACTTCAGTGAAGACAGCCACTGGACACTCACCTTGTCCACAAGGAGTGCCTCCAACAGGAAAGATCACCAAGTGTACCTGGCCGTCTGCATGTGAGTGTCTGTGTCCGTCACACAGCACAGACAGCGTGTGTGGATGTGTGTGTGTGTGTGTATGAGTGATCTCGCCTCCTCTCCTACTTACACTACCAACTCATTACAATCTGCTATTCATAACCCAGGTCATGTGACTCCACTCACAAAATATAAAGCACATTTTTTTTTCTCTTCACAAACCACAGAATGAATTTTGTGGAAAACACAGAAAATGTATTTCCCCCCCTTCGTTTGCTTGTGCCATTCCAGCCAATGTAACATATGACTATCCTGCCAGAGAGACATGCAGTTCAGTCCTATATGCAGAGACAGCCAGGCAAGAGTGCAAGAGCAAATATTGCTGCTTCAGTGTTTTTTTACTCACACAGCACACAGGCATAGACACACAAACATAGATTGCAAGCTCTTCAGAATAGTATACACACCTGTGTGTATCAATAAACATATATTTATATACATATATATAAACATATATATACAATATATCAGGGCTCGACAAACCCCGTGCGCCAGGTCGCCATGGCGACTAGAAAACTAGACCTGGCGCCCGGGAAGTGTCATCCCCACATGGCGCCCCTTGCCCTGGGATAAGTTTTTAAAAAAAAATAACGATAAGCAGCGGGTGTCACGTGACATTCTGCCGGACACCAGTAGTGTCAAGAGGGTCTGTGCCTGTGTGACAGGCAGAATCCCCCCTCCTGCAGGATAGAGGTACTTTCCCCTCTCCTTAAAAAAAAAACTGAGAGCTCATGCGTTAGTTAAACCTTTTTTGCAGACAATTTCCCTTTAATAACGACATTCTCGTTTTTGCATGAATGTGCCATTGTGTGGCTCCTAGATTTTTTTTATCTGGCTCCTAAATCTAAATGAAATTTGTCAAGCCCTGCAATATATAATGAGATTATGTGTAGATAGTGATGAGCAGAGTAGCGTATATTGTTCATATGACATTCAACGCCATTTACATAGTTTCATCTTCATTCACTTTAGATTCATATTATTCTTAAAGGGGCAGTTCCACCAAAAACTATTTTTAGACGAGTAATGCATCACGTAAATTAGTTATTTTCCTATTTCCCTATAGATTGCAAACAAGGTGTGTAAGCATTATTGCTGCTGCAGTCCTGCCTAACTTCCCAAGCCCTCCCTAGTGGATGTCAGAATTTAGAATATTATAAAACTGCAAGATAACAGTAATTTTTTTATGTAAAGATAAGTGCATTTCAATATATTAGAACATACAAAAAATGAGCTATGTGGAACTGCCCCTTTAATTGTGGAAATCTGCAGTCCGACAAGGTGAACAGAAGCAAATGTACATAAATTACAATGAATAGGGGACACCAATAAATCTTCCAAGAACTGCTCACACGATGGATCTCCTGAACAGTTCTAGGTGCTGTCCAACACAGAAACCTGTTGACACCTCCCCAATATTTAATTGAACCTGAACAAAACTGAACTAGTCATGCACCCCTACTCCAGCTTAGCAAGGTTGTTTTTGAGAAATACTTTAACAAAATGGGGGCCACTGAAAGAACGTTGTGGTGGGTCAGGAAGTAGTATAAAATAATCTGTATTTCAGATCAGAGCAGATGTCAGGGAAAGCTGAGGTCAAAAGCAGGAATCAAAATATAAAGGAAGTGGTATGAATACACTTATTTAGTATGGTGCAGTATAATCAACAGGTGACAGGGTCAGACATTTCAAGAAGGAAGTGTCATTCATGTGATGCTCCACCCACTAATTGTGATGCACAATGGGGAATTGAGGGAACAACTTGTCTGGGGGTGTTATGGTGGAAAGGTTTGTCTAGGCACTCCACAAGGAACAGATAGTGTGTACTATATTCACAAAACACAGGCGAAGGACCCATCTGCGACCCAGTGATGAGGCTCCTAAGAAAGCACACATTTGGGGCACAGATGGAACCAAGTAAGGGAGCCACACTGGAGTGCTGTGATGGTGAACCACACTCTAAGTCTAGTTGTTTTCCATATTCCCCTCATAATGGATAAAATGGCATTTCTTACCAAATTTTTAGCCCGGAAGCTTTCCCTAATGCACTTACCACAATATGGGCAGGATGTGCATTTCTTCCCAAGTCATTAGTCCTATACAAAATTGCAATAACTGACCAATGAGCCATAATAAAAATGCTATTAAACTTATTTTTTAAAGATATGCAACACCCAGGTTCTCAATGCCCTTCTTCCTCATCTTCTGTCCTTTTAAAATAATAAAAAAAAAAAAAAAATTTGATTTAAAAAAGCCCTTGGCAAACTTAAAGTAAAAGAGAAAATATTCATCCTGGGCGCATTTCATTATGAAATAATCCAACCAACATGAAAAAATTAATCAGCAAAGCTCTATACTGGAGAAATAAAAAGGCTTCCCCAAATCATTAAGCACTTCCCTTCTTGCTGTATTGCTTTGTGATCAGCTAGACTTTGGCCACCTATCCCTGAAAACCAACCATCCAATAACTACAATCATACACTTGTGTGAACACACATCAATGTATTCTATGAAGAATATAGGCTATATAATGATTGGTTGGGTTAATAAAACCAGGGCTATCACAATCCAGTAAAGCTTGGAAGTGTATCCCTGATGACATAGATGCCTTGGATAAAATGAAGCCAATATTAGAAAAGATGAGTACTTTGTCATAAAAATAAACACCTTGATACAGAAAATTCAAGGGCCTACTATCAGGCCTTTCTCATCGATGTCCCTTCTACTATTCTTGCATCCAATTGAAAGCTAGAATTAATAAATTGTAGATAACTGTAAAATAAATACTATGGCAATGAAGTAAAGAGCAATTGTGTCATTCTGTCCCTTAACGTTATGGGAACTACATTGAGTACCACTGTAAAAAAAATACACGATACAATGGTTACAGTGACAAAAGAGCTTGTGAAATTCAGTCACTTGGTAACTACCGTATTTATCGGCGTATAACACGCGCCGGAGTATAACACGCACCTCATTTTAAGAAGGAAATTTTAGGAAAAAAAAATTAAATTTCAAATAAAGAACTTTGAAGCCCAATATGCCATTTTAATATGCCAGGATATTGCCCCCAATATGCCATTTAATATGCAGGATATTGCCCCCAATATGCCATTTAATATGCAGGATATTGCCCCCAATATGCCATTTAATATGCAGGATATTGCCCCCAATATGCCATTTTAATATGCCAGATATTGCCCCCAATATGCCATTTTAATATGCCAGGATATTTCCAATATGCCATTTAATATGCAAGATATTGCCCCCAATATGCCATTTTAATATGCGAGATATTGCCCCCAATATGCCATTTTAATATGCCAGGATATTGCCCCCAATATGCCATTTAATATGCAGGATATTGCCCCCAATATGCCATTTAATATGCAGGATATTGCCCCCAATATGCCATTTAATATGCAGGATATTGCCCCCAATATGCCATTTTAATATGCCAGATATTGCCCCCAATATGCCATTTAATATGCAGGATATTGCCCCAATATGCCATTTAATATGCAGGATATTGCCCCCAATATGTCATTTAATATGCAGGATATTGCCCCCAATATGCCATTTAATATGCAGGATATTGCCCCCAATATGCCATTTAATATGCAGGATATTGCCCCCAATATGCCATTTTAATATGCCAGGATATTGCCCCCAATATGCCATTTAATATGCCATGATATTGCCCCCAATATGCCATTTAATATGCCATGATATTGCCCCCAATATGCCAGGATATTGTCCCTTACTATGCTCGTTATGCCACCCTCCTCCCCCAGACCCCAGCACTTACCTCGTTCCTGCTCTGTCCCCCGGTGCTCTGAAGCTGCGTGGCTGTGAGGGAAGCATTGTGAGCTCCCCTCCAGCCGAGCGGTCAATAAAGTTTGTTTAAAAAAAAAAACACTTTATTGACCGCGCGGCTGGAGGAAAGCTCACAACGCTTCCCTCACAGCCACGCAGCTTCAGAGCACCGGGGGACAGAGCAGGAACGAGGTAAGTTTTAGATTTTTTTTTTTTCGGCGTATAACACGCACACACCATTTCCCCCCTATTTTCAGGGAGAAAAGGTGCGTGTTATACGCCGATAAATACGGTACTTTTGCTTGCCCACAATTCCCTCAAACAGGAGAGCCCCAAATGATCTGTCACCGTGATTCTTGATTGACTGGTCTCCCTAACTCCACTTCACAACTTCTGAGGGTAAAGCAAATACATGAGTTACATAAAAAAAAAAAACAAAGGCAACAGCAGCGTCTGAACGCTTTCTTTCCCAGTTATTGGGTGGCCTTGTATTTTTTTAAAGTAACTTATGTATTTACCTTGGATGTATCAGACAGGCGCTGCTAATCAAACGGCCTTGATTAACTGATCATCAGCAAGTGTGACCACCTCTAGAAACAAGCTTAAGTTTGCTGGGCCTATGATTAAGCATAGCAATATGTGAAACGCATAAGGTGTGGTCTCTTCTCCTGTACGCTGATTATTTTTGTCGGATCTATACTAATTAAAAGCCCCTTACCATTATATGGAGAGTGGAGTGCCCATCATTCATTCTCTCTCATTTTCCACTTAATCAGCGTTTTGGAGCACCTACCAGTCCATCATTCAAGAAAGGAGTTATTTGCCAGCAAGGGGGGGCCTTCTTACATAGAACGTTGTGTCTTTTTGCATGATATATGTGTTAAAACAATGCCAAGGAGGAAAGACATCAGCAATGATCTTGGAGAAGCAATTGTTGCTGCCCATTAAACTGGGAAGGGTTATAAGGATATATCCAAATTAAATTCTACAGTGAGAAAGATTATTTAAAAGTGTAAAACATTCAAGATAGTTGCCAATCTTCCCAGGTGTGGATATCCCAGAAAATTCATCCCAATATCAGAGTGTGCAATGCTCTGAGAAATTGCAAAAACCCCAGTTACATCTCAGACTCTAGAGGCCTCAGTTAGCATGTTAAATGTTAAAGTTCATGGTTTTGAAATTAGAAAAAGACTGAACAAGTATGGTTTATTTGGAATGGTTGCCAGGAGAAAGCCTCTGCTCTCTAAAAAGAACATGGCAGTATGGCTTAGGTTTGCAAAGTTGCATCTGAAAAAACCACAAGACTTCAGGAACAATGTCCTTTGGACAGACAAGACCAAAGTGGAGTTATTTGGCCACACACAGCAGTGCCACATTTGGCAAAAACCAAACACAGCATTTCGGCACAAACACCTCATACAAACTGTGAAGCGGTGGTGATGATTTTGGCTTGTTTTGCAGCCACAAGACCTGGGAACCTTGCAGTCATTCAGTTAATCATGCACTATATGTACTTAAGTATTTTAGAGTCAAATGTGAAGACATCTGTCTGACAGCTAAAGCTTGGATAAAATTGAGTTATGCAACAGACGATCCAAGCACACCAGCAATTCTACAACAGAATGGCTGAAAAAGAAAAGAATGTGTTGGGCCTAGTCAAAGTTCAGACCTCAACCAGACTGAAATGCTATGGCAGGACCTTAAGAGAGCTGTGCATAAACAAATGCCAGCAAACCTGATGTGAGAGACTGATAAAGTCATATAGAAAACGATTATTTCAAGTTATTGCTGCTAAAGGTGGTTCTACAAGCGACTGAATCATAAGGTGTACTTAGTTTTTCACACGTGGCTTTATTTTTGTTAAATAAATCATGACACGCAGGGATGTGGAAATTTTAAAAAATAACTACTTGGGACTAAAGTGGTAGGCCAATCTAAAAAAAATAATCTACTTGTCCTGACACAAATTAATATTTAAATCAAAACTGTATGTAAATAAGGTCTTTATTGAGAGACAGACCTAACAATACTTAAATGCACTCAACGAATGCCAGTAGGTAGTGAGCTTAAACAGAACAGATTTCCAAATGGGCATTCTAGCTTACTTTATTAAGACTTATGCACGCAGTCATTTACCCATGCAAACGCACATTTACCCATACATGCATGCAAGCATGCCATCACCTTTCAGGCAATCATGCATGTATGTGTGCGTGGGCCCCATTCATTTTTGATTGCGAGAAAGTTAGACACACACAAAAATATATGTATCAACAGACTCCACAGCAATAAAACTCATAGTAATGTGCAGGGTGAGTGTTTTATTGCTGGGGAGTCTGTGATACACTCATGCTGCACTAGGGACCACAGCAATAAAACTCACATTAAATACACATTTACACACACATACATACAGACACACACACATTCACAGCTACACAGAGACTTACAAATACACACAGTCACTCATATACAATAAACAGTCACACTTAAATGTACAGCCACACAGACTCCCACTTACACACACTCAAATACATACATGCAGACTCACAATTTCACACAGACTCCAACTTACACACATACACAGCCACACACACTTACATACACAAAGTGACACTTATACAGACTCACAGTACACACACTTACACACACAGACTTACACTAAACACACACACACTCACAGGGTGACACTCACACAGACTCACCCTTACACTACACACACACAGGGTGATACTTACAAAGACTCAAACAAAGGGTTTTATTAGTTTAGTTACATTTTTTTGTATTTTAGTTACATTTAATTTTTATTGAACCCAATCTCTGGGGGAGGCTGGGGATGCTTGGGGGACCATAAGCAAATTACTACTTTTATCCTTAGTCTCTCCCTGCCCCATGATCACTGCAAGCAAGCAGGCACTTGCTTTGACAACTATAAACACATGTTCACAGCGATCAGGTGTTTCCGGGGGGGGTCCTCAGTAGACATGTCGAGGTAAGACTGACATGGCTAAGTTCCTTGGTACTGAGGCAACTAACCATATCAGTCTTACCGCAATTTCAGTATGCCAGTGTGCATACCGCGATCGGCAGGCAGGAAGGGGATAACCCTGCTGCTTGCCCGCAGCTGGGAAGGGGATAAACCTGCTTGTTCTGCCCGGTTGTTAGATTTTTATACTTTTAGCACTGCTTGCCTGCAGCAGGGCATCGGGCGATAGGAATAGTGCATCCTTAACACGGTGTTGTTGTTCATCTGAGGTTGAATTTATCCATGACTTTATACAACACATAATTTTGGATAAATACATTGAATAGCATTATTTAAAAATTATACATACATATAAATGTAAAAAAGACTGTAAGAACGAAAGAAAGAAAGATAGTCAGATAGATAGATAGACAGATAGATACAGAGGTGGATAGCATTATGTTGTCAATCTGAATTTCTATATTTTTCTTTTTATATATATATTTATTTTTTTCTTAGAGCAGATTTTTTGCACATTCTTAACCAACTGTCCTAAACCTTGTGTTTTTATTCTTGCAAACTTTTGCATATAATGTCTTTTAGATGCTTCATATGAAGGTAACGTAGTTCTGTAATTGTAGTTTAATTTCTAGTGTGCTTGGAAAAGTAAAATAAATATTTTTTTTATGCAACAGTGTAATGTGGTACACGTTCAGTATTCAATTATTGTTTTGCTGAACTGCTTAAAACACTTTTGAAATTAAATTTTAAATTAATATTTAAGTTACAAGCTGAAATCATTGTAGAAATATACAGTGTAGATTTTGTATACATTATACATTTTACATTATAACCTACTATGGAGGCATTAGGTTTTTAAGGTTATCTAAACTATTATTTAAATTTCCTGTGTAAGGAAAAAATATCTTCTATCAATAAAACTAACATAAAGTGATACTAACCCTTAAAATTAACTATTGTTTTGGAAGCAAAATGTATTTTACATTGAGCCTAATATATGGCTAAAATTGCATTTAATTATAAAGATTAATTTCCTTTTCATGCATACTATGTGAAGCATAGGCTTTCACAGTCCTTGCAAAGACAGACCCTTGGTTTTAGATTCCGTTGACGGAAGAGATGCTAAGATGCCAATTAAGATGCCACTCAATTTAATTTCTATTAAAACAATGGTCTCTTGCAACTTTGGCAGTGACAATTGATTGACTGTGGATGATGCGCTGATAACTTCCAATGAGCTGTGCGAGGCATACCCTATATGCCTCTTCTTCTTTGGGTAAAAAATAGCTCCAGGGTCTCAAAAAATAGCCATAGGTTCTAATAAAAAAGCAAAAGATATTTTTCAAGTTTACTGTCTATGGAAATGAAATACATTGCATTTCTGGTATTTCCGTACTGAAGAAAGATGTATTCAATTCGTTAATCCAGCTTTTTGGATTGTATACAATCTTAAGAAAGATAATCAATTGGAATTCCCATTTCCCATAAATATGATACAGAATAACATTTACATATATTTACAGATTATTTCACATCTGGCATGACCAAAATCCCATCCACTTACTTTCAAACAAAACTTGCATCTGCCATGCATCTGAAAAGAGGTAAGCATCACCCGCCCAGCATCTGGGGAAAACAGAACACCCACTCCATGTATGGGTAGAGAACAGTGCCACCAATGAAGGATGTTGAGGGAATGTATATTCATCCAACATATGGACACAAGGAGGTGACCCTCATTTCATGACTGTGATAAAGACAACTAAGCTAATGCTTAAGGGGTGAAATAAATGTCACCAAAAAGAAAGAGAAAACCACAACATAAAATGTATACAGGTTTTAAAATATGCTGTTGTCATAACTAAAATATTATCGAGCAGTGTTGGCCAATTTAAATTAATGATGTATTACATTAAAAAGCACAGGTCTTGGGGATCATAACACAACAGATCACTAAGAAACTATATTTGGCGTGTCCTTAAAGTAAAATACATAATGTCTAGAAAGATTGATCTGAAATGTCTTCCATTTTATGGTAGATTAGACTATAACAGTAATGGAGAGGACACTAGTCTGCAAGGCAGAGGTTGAAAAATGTTGGTGGAAATTAGGATAGAGATATTAAATAGCTAGCTTAATTTTTTTAGCGTCAGAAAAGATGGCTTCCTACTATACAAAGACTATGCATATACTACTTACGTGCTATAATAAAAAAAAAAATAGGGGTTCCATTATGTTGTAAATAATAAAAAAAAAGACTAAATTTAATTGGGAAACAATGATATACTGTATGTAGGGCAGGGCTTGACAAATTTAATTTGATTCTAGGAGCCAGCAAAAATTTTTAGGAGCCAGACAATCACGCAAACATCCACGCAATTCATAAACACACACACACACCAACCCACGTCACATATACACCCCACACACACCAACCCACTTCACATATACACCCCACACACACCAACCCACGTCACATATACACCCCAAGTCACATATACACCCCACACACACCAACCCACGTCACATATACACCCCACGTCACATATACACCCCACACACACCAACCCAAGTCACATATACACCCCACACACACCAACCCACGTCACATATACACCCCACACACACCAACCCACGTCACATATACACCCCACACACACCAACCCATGTCACATATACACCCCACATATACACCCCACACACACCAACCCACGTCACATATACACCCCCCACACACCAACCCACGTCACATATACACCCCCCACACACACACACCAACCCACGTCACATATACACCCCACACACACACACACCAACCCACGTCACATATACACCCCACACACACCAACCCACTTCACATATACACCCCACACACACCAACCCACTTCACATATACACACACACATATATATACCCCCCCTTCACATATACACCTCCCCCCACACATATATACCCCCCCTTCACATATACACCTCCCCTCCACACTTCACACATATATACCCCCCTTCACATATACACCTCCCCCCCACACTTCACATATATACCCCCCTTCACATATACACCTCCCCCCCACACTTCACATATATACCCCCCTTCACATATACACCTCCTCCCCACACTTCACACATATATACCCCCCCTTCACATATACACCTCCCCCCCCCCCACACTTCACATATACATCCCTCCCCCCCCACTTCACATATACACCTCACACAGGACAACCCAGCACTTAGCCGAAAGAGCAATGAAGATCGGCTGCAGCACGAATGTTCCCCCTCCCTGCTGCCTTACCTCATTGCTGGGGAGGGGGAACATTCGTGCTGCAGCCGATCCTCATTACTCTTTCGGCTGAACACTCACGCACGCGTTGCGCGAGGGGGCGGAGCTTGCTGTCTGTGCGTTTACTCTCAGGTCTGCTTCACAGCCAATCAGGTCGGGGGTGTCAGGTCTGGGATTCTCTCTCTGCTAGTGCAGAGAGATACAGCAGAGGAGTCCTAGTTAAGGTCCGAGTGTCTCTCTCTGCATTAGCAGAGAGTCATTGACAGAATTTGCTGGGCTACCTGCATCTCAGGGAAGCGTGGCAGCTGTTATTTAGAGGATTAAGTGGCATGTATTATGAAAAGTGCATGCCTCTTTATCCTACTAGGGGCAGTGTCAAGTGAAAAAAAAAGTTTAGTTGTCCTTTAAGCTCTCTAAAGAAAAGTTTCTCTATTTTTCTGAAGATGATGTCTGTAGAGGAGTTTACTTTGGATATCATATCCTGAAGTGTGCCTGGATTTGCACTATTTGCTTTATTTGGATACATTGAAGTATATCTTATAATAAAAATAATCCTGATGGATAAGTAAAAGAATCATCTTGAAAAGCCAACAGGGAAAGGATGGGCTTAATGGACACTTGTTTTATGGCTATGTTTTAATATTCTTTTCTAGGGTCGTGTCCATTGTAAGAAGGTCTAACAAACACATCTTACAACTACACACATATGTGTAGACAGATATATACCTGTGTGTGTGTGTGTGTGTATATATACAGGGAGTGCAGAATTATTAGGCAAGTTGTATTTTTGAGGATTAATTTTATTATTGAACAACAACCATGTTCTCAATGAACCCAAATAACTCATTAATATCAAAGCTGAATATTTTTGGAAGTAGTTTTTAGTTTGTTTTTAGTTTTAGCTATTTTAGGGGGATATCTGTGTGTGCAGGTGACTATTACTGTGCATAATTATTAGGCAACTTAACAAAAACAAATATATACCCATTTCAATTATTTATTTTTACCAGTGAAACCAATATAACATCTCAACATTCACAAACATACATTTCTGACATTCAAAAACAAAACAAAAACATATCAGTGACCAATATAGCCACCTTTCTTTGCAAGGACACTCAAAAGCCTGCCATCCATGGATTCTGTCAGTGTTTTGATCTGTTCACCATCAACATTGCGTGCAGCAGCAACCACAGCCTCCCAGACACTGTTCAGAGAGGTGTACTGTTTTCCCTCCTTGTAAATCTCACATTTGATGATGGACCACAGGTTCTCAATGGGGTTCAGATCAGGTGAACAAGGAGGCCATGTCATTAGATTTTCTTCTTTTATACCCTTTCTTGCCAGCCACGCTGTGGAGTACTTGGACGCGTGTGATGGAGCATTGTCCTGCATGAAAATCATGTTTTTCTTGAAGGATGCAGACTTCTTCCTGTACCACTGCTTGAAGAAGGTGTCTTCCAGGAACTGGCAGTAGGACTGGGAGTTGAGCTTGACTCCATCCTCAACACGAAAAGGCCCCGCAAGCTCATCTTTGATGATACCAGCCCAAACCAGTACTCCACCTCCACCTTGCTGGCGTCTGAGTCGGACTGGAGCTCTCTGCCCTTTACCAATCCAGCCACGGGCCCATCCATCTGGCCCATCAAGACTCACTCTCATTTCATCAGTCCATAAAACCTTAGAAAAATCAGTCTTGAGATATTTCTTGGCCCAGTCTTGACGTTTCAGCTTGTGTGTCTTGTTCAGTGGTGGTCGTCTTTCAGCCTTTCTTACCTTGGCCATGTCTCTGAGTATTGCACACCTTGTGCTTTTGGGCACTCCAGTGATGTTGCAGCTCTGAAATATGGCCAAACTGGTGGCAAGTGGCATCGTGGCAGCTGCACGCTTGACTTTTCTCAGTTCATGGGCAGTTATTTGGTTTTTCCACACGCTTCTTGCGAACCCTGTTGACTATTTTGAATGAAACGCTTGATTGTTCGATGATCACGCTTCAGAAGCTTTGCAATTGTAAGAGTGCTGCATCCCTCTGCAAGATATCTCACTATTTTTGACTTTTCTGAGCCTGTCAAGTCCTTCTTTTGACCCATTTTGCCAAAGGAAAGGAAGTTGCCTAATAATTATGCACACCTGATATAGGGTGTTGATGTCATTAGACCACACCCCTTCTCATTACAGAGATGCACATCACCTAATATGCTTAATTGGTAGTAGGCTTTCGTGCCTATACAGCTTGGAGTAAGACAACATGCATAAAGAGGATGATGTGGTCAAAATACTCATTTGCCTAATAATTCTGCACTCCCTGTATATATATATATATATATATATATATATTCCAAATGTGAGCTGCACTCTACAAAAATCCACAATAGTAGACCGAAATGTAAAACCCAAAATATCAGAGCAGACAAGGGACTTTTATAGAATGTATTCATTTATTCGAATATTTTCTTTATAAGTCCGGTGAGTGCTCTGATTTTTTGGATTATATATTTATGTATATTCTTTGTCTATCTCCATCCTGGTGCCAAAGAAAATAACTGTGCTCCCAATGTCTTTGATTTTTTGTAAAACCTTCTAATTGCTTATCAAAATAGATAGATAGATAGATAGATAGATAGATAGATAGATAGATAGATAGATAGAGAGATTTGATAACTAAACAGCTAGATAGATAATAGACAGACAGGCAGGCTACCAATGTATGTGCAAATATACAAATGTAAGACATACACCAAGTGTGAGGTGAAAGGAGCAGCTGCTGCAGGAACGCTTGAAAAGTACAGGTAAACAGCCCCAGGTCTATAAACAGGTTTAACCGGTGAGAGTAGCCGAGGAACGAAGGGAGGGTGAGGCCAAGTGTTACCAGTGTGCTTGCATGACATGCATGTGCATGTGTACATATGAATAAGGAGACAAGAGCAAACATTGCACATCTGGAATAGAAGCACCCATGCCTTCACATCAGTAGCAGAGCATCTTTAAGCATCCCCCGAATCCAAAGTCAGCATTAGACTATGGAACACAAACCAGTAAATACAAGTGCATAAATAATAATGGTAAATTGGAAACACATAACCGGAGGTATGAAGTCTGCATACGAGCAAGACATGGCATAAACAGGATAAGGACGCAATGGAACAGATACAGAAGAAGATACAAACAGATGGGGGTGGGGAAGGGAGTAAATGAAAATTAGTAACAGGAGGAGAGTAAAGAGGAAGGCAGAATCAAGGGAATGCATGGAAAGAAGGCTGGGATAGGCAACCTCTGACATTCCAGATGTTAGGTACTTTACACCCCATCATCCCCAGTCAGCAACTGACTGGCTGAGGATGATGGAAATTGTAGTCTACAGCAACTGTTACCAAAAACAATGGGGGCAAATTGAAAGGAAATGAAATAGATAAAAATGGGACTGCAATCTTCATCTAGCTCAGTAACAGTCCCAAGCATGATGTGACTTTTAGCATTCAGGGACCAGGACATATACTGAACAAGTACAAACAGAAAATAAAATAAAGACATCTTTTGCGTCAGAAGATTCCTTTCACAGCAGCAGAGGGAATCTCACACTAAGGCAGGGCTCGACAAACCCCGGGCGCCAGGTCGCCATGGCGACCTGGAAATTAAGCATGGCGCCCGGGTGGGGTTTCCTACATGACCCCCTTGCTGCTGCCGTTCGTGTGTTCGTGGATTTTTGCAGCGCGAGGGGGAGAAGTCTGTGCGGATCGCAGAGACGGCAAGCTCCGCCCCCTCGCGCAGCGCATGTGAGTGCTGGGTGTCGTCACTTGTCAACCCAGCACTCATCCGATATAGCAAGGAAGAACGGCTGCAGCACGAATGTTCCCCAGCCCTGCAATGAGGTAAGGCAGCAGGGAAGGAACATTCGTGCTGCAGCCGTTCTTCCTTGCTATTTCGGATGAGTGCAGGGTTGACAAGTGACGACACCCAGCACTCACAACTTAAGACAGGTGGGAAAAAAAATCAACTTTTGTATGTGTGAGGTGTATATGTGTGTGAGGTGTATATGTGTGTGAGGTGTATGTGTGTGAGGTGTATGTGTGTGAGGTGTGTGTGTGAAGTGGGGGGGGGTGTATATGTGAGGTGTATATGTGAATTGGGGGGGGTGTATATGTGAAGTGGGGGGGGTGTATATGTGAAGTGGGGGGGGGTGTATATGTGAAGTGGGGGGGGTGTATATGTGAAGTGGGGGGGGGTGTATATGTGAAGTGGGTTGGGGTGTGTGTGTGTATATGTATATGGTGTGTGTGTGTATATGTGAAGTGGTGTGGGGGGGGGGGTGTATATGTGAAGTGGGTTGGTGTGTGTGTTTATGAATTGCGTGTATGTTTGCGTGATTGTCTGGCTCCTAAAAATTTTTGCTGGCTCCTAGAATCAAATTAAATTTGTCAAGCCCTGCACTAAGGTAAAAGGGTGGTGCTAGTAACAGGAGCACATCTCCCTGCTTCTTTCAACACGTTTTTTGATCGTCAGTTCTTTATATGGTAACTGTCTGCTTTTCTGACAGGCATCGGACAAGCCCGGGCACACCTAGAGACACACACAGCTACAGACACACAGGATTCCCTTTTGAGAACACACATAGGTGAATCATAGCTAGTTATTATTCACGTGCAACTGTGTACCCTCGGGGTACAGTGCATGTTCAGCGTTTATGAGACCACAGGGCGCCCCACCTAGAGCCTTAATTCAAGCTTGAATTCTTATAGGTGCAGTCACAGGTGAGGTGAGAATGTCTGTCCTGCCAGAGCATTATCAGTTCTGTCACAACCTAAGCCCCTAATCTTCCAGTGAAGAATTATAAAGAGTACACTTCAGACTCCACTGACTGTCTGCAAGAAATCCTCAAAACAGTTCATGAACTGCTAATTAATATGCTACATAAAGTACCACACAGTTGCCTACTGATTAAAGGGGCCGTTACACCTAGCTTATTTTGGTTATGTTGTACAGCATTACAGTAACTTAGAGCAGGGCTCAACAAACCCCAGGCGACAGGTTTAGAGGGGGGATTTCTGTTCCAGCATGGTCCATGTACAAGACACCCGCCGCTAAAGCGTGAGGGGGTGGAGCAGGAAGTGTGGGCAACACACTCTGATCACTTGCGCTCTGAACGTTAATTATTTTTTAATTGATCCCATGGTGAGGGGCACCTGTTATAACCGTACTTTCTTTAGGATAGTAAAAGGCAGGTGTATTTTTATTCTTACCCTGTTAACTCTTTTTGATAAACGATCCAGCTGCTGTACCTAAGTGTTGCAAATAGTGGAAAGTCTAAAAACTGTGGAAACAAGAAGGGATACAGTCACAACCACCTTAGTGCCACTTCACTAAAACTAAGTAAAAAATTGTAGTAATAGGATTGTAGTAATAGGTGTAATTGCATGGGGAAAAGGAAAGTGTAGAAAGGAAAAGTAGGTGAGCATCTATTTATAGAGATATTCAAATCTAGGCATCATAATATCAAGACTGCCGAGTATTACTTTACCTTTTTAAATTGATTACAATTTGTACAACTTTTTTATATTTTTGTATTTAATTTTTGTTTTTATGTATACCACTTGTATCAATAATATATATAAGAGTAAAAACCTCCTTTCTATTTTTCTAATTGTGTCCCTTTACAACATAATAATGCATGTGGATACATGACTGTGTGTATGTATGGTCACATGTGCACCTGCATGAGTAAATTACTTTGTGCATTAGTTTTTTATAAAGTAAGCTACAATTGTCATTTGGAAATCTGTACCATTTAAGCTCACTACCTACTTGCATTTGTTGATTGCATTTATGTATTGTTAGATATGTCTCCTAAGACAGGGCTTAACAAATTTAATTTACTTTTAGGAGCCAGAAAAAAAATCTAGGAGCCAGACAACGGCACATTCACGAAACCATACATACACACACACACACACACACACACGTCATTCACGTTCATACAGAGACAGTCAGTCAGTCACATTCATACAAAGACAGTCAGTCAGATCCACACACATCCAGAGACAGTCAGTCAGATCCACACACATCCAGAGTCAATCAGTCAGTCAGATCCACACACATCCAGAGACAATCAGTCAGTCAGATCCACACACATCCAGAGACAATCAGTCAGTCAGATCCACACACATCCAGAGACAGTCAGTCAGTCAGATGATCCACACACATCCAGAGACAGTCAGTCAGATCCACACACATTCAGAGACAGTCAGTCAGATCCACACACATCCAGAGACAGTCAGTCAGATTCACACACATCCAGAGACAGTCAGTCAGATCCACACACATCCAGAGACAGTCAGTCAGATCCACACACATCCAGAGACAGTCAGATCCACACACATCCAGAGACAGTCAGATCCACACACATCCAGAGACAGTCAGATCCACACACATCCAGAGACAGTCAGTCAGATCCACACACATCCAGAGTCAGTCAGATCCACACACATCCAGAGACAGTCAGTCAGATCCACACACATCCAGAGACAGTCAGTCAGATCCACACACATCCAGAGACAGTCAGTCACTCACATTCACACTTAGCCAGACACACACACATAAGCCATCAGGTTGTTATTTTTTTTTTTTTTTTTAAAGAATAGAGAGAAAAAAAGTGACTCCCCCTCTCTGCTGTTTTACCTTATTGCACGGGAGGGGGATTTCTACTGCAGCTTGGCCCATGCCTGTCACACAGGCACAGACCGTCTGCATGCTGCTGCTGATCGGTGGGATGTCACGTGACACCCGCCGATCCGACACTACAGCGCGAGGGGGCGGAGCAGGAAGCGCACACTCTGCTTACCCTCGCGCTGCGAAAGAATAATACCGGTACTTTTTTTTTTTTTTTAATCTAACTCAGGACGGTGGAGCGCTGTGTGCTGCTGATCCTACCCGGGCGCCAGGTACAATTTCCTAGTCGCCATGGCGACCTGGCGCCCAGGGTTTGTCGAGCCCTGTCCTAAGATGTTAAAGATCTTATTTTAATATGATGTTAATGATGTTGCTGTGTGGGGGGAATTTTTATTAAATACGAAAAAACAGTTTACATGTGAATTCATATTTACAAGTAAACCTTTTTTTCCTATCTGGTAGTCTTATATTCAGGATTTTCTTTTTTTCCTAAATGAATATTCAAAGTTTGGGGGGGGGGTTGTGTTATAATCAGGGTCATCTTATATTCAAGCACATATGGTACTACAAATAGTTGCAAAAGATACTTGTGAAAGCCATGATCAGAATGATTTCTACAGCAACAACCAGGGAGGGCTGGCAAGGGGGACAAAGGGGCAATTGCTCCCACTCCCAGCCTCTCCCCGGTGTGCCCTCTAGCATGGCTAAATTGGCTGGGGCTTGACCAGTTTTCACTTTTATATATATATTCCACAGAGCTTTACAATTTTTACCTTTCTATACAATTGTGTTGTCTTTCAGTCAATCCATATTCCATAATCTGTCAACATATCTGAATATCTATGCTTATCTTTGATGATAGTGGGTAGGCTGATGAAGTGGCAACATGGGCCACTTAACTCCTTTCCCCCCATGGTCAAAAGCCCTCCCCTGACAATAACCTTGCCTTTACATAACATGGGATGAGGAATTACACATTTTCAGACATATCATGTCACTTAATTTACCATTATAACAACTGACCATCTTGTTCCAACTTCCAATATTTGTAATTAACGAATATTGAAACCAGTTTTTAAAATCTACCTTCAATTGATGTTACAAACTCGTGTCCCACTCCATGTTTTTCAGTGGCACGTCTATGACCACTCTGCATGCTCTCCTTGATGTGCAGGCGCACTGCACACACCCACTGACACATGATGACGCGTGTCTATGACCCCTCTGCATGCTCTCCTTGATGTGCGGGCGCACTGCACACACCCACTGACACATGATGACGCGTGTCTATGACCACTCTGCATGCTCTCCTTGATGTGCAGGCGCACTGCACACACCCACTGACACATGATGACACGTGTCTATGACCACTCTGCATGCTCTCCTTGATGTGCAGGCGCACTGCACACACCCACTGACACATGATGACACGTGTCTATGACCACTCTGCATGCTCTCCTTGATGTGCAGGCGCACTGCACACACCCACTGACACATGATGACACGTGTCTATGACCACTCTGCATGCTCTCCTTGATGTGCAGGCGCACTGCACACACCCACTGACACATGATGACACGTGTCTATGACCACTCTGCATGCTCTCCTTGATGTGCAGGCGCACTGCACACACCCACTGACACATGATGACACGTGCAGAGATAGCTGCGTAGCATTCAGTCACTGAGCTTCCTGTGCCAGCAACAGAAGGTGAAATGCATGGAGTCCTCTTCACTTATATGTGATAAAAATAAACACATAGCATGCAGATGTGCAGGTACGCAAAATCACACGGGAAATTGGTAAATTGGTAATAACGATTAAACAATAATCATTACTTTATCCTAATACGGCTGACAGTGGTACAAATGGCACAAAGTAAAGCAAATAAACAACAAAATCAAGTATAAAACACGAACTGGTTTCTTAGATACTAAGCCGCCGCCCCCCCCCCCCCCCCCCGACTCGCGTGACGTGTCTCCCGCCATTTCCTGCAAACATAAACTAGCGCCGAAATGAGCGCCATAGGAGACGTGACTCGGGCTAATGCGAAGGCTGCATGGAAAAAAAATAAAAAGCATGGAATTCATTCCTATGGTTTTTGGGGGAAAAGAAAATGCGTAATTATTGTTAGCAATGGTAATGCAAATGTAAACCTAGCCCCCTCCAAGTCTTCTCCAAGCATATAACTCCATTAATCCGCCCACGGTCTACTGAGTACAGCTAATAATCGAGTAAGGCGACTGACCAGCCTGGAGACTCTGCGCAGGACACCTTGAATGGAAGGTATTCTCCTTCCGGCCAGTCACTCTGCCGCCCTGCTGCTGTGTGTCTGCGGGTTTTGCCGCGCGAGGGCCTTGACAGGTCAGATGACTTGCGCGCTTACGTAATGTTCGTCACGTATAGCCCCGGACTGCTGCCTGACAAGGAAGAAAGAGGAGACTGTATGGGTAGCGAAGAATGCTGGGGGGCACTAAGAAGAGGAAGAGGCATGTGAAGTAAGGAAAGGACCATGGAAGATAGGATCTTTGTAGGCTTTCAGAGACAAGATGGGTTATATGGCAGCCAGCTAAGGAGTGAAATGGCTTATGGCCACACATGGCAGCTTAGTCGGAGCATGCGAGGGGCCTATGTCAGCATGTCTGTCTTCCATCCTCCATAAACTCCTCTATTGTCTACCAGTTATGGGAGGAGTGCCAGCATGTGGTATATAAGAAAAGTGCTCTATCTGCCAAGAGCCACTTTATGTCACTAGGCAAAGTCGTTATCAGTTTGCCACCTTACATACCCAGTTTTTATACGGCAAGGAAACGTAATAACCGCAACTCAAAAGCCAGTAAATATTAACAGGCAAAAAAAACTTTCATTTTTGCCCCTGAATTTAACCCCCAAAAAAGCAGTATTTGCACATTTTAAACCTTTCAGTGCTGTAGGGAACTGAACGGGTTAACCTTTAACAAATGTTTAGGAGACCACAGGTGCTCCCCCAATATAGTGAAATACAATTCCCCCCATGGGGGCTGCTGGCCTGCGTTTGTTTTCATCCCCAAATAAAACAAATAATGGCCCCATGGGGGTCACAGGACGACACTATTCCCATGGTGACCATTATTATTTTATATTGGGGCCACGGATATAGTGCCAGCCTGTGACCCCATGGGGTCCGGTTTTTATTTTCTATGGGGATGAAGACATATGCTAGCCCAGAAGAATTTATTTCTATGAATTGTCCCTTTCACTGGGCTGCAAGATGAGAATCCTGGGCGTTGTTGATCACCACTGAAACCTAGATACAAGTATATATTTCCTTACAGGGCACCCCTACCTTTATGTGCCATTGGTGTGGACAGTGATTTTGATGCTCCTAGTCACAGTACACAATGTTGATATCCAGTAAAGGGTTAACACCAAATGACTATCCTCAAAATTGCCCAAACCATCAATAACATATTAAATCTAAACAATATAGCGCACATCTACCAGAACATAGGTGTCTTAATTTCTCAGAAAGAAAAACACCATATTTTTCACAGTTATTGTCTTGAAAGTGAAGACTGCTTCATTAGGGAAGTACTCTTTTTGGGTTACATTGTTTATAGATGTTACCTTATAAGTAAGTTCATTTTGTGCCGACAGTTGTCCTTTAATATAGACTTTGCCAGTAGGAGTGGTCTACCCATCGGAAGGTACCATAATGGAATAGGCCCAGCAAAGAATGCCAGTGCTGGCAGGACATATATCTATAGCTGTGTGAAGGAACCAACATTTAAAAATATTTTTCTAAAGATTCCATGAGCTGCTTTTGTAAAAGAGACAAAGTTAGCTTTGTTGTTAAGTGGAATATAACCATAACTAAAAACCTCCAGTTGAAACCCCATTCATTTCTTTACCATTGCTTTTTGCAGCAGGGGGTTGGGAGAGAAGTATACTGCTGGTATAAATCCAGAAATTATGTATACCAGTTAAAAAAAAATGTGTCTTCATTGTCCTTGCTTATCTTGGTTCAAGAGTTGGAATCTCAGAAGCAGGTATGTTCATGCAAATGTCATTTGTCATCACAAGGATATGGCCAAGCACACTCAATATTAGCAGTCAGTATCTTACACCGGAAGTGTGTGCTGCTCCCATTTAGGTGTTATTAGGTGGCATGTCTCCCTTAGAACATGGGACATATAAATCATTGAAAGTTTCAAAGGGTTTAGGGTTAATTTTCTTTTTTTTATAATCTAATTGTTTATTATTTTTCACCTATCCAAATATGAGGAACATAAGAGAATACAATACAGTGCATATCATCACATGGCTGCAGTTTCTAGTGCAAGCAGAATAATGAGTTTCATTATAATTCTACAGAACAGTAAAACAAAGATTTGAGTCGAGAACAGGGGGGAACCCAGGAGAGGAGCGCAGGAGGACCAAGACCCAAGATGACCAGCTCAGTGATTCCCAAATAAGGCATCAAGTGTCCAGGGTTAGAGTCGTCCAAACAGCTCTTTCAGCCATTTTTTATACATATATATTTTTCCTGTATGGTCTATAGACCAACTCAGGTCTCTTTCCATAGACAGTTGATATGTGAATTGATGAAATGGGTTTCTTGATACGGGAGACAAGATTTCCAGTTTTTTACTATAATAACTTTAACTGCCATTAAACAATGAATAATACAAGTTCTTGAATTTTATCAACATTTTTCATATTTAAATGTAGAATTGCTGTTCTGGTATCTAACTTTAGTTTGGTATTTGTTATTATTTCATAACTTCTAAAAGCTAGTTTCCATAATGGGGCTACTTTTTTACATTTCCACCAAATATGGGGGAAAGACCCATCAGGGTTGCCACATCTCCAGCAATTTTGTAAATATAGGGGATACATTTTACTTTTTTTTTTGGGGGGGGGGGGGTCAAATACCACCTGTTCATTAGTTTATAATGACATTTGACCAAATTTAAACAATAGATAGTCTTGGCTATCTGGTGTTCATTTTCAATATTGCTATTTGGTAATGTGTTGTAGTTATTTGTCCTTATTTAATAAATTTGTGTATCACGACATACCTTTTTATTATGCATTTAGGTTTTTGTTTTAGAAAGGGGATTCACTTCTGCATGCCCCAGTGTTTATAAAGCCTCTACTATTTGTAAAATATGCTTTTGGTAGAACACAGGGGACAGTTTATGCCAGCGTGCAGACGCACACACTGAAATGTGAGGACTTTTTTTCCAGAAACGTTTTGGATTAGAATGAAGGGGATCATCTTTATTACCTGTTAATCTTGCACTGGGCTGAATATCTGGTTTTAGAAAATAAATAAATAAAATTTAATAGGAAAATAAAAGTGGGTTTCATCTTTCATCGAAAGCAATATTACCAGCTGCATTGTCTTGAATTAATCCAAATTAAAGCCTTCTAGTCATGGCAGTGTTTTCCTATTTTTCCCTTTGTAACTTGTTTTAGAGGAAATTGTCATATTCTCCCTTTATGAAACTGGAATAAAAGCGAGGAACTTTTCTGCACATACTTTTGGGTTCTTGTAATTTGAACCCTTAGTACAGAAGATGGTTGAGCCAAATTCTCTCCTATTACCCATTAAAATACTATTACAGGTTTTCAATGTGAAAGATCGAACTTTCTTACAAAGAAAAGGAAAATATACTGCAGACATGCATTATAAAGCCAGTGTCTAAGTCAGGGCTCGACAAACCCCAGGCGCCAGGTCGCCATGGCGACCAGGAAATTAGACCTGGCGCCTGGGTGCTGTCAGCCTCTTGATGTCCTTGCCGCTGCCATCCGATTTTTCCGCAGCGCGAGGGGGTAAAGTCTGTGCCGATGGCCGATGGCACAGACTGCAAGCTCCGCCCCCTCGCGCAACGCGTGTCTGAGTGCCGGGTGTCGTCACGTGACATCCTGGCACTCAGCACGCCGACCAACGGAGTTAAGCTGCAGCGTGAATGTCCCCCTCCCCTGCAGTGAGGTAAAGCAGCTGGGAGGGGGACACATCAAGAAGAAACCCCCAAGAAAAGACTGTGTTAGGTGGGTGTGTGTTTGTATGTATTGTAAAGTAGGTGTGTGTGAGGGGTTTGTATATATGGGTGTGTGAGGTGTTTATATATATGGGTGTGTGAGGTGTTTGTATATATGTGTGTGTGAGGTGTTTGTATATATGTGTATATGTAAAGTATGTGTGTTTGTATATATGTGTGTGTGAGGTGTTTGTATATATGTGTGTGTGAGGTGTTTGTATATATGGCTGTGTGAGGTGTTTGTATATATGTGTATATGTAAAGTATGTGTGTTTGTATATATGTGTGTGTGAGGTGTTTGTATATATGTGTGTGTGAGGTGTTTGTATATATGTGTGTGTGAGGTGTTTGTGTATATATGTGTGTGTGAGGTGTTTGTGTATATATGTGTGTGTGAGGTGTTTGTATATATGTGTATATGTAAAGTATGTGTGTTTGTATATATGTGTAGTAGGCGTGTGTGTTTATGAATTGTGTTTATGTTTGCGTGATTGTCTGGCTCCTAAAAAAAATGTCTGGCTCCTAAAATCAAAATAAATTTGTCAAGCCCTGGTCTAAGTAATACCTAACTATTTCCAGAGCGTAATGCTCGATCGAAATAAAGTCCTTTGTCTTACAGGTGCTGTTACAGTGAGATACTGTGATGTTAATTACTTATGTAGCATTATTAAATGTAGCATGCATTATTTGTCATCCTCTATAATAAAGTAGAAGTGTCCCTGTGTCCGTGGGATTGCGCTACTGCGCATGTGCCCCACGGACAGCCGTTGGGACTTGGAGCGCAGAGACTTCGGTCAGAACAGGTGTTCTGACAGATTTCTCGAGCAAATTCTCCTGCGCAATTGCAGGAGAATTTACTCATTGCGCATGCGCACACAGTTACAGCTGATCACTCAGCTGTAACTTTGTAAAGACTGCGCATGCGCGAGCGACGGTACCCACCTCCCGCCCCCTTCACACCACGCTAAGGTGGTAAGTAACACGGGGGGGGGCAACATAGGGGCAAGCACCCTGGCGAGGGGGGGGCCTTGAGGGCTGCCTCATCTTGATGGGAGTTGTGATCCCCCTGCTGCGTCAATAATACAGCAGGAGGATCACAACTCCCATCAAGATGAGGCAGCCCTCAAGGCTCCCCCCCTCACCAGGGTGCTTGCCCCTATGTTGCCCCCTTATGTCCCCCATCCACATATGTTCTAGCGCCCGTTAATTTAACGGGTTTAATGTCTAGTTTTAACATATAATGACTTATTGTTTAGGAGCAGTGATGGAAGCTTCTAGTATCCATCTTACTGCCTTTTTTTCTATTTACTATGGCACATTCCATAGGATATCCAATATGTTACAATATGCACTTGCAAGTTTTTTGTGTGTGTTTTGCTCATGAATTGATATGGCACTTGAAGACTATGAGAACATTAGTCCAGTTGTGGCACAATTAGTTTCTACATGTATGAATATAAATAAAACAATGAATACCATAAAAGGGCAGAAACACATAAACAGTGAAATAATTAGTGTTTAATTAATCTAGAATATATAAATGAAACATCAAAAGTGCAACATTTTCTTTAAATCACATATATCCCCACACTCTTTCCCTTCTATCCATCCTACTTCTCTATTCTGCTATTAGAATACACTCCGTGAGTTTATGTGTTAATAAAAACATGAACACATGTGGTAGCAATTTGGCTAGTCCAATGATTGGACTTTTTTGTTATCTACAGATCTTGTTTTTACACCTGAATTTTGTCAATACATTTACTGGCGTTTGCAATTAATTTAATAATATTAAAAAATATATATATTTATTTTTCGTGCTAGTATTTCATACTTCCCTACAACTCATAATTATTCCCTTCGAGCAAAAAAATGCGCTAGGTACAGAGCATAGAAGGCAAAGAACAGACTGATCCATGAGGTAGAGAGCCCTGCTCGCAAGCTTACAATCTAGAGTTGTAATGAAAGAACATGCTTCTACCAAATGAGCTTCCAGCATACTATATATCTTATTATATATATTCATTTTGCCTGTACAATGCTGTTAATCTGTTAATAATAAGTTACTGATGATCCACCTTAGTACAGTTGACAGCAGATGTCCTTTCTAAAATCCACTTTTTAGGTTTTTCCTGCACGCAACAAAAATGCTAGTTCAGCAAATGTTATATGGTAGCAGAACAGGCCAATCACATGGGCATAAAGGTATGCAAACCAACCCCCTAAAGGCACATTTATTGCACAATGGACAATAACTGCATGGTATCAAAATAAAGAAAGGAAATGCCTATTTTACAGCTATACTAGTTAATGAAATAACATAGCTTGCATACTCCACCACATGTCAGTAGAAGCAGATCAGTAGCTAATGCAATTAAACTGATAGAGTTACAGAGGTTACAGAATGCACTACTGCACTGTATCCTTCCACTGGATCAACAAACACATTCATGCTGCGCTAAAGTAAATAAAGTTAGTGTTAGGTTACCAAATACAGTCCATTGTGGCAATGTATGCAGACATCCAAATATTAATATTGCTCACATGCAGTTCTCTACAACTCTATATTTATTGCAGTCATATAACACTGTAACCAAACGTACATTTATATGGATACAGATTTACAGTATTACAAACCCATCATATCCTTGTGACAAAGGGGGGGGGGGGGGGGGGCAGCTAGCCATTGAAAGTGCACAAATGAACAGCAAACAAGTTTTTAAAAAATCTTAAACTTACCTATCTTTCCAACCCTGCTACTAAAGGTACTCTGTCACCTACTGTTTACACAGTGAATATAAAGAATACAACGTTTGAAAAATAATCCATACATTGCAGAATTGCAAGCCAATGCAGATAGTGCTGGTAAAATGTGTCATAAATGTGTGAGTGGTGTCTCCTGCTTATGACATCACCTGTGGCTTGATATGCAAATGCAATAAATGAGAAATACAACTAAACCACTGCACCCACTTTAAGTACTAAAACAAAAGACGTCCAAGTCACTAACTTTTGAATTGCAAAATAACTGAAGAAAACACTTACTCATGCTTTCATTTGGGCACAACAAAGCCTTTCTTTTGCTCAGAACTTTAGGAATTGAATTTTTAAGTGCATCAAAGTTGTAAACACATCACAGCGCTACCTTTACAACAAAACATTTACTCATCTCTGAAGGAGCCCGCTATGGGCGAAGCGCGTCAGATGTTTCCTCAAAAATGCTTCCATATGGTGTTAACTTCTGTATTTGTACATGATTTTATGTTATCCTTGTACATGCACTTTTATTTAGTGATTTTTATCACTAAACACTTTGGTCACTTAGAATGATAGATGTTGCGCACAGGGATGACCACAAAATGCTGCTCCTGTCTACTGACACCGAAAAGGCATTTGATAGGGTGGTATGGGCCTTCCTGAGGGGTGGATGTTATCATGTATGGACTTAGGCCCCAACTTGCATAAACGGATATGTGCCCTCTAGACCTCACCCTCCACCAGACTAAGGGTAAATGGAACAAGATCCAAACCCATATACACATCCAATAGGACAAGGCTGCTCCCTGTCACCACTTCTCTTTGCACTTTCCTTGAAGCTGTTCCTAGAGATGATAAGTAACAACCCGGATATTCATGGTCTGGCGACTGGGTACATATACACAAAAAAGTTACTGCATATGCAGATGACATGCTATTCTTTGTGACATACTGCATAATACCCAAACAGCAGCACTGAAAGACACATTTCCATTTCGTTCATGCCACACTAAACTCAAATATCTTGGCTTATGACTGACTAAAGACCTTTCCCAGCTTTATAAGACACATTTTGTACCCCTTACCCAAACAATTTACTCAGACTTGACGTAGTAGGGCTCCACTTTCTTGACATGGCAAGGGAGCATCCTACAATGCCTTACCTTCCCAAAACCCAGGGGAGGACTAGCAACGGGTTTCCAAAAATATTATAACGCCACACACATATTCCGGATAGTGGAATGGACAATAGCCCCCCCACCAAAATTATGGATTGGCCTAGAAAATTCTGATTTAAAGATACTACCTGATATCAGCAGATCATTAATCAGGACACAACCCTTCCTCTCCACAACAGTCAAAATATGGCACCAGCATGGCCGAATATCCCACTTAACAACTCGCCCCTTCACCAGTGACTCCCATAGTACACAACAATCTATTCCCACCAGAACAGGAAGCCACATTTTGTACTGTCTTTTATTTCTCACCCATTGGACAAATGCGTGAGATAATAGAGGTCTCCATACTTTAGACTCTCTGCTCCCAGACACATCACACTCATCTTCAGTGACGTTATGGAATACGCAACTAAAACTCTTCACACAATCTATACTATAACAGCATAATCTGATCATGGAGTTTAAGATCCATGATGTAAGGCCTCAATATACTGGAACTTTAGATCTTTTTGTACGTCCAGTCACCAGGTCTTGGAGAGGTAGTAGGAGGTCTTCGTTCCACTGGTACTGAGACACTCAATATCTGGACACACAGCCACTGGTACTGAGACACTCAATATCTGGACACACAGCCACTGGTACTGAGACACTCAATATCTGGACACACAGCCACTGGTACTGAAATCCTGGATAACGGACGCAGAGCCACTGGTACTGAGATACAGGATACTGGATACAGAGTTGGAAGCCAAGGTCAGGATAATGGAAGACGGAATAGTCAAAAGAAAGCCACGGGTTTGATACACAGGTATAAAGATCAGGAATGGTCAAACCAGCCGGATCAGGAACACAGGATATCAAGAAAATGCAAGGTAGCTAACAACAGGCACTGGAGAACCTATCACAAGCAAAGGTAAAGAGCAACTAAGGGGTTTAAATACAAATCCTTGGTGACTACAGGACTCTGGAAAGATGGCGTCGCAGGAACTCTATGGGAGCTGCGAGTAGCCATGTGAGTATGCGGCAGTGGATTCCTGCAGGGACTGTGGTGGCGAGGATCTGGTTACACAATTTAATGGGAAATGGAGCTGGGAAACATGTTCACCAACAGGGAATGGGATAACATTTCGATGCTCACCCTAAAGTGTTCCACATTCAATGCAGTACCAGAAATGCATACAAAGTCCTTACCTTTTGTTACAAAACGCCCTCTCTGCTTCATAGGATAGATCTTTCCATACCAGATGCTTGCTGGCACTGAGGATTAACGAGTGGCACCACGTTACAATATGGTGATCCTGTGATAAGATCCAACCACTCTGGAAATTAATCAGGAAGGTCCTGACAGAATTGACAACCATTCTCCCATGCAGTATACCTGCTGCACCACACAACCAGCTCCATTAAACACTAAAAAAAACTCAGTCAAACACCTGCTCACTGCAGCCAAGCTACTCATCCCCCTCCACTGGAAGTCCAAAACCCCACACTCTTTTATGAATGGGTACTAACAATGCAGGAACTGAGAAAATTGGACCGCCCAGGCCGAAAAGCATAGACAGATTTGATTCCATTGGCTGGAACACTCCACCAGAACCGTTTCATCTCTAATTCAGAGAATGATTAATCCCCCACTGACGAGGAATGAAGGGTGAAAGATTGGGGTTAGCCTGGCTCCTTTCCCCTTTTCACCCCTCTAATGACCATATGACTCCTACTATGATAAATGAGAAACTTACCTCCACTCGATAGTTCTTGCCATAGATCTCAACCGTCTGTAAGTCACATTCTTTGTGGTGCCATGACCACCCCTCAGTGTTGCACAGTATGGTCAGCAATGTATATACTGATGAAGCTTTTGTGTTGAAATCAGCTGTCAATCATTTGAAACATTTGTTATGTCTTTTCTAATGTGTGTTTTGTTCCTAATTTTGTACATATGCTGGTAGATAAATGGAAATCTATGTACATAAGACCACCCCTCCCTCCTCACCCTGCCTCCCTATCATTTTTCCTTTCTGTACCCCTACCCCAAGCCACAGGACCCCCCCCCCCCTCCCACTTTAATCTGTTCAAAATTATTGAAATATTTTAATAAAATAAAATTTAAAAAAAATAAACATATGTGTAAACCTCCCTCTCTCACATGCACAATCTGCCACTCACTCAGACACACATGTAAACCTGACACTCTCACATGTACATTCTGCTACTCTCACATGCACACTCTGTTACTCACACAAATGCAATCTTACCACTCTCGCTCTCCCTCCATGCCATCCATGCCTATCTCCCTCTTCCCCATGCCATGTCTGTCTCCCTCATGCCACCCATCTCTGTCTCCCCCCTTGTCTTTCTCCTCTACCCCATATATATTTCCCTCCTTTTCTCTATCCCCATTTTGGTAATTTCCTCTCCCCATGTCTTTTCCTCTCTCTTCCCATGTCTATTGCCTCTCTCCTCTCCCCCCAAGTCTGTTTTCTCTCTCCTCAGTCCCAATGTATTTCTCTCTCCCCTCCCCACATGTATCTCTATTTATCCCTTCTTCATATGTCTATCTCTTCTTCCCCATGTATGTCTTTCTCTCCCTTCCCAATTCTATTCCTTCCCCATTACTCTCCCATCTACCCTCATGCCTGCTGCCTCTTTTCTTCCCCCCAATGTCTGCTGTATCTATCCCCCCATCTCCCCATGTCTGTTGTCTTTCTCCCCTCCATTCTCCCTCCAAGCCGCTCCACCCCATTTTTACCTTGGGGAGGAGCAGGCAGCATCAGTTCTGTGTATTACGCTCTGTCAGCGCTGCATGCTCTCCTTTAAGGGGGTGACTGTAGAACCAGTGTTACCATTGTTGGTACATCCTCCCTCTCTGCCTTGTGCTGCTGCTTCCACTAGATCACCAGCGAGCTATCTGGGGCTATGCATAGGGTTGCCACCTTTTCCTCAAAAAAATACCTGTAATTTGTGGGCAGAGCTACAAGAGGGAGGAGCCATGAGGGGTGGAGCCAAAAAGGGGGCGGATTATCACTGAAATGATATATATTATTTGTATACCATGCCAGTAAGAAGCGTGTGTGTATATAATATATATATATATATATATATATTTGAATATTGAGTGACAAAATATTACTGGCATATTGACCAACTTCTCCCAACCACCCTCCATATTACACTAGACAGTCTAGTGTAATATGGAGGGTGGTTGGGAGCAGTTGGTCAATATGCCAGTAATATTTTGCCACTCAATAAGTCAGCATTTTGCCCTCAATATGCCAGGATTTAGCCATTCAATATGCCATTCTTTTGCCATTTAATATGCCATTTCTTTGCCATTTAATATTACAGTATTTTGCCCCTCAATATGCCATTATTTTCCCATTTTAATATGCCAGGATTTTGCCACTCTACTGCCACTTAATATGCCAGGATATTGCCATTTAATATGGCAGGATATTGCCAATTAATATGCCAGGATATTGCCAATTAATATGCCAGGATATTGCCACTTAATATGCCAGGATATTGCCAATTAATATGCCAGGATATAGCCACTTAATATGCCAGGATATTGCTATTTAATATGCCAGGATATAGCCACGTAATATGCCAGGATATTGCCACTTAATATGCCAGGATATTGCCAATTAAAATGCCAGGATATTGCCACTTAATATGCCAGGATATTGCCAATTAATATACCAGGATAATGCCAATTAATATGCCAGGATAATGCCAATTAATATGCCAGGATATTGCCACTTAATATGCCAGGATATTGCCACTTAATATGCCAGGATATAGCCAATTAATATGCCAGGATAGAGCCAATCAATATGCCAGGATTTTGCCCCTCAGTATGCTCGTTATGCCACCCTCCTCCCCCTTCCCCAGTACTTACCTCCTTGCTGCTGTCTCCCGGTGCAGGTCCGTGGCTGTGAGGGAAGCGTTGTGCGCTCCCCTCCAGCCGCACTGCTTCAATAAAGTTTGTTGAAAAAAAAAGTTTAAACAAACTGTCAGCTGGAGGGGAGCGCACAACGGTTCCCCCACAGCCACGGACCTGCACCGGGAGACAGCAGCAAGGAGGTAAGTACTGGCTGGGGAAGGGGGGAGGAAAATACCGGCCAGGTGGCAACCCTAGCTGTGCATAAGAATGTTGGGGCAGTTTAGCGCAGTAGAAAGGGATGTGGTGGCAATCTAGCTCTGTGGACAGTGAAAAAGAAGCAATCTGGTGTAGTGGAAAGGTTATGTGAGGAAGAGATTAAACAAATGAGGGGTGTGGGTGCAGGCGTTAAGTCAGGCCTAGTGCAGCACAATACCTAAATACAAAACGGCTCAACTACAGTACACCAGCAAGCTAACTCTATCACCATGTTTGAAAATAATACCTTACCTACCACAGTAATCAGGGACAAGCTTCTCCCTAAACCTGATCAATCCAGTGCCTGCATTCTCTATTAGAAACAAACCGAGATCTGACTATATTATTACAGATCTAACATCTGTACAGTATAAACAGCTGCACCCACAATAATAACAACAAGGACTAAAACAAAAGACGTTCCAAGTCACTCACTTTTGAATTGTAAAATAACTGCAGAGCACACTCTTATACTTTCATTTGGGGGCAACAAATCCTTTTGCTCAGCACTTTAGTCATTCAATTTTTTTTTAAACCCATAACAGCGCTACCTTTACAACAAAAACATTTACTCACCTCTGAAGAAGCCCGCTATGGGCGAAACACATCAGATGTTTCCGCAAAAATGCTTCCATAAGGTGTTAACTTCTGTAATTGTGTTTGATTTTATGTAATCCTTGTACATGCACTTTTATTTATTGATTTTTATCGACTTGTGTTAATTTTAAATTGTTGTATAAAAAATGCATTTTTTTTTTTTTAGGAATTGTATTGTTCAACCAGGTCCCTTCATACCCCTTCTCTATAAACTTGCGCCCACACCAGTCCCACATACATACTGGGAGTAAAGCTGGGACTGACAAAACTGTGTGAATTGGTTCAAAACTGACACTGACAATCTATTTGGGGGAAAAGCTGGCACTGACAATCTGTGTTGGTGGCACTGGCAAGCTGTTTGGGGGCAGTGCTGATACTGACTAGATATTTCAGGCAAAGCTTTCACTGACAAACTATTTGGGGCAAAGGTGGCACCGACAAACTATTTGAGGGACTGACAAAGTGAAGAAAAGCAGACACTGGCAAGCTTTCTGGAGGCACTGACAAGTTATTTGGGGGGCAAGTGGCACTAAAATATTAGAAAATTAAGCGGAACAAAGAATCATGTTAGTTGTGATGTGTTTTAAAATCAATGTTCCATTTAATCTGAATTAATGAATGGCTTGATTGTGTCAGATTAATATAAATTGTAATATAAAAGATTGCTTACAGGTGAGATTCTAAACTGGGCCAGCTGTTCACTGTTTTATCCGTCCCCAGTTTGTGAGGATTAAATTCTATAGACATTACAGTGCAGAGTATCCCATTCATGTTTTACCCACCAACTTTCTCTCTGGCTACAGTAACAGCCACACCTATGTACTCGTACCATAAATTCTGTTCATTTATATGTTTCCCCACAGGCACTCCACTGACACACCTATATAATGCTTCACATTTTAATCCTATTGTCTGTATCTTTCTCTTCAATGCTTGGATTATAAGTGATTTGAATCTCTTTTCTACGGAAGTGCGTGTCCCTATGTTTAGAGAATTTAACTACTTAAATCCACATTAAATGTAGGAGCATTTCTTTTTTTTATTTTACTTTTTTTTATATATTTATATTTTTTATATATTTTTTAGTATTATTTTTTCTAAAAAGAATAATACATTGTCTGTGTTTGGTGTATCTGCAAGGCATTAAACTAGCCATGTCCTCTGCTAAAACTGGATGATGTTCAAAACAGATATTACTTATAAAGAACTCGAACAATATAGTTTAAAACCACAGTTACAAACATAGTGTTGGCATATTTTAGAACAGACAGAACATACAGTCAAAAAAACAGATGTGTCCATATTGAAAAGGGAAAGTTTATTCAACTATAGATCTGCATGCCTGACTGTTATAACATACCTGTGCATGACAGTTCAGATTCTGGAACATTGTTACAGGAAAGTATGGCAAAAAAAATCTTTTAAGGAGTAATATAGAGTTTAGGATCTTAGTAGTATTGAGAAAGTTGTGGAGTCAATAATGTGCCTCTCCAGAAGAAAAAGAGTAAAAGAAAAGGGAAATTTCCAAGATTACACCAGCAGCTCCATATTAACAGAAGCAGCATACAACATTCCATGAACAGCACCAAAAAACATCACGGAGAGAAAGCTTTGGTGCGGCTGTTAAGCATCTGCTGTTTCTGTGAATCCAAGTTACTGGCGTGATCTTGGGAAATTGTATATTGATGGTGGAGTTTAAGCCTGAGACCGCAAATTAAATGAGAGGTTCTGCTAGTCTTTTTAATAGCGGATATGATGGGCATCGGTGCTGGGTTTAGAATTTCCTAGGCATGTCCTGAAATTTGACTTGGTAAGCCTTAACATAAAATAGCACAGTACATGAAGACCATAGTACTTGAAGCATGTGTTGGTCTTCTGGTCCTCATGAAATGCAGGATAACCACAAAGACTAAGAAGTAGATCAATATCAGGAAGTAGCTATACAGTAGTAGTTATCTTATTAGGAGGGTGAAGAGATGTTTGTTCCTAGGGCTGAGACTTCCTGGGGCAGAATCAGAGAAGATTTCCTTTATTACCGACATGTGCAGACATGGTGGCAACATATTTAAACTTAACTGGGATAGGAGGTCACCATTCTTGATCTGAGAAACATGAGGTACTCTTATTAATGATAGCTTGCTCCTGAAATTTGGGTAACCAGAAGGATGAAAACCTTAGAAGTTCGTCCTCATCATCTGCTTAAAGTATATAATGATGTCCAGGATGCTTTATGGCCTTCACAAAGCTCTTTAATGTGGTCCGTGTGGGATGTTGGAGTCAATAACTATTAGTGCTTGTGCATTTTTTCAGACAGTGCAGACAGCAGCATATTAAGGAGGCAGAGTTCTCAGTCGGACAGTATTTATATTGTACTGCCCTCATTATATAATAAAGCTTGAACCAGCCAATAATTATCAGGAAGCACGAGTGAAGTGGTTTTTGGTCATAATAACTATGCAATATGAAGCTATGAATTTCCAACATGTACACTCCAAAAGGGCTCAAGATTGAACTATTATTTTGTCCCATTATATATTGTTTAAAATAAGTATTCAGTGATGACCACACCAGAACAGGGGTAGGATTTATTTGTTACACTAAGAATTGTACAACTGTATAGAGGTGATCACTGGCCAGTGGTAACCTGGACCAATAGTTCCTAGCCCAGCAGTCTCTCCCAACAAAGCAGGGTAGGTCTATGGAGTTTTAAAAGACAGATAAATCACATTTTGCTCGTAAAGGCAGGTGACTTGTAACATGACATCTTATAAAGACTGGTGAAAAGAGAATGGCAGATTGCTTCAGGTTTGTTCTATGACAGAGGTTTCTTGGGGTAATTTAATTGGTTCAATGCAATGCATTATTATGGGCACAAGAGCAGACCTCAGCCTCAAAGGAAAGGAAGAGTATATGACATATATAAAATAATACAAATTTGACTATAATATGGCTATAGATTTCTAAGCAACATGATGTTGTTTCTTGCAATCTACATATTATTATATGTTAGCAGTGCTGTAAAACTACTTTCCGAAAACTTACTTGTGTAAGTAAAGTGGTTGATGGAAGTTGCTGCTAAACTTTCGTGTAAACTATAAATTCAAGCTGACTATAATTATTAACCTTACTAGTGGTACTGATATACATGGTTATTGCATTCCTCAATATAAAACAATAAAAAAAAGTATTTCAAAATAATTATAGCTATTTGATGTACTGCATGTAAAACACGTCAATCACACTTGCTTTCCCTGGAATTAGATCACAGATAGACAGAGCCCCACCTTTCCTGGGTTCATCCAGTTCAAAATGTTTGGTTTAAGAAATACTTTGTCTACATGTTCTGACATTAATGCACTAATATTAATTAGTATTAGTACATGATATTAAAGCACCTTCAGATAGCAACTGTAAATTATTATTCTGAATCACAGTGAGCACATTCTAAACCAACGTTATTTCTTATTTTTAAATCTGTGTTTGTACCTGACGTATAGCACTCTATATTAAAAAAATGGTTTTAACTTTGAAGCGACACAGTAAACATTGGTTTTACTGTGAACTTCTTTCAGTTTAGAAATAGGTAATTTGCATAGTATGCCATAAGTCATAAATAGGAGTGAGTGTAGATACCTTTAAAACGTGCATTTAATTATATATATTTTGAAATATTTAAAGGAGTAGTACCGTGTTAACCATGGAAAAAAAGGAAACAGGGTTAAAATGATACAATTTATTGACTGAGAGTTTGGTTGCAAGCTTTCAAGACCAAGTTGTTAGGTCCCTTCCTCAGGCTAAAATCAAATTCCTAACTAGCTGTTCATCACACTTTTTCATTATTTATCACTACTTTCACATAACAAATGTTTAAATGATTATGAATAATGGTGAGTTGAGGTGAGATGAGGGGAGTTGAGGTGAGATGAAGTGAGATGAGGGGAGTTGAGGTGAGATGAAGTGAGATTAGGGGAGTTTAGGTGAGATGAGGGGAGTTGAGGTCAGATGAGGGGAGTTGAGGTGAGATGAAGTGAGATGAACACTTCATCTCCCCAGTTTAGTTATACATTGTGCAAGGTGAAATATGACGAGTTTTCTTAGCGGAGGAAACTCACCAGGTTTGTCCCTGTAGAATCTATAGCTAAACGGGGTATAGGAAAAGCCCCTAATTCAGTGATGGCACACGTTTTTGGGTCCGAGTGCCCAATTTTCAGCATGAAACCGAGTTGCAGACCTCAAAGTACCAACACTGAATACACACATATATACTCACACACACACACACATAGATACTCACACACACAGATATACTCACACACAGTTCAGGCATACACACACACACATATATATTCACACACACACACATATATTCACGCACACACACATATATACTCACACACATGTATACCCACACACACATATATTCACAGACACACATATATAAATATATATATCTACTCACAGACACACACACACACCTATATATACTCACAGACACACAAATATATACTCACACACACAGTTCATGGAGACATACACACACACACACAGCCAGGTTCACCCCTGATCACTTGTCTGTTCCGTCCAACAGGAATGGCACTGCATTATTTCAGTGTGTCATCTTCTCGTTCTCCTAATATAAGGCATAAATGAGGCTAAAATCAAATTCCTAACTAGCTGTTCATCACACTTTTTCATTATTTTTGTGTGTTTAAATGACTATGAATCATGGTGAGATGATGCATGGGGATTGCGCCTTTTTTTTTTTTGTTTGTTTCCTGACAAATTAAAATGCAGGAATTTCTATAAATAACTCCTATTGTTCTTAATTTTTTACATATATAAAAACTCTTATCTTTTTTTATTCTGTTGAGTAAAATATTACTCAATAATTTTTACCGCTGAGTAAAAATGATTGAGTAAAATCATTTCAAAATAGAATGTCAATGGTGGTTATTTTTTAACAATTACTTCCATGTCTCTTTCTGATACTTCTAGTCATTTATTTAGTCCTGTATAAAACTTTCTCTTTTTTTGTATAAAACTTTCTTAATAAAAGAGGCACAGCTGCAACTTTCTATTCCCATTTTACAACTTTGGACACACATTGTCCTCCTTTTTTTCTTTAACTGCAATATTTGTGCATTTCAGATAATTACAATATAGTATGGCAAAGATGTATAGATTAATATAGTGAAGTAAAAAATGTCAAGCCATAGCTTGTGACAAATTTCCAAATGGTGTGCTTTTATATGGCAATAATCATTTTATACATGTTTTATATTGAAATTGAACTGCTATTCTCACATAAGCATTTTTATACCTAAGCCCCAATAGGGTGGATTTAATGCCAGTGGTTAACTTTGGTAGTTAATTTTTTATTTATTGTGCTATTTCTTACTGGAAAAAGTGCAATTCAATGCCAACAGACTGCTCAGAACTAATATGTGTTAAAGATCTAGTATGTCAGTAAGGGAATTTATGTCAGTCTTTGGAAAAACACTGTTATCCCCCCCCAAAAAAATATACTAGTTTAATATTAGCTGACCTGCCACTATTAACATACCAAAAATACGCCAAAAGTGCCCTTGGCTCCCTAACAAACTAAATACTGCTGAATACTACAACTAAATGCTTCCCTTCCGAAATAAAAATGGAGACAGAGGCTGGAGAAATATCCACATAATATCAATAAAAAAAGAAATACATCTACCTATTAATACCAAACACAAAAAGTGCATATGAATATACAAAATACAGAAAGTACATATACAAAATCCAAAAGTTATTATTATAAAATGCTCTGTATACTTTAAACATAGTACTTTGGACCCAATATATGTTATGGCTAAAGTGCATAATTGATAAGGAAATCATGTAGGGAGCGAAACAAGACATGATGTACTCCAACTAGATTAATTGAATGCAAAAAATAAATAAAATAAAAAATAAAATAGAATTAAGTAAAAAATTGAACAAAGTGCGTGCTAACTTTTATGTTGAATTGTATGTTCCAGATTTTGAATTGATATCTTAAAGTTCTAATACAAATAAAAACAATAAATGTAAAAAAAAAAAAAATTGAACAAAGTCAAAAATAAAAATAAATAAAGTTAAATAAAATTAAATAAATAAAATAAAATTAATAAAATATAAACATAAATTATAATAAATATAAAAATGATAATAATAAATTTAAATCTTAATAATATATATAAATAAAAAAATTGATAAAAAATATAAAGTAAAGAATAAGAATGAAAAATAAGAAATGATGATAGAAAAAAAAATGAATATGATGAAAAATAACAGGTAACGTAAATAACAGTCCAGTTCCCAATAAGATCACAAGAGGTTGTACAGTTCAAATTCTATTTTCATCCCCAATGGTGTGAATGTTTTAAGGGTAAGAGCCCATCACATTTCCACTTGGCCAATGGTTCTTATAAAGTCTTCACCTTACCATTTTTTTTTTTTTATTTGCACTATACCAATAAACTGCCTACAGACCCATTATATATAATGGCTAAAGTGCATTATTGAAAAGGAATATCCTATTTGGAGAGAAACAAGACATGTGAACTGGAACTAGATTAATTGAATGCAAAATATAAACTAAAAAATAGAATAATATTGAAAATAGAATAAAGAAAAATAGAATAAAAAATAATAATAAATACAGAATCAAAAATAAATTTAAATTTAAATTATGGAGAATGGTTTACAATATTGACATTTGTATTTTTATATTTACGTTCTCTATTTTATTTATTCATATGTGTGATGTATATCTGGTATTTATATGAAGATGTATTTTTTATTGCATATTGATATATTAAATATATGTATATAAGAGCAAGTCTATTCAAGTCCACACAATGTATTCTATTCCAGCAGCACAGGAAGTTACTAAATGAAACAAAACTTTATAATCTCGGTGTCTATATAATCAGTGCTGCCACACCTGCAGTAAACATTATACAGAATCCCTGCATCAAATCACAGTGGAAAAAAGCCTGGGCACTATACAAACAGCAATCTTCATCTTGCAGTCTAGTCCCCAAGTGAGTTTAGGGACTAGGCTGTCCATTTAATTGCTGTTTCATCTTTGTGCGTGATCTAATTACAGCAGTGAGCACTATTGTATTCTTTATACTCTTTTTTTGGGTGTTGCCATCCCGAAATTGAGACCAACTATCAAGCTACACTGATTCAAGATTCACAGAAGTTTTTATGTTAGTAAGTATAATATATTATAATGTAAGTATAATTGTGTGTATCACATTCTCACCCAGGCACAGTTTTTTGTCACTTTGAATTTATTTTAGATTTCAACAACTGATTGCAATTTATTTTTTGAGTTTTTATTTAATTTCACCAACTGAATAAAATGTTTTCCTTTGCGCTCCTTGTATTTTATTTTTTAGGTTTTTGTTTAGTGGAAATAGTGTTTTTTTTCACATAGGAGTGAGCTGCAATTATATATATTACTGTATATGTTAATATATTTTGCAGCGCCTAACACTACCATGTTATCCTTAGTACTGGAATTAACTGCTATTAATCATGAACATGTCTCTTTAAACCAGTCTATGCAATTCATACAATGACCATTGCATGTGAGGAGTGTGTAATCATTGTCAGATAGTGGTAACAGTCTCTTCCTCAGGGTACACATTAATCAACATTAATAAGGTATCACCAGAGACTTAATAGGAAATCATCATAATTTAATAATAGGGTATGGGAGAGCAACCATTGACTACTTCCTTGATTCTCTAGTGTGTAGTGCCTACTATCAGTGAGATGAGTTGCCCCAAGATATTGTGTAGGTTTAATACATTAACCCATAATGAAGTCTATAGGATCTATGAGAAAAACGCAGTTCTGAGTTTCAGACCCAATATGATCACTTCGGTGATCCGAATAGTCCTTAAACTCAGGCTACCTAGAGACCACTCAAGTGATCATGTAAATCGGCTAATATGGAAGAATTTTGTGCTGACATTTCCGTGCCAGACTGGTAGCCTTGGTCCTCCCCATAGACACATCTGTTGTGTTATTTGTTACTAATTATTATTGTTAATTAACTTTATTTGATTAAACTTCAGCCCATTTCAGAAGGAAATCGGCTATTACGGAAATAGTCAGTGGGAGTAAATAGCCCAGATCACCCCAAAATAACCCTGAATTGGGCTGAAGTTTGATCAGTTAAAAATAATAATCAAGAAAAAACAACATAATACATTAATTAAATACATAAAAAGAATGTTATTTAACATAAAATATAAAAAAAATAAATTTACATTTAAAAATGCATATATTAATGTATCTATACTATTATAATATATAAGGAAAATAACATTAATATAATTGTATATAAATCATTTTGTGTTTATGATGTGTTAACATTAATTATTGTATTTATTTTTTACAATATCTGTAGAATTGAAATTCCTAAAATTCAGCTATTGTACAGTGTTATTTTGCCCCATAGAACTGTCCCTACAGAACAAGCCAGTGTCACTTTCCACATAGTACATAATATTTTGCCCCCACAGACCATGCCCCAGCAACTTTACCAATTAAAATAAGCCACAGTTTTCCCATTAATATGCCAATGTTAGTTTGACCTTAAATATTCCACAGTCAATTTGCCCAATAATATGCCAGTATTATTTTGCCATTAAAATGCCTCAGCCAATTTGCCCAGTAATATGCCAGTATTATTTTGCCATTAATATGTCACAGCCAATTTGACTAATATTATGCCAGTAATATTTTGCCATTAATAAGCCACAGACAATTTGCCCAATGATATGCCATTATTATTCTGCCATTAATAAGCCACAGCCAATTTGGCCAATAATATAACAGTATTAATTTGCCATTAATAAGCCACAGACAATTTGCCCAATAATATGCCAGCATTAATTTGCCATTTAATATGCCAGTGCCATCTCTGCCCCCACACAGCCTGCCAGTGTGTCGCTGTCACCAAACAGTTTGCCTGTGCTAAACAATGTCCCCTAACAGCTTTCCAGAGTCTTCTCTGCCCCCAAACAGCTTGCGTGTGTATTCTCTGCCCCCAAACAGCTTGTCAGTGACCTGTCTGAACACTAGAAGGTCACATCATCCCGACATTCCGCCTCAGAAGACCCGAGGGGGGATGCGGACTGCACCGGGTGACACCTCCAGCGTGGGTGACACCTGTGCTGCCAGCATCCCCATCGCGCTGCTTAACTTTTTTTTTTTCTGGCAGCCGTATCCGCTGGATTCGGCCGCCGGAAAAAAGAAAAGGAAAAAAAAATCACCGTGACCGAAAGGCACAATATTACTGGCATCTGACTGGCACAATATTGCTGGGCTCTGAATGGCACAGTATTCCTGGACTCTGAATGGCACAATATTACTGGGCTCAAAATGGCACAATATTACTGGGCTCTGAATGGCACACTATTACTGGTATCTGAATGGCACAATATTCCTGGTATCTGACTGGCACAATATTACTGGGCTCGGAATGGCATAATATTAGTGGGCTCTGAATGGCACAATATTACTGGGCTCTGAATGGCACAATATTACTGGGCTCTGAATGGCACAATATTACTGGTATCTGACTGGCACAATATTACTGGGCTCGGAATGGCATAATATTAGTGGGCTCTGAATGGCACAATATTACTGGGCTCTGAATGGCACAATATTACTGGGCTCTGAATGGCACAATATTACTGGTATCTGAATGGCACAATATTACTGCCATCTGAATGGCACAATATTCCTGGTATCTGAATGGCACAATATTCCTGGTATTTGAATGGCACAATATTCCTGGTATTTGAATGGCACAATATTACTGGTATCTGAATTGCACAATATTACTGGCATATGAATGGCACAATAATACTGGCACCTTAACAGCACAATGGTATTGGCATCTGGCACAATAATACTGGCATATTAATGCGCAAATTGGCTGTGGCTTATTAATGACAAAATGATACTGGCATATAATTGGGCAAATTGGCTGTTATAGAGAGAGAGAGAGATGTCTGTATGTATAGATATGTATTGTTTTAGAATTGTACAATTGTCACATCGTGGGGCTCCTGTGTATTGCATAATTAATGGCGGTCCCATGTGTGCATAATTATGGGGCGCTTGTGTGTGGCATATTTATTAGACCCCATGTGTGGCATAATTAAGGGACTCTTTTGTGTGGTATAATTAAGGGACTTTTTTGTGTGGCATAATTATGGGGCACCTGTGTGTGTGTGGCATAATTATGGGGCACCTGTGTGTGTGTGGCATAATTATGGGGCACCTGTGTGTGTGGCATAATTAATTTGGCAGAGGTTAGGCATAAATAGTGGGGCTCTGGTGTGGCATAATTTATATTGCTCTGGTGTGGCATAATTTATGGGGCTTTGGTGTGGCATAATTTATGGGGCTTTGGTGTGGCATAGTTATGGGGCTCCTGTGTGTGGCATAGTTATGGGGCTCCTGTGTGTGGCATAGTTATGGGGCTCCTGTGTGTGGCATATTTAATAGGCCATCTAACTGGCATTACTAAGGAATCTAATTGGCATTGTATTGGAGGAAATCCAGGGGGGTGACACCATGAGTTTCCGCACCAGGTGACACCAACCCTAGTGAAGCCCCTGCCTGGCGGTCGTGTTGGGCAGCATCGGAGGATGTCTGTGCACAGCGAGTAGAATGCAGACACCTTCTAGCTGCCAAACACCAGGTTCTGGCCCATGTATCCTGCACACCTGTTTGATTTAGTATGCCACATCACCCTCAATAGAGCACAATGGCAAAGGCATTATTTTCTGAGGAGATTGGGTGGAATGATCCATCTTGCCACCAAACCCCACCTCCAGACACCTGTTTTGTGTTCTCATTGCAAATTGTACTATTTTGTGAATGTTAAAATATAGTAATGTGTTTGTGTTTTTACCTGGTGTATTGCAAATCTGTAAGTGTATTTCAGCCTTGTAAAGCTAGTACAGAATGAATCACATTGTTATACAGCTTTCTTTATATACAGCTATCTGTAAAGAGATGTTGTTTATCTCATATGTTTATGTTGTAATGAACTACTCAAATACTTGTTTTTTTCCCTGTAAGTTCTCACTAATCTCACTAATCATCTAATTATGACAAATATAATCCTTTCCCAGTAGTCATTATGTCTACAAACAATGAATATGATTTCTTTCACTTGGTTTACGTCAACTGACTAACAATCTGGGGTTTGGCAATTAGCATATCCTATGTAATATTATAACATCATTCCTTTATTATCATTAGCTGCCATAAATTTCTGATTATCATTATGAAAAATGCATTGTCACTGAAACATCTGCCCACAGCAGGAATACCTAAACGTTTTGAAATTACACCCCCTTCTGATTTGCATCAAAGTCTCGTGTTCCCACTCCGCATGCGAGCCCTACTGGCTGGTAGTCCTTAATGAATAGGTGTTAAATTGATAACCTCTATTAACCATATGAACCTCCTATTCATCAGAGTGATCCTGAAATCTATTCACGATGTCAATGAAAGATTGCTGCTTTAGCATTAGATGTTTTACTTATCACTTCATCACTTCTTTTTCTATATTTATATTTAACAAAATTAAAAACAACTATTTTGCCCTGATGTCCTGTTTTGCAGATAAACCTAAGAGGTGTCAAAACTTAGGGCCAAAGTTGCTATAGTTGGAAACAAAGATTGTTTCCAACTCAACTACTTTGGCCTTAAGTTTGAACTTCCATCTCAATTCCCTGCAATTCAGTTTATTGAGAAGACCTTGTAATGTGTCCCTGCCGCACGAACTTCAGGAATACAAAGTCTAAGTATGTGGATATTTTTGCTTTTTCTACTGTGTTTTGTTTTTACTTTGTAATTTGGCCCTGATTTGTGCGGTTCCTTTTTCTTGATCTTGATGAACATGAGAGAAGCATTATATTAGTGTTTCCATTTATCTCAGCGATTTTCCAGGTGGCATTGTCCTTGTATCAGTGGAATTGGAATTTTAATGAAAGGTAATAATTATTCTCGTCATTTCATGTTTTCCCCCAGGTCATGCCAAGACTTACAGAAGAATGTAAATGCTGAGTTCCTGCTCTCTTGGTGGTAACACCCTGGGGGGTCACGCTCTGCTGAATAACCCAGCTTTGGAAGCATTAATAAACAAAATAACGAAATCCTTGGCTGATTGCACATCTTGCCTTCTATCCCTGAACATATTTAGGAATTATGTTTTCCTCAATCTAAGTACAGGGCACAGAGAGGAAAGCATATGTGGTGCTTAAATCACATCGTTATTATCATTTGTTTATTTATAGAGTGCCAACAGAGTTTTACAATGTAGAGAACCATGCCAATAATGTATGACATCATCTGGGCACCTGAGCAAGATCCTATGGATGTATCAAGTTTTTCAGGACACCATGCTACCTGGCCTGCCAAATACAAAGGATATTAATTAGGAAGAGATGTACTATTGAAGGTGAAGTTAAGGTTGTGACCATTAAATTGGATACCATTGAGAATCAAGAACCCTGGGATTAGCCTGATGAAGCACAAAAGCTATGGAGTCTATTTCTAAATGTTTTATACTGACGATTGTTAGTAGTCCTCTAGCTCAAGTTCCCAACAAGCAGTTTGGCTAGGAAGGGGACTAATAAAGATTTGACTATGTGTCCATGATAATGTTTGGCATCAATTTCTTACATATCTCAAGCTGCTTTTCGCTCTGAAATACTTTACTGTGTAATAAACTCCCCTTATAGTCTAAATATTCCTCCACATAACATGTGCAGACACATATCACTCTACAATATGTTAAAGCAATGGCTTACTCCTCCCTTACAACAAAATCCCAGCCACAATCCATTAACCCCTAGAACGACAGACAGGTGTTTATAATTAAATTGTGACTCACCCAATCTGGTAGTAAAAGCATTCAAATACAAGGTAGGGCTCCCCCTGCCTTGTGTATCATTCTGTTTAGAGACATCTAATTACGTTTGGAACACCCTTTATATTCAGTACCTTAAAACTGTTCTGTACTGTGTAAACTAGTGGTGGTATGTAAATAAATATCAATTTCAATGTTATTAAAATGAATCCTTTGGAACAGTATAGAAACACAGATACACTGCCATGTACAGATTCACCTCTATTGCCATGTAATTAATTAAGTTACAGTAAGTGAATATATATATATATATATATATGTAAAATAACCAAATTACTGGAAATTTAAAGGGACATTGGATTTTATCCAATCAAACTGTTCTCACAGTCTAGATCAGTGGTCCCAAGCCTGTACTCAAGTAACCAAAATTAGGTTTTATATATTCCCATCTAAACATCTAAAATCATGGGCCATTGGGGTTCATTGAAGACTGGTTTGGGAACCACTAAACTAGATTACTGGTAAATTGTAATGAAACTACAATTCAAGGGATTTGATCTCTGATTCTTGCTAGAAACCAAGAATAAGATCAAAATGGAAGACTTTCTTCTTAATTGGGTTTTAAATAGTGAGAATGATTCGGGGAGGTAACAGACAATTAAACTTTTTGCTTGTGGGAAGCAACAGTTTAAAAACATCTTCCGCCTTCTCCAAAGTAAACCCATCATGTACACAGATACACGCAGGTTTAACTTTATCTCATCTGAAGAAAGGTTTCAGCGGGAAAACTCTTCTGAAGCTGGCGCACAGTGTCATCGCATAGTATCAGCAGAGCCAATCAGAGCAGGGGCAGTGAAAGTTTAAAGAGATCTTGCAGGTTAAAATATTGTTGACATTGTCAGGTAAGATTTGAATGTCTCAAAGAGATTAATTCCTCTAAACACGTGTTTTGTAATAAAAATAACATTCACAATTTTCCCATTTAAAAAAAAAATCTCACATCTATATTATTACACAAAATATTTCACAATATGTAAGGTTGTGCCATGAGCTGAACAGGACAATTAAACAGTTTCATGAAAATATCCCTTTAAAGATAAAAAAAATAAAAACTAATACATCTAAAAGTATTTACAAAAACCAAGTAAAAAAACAAAAGGCAGACACAAAAATCAAAATGTTTAAAACAAGGATAATAAATGTAATTGAAAAAATAATAAAATAGATTATAAAAGATAAGAAATAAATGAATGTATGGAGTAAATCCTTTGTGTAAAGAATTCTGCAGTAGTACTGACAGGGTTCTCCAGTCAGTGGTAGAACACTCTCCTGCAATAATGGTCAGAGGAGACATGTAACAAAATCGCAACAATGTTTAGCCACTGACATGTTCTCACAAAACATTGTTATGGCTGGGTGATGTTCTTAGTGATTACATAGATGTATAGGCACTTTCTTCCTTACGCATTTCGCAACTGAAGAACTCTTTGTCAGAAGCAGGTTGATAATTGGAGCAAAATGTTCCCCTTTGACCATATTCTCACTAGATAATGTAGATAACAGATATGTATAAAGCCTTAGATCTGGACATAAAATAATATGAAACATACCTACATATGCTTTTGTTTGTGCGTGGTAGTGTTAAGAAATGAGAACACTTACACGTGGTTCATATTTGCTATTGGTCAAAATTGAAAATCTTTCTTACAGCTCGTGGAGGTTCCCATACACCTACTATCTAGCTAATAGCATCCAGCACCTCTATGATCAAGTGAGGAGGAGTACTGGTTTGGTCATACCATATGTGGTGGGCAGTCCTGTGTGAGGGAGTCATTATAATTACTCCATGGCAGACCATCTGGCAAGGAAATTCTGTTACCTGCTAAGAATGAAACAGAGCATCAGGGCCTAAATGAAGACAGTACGACACAGTAAGAGGTTATGGGCCAGATATTATGTTTGTGGCCACATACTGGGATTTGTTTTCGTGGACATGGGTCTTAGGAAGGAGAGCAGGGTTCCCAGTTCTGAGCTGGACTCATCATTAGCCACAACAGGTAATAGCATGGAGAATCACTTTTTAAGAAGGAGAATGAGGTTTATTGTTAGCCAACCCCCCGTCATGTAAGCTCTGATCACATTTTTCTTCCATCATGTGTCATTTTGGAATGTTTCACCCACTTTTATATTTTTATTTTTTAACAATCTGGATTTGGGGACATCAGTTGTTTCACTGATGTCTGGGATATAAATACAGTCCTGTGCCATGTATGTCCTGCAAAGTGAAGCAGGGATCCAGGAAGATCTAAGCATCGCTCTTGTGTAACTTCAGAAGCTGGAGGCACTCATGTCATAAATATCTCTGATTCTCACAAATCATAAGAGTTGTATTACTTGTATTGTCTAATACATCTCTGGATATGTCAGCATCCAGAGTGTGTCACCTGAGATGGCGGAGCCATTCTGAGCCAAGCTCGAGTGAATTTACCCTGCATAGTTTTATGTAGCTATCAAAAAGACTTTGTGTTCATTCGCTGCCTCGTAGTATTGGGTGGACCACCTGCCGAACATATTCCATAAATGGGAAGTTATGGAGCCAGTGTGTTGGTAAATAATTGGGCGATTCCAGTTATGTAAGGCCTCACACATAAAAATAATACAACAAACACGCATCCTTTGTCAATAAGTGACAAGTCGACAAGATTAGTTTTCTTATTCAAAATGGCTGAATTATCACATTTCTTGATGTGGAGTCAGGGAGTAGGCCAAAAACATTGCCATTTTATTCAGGGTCGCTTATGATAAATATACACTTCCGGGCTGTAACCAGTGCAATGTAGACTGGACTGGAACCTTTCTTCTACTGAATGTAGCCCTGTAATATGTATTTTTCATGGGTCGCTGGATAAAACTGCGATGTGGTCATCCTAGTAAAGAAGTGGCTCCAGCAGTTTACTAGATGGTACCACCTATGTAAGTACAGCATTAGTCTACATTTGTACAGTCTGGTGTGTTGAATGTGTCGGTTTCCATGTATCAACAACAAACCACATCCACCAGATTTCCTTGCTCTCACAGGTTTCTATAACAAAATATACTGACAACGGCTTTACTTTTATTTTCATAATGTATAGAGTTAGTGTCCCACTACCAGTGTCTAAGTTTGTATTAATGGATGCCCAAGAGGGCATTATGCTACAGGACATTTCTCTCCTACAAATTAAAGGGACTTGAAGTGATTACCACATTTCCCTATTGCAGAAAAAAGTGCTATAGATTAAACATCATTGAATGCATGTGTACTGCTTCATGTCCAGAACCGTCTTCCAACAGGCAATGTGGGTATGTGCCCAGGACCCATCAACACAGTGAGTCACACAGACAAGTTCACTTTGAATACAGCAAACATTACCAGTGCACTGTCTCCCATGTAATTGAAAAACACAATGATTGAACATTATTGAATCCTTGTGTTAAGCTTGCAATTAAGCACCCTTGGTGTGAAATACTTTGAGCCGCTCTTCTTCTCCTGTCACTCGTGAAGCAATAAGAGTAAACACTCTGTTGAATCTGCATAGTTTCAATTACATGGGAGACAGTGCACAAGATTTTTTTTTATTATATATTTGTTTAAAAAAAAAAAACTATTTAACCCAAACAAGATATTGCACAGTTATTTTTGGATGTATTAAGTTCAGTTGTGGATGGGATACTCTGCCTAGTGCTTGTATCTTCCCTGTCTTACGATCTGGGAAGCCCAGTGACTGGAGCAGCGTTTGTCTTTTGTGATGTAAGACCACTGACCACACATTGGCCAAGGTAGGAGAAAGAGGACAAATACACAGAAACCAATTAGATGAAAATGGGTGGGTAGAGGAAATTCAAGTTTCTTCTCTAAATAGTTACTTTTTATAATGCTTTGATATTACATGGGATTATGAGTAGAGTGGGCTCACAACTGAAAGCGTACCATAAAGCATCCCTGGTCCTAGAGTGAGTCAATTAGTTGAATTAGTAATGTAATGGAATTATTCCACACCCTACAGTGCTCAGCCTTTCTCAGAACAAGTGGTAAGACACTGCACACCTTTTGAGGAGTGACCGGAATGCAAGAACAGGAATCTAGATCTCTAGGGATGAGGTTCACTCTCCACAAATATTTATTACATGGGCGGCGGTATCATTGTGAAATCTATTGTTTTTGAGAGGGGCATGGTATAATAGAAATTCTGGGTAAAGGGAAGACATGGATGGAAAACTAAGTGAGGGAAATTAAGTAACTAGGATGATGTTTGTAGAAGATCTCAGCAATATTAATTACCACACTGTGTTTAACTGCATTGCATGTAATTGCATTGCATATTGAATGAAGCCACCTTCTAATCTTCTTCACTTTTTTCTATGTCTGTTAGTTGGTTCGTTGTTGGTTATGGATAAAAATTAGAGTAAAAGTATTTTTTTTCTGTCATAATTTTGTCGCAAAGCTATGCAAAAAAAGTTTACGTCAAAATGTATTTTTATTTTGAGACTGTTCTGTCCGTTTTAATATTTCTCCTAAAAAGTGATCTAAAATAATGTTGCAAACCAGGTGTAAAAAATGGCACTGTTGTTTAACACACCATAATCATTTAGACAATCTCTATTCTAGTATTCACCTATGTGTAAAAGATTCAAACCATATATGATTATGACACAAACACAAAAAAGTTGCATTAACTCTGGAACACTCTTGATACAAACCCCCCATTTTTCCTGTAAGATGGTCTTCAGAAGGCCTAAACCTGCTAACGGAATTGAAAAGATGTTGTAATTGGAATGCTGGCATGAAAAGAGTCAGTATGGTAACAAGAAATCTAAATTTTTATCACATGCCTTGTAGAGAACAAAAGATAAAGAAAGAAAATTACAGGTTTATAAATAAAAAAAACCTGTTTTCTATCTGGTACAGCATCGCTTGCGTTTTGATGTTCGGAATTCTGCCCAATTATGCTCTACAACTTTTAAAGCCAAATTTAATGATTTACTGTATGTACTAAAAAGAGAAGAAAATAACACATTTTGTTAACTTCAGAAAACAAAGTTTAGCAAAAAAATCAACCATAAGTATATTTGTGGATGAAGCTGTGTGTATGTCATACATAGCACCTCATTATTGGCTTTTTGGTCTGTTTTTGACACACAGACAGATGTCTTTCCCCCAAAATCAGTACTTCCCCCAAATCACAACACAGACACCCTGCACCTCACTGCCAGCACGTTGGCATGAGAAAGCAGGAAGTGGTGAGAGAGACTGGCTGGGAAATGCTGCTCTGTTCAGTGAGTCACTGTTTGAAATGACACAGCGCTGCTTAACCCTTTCATGGCGGATCTGAACAAGACAAGGGTTAAATGTGAAAATCTCTAGGCGGCTGCTTTGTCCTGGGAAGAACAAGTTATGGGGAAACTGATTGTCCTCTAAAGGTTACAGACCAAAAATCTCCGGTAGTTGTCTCAAAACCTGTAAGAGATTAAATGATTACAGATCACTAACTACCCTGTTATTTAGTAAGCTAAATTATTTAAAATTAAATCTGGGGACATTTTTATTATATAGGAAGTCGGTAAAAAAAAACAAAAATGGCTTTATTCTTAAAAGAAAAGATTTGCGTGGAATTGGCTAGTGAATTTCAAACTTATGGCCAAAATACTAGCTGAATTGCATAATTTGGCTACTTTGGCCTTGGGTTTGAAATTCCCCTGTCAATTACATACAATTTTCTCTCTTAGGAGCATAGGCCATTGTATGAGCCTACTTTCCACAGATTACATATACAGTGTATTTGGTTTGTGTTTATGGAGTAAAGGTACATGGAGGTTACCTACCTTGAAAATCTCTAGACCTGATCTGCATTAAAAAGGTGATGAACGCATACCTGCCAATACCCTTGGATGTTTTCTGCTATACTGCATGGGTGGTTTATGATGCTCTAGCCTATCTGATACATGTAGCTTGAGCTCCGTTCTTGGAGCAAATCCAGGACTGTTGACAACTATGAGAGGACAGTGTACTGTACATATTTACTTGCACTGTGTTCTGTCCCCCTCCTTTCTCAAAAATACATTTTATTCACTTTCATATAGAAGTGGGTTCTGGATTCAGTTAGACCTTCCTGACGAGTAACCTGAACTTTAATTTACATTAATTTACGTAGATTGTGTTGGGGGAAACCATCTGCTGTCTTGCTTTTTAGGTATGTATGCTATGTGTGTGAATGTGTATATGCAGGCTGTTAATGGTATATGAGTGAGTAAATATATTGGGAGATTTACTAGTTCTCAGATGCCGGGAAGGGGATACTACCGTATTTGCTTGAATATAAGACAAGGTTTCTTTCAGAGCAAATGCTCTGAAAAAGTCCCCTCGTCTTATATTCGAGGTTCGTCTTATTATCAGACCTCAAATCAAGGTCTGACTATAAGACTGGGATCCAGGTCCCACGCAGAGCAGCGGGGACCTGGATCCCCCTCGCAAGCAGCTGGTGGAAATCTGCGCAATGCTCGCAGACATCCTCCGCTGCTGTCCAGCACTTCCGCCGGGACTTCTATGATGGAAGAAGAGAGGTCACATCATTTTTATTAAAAATGAAAAAGCAATTTACATGTGAATATATACAAGTTAAACTTACCCCTATAGGGTAGTCTTATATTCAGGATTTTAGTTTTAGGAATATACAAAGTTTGAGGGGTCATCTTGTAATCAGGGTCGTCTTATATTCGAGCAAATACGGTACATTAAATGGTGAAACATACTCACATAACAGGTAGGGTGGGTAGTTAGCAGAAATAGATCAGAATAAACAAAATATTGACAGACAGAGACCAGGGCAAAGAACAGATGAACAGACATGAAAAAACAGTGCAAGGTACTTGTTAAGAGACACACACGACAGGACAAGAAAGAGGTTAATACGCTGGCACTCCTTTAAAATGTTTTTCCTGTTCTCTTGCCATCTATACCCTCCTGGTCTCATGCTACAAACATTGTTCTGAATCAGAGCAGCCTGCGCATGTGTAAGCCACATGGGGGATGAGCACCCAATCTGATCAGCTCCAGCTTTTCCTGCTGTATACTGTATCCAGTGGTAGATAAATGGATAAGTTAAAGTAGAGGTTACTAGATATATACTTATATGTACTATATATTCAGTAAACATGTCATCTGATATACTATCTCTCATATACAAACACTATTAGATAATATAGAGTCCATGCATATTGTACATAATTAAACATATCAATTGCTAGATCTTAAGTAGTCAATGATGTTAGATATCCATATGATTGTAGCCAAAGATCGACATGTCATGTCATTTTGTGTAATTTCTTGTTGTACACAGATTGTATTAAAATTATATAAAAGGAAAAAAAAAAAAGAATTACATTTCACACAGCATACCAATCAGTGTCTGTGTTAACTCTGTGAGTGCTGTGACTATTTTCTTGCTCAGCACACCTATTTCCCTGTCACTGTGGTAACCTGGCCATTGAATCACTCTGGCCAGGTTGAGGAGCAGGAATAGCTGAGGAGCAACCAAAACAGTTGGGGTCAATCAATGCTGTATAGTAATTTTAAGTTGTTTTCAAAAGCATACTTTGTGAACACATGTTCTGCTTTATACAGTGAAATTTAATTTAAATTGAGCTAAAAGACAGTTCCAGACTTTGTGTCTCTGGGAATCTGAGTATTTACACTGTGAGAATAGGTCCATGGTGTGATGATAATGGGTGACCCACTTATATTCACTCATAACTGTAAATTCCTAGATAGGATAAAGAAAGATGAATCTGAAATATACACCATGAGCAGGTAGCAACTAATATACTTGTTAATTTAAATAATGTACCTCTTTGCTTGTATAGCTCTATCAAGAGGCTGACATGTTGTTTAGAATCTTGGCTCAGATGAAGGAAGTTTTGACCCAACATGTCCACCTCCTGACAAAGTTGTACAGGCAAAGAGCGCTCGATAAGGTACTCTGCTTTTATTCTTTAATTAAAGCATTTCCTTTAAACATCTACACTTGATGCAATATTTCAGTTAAACATAAGTAATTTGTTTACTTATAGTTGTCGTTGAATTAATCTATTATAAATCATAGCTTATCACAGCGCATTATACAATATAATATTACCACCTACGTGTAGATCCTAATAAGAGCACAGATGATATTGTTGTAGATAACAGGTGATACTGTTGTAGATAACAGGTGATACTGTTGTAGATAACAGGTGATACTGTTGTAGATAGCAGGTGATACTGTTGTAGATAGCAGGTGATACTGTTGTAGATAACAGGTGATACTGTTGTAGATAACAGGTGATACTGTTGTAGATAACAGGTGATACTGTTGTAGATAGCAGGTGATACTGTTGTAGATAACAGGTGATACTGTTGTAGATAACAGGTGATACTGTTGTAGATAACAGGTGATACTGTTGTAGATAGCAGGTGATACTGTTGTAGATAACAGGTGATACTGTTGTAGATAACAGGTGATACTGTTGTAGATAACAGATGATACTGTTGTAGATAACAGGTGATACTGTTGTAGATAGAAGGTGATACTGTTGTAGATAGCAGGTGATACTGCTGTAGATAACAAAATGAATAAATAATCGTGTTATTTGTTCAAAACATATATTTTTGATGGTAAACATGGACACACATAATAATGCATTTATAGAGCCACACATTTCCAATTTTCCAAACCTAGATTGCAGGCTCACAAAAGCATTGTGAGGGTTATTTATAAAAACTCCTACACTGTAAAGTGTTGGGATGTGTGAAAAAAAGAAGCACTCACCATTTATTATGTATAACGACGATCCGTTATGACATCCAACACTTCACAGTGCAAAGGACACTAATCAGGCACCACTTTAGAGAATGACTCTATATATATGGGCACTAAGCACCAGCGCAACCTGGAAGTTCGAGACTGGCAGGGGCGGGCAGACTCCCAACGTGTTTATAGGTAAACATCTACACACAGATAGCACCAGCATTTTAATGATACAAAAACTGTTTGCCCATTACATATTTGTTTTTATTGTTAAAGGAAGTAAATTAGTCTTAAGAAGAATGACAACATTAAACTCTTAAACCATTTTTATATTTTTATTGTATGATCTATAGTTTCCAAGATATGAAATAAAACAATTCAGCAATACCTTTTACTTGTGTACAAGATTTTCAGGAGCCTGGGCACTACATCTGCCATACTTGCCAACGTTGTTTTTGGTGGTCCTGTGACAAAACAGGGTGAGCCTAAAGTGGGTGGGTTGATGCAACATCGCATGACCTCATGCAGCGTTACTCCGTAGCATTGAGCTCCGAGCTGCCTGGGACAGTCACCAAATTTCTAGAGCTCGTTCACTTAGACATACACAGTATAAACGCAATACTGCCTTTGCACAGTGCACTGTTACGGGATCAATAAAGTATATTGAATATACACACCATCATTTTTGCCTGGGTTACTCACTCCTCTAGGTTAGGTAGCACTCTAGATGGTAAACTGGTGTGCATGGCTCTCCATACTTAATGTATGGGTCTGGTTATGCCTGTCTCACGGAGCTTTGTAACACCCATTAACCTATGTACAAAGCCCTGCATAAATTGTTGGTGCTATATAAATAAACATTAAGGCAATTTATTTTAATGTAAAGCATATTCTTGAAAAAAGTCATGCCATATGGAATAGTTCTTTATACATCAAAATGACTGCATTATGCTTATGTGCTAGAAATAGTTCTCTAGCCTGCAGAGAATAAGCTGATTTATGGTATCTTAATTTATGTAGTACTATATAAAACAGATGTATCATGCCAAATCACTACTGAAAAAACCTCTAACCATGTATTGTGAGAGCTACAAATCAGAACAATACTAGTACCTGATCAACCTTTTCTTCACTAGTTTTTTAATGATAGGTTGTTATCTATGTCTCTATAAGGTTTGCAATGGGAGTATAGTTGCAGGAATGCACACCCTTGAGGACACAATGCCAAGGCACGAGTGCCAACAAATGGTGGATGCATCTTCTTTCCTGTTCCGTGATCTAGGATAATAGGCAATGTGCAACTGGAACCTAGAAACAAATAATGCCCATCAGTGTAGATGGTTACCGAATACAGTGTTCCTTCTAGTAAGTGTCGCCATTTTTGAAGTGCAGACTTGATGGCTAATAATTCTTTGTAGTAATAGGAGACTGGGTGCAAGGAACCCCTTGTTTTTGTGACGTTGTGACAAGATTGTGCCTAAGAGCATGTCAGAAACATCAACCCCAACATAGTATGGTTGTTGAGGATCCAGAACGGTCAAGCGGGTGCTGCAGTAACATGTTCTTTCAGGATTTCAAAGACTTTTTGGGCTGAAAACGTTGATGTTTCCTAGTCAGAGAGGTGAATGGCTGTGCAATTCTGGAGAATCCTTGTATGACTGTTCGATAAAAATTGGGGGAACCAAAAAAACACTGGGTTGCTTTGATATTGTAAAGTAGATGCCATTCAAGGATGTGGTCACTTTTTTAAGGTCCATCATCACGTTATTTGCAGAAATGACAAAGCCAAAGAATGCCATTCTAGTAGTATGAAAAATTAATTTTGACAATTTTGTCATATAATGCCTGGTCCCATAGTCACGTTAACACTTGGACTAGATGTTGCTGATGAAGAGCTGGAGTAGACGTCATCCAAGTAGATCACCACAATGGCATCCAATATATCCCAAAAGATGTAATGTAGGAAATGCTGAAATATTGCTGAGGCCTTACATAGCCTGAATTGCATAACTAAGTGTTTGTAATGTCCATATCTAGAGCGAAAGGCTGTTTTCCATACATTGCATTCTGGAACTCTTACTAAGTTATAGACACCCTATAGATCCAATTTCGTGAACATACCAGTTGTCTTTAATCGGATCATTAGCTCCAGGATCCTGGCGCTGATGACCTATGCAGAGGGAGTTGATCAGCATTCTTGAAACTATTGCTATGGCTCTTGTATCTGTTATTCCATTGAATCTGATATAGTTAGGTTACTTAGAAGGGGTACAGGAATAAAACTTTGAGAAGGAAAACAACTGGACTGGCAAAAGGTCATTGAGAAAGTAAGGGCATCTGTATCCAAATCAATAGAGGGGTCGTGGAGACAAAGCCACAGGATTCACAAAATGAGAGGAAATAAAGTACATTCAACCAGGTCAAAGTTGTTTTTGATTTTTGGTTCCAGTGGTAACATTGAGAGCAACACTTTCAGTGAATACAGGTACTGATTTTATAGAGCTGCCATCTACAAGCTGGATGGTGATGGCATGATTTTTTTATGTGTAGGGATACCAAGATTAAAAGGTAGATTATGATCCAGAAAACAGCCACTGGCACCAGAATCAATGATGGCATCCACAGAAGCCGAGTCAGTTGCCCACTATAGAAAAACAGTAAGCTGAAGAGCCACATTATCCAAAAACATGGAAGAGGGTGGCAAAGAAGACTTACTTCTAGAAAAAGTTTGTACTTCTGAGCAGTTCCTTATATAATGTCCAGTGAGACTGAATTACAGACAGAGGTTAGATCTTAGACATCGTTCTTTTCTAGTAGCAGAAATGGGTCTATTTGCGTGGTCTCTTCTAAGTCCACTGCCATGGTTCTTGGTGTTTTGGGGTGAGTAACAGGGCTGGTACTAGATCGAAGCCTGTAGCACTTTCTGTGATTCTCTGATCTATATATCTAACCAGCTCTTTCAGGGACTCTGATATCCATACTGGTCCTGTAGCGCAGTTTAATTCCAGTCCATTTCCATGGATATAGACCTGAGTTTGGTTACAGTCTTCTATGAAATGTCTTCCTTGTCTCAGATTGTGGAGAGCAGCTTCAGCATGGCAACTCTGTGTGGATCTTCATGTAAAATCACTCATAGCTCAAGTAAAGATCTGCCAGAAATCCAGTGGCAGGCTATGGTTCTTGAGCAAAAAATGTCCCCAAGTCACATAACCAGTAGATAGTAGTTATATCACAGTTCAGAGTTCAGCGTAATTACTGGCAATCGGTGGAAGATTATAGTAAAAAGTTTCCCAAGATGTGCTAAAGGAGCGGTATTACCCCTTATTACCGGAGATCTTGTCAGGGAGTTTAAAAAGTGGTTCAGGGGTCGCTTCTGCTCCCTCCATAATAGGTGCAAGTGCATTGGACGAAGGCACAGGAACAGCAGGAGGTGCTGATACAGTCATCATTTGATCTTGTATTTATGCCTGTCGTTGAGTCTTTTTCCCTTGCAGGTAATTTTTTAGACTCAACTTCATAGTGCCTCTATAGTGTTATTCTACAAGGTTTGATAGGATAGAACTATAGTTGTAGAAACTATAGTGTACACTTTTGTGGACGCTACTGACCCCAGAGGCATGTATAATACAATGACTGCCTTGATAAAGCCCGGATTGGGCAAAACGCGTCTTAGTTTGTGACGTCTACAGAAGAGACTTGCCTTGCAATCCAGAAGCTCGCTAGAGACTATCCATCTCCGTGACTGCTCTACACATCGTCTATTACCTACAGACTTCGATTATGGAGGGATTGGTGATGCGTAATTTATACACTGTGATGCTTTTATTTGTTTCTATGTAAGGCTCAGATATACTTAAAGGGCTATTAAATACGCTGAATATATTTCTATATACTCCATCTCCTTCATTCTGTATTGGAAATGACATCATCCCCATGACAATGAGCTGAGAGGGATTTCTGCCTATAAGGACCCTGAGGATCATAGGACTTCTAGTCCACTTGCCTCTCACACCTAGAGCTGGTTAAAATAGGCTCTATAAAGTGTGAGTACATTTCCTTTGGGGTAATTATTCATCTACATAATTTTGCATCTATAGGACTACACATTGTATTTGTATTTTCTTCTGTTTTACATATTTCCACTGAGAGTGTTTTTTCTTATTGAAGAACCAACTATTTAGATAAGTATTGTGTTTTTCATTTATTTCTGCGCAACACTTATATTATTACACAATGCTGGACTGAGGGCAATTATTGTACCTCTGACTCTGGGTTTTGATGCCCGTGGCCCAAACATAAAATAATATTACCCTCATCAAAAGTGCCCCAAACCTATGTAGGAAAAAACACTTTGAGTGCCATGCGGGTACTGCCCACCGCCCTGGCACACAATAGGTTAGGCTATAGGGAAAAATATTCCTGTATCCAAATTTCAGCAGCGATCTTCGATGCCGTGAATACTGATCTTCCAGTCCAGAATAAGGGGCCACCAATAATAAAATAAAATAAAAAATCCTCCTATCTCTAAAAAATAAAATGCACGCTCCTTTCTCTTTTCAGTCTGTTTTCAATGTTGCATTGTAAGGGAGAGCTATTAATTGTATTTTATTTTATTTGGGCCTATTGAACACCTAATCCCCTGGCATAATATTAATTGGGAAATATGGAATAACGCCATTTTATGCTGAACATCACTATTCCCTTATCACAATACCATTGCTTTAACACGACATTTGTGGTCAGTGCTGCAACTGAATAGCCTACATTTGTATAAAAGTCCCAGGTGTGGTAAATAGGGGCTAATGAAGCTACCCCACTTTTCAGTTTTTTAGACATTAAACCACTCCTAGATGCTTTTGGGCACCAAGAAAGAAACATGGATTAAAAATAAATTAACACCACATCACTATAGTAAAATAACACCACTATAAAACAACACATTTAATCCAGAGGTACTGATAAATGTAACACAAATAACAGGCTAAAAATGTACTCTACATTAAAGACGGAGAGTAGCAAAACATATTATCACCTCTCCTTAAACTGTCGTAAACAAGTGCACTAGTTACAATATCCCACCGGCGACTGTTCTGTTAGTGGAATCCTGATATCAAGCTAATATGTCATTCTTTTGTTTCCCAGTGAAAAAATCCCTGGCAAATATTGTAAAGATCACCACACTGTACAAGCTCCACACAAGGTACACAGAGAAGTCTATAGGGCAGCTCAGAGAGATCCTGAATGGGTTAATGACTTGTTCAGAGTACCAGCAGGCCACTCTTTTGCAAACTACAGGAGGGAAACAGGGACCTCTGTCAGTAAAGGTGTTACATACATACAATAAATGACTTATATAGTGCTTTGGATTAGGAATATGCTAATCATTTAGAAAAAACACATAGGCCTCTGTGTGCATACTTTCTGCTATACTGTCTTTGCTTCTTGAAGGGAATAGTCTGCTACCCGGCCTTTTCTGGCAGCAAAGGAGTTATTTGTAATGGTATATTTTGTACTCCACTTACTGAGCTAGAGAAGGCCCTCTTCAGACTTCCTGCTGTGTGAGGGGGGTGGGGGAATCCCTATAGCACACACATCTGTAACTACTTTCGTCTGAATGGCGCCTGTGTATGTTCATTGCCCTCCAAACTATGTTCTCTGTAGGTGAGACCGAGGGAAAGGGCCTGGTATCTGCTCACTGTGTTCACATAATGTAACTTTTGTATGTTTATTGACCTGTTTTCTTACAAAGGTTTTCAAAGTTTCAACAAAACACAACTTGTAAAAAAAAAAAAAAAACACATTATAGATGAAAAAAATAACATCTATTATCCCCTGCAGATTCCGTTAAGTCTGAGAGCATGTGTTAACAAAGGGGAGAAAAGCGCTTTTCATAAAGAATTAGTACGATTTTTACAAGAAAGGCGATAGAAAAAAACAAACACATTTTCTAATTAAAATGAAAGCCCAAAAAATAAATAAACTATATTGTTTTGAAATATATGTGGACACCTTCCTGCATAGTTAAGCTTTGGCACATGACGAGCTGCTATAACTACCACTATGCTCAGCCTACTGTTTCTACTAGCTATTACAGGTATCATAGTCCACACCAGCTGGACATTGTCAAGCTGACATTGTTTGATTGGTCCATTGCACTCTTTTTTGGGGGGGTTTCTGGTTAAACACTTGGCATTTCTGCAGTAGAGAGTTGTGAGAGGCAGCCCTTTTCCTGGCTATTGCTATTCCTGGGAGGGTGAGATTGGTGTGATGGCCAGGACGTCGTCTCCTTTAATCACTAGCCAAGTACCAGCACAGTGACTCAGGCAGACATTACGGGAGCCAGAGCAGAGTTTTCATATGGAAGGAAGTTCTGGCATAAAAGAACCCCCCCTCCCTGGCCAGACCAAAGTGAACATCAATGGGGGCTATAAAATGTTCAAAGGGGTGCTATATTTGAGTGGAGAGGGTGCTAGCCAATTAAAAATTCATATGCAACATTGTTGCCCTGAGTTTGTTGCCTTGGGTATTAGTAGAAGTGATTGTAGTTTGCTTCCACCGCATTAACTCTTTTGTTGCCAACAAAATGGCATTTATCAAATATTCTACTTATAGTTTAATGTTAACCAGCAGCAATAAGGTCAAAATATAGACTCTTAGCCAGTATAGTATAATCATAATTAATAAGGAATGTTTAGGGTCAACACTCTAAACACTGCAACTTAAAGAATTGATATAAAAAGGGAAAAGGAAATAGTACAGAAGCCCACCCGCAGGATTATGGACATTAACCACTAGAAGGACTCTTTATTTAGCCAAGATTGACTAATATAATAGATACACATAGATGAGCTAGCACGAGCCATGTATGACTAGTGGGCATTTGCAACTGACCTTTGGATGAGCTACATGGCTATTCCAAATGGCTATGTATGTCTGGTAGGTTTCTGTAACTGGGGTCATCTCTAGACCAGTCTTGCTTAATAAACATTTGCGGCGCTATGCCGGCACACCAGCACTTTTTTCCTTTTTTTTTTTAATGATCTGCATACCTACAACGTTTTCCTCTGTTTACTTTTGACTTTCAAACAAAACAATCTGCAGGAACATTCAACTGGTTTCCATTATGATTTAACTACTTTTAGTATTTTATATCAAAGTTATAAAGTACAATAGGTCAACAAGAGTCAACTAATAAGAAACTTACACACAGCCACATCAGTGGAACAATCAAGATAGCAGGGGTCCCAACTGCAAACAGGCCCACCACACCAGCAGACTCTGGTGAACTCTGCATTAAATTCAGGGTTTGGTCTAACCACCTGTCTGGTCTTCACTGCTGCCAACTGTTTCAGTGGCCACAATAGATCAGCGACCATCCATCATGGCACTCCATCTTTAGTGGGTCTGCTATTTAGCACGAGGCAGACAAGGCAAGAGCCTAGTGCGGCACTTACCTTGTCTGACTAGGGGGCGGCAAAAAACTTGCTTGTTAGCAGAGAAAATGGCTGGGGAGATCAGAAAATCACACATGTAATAGGGGTGATGGGGGCATGTAATGGGGTTATGGAGCATGTAGTGGGGGTTATGGGGGCATGTAATGGGGTGAAGGATGCATATGGTGGGGGCATGTAATGGGTGTGCAATGTGGGTGATGGGGTATGTCCTGGGTGTGCAACATGTGTGACGGGGCATGTCCTGGGTATGCAACGTGGGTGGGGGTGTGCCCAAATTTAGTCTGCCTAGGACAGTACAAAACCAAGATACACCACTGCAAGTGACATCAACTGCAATCATAGGCTGTAATTGGTTATAAGGATAAAGCAATCAAGTTTCATGTGTGGATTTTAGATAAATTAGCCAATGAAAAGGAAAAACTTTTCTGTTGCACCTCAGCCATCATGCAACATCAACAGATTACACAAATATTTTTTTTAGCATGTATTCGGTCATTATTCACATAACTGCCACACCCATATGATGTCATTAAACCCATCTCATCATAGACACAGCTGTAGCTGAAAATCACACATAAGACTAATTGTACCTTGTTTGTCTCAAAGTCTTTCGTGGTAAACTATAATGTGGTCTCTTACTATAAAGTGAACTGACAAATGACAAAAATCAGGCATTAATAGGTGATTTGGAAAGATAGGTAAGATGGCAAATATTTCCAAGTCCGCTTTAAATACCTATTTTTTTGCTATTTGCTTGTCAGGCACCAAAATACAACAATCAGCCATAACATTATAACCAGATTTACCAGATTAATACACTTAACTTAGACTAGAAATTATAAGCACTTTAGCAACAGTATTAAGATTCAAAAAACCATAATGACATGTTTTTATGTGTTTGTCCCATATAACATACACAAGGTAAAGCTTATGTATTTACTCTTCTTACCTTGTAATAAGTTCTTATGTATTTTGTCATGGTCTCCTCCCTAACTCAAGTATACTTACCACTCTCATATGGATTTTAGTATATTTTTTATTTAAATCCTTGTTGAATGGCACATCACTTTTTATTCAATATATTGTGTCACATTTTATACTTACTATCTTGTTGTCCTCATTTTTTTTTAAGGCAGATAATTTAAAGCGACAGGGACCCTCTGAGTAAGCCCGACGTTGAAACACAACAAGGCTCCTATGTCGCATTCACGCCAATTTCTCTGGCACTCTTTGATCTTATTACCATTTATCTTTTTGTATATTGTATTTTTACGCATTTGTTATTTTTTATATAAACATTGTGAAATGACATAGTAACATAGTGATTTAGGGTGAAAAAAGACACAAGTCCATCAAGTTCATCCTTTCTACCTATCATTCTTGGTTTTGATCCAAAAGAAGGCAAAAACCCCTAAGGAAGCTATTTAAAATTTTGCCTCCTAGGGAAAATCAGATTTCTCCTTGGATCAAGAAGCTCTATTATTAATGCTTATTCTATTATTAATAGCCCTGTATGTTCTGCTCTTCTTTAAAAAACACAAAAAACACCCAGACCATTTTTAAATGATTCTATTGCACTGTCCTGATTTGGGAGGTATGTCCCGTCACGATCTATATATATAGAGGTAGAGCTCAGTGGCACGGCAGGACTCAAGACCACAATAGCGCAGTCCTGTTCGCATTCTCTTGTGTCCCGGACACCAGAGAATGCTTACTGAGTATGCGCAGCATTGTGCACATGCGCAGTAGCGATCCTGGCTTCAAAAGCCAGGTTCAAAAATGGGTGACAGTGTTACCACACATGAGCGGTAGCAGTGACACTCCCTCCCCAGACTCCACCCCCTGTATACCGCCCCCTCCACCCCCCAGTGTATGCTATTGTAGTTGATAGCACCACCTCTCTTGACAGTGAGTTCGATAACTTTATTGTCCTTGCCATAAAGAATCCTTTCCTCTGTGGTTTATTAAATCTTTGCTCTTCTAGTCTCAGGGGGTGACCTCTTGTTCTTTTTACATTTCTGTTAATGAACAGGTCACTGCAGAGCTCTTTAAATTGGACCTGCACATATTTATATAATGTTATCATATCCCCTCTTTTCTAACATATATAAATGCAACTTTTTAAATCTGTCTTCATAAATAAGATCCTCCAATCCCCTTATTAATTTAATCAACACCTTGTTTTATATATGCCAGTTTCTTAATGGCCCTTGCAGCTGCAGACTGGCATTGAGCACTGTTGCTAAGTCAAGATAAGTGTTATCTACAATTATTCCTAAATCCTTTTCTTTAGTAGGGAGATACCATTTAAAGTATATATTGCTTTGTTATTATTTTTCTCATAATGCATAACTTTACAGTTGTCTATTTTGAACCTTATTTGACACTTAATTGCCCAGTCCCCCACTCTGTCCAAATCTTCCTATAAAGAACAATCATCAAGGTTAGTCTGTATTACCTTACCTAATTTTGTGTCATCACCAAACACTGAGACATGGCTCTCAGCACAACCTCAGATCATTAATAAACAAATTAAAAAGAAGAGGCCCTAAAACAGACCCCTGAGGTACTCTGCTTAATACCTTGGTCCAGTTTTCAATTTACAACAACCCTCTGCATTCTAACTTTTAGCCAATTTTCAATCCAAATACATACATTTGCCCCCGAGCCTATTTATCTCAATTTGCAGAGTAACCTTTTGTGTGGAACTGTATCAAATGCAAAGTCTAAATAGATCACATAAACTGCCACACCTAGATCTATATTTTTACTGATGTCTTCAAAGAGTGTTATTAAGTTTGACTGACAAGACCTGCCTTTCACAAATCCATGTTGACTTTTACTAATTATATTCTGATTCAAGATGTATGCTTGAGTGTATGCCTTTAGCAATCCCTCATAAAATTTCCGCACTACAGACGTCAAGCTCACTGACCTATACTTAAACTGCTTATTTGTACCATTTACTATGCTGTATAATTTAGCTGCCTGATATTGTGTACTTCTTACTCTTTTCTCTTGAGTGCTTACAGCAATACCCAGTCACTTCATAACATTTTGACCACCTGCCTAATATTGTGTAGGTCCTCTTTTGACACCAAAACAGCCCTTACCCATCGAGGCATGGACTCCACTGGACCTCTGAAGGTGTGCTGTGGTATCTGCGACCAAGATGTTGGCAGCAGGTCCTTTAAATCCTGTAAATTGTGAGGTGGGGCCTCCATGGATCTGACTTGTTTGTCCAGCACATCCCACAGATTAGATTGAGATATGGGGATTTTGGAGGCCAAAACAACACCTTGAAGCAGGGCCAGCACCACCGTAAGGCTGCTCAGGCAGCCGCCTTAGGCCACCGCAGCGCCAGCCCTGGAGTGAAAAATAATGCTGGTAGTGTCACTGGCTGGGGAGATGATCTCCCCTCGCCAGCCCTCTACACGGCCACAGCAGCCTGGGAGGGGGCGGATCTCACTGGGTGCAAGGTACGCCCCCCTCCCCATGAAGCAGAGCGGTGTCTGCTTTGGGGAGCCGAGCAGCTCAGTAAGTGCTGCTCGCTCTCCCCGTGTTTAGAGATAATGCAGGGCATCGAACGAGAGAGAGAGAACTGGGGGGGGGGGGGTGAGAAGAAATAGAACTGGAGAGGGGGGGAGAAAGCGAACTGGAGAGGGGGGAGAAAGAGAACTGGAGAGGGAGGAAGAGAACTGGAGAGGGGGGGAGAGAACAGGGGAGGGGAGGAAGGGGAAAGAACAGAAATGGGGTGGAAGGGGAGAGAACAGAAGAGGGGAGAAAACAGATGAGGGGGGAGAACAGATATGGGGGAGGGAAAGAGATATGGGGCGAGGGAGGATAAATAAGGGATATGGGGAGAGTCATGGGGGGGGGGGGGGGGGGGGCACAAAAAAACGCTTTCACCTGTGTATCAAAAAAATCCTTCCACAGGCCCTGCCTTGATCGCATTGCTGTGTTTCTCAAACCATTCCTGAACCATTTTTGCTTTGTGGCAGGGCACATTAGAGAGGTCAATGCCATCAGGGAATACAGTTTCCATGAAAGGATATACATGGTCTGTAACAATGCTTAGGTAGGTGGTATGTGTCAAAGTAACATCAACATGAATGGCAGGACCCAAGGTTTCCCAGCAGAATATTGCCCAAAGCATCAGACTGCCTCTGCCGGCTTGCCACCTGTCAGTGGTCATACTGTTATGGCTGATTGGTGTATATCGGTCTAAAGGTTCATTCAGTCCACATGAAAGCAAAACTTGGATAAATTATACCTCAATCCTCGAGTGTAGAAAAGCAGCAGGCTTCACAGTAATTTAATTGAAGAAATGCTTTATTTATCCTGTATAAAAGAGACAATGCAATTGAGGATAAACAAGGAGCAGAGAAAATGCTCTTTGTGTTTCAAACCCAAACCAGGCTCTTAATCATAAGAGTCTCCATGATTAAGAGTCCCATTGGGGTTTGAACATTTTACACAGGATAAATAAAGATTATATTAATTTAAATGACTGTGGATCCCACTGGTTTGGCTTTTCTACACTCCAGGGTCAAAATATAATTTACCGATGTTTTGCCATAATACGGATATGTGAAACGGTTGGGATGCGGTTACTCACTCGAAGAACCAGAGCAGTAAGCCAACCTGGTTCTTATACTGGATATTATTGAAGTGTGTTTTACAGCACTTTTTCAGTTACTAATGGTTCATTCATGCTCTGTAAAAGGGAAACTAGAGTGAATTTGTTTTATTGTAAGCTTGCGAGCAGGGCTCTCTACCTCACATACCAGTCTGTTCTAGTTCGTCTAACTTAGTATGTAGTTCCCTTCTATGATCTGTATGTAGCACTACGTAAATTGTTGGCGCTTTATAAATAAATGTTAATGTAAAGTAATGTATTCAACTTTAAGACTAAATTATTGTAAAAATGGTATCTAGTGCAATATAGATGGCAGAATTCATAAAATTGGAATGAAAACATAATTCTTGCTTGGTTTTTACTATAATATATATCAAATTAACATAAACATTTTTTACTGTATTTTTAATGTTTATTTTTAATTTATTTTAATTATTATATTTTATTTTAATATATTTTGTTATTTTTTTATACAATGTTATTTACTTATTTATTTCCATTTTAAGCCATTTGGGGAGTACTTTGGCTTTTTTTGTAATAGCCAAGGTCCTCCCAAAATAAGCCAAAGTCCAAACCAGAAAAGTCAGAAAATCAGCGCTAGCTGAGTCAATCTTTTACTACCTTTGTTTTAAGATGTGTATATTGCACATTTAAAGTGTCAACTGTAATTTATTCAGTGTACGTAATGTATATCATAGCGCTTTTTCACAATTGGTATATAATATTTATATAATGTATTATTAACAATATGTTGCTGATCATATAATTGTACAAGGTAAACGCAGTGCGAATACATTTGGAATGGTAGAATAAAAGATAATTACATCTAAACATGTAAAAAAAAAAAAAAGCAACCATTCAGAAGCTTCAGTGTTAGAATCTATGGCATTTATATTGCTCTAAAATAGGGGTCGTCAACCTACAACTCGTGGGCCGCCTCTGGCCCACCGGACAAAATTATCTGTCCAGCAGTCTCGAATGACTTCAGTCTAATTATCCGGCAGGCATCCAGATGCCACTGGTGGAGCAGCCCAGCACACAAATAAGCAGCAGTCATGTGAGTACTGGGGAAGGGGGGAGGAGGGTGTTATGCTTTTCTTCGACACATGGATGGGGAATATGTTAATGGGAAAACTGGCATTTTTACTTCTTTACTGGGCAAACAGTGGCATATTTTAATGGAATGTGGGCGCAGAGAAAGGAAACAAAATCAAAAAATTATTTTTTAAATAACATTTTGTATATAATATTAAAAAGAACTAGTTAAATATATACATATATGTATATATGTATGTGTGTATGTCAGGGCTCGACAAAGCCTGGGTGCCAGGTTGCCATGGCGACTAGGAAATTGTACCTGGCGCCCAGGTAGGATCATAAGCACATGGCGCTCCCCGTCCTGCGATTAGTTTTTTTTTTTTAAAGTATTTTACCATGGCAGCGCGAGTGTAAGCAGAAGGTGCACTTCCTGCTCCGCCCCCTTGTTCTGTACTGTCGGATTGGTGGGTGTCAAGTGACATCCCACCGCTCAACAGTCGCATGCAGATGGTCTGTGCCTGTGTGACAGGCATGGACCAAGCTGCAGTAGAAATCAAGTTCAGTCCAATGTAGTCGAGTTGGAAAAATTCCCCAATGCAACTGAATGGGAGAATTTGAAATTCCCGTCTCATTTCCCTGTGATTCCCTACATTCTAGAGTAGGCCCTTTAGTTTATAGGATTTAGTGAAGAGATCACTAGTTGCATAGTCAGGAAGATTAATTGGCAATAGGTTGAAAATCTCTCAACTGGTAATTATGACATTATTTTACAAATCATTTTATAGGTCCGATTAAAAGGGAGACTCCATAATAGATTATAAAAATCTGTAATGGACTATATTTATAACTCTGTATTGTTTTCTTTCCTACTTACTAAATAATACATTTTGCTTCCCAAATCCCTCTGTCCCCCCTCTCCCCCCCCCCCCCCCCCCCTTCATTCTGGAAATCACATCTGATTTAGAACATTTCAGCGCTTTCTTATGTGCTGAAAGTCATTATTACATGTTTACAGCACAGAAGCAAGACCTGTTGCTGGGATATGTGATGTTTGTACCTAAACTGCTCTCCAGCCCAGTGCTTTCATTTTATTGCACCTTGAGCATGTGTTACTGAAGGAGAATGCAACGTTTGTTTATTCAAAAAAAAAAAAAGGAAAATTGCAATACAAACTTCCAGTCAACCTCCTCCCAGATTTCTGGCCTGGTGTGTGTGGTGTGCTCACACTCTCCCTCACATTACCTCACAGTTTCCTGTGCCACCAAGAGCACACTGTAACCGTGGCAACGAGCTCAAAATTAAGAAAATAGATTTAATTACAAGAAAATATTTTGTGCTAATGTCACAGCCTTCATTCTCAATCCTGGCTGTCACGTCTGACCGAGAGACGGGGAAATGGAAACGCCATGCTGGCACTATAAAATGCTACATGGAAAAGAAATAGCAGCCATGATTTGTGAATATAACTAATAATGCAGCTAGTACCCTCAATAGACCTCAGAATGATTTCTTTTGATAACCTGCCATCGCATGAAAAGCAAGGAACAGTGTAGCCAAACCTGAGCTACTTAAATTTATCCTACAGGAGGCACACATTAGTTTTATCTGGCAAGTTTACAAAATAACTATTTTTTTTAACTAAACATCAGAATCGACAAGCGTGGATTGTTTGTCACCAGAGGCCGGAAATTTTCGGTCCTTTTATCATGCTAAAAAAATTCTCCAAGTTTGTCCCCGCTCAATGCACAGCTAAATGGTTGGCATGAAATATTCATCTCCCCTCAACTCACCTTTCAGTGACAAACACCCTGTGAATGCAAGAACCTCAAACAAACGTTGGGGTTCACTATCGGGCTGGGGACACATAATGCAGTCTATGAGTCAGCATTCTGACCTTGCAGTGAATGGGAGGGTAATGTAACTATTATATCACAAGAGGGCGGGGTTATGATACTTTCAGATCAATCTCCTCTCTCTTCCAGAAGGATGCACTTTTTCTGTATGAAGGCAGGTAAAAAAGAAAGAAAGTTGTACACCGCCACCACAGAGTGGTATAGCTACCAGCTTTCTAAGTCCTAGTACATACCTCACTTACAATCCATGCATCAAATACCTGTGTGGTTTAAACATAAATCATTGGTTGTTGGGGAATATTGGTTAGGTGTTGGTAAACAAAGTTGCCATAAGGAAAACATCTGGCACTTTTAAGAAACGTATACCATTCAACCTGAGCTACTCCTAAAACAGGTGTCGGAGAATCATTCTGTTTTCAGTGAAATGGCTGACTTTCAATTCAAAGGGGAGCAGAAGTTATAATACCATTCTGTACTTGGTCCCCAGGACATACTTGAAATACAAGCCAAATCTCCACATATTCTTCCTGGTAAAACACTTTATAAATAAATAAATACATGGATGCAGGCCCGGACTGGCCATCGGGCACACCGGGCAACACACAGCACTCTCACACCCAGCACTCTCACACCCAGCACTCTCACCCATCACACACAGCATTCTCACACAGAGCACTCTCACACCCATCACACACAGCATTCTCACACCCATCACACACAGCATTCTAACACCCATCACACAGAGCACTCTCACACCCATCACACACAGCATTCTCACACACCCAGCACTCTCACACCCAGCACTCTCACACCCAGCACTCTCACCCATCACACACAGCATTCTCACACAGAGCACTCTCACACACACAGCACTCTCACACCCAGCACTCACACCCATCACACACAGCATTCTCACACAGAGCACTCTCACACCCATCACACACAGCATTCTCACACCCATCACACACAGCATTCTCACACCCATCACACACAGCACTCTCACACACATCATACACAGCACTCACGCACTCACCCACATCACTCTCACACACCATCACTCTCACACACCATCACTCTCACACACCGCCCCCTCACACACCGCCCCCCCCTCACACACCGCCCCCCTCATCACACCGCCCCCCTCACACACACATACTGCACCCCTCACATACACACAGAACCCCCCAACACACTGCACAACAGACATACACAATACTTACATATATATATATATATATATATATATATACACACAGCACCCCTCACACACATACTGCACCCCTAAACCCATTACATTCCAGACACACACTAGATCCCTTACCCAACTCTGGATCATCTACACACATACACAGACTAGATCCCTATATACACTCTGAAACCGTTATAAACACACACTCACTAGATCTCCTATACACATTCTGGGTCCTTCAAACACACACTAGACTCATATATATATATGTATATATACACACACTAGATTCCTTGTAAGCAAACACATACTACACCCCTAAACACACACTACATCTATATATATATTCACACACACACACACACTATAGCCTGTATGCACACACTTGCTATATCCTCTATACACACATTCTCTACAGCCCCTAGCCACATATGCATCACATTACACCACAAACACAACACAACTAAAACCGAACCTTATTACACAATACCACACCACAATCAGCTTACTCTACACACACGCAATCCCACAAGCAGGCTCCAAACACATGCTCAATACTCTTTCCTGGCATTTTTGTCTCCTGGTATCCATTTATAGAGACACCAGAGACAAGTTGCAAGGAAACACAGTGCAAGCATGTTATTACATTTGCTTGCACTGTGCAGAACAAATACAGGGCTTTTTTCTCATGCTAGAGCTCTTCAGCAGAGCTCTGCGCATGGTCTGCCCTGGAAGAGCATTGAACCAATATGCTCACTTTGAGAGGGAGCGTGTTTGTCATTGGTGATGACAAAACACACCTCCTCTGCCCCGCCCCCTTCTTAGTGGGCCGCTGTGATCAAAAAATGCCCGGGCCGAATTTTTCTCCCAGTCCGGCCCTGCATGGATGCCTAAAAGCTTTAACCCTTTAAGGACCAGGGATTTTCCTGGGCCAAGGACCAGAGCGTTTTTCAATTTTTAATACGCGGTTTTTGAAACATAAATTTCCTCTCTCTCATTTAACGTACCCATACAAGTTATATGTTGTTTTTTAGAGGACAGTTAGAGCTTTCTTTTGATACCCTATACATAAAAATGATTTACATTTTAGTATTAAAAAATACATATAAAAGAGGAAATTTTTGAGGAAAAAAAAGTTTTTCCCCATTATTTTCCCAATAATAAGCTACATAACTAGTGCAACACTAACCCACTTATCCCCCCTAATTAACTAACTAATAAAAAAGAAAAATATTGGTTCCCAAACCCCCCATAACAAAAAAGACAGAAAAAAACTCTGAAGAGTGCGATGTCAGTTCAGTAAAAATCATGCAACAGGCATGCAGGGGTTACATTTTATTAAATAAATATATTAAAATTACCTTTATTTATTCAAAAAAACTTTATAAATTGTAAAAATAAAAAAATCTGTTAAAAAAAAAACTAAATGAGGGCCATAAAGTGGAAGGAAACTGATCACAGTTAAAAACTGTGATCAGCAATGAAAGGGTTAATTTTATTTATTTTTTACCTATGTGTGTATAATTAATTTATTTTTACTTACAGGTCACTCTCTGTGCTTCACTATAAGAATGTGAAGCACAGAGAGTGAATTAGAGGCAGTGTGTGAACACACTGACTTTGCCATCTAATTTGCATGTTATCGCGGTGATGACTAAATCACCGCGATCACATGCCCGGAAACTGACCGATCGGGTTCAGGAGCTTTGCCTCGGGTGCGAGGCTTAGTCCTGGACCCGTTGCAGACTAGCTGGCGGTGCCCACGGAGCGCACCGCCGGCTAGACTGCATGACGAGTTAACTCGTCATAAGGTCGCTAACGCTGCGGCTCTTATGACGAGTTAACTCGTCATAAGGTCGGGAAGGGGTTAAGGATATAATTGAGGAGTTTGCTTTGTACTACTGAGCTAGGTTAATTGCATGCAATGCAATAATAGCAAAATTAAACATTATTACACCAATGTCCTTCTGGAGCGCACTACACAGTTTAGGTTACAAGTAAAATGTACGGGTTTTTTTTGTATTATTTCTAAATTGTTTTTGTAATATTATATTTTAATAACGTGTTCATTGCTAATAAACACTGGGGTGTGTAGTTTTTTCGGAATAAGGAATGGGAGCTCATGAATCCTCAGTTAACTAACTGCTGAGTTATTGGCAGGTTAACCAACAAGGGAATGAAGTTAAACCATCTTTGACTAATTGATGGTTAGAAACATAATTTATTCAGGTATATGTAGCCAGTGATTTTGAAGCCACTTTCTCATGTGTAGAAGTTATCACTGTGGTTACAAAAACTCACGGTACTCATTGTATCTATGTCAAAGAATGAAGGGCTGAATCAACCCTGCCAGGTTTTGAACATGTGCCCCCCCCCCCCCCCCCCCCCAGGGTTGAACAGATTCTACTGAAAATTGGTAGAATGAGCTATCTCACCTGTCTCCCCAAATGTGCACCTCTCTAGTTTGCCAGTAGAGGCACCAGGTGGGGAGATCAGAAGATCAGAAGAGAAGAAGAGGATTCGGGGAAGGGGCGGACCTTACTGGGTGAAGCAGAGCGAGGGCGGATACCCTGCATTATCACTGCGTGAGCAGCACTTACTTATGATGCCCGTGGCTCCCAGTGGTGAACAGAGTAGGAGGGGGAGAGAAGAAAACAGAGGAGGGGTGTAGAGAACAGAGGACGGCTGAGGAGAGAACAGAGGAGGGGGGTTAGAGAACAGAGGAGGGGATGAGAGAACATGGGAGGGGGAGGAAAGAACAGAGGAGGGGGGGTAGAGAATAGAGGGGGAAGAGAGATCAGAGGAGGAGGTCGTAAGAAAACAGAGGAAGGAGAGAGAGAAGAAAACAGAGGAGGTTGGTAGAGAACAGAGGAGGGGGGAGGAGAGAACAGAGGAAGGGGGTAGAGAACAGAGGAGGAGGGGGTAAGAAGAAAACCAAGGAGGAGGAGAGAACAGAGGAGGAGGTGGGAGAAAAGAACAGACGGGAGAGAGCAGAAGAGGGGGAGAAGAGAACAGGAAGGGCAACGAAGAGAATAGAGGAGTAGCGGGAGGAGAGTACAGAGGAGGGGAGAGAGAACAGGTATGGGGAGGAGGGGGAGAGAGAACAGATATGGGGTGGAGGGGGAGAGAGAGAATAGATATGGGGAGGAAGGGAGAGAGAATAGATATGGGAGAGGAGGGAGAGAGAACAGATTTGGGAAAGGAGGGAGAGAGAGAGATCAGATATGGGGGAGTTGGAGAGAGACAGACATGGCAAGGAAGAGGAAAGGGACAAACATGGGAAGGGAGAGACACATACATGGAGGGAGAGAGAAGAAACAGGCATGAGGGTGGAGGGGGCGCCAGGTGGAAGGCCCGCACAGGGCACCGGAACACTTGAGGCCTGCCCTGCTTATTTTAACCTCTTGAGGGGCTTGTAATATATTACTTTGCCCTAAGGTACGTTTAATTGAATGTGGAACACGACTAGAACTATTATTGCAATAACTGTTTTAAATTGCAACAAAGCCAGAAGAAAAATCAGAATAGAGAGTGAACTAAAAATATGGATATGTCGTAAGAATTCGAAAGGAGTAAAAGATTTGTTATACCTACCTACAGAATGTTATGGCCACGCACTGGAACTTAGTTTGCCCTTAAGTCTCAGGGTTTTACATTGATTTGATAATACTTGTGCATACCAGTTGTTTTTTATTGTTAGTATGTCCAAGTCCTAAGTCCTGCTTAAGTACAGGTGGGTCCATTAAACACATCTTTAAATTCCACCATGTGAGACGCTCCATGAAACACAAAGGTGAACCATTTGAGTGATCTCAGTTGGCTATTCTCTACAGCTTCTTGACAAACTATTAAAGAGTTAATAGTGTGAAAGGCTTTCTCTTTTAATTTCCCCTTCTATCCAACAAAGTAAAACACTCAAACATTTAGGGCAGATCCTGGGCAACACACACTGCTTGTTTTGGAAGAGCTGGCAATGGATTCAGATGCCCCCTTACTGCAATGTAATGTCAAAATGACCCCTCTTGATGGCTTTCTGTTCAAAATTGTATTTATTCTTTTACAAAACATACAAACATAAAACAGTCAATCTATCAAATATCTAAAATTCCAAATTATTGAGACAATGACAATCATCTCAGACAAATTATGCACTGTCTATACAGTACATAGCCATGCTTGACAGACTGAACAATACTATACATTAGTATACATTACGATGAGACATCTGGTTAGCCTCTGGTAAATCATGACCGAAACACATACTGACCTCACAAGATATTACCTAATCAACTTTAAATCATAGATTATGCTCAAACTTAGTTGAGGCGCTAAATAACATCATTTAAAAGAACAAAAGGCAGAATAGAAAACACGTTCTATCGCTTATCATGGGCTATGATTACGCCTCAGTCACCATGTAAGGCTGTCTGTTCTGCCCAAACCCTTCTGCATTTCTATGTTTAAAAAATCTACCACCAGGGTATTTGTACTTTGTCACCTTCTCCGCCTCCATGTTCTTTTATGTTGTGGAGTATGGACTGCCTGGCATGGCAGAAGCACAACATACTTTATAATGGTATCTGGACATTTGACATATATATTTCTATGCAGTGTCCTGTAGCTATATTGTACTATTCCTCTTAGTATGTTGTTGTGGCCTATGTAGTAGAGCTAGTCAGACTGTATTGCAAGGGTCTGGGCCAGGTAATTATTATGAGTGCCAAATCACTACATCATGTTGCCCTTCCATCCCTTGTATGAAACTTGCTAGCTCATCTATTGCTGATAGTGATTAAAAGCCTTGTAGAAGAAGCAAATAAATGATGGAGCCAAAAAATTGACTTAATGTGGTTTATGTAAAAGATGTCAAATGTGGTTTATGTGAAAGTTCTGGCTAACTAAACTTCAGGCTCAAATGTCTAATCACAGAGCTCTTTTTAAAGTAACTACCGGTGATATGTGTATTCAATGGTAACAGATAATTCTGATTGAGTTTTTTGTTGAATACCATTCAAGATACTGTCAGAATGCACTGTTCTCCCTAAGGCACATGTCACAGGATGTGTTGTACTCTGATTATGTGGGATTTCTGTGCACTAATTATGTGGCAAGTAGGGTGATTCTGTCATGTGCTGCCTTTACTTCCAATTTCTTTCTTTTTTTTTCTGGTCCAGCTCTCATTTCTCTATCACATTTTAAGTGCTCTGTAAAATTGTGGACTATTTTTTAAAGGAAACTGTCAGCAACAATAAGGTATGTTTTGCTAAAAGTATAAAGAAAGAGCGGGGGTGAAGATACTGGTGCAAAGATGTACCTCCTATATGCTCCTTGCCTGCTGGGCTTCGGGTCCCCAAACCGTCCATTTCCCTGGTATGCACAAAAATGTTTAACTAAAAGATTTCATCAAGTGTAGGCATTTTAGAAACATAGAAACATAAAGGGGGGCCACTTGGGACATTCCTCTGGACAATGGCTGTTTTTTTTTTAATTAAAATTTTTATTGGGTGCACAAGAAATTCACAGTTGTAAACATTCGACATACTGATCATCAAACCAACATATAATAATAATAAATAATATAATAAAACAAGTATGCGTCAAAGAAGTGTATAATACGTTTCTCATCTTACAAAAACAGACTGCTATTAGAGGAGACATATAGAGATATCAACATTTGTATCTTATAGGGTCTGGAAACAAACCAGTATAAGGATGCCATACATAATAGGGTAAAACTGTACAACTGGGAGCGAACTGCGGCTTTAGCACTAATAATGGGGTGAAAGACTGGTCTCGTCAGGACTGAACGTGGCCACAAAAGTGTATTGCCAAATTGTTTGCCCTGTGGGGTATCCACTCGTCCTTCTGAGGCTGAGTCAGAGTCGACATCGCCGCCCAATAGTGCTGCCATTGGTGTGGCCTGTAGAGGCCTCGGTGGCCGGATTAGCAAAGACCCGATATCCGCAGTTAGTAGTTTGTGTTGTCTATCTGCTTTTCAAGAATTGCGTCCCATGTTTGTAGCTGCTCCAGATGAGGTATTGTGTTCATGAAAAACCTTCGTTTTGGCTGTTTATGAGAGGAGCTCAAGAGACCTGTTACCTCTCTCCTAAGCTGCAGGTTCCGACCCTGGACAATGTTTTAAAATTTCTGCTGTGTTTGTATTTAGCTGTAATTATCCTCTTTCTCATTTAATATACCCACACATACTATTTTTTATCGGCATTCTTAAGATTCCATTATTTTCATCATATGATAATTTACTACAAAAAATTAATAAAATATAATTTAAAAAAAGACCCCTCCTCCCACTTTTTCTAACTTTGACCTGTTGTTTTTTGCAAGTTATAAGGCAATACCCATTTTCTCCAACAGTGATGTTTTGACCCTATATATCTAACTCTCACCCTAAATCTTAGCCTAACCCTTAATCTAACCCTTGCACTAACCTTTATTCTAAACCTAACTCATCTGTAACCCTAAGTGAAACCCTAACCCTAGATCTAGGGTAAGTATTTTTCCTATTTTTTTTATTCAGTGTAATGTTTCTGACTGCCTCTAGGGACAGTTAAGCAAAAGCAACAGAGCGATGGAAGTGATTTCTGATCACTTCTATCTCTGTTGCCGGATAGGGGGCAGCACCTATTCGGAAGAGCATGCTCCTCTCCAAAATGGCGCCTGCGATCACTGAGTGGGGTGGGGCACATTCGGTGTGGAATGGTGCCTCAACATAATACCTACATGATCAAAGCATATTTTTGTGTAACATCATGTGAAAAAAATCCCTGCAAAGAACTTTGCCAAAAACGCAACATCTAGAAGTCAAGGTGTCAGGGCAATATACAGAATGCTCTCATACCATACTTATTGTCATAAAAATATGTTTATTTAGCACCATGATATTTTACAGCAACATGACATTTGAGGATCGTAAGTTGGAGGATAGCTTAAGAAAAGCAGTAACCTCCTGGAGGTCTATTATAGGCACTTGTGAAACAAAGAAAATGAGAGCAGCAAATAATTTGCAAAGATAGAAAAAGTCCTGTTTGTGCAATTAACGTTTTGGGGTAAGTCCTGTTGTCATGTCTGGGGGCAGATGATCATGTCTGAGGGGTTGATTGGCAAGTCTGGAGGTAAATTGGCATGTCTGAGGGGCAGAGTGACAAATCTGGGGACATATTGCCATGCCTGGGGGGCAGATTGCCAGGTTTTGGGGGGGACAGATAATGGGAGTTGTTCTGTACCACATCTGTGTTAACTATAGAATGAGCTTGACTATACCACCCCTGAAATGGTAACACTATGTGGAGGGGGCGGCAAAGTCCATCTTCGCCTAGGGTGACAAAAATCCTTGACCCGGACCTGGGTCCACCCAAGAAAAAGAGACCAAGAGGACCCTGTGGCACTCCAAAGAGAATCCCCCAAAAAGTTCTGAAAAGATGTGCATCCAAAGCGAATCTCAAAAAAGAATATGGCCAATACATATACATAAGGGGTACCATAGGCGTGCGCAGCCTATTGCATTAGGGTGTGCACCCTAAAGCACAAACACACACGCCGCACACGGCGTCCCCCCCCCCCCCCCCCCATTATCATATTATTTTCCCATATCATGACATCACATGTTCCACCCCTTTCTCAGCATTTAAATTAAAAGAGAGTTAACAGAGTTACATGTTGCAATAAAGCCCCCTATTAAGAATGGTGGAGAATAAGTAACATAACTTAAGTCTCAATATGCCAGGATTATTCCCCTCAATACCCCAGGATTATGCTCCGCAATATGCCAGGATTTAGCCACCCAATATGCCAGGATTATTCCCCTCAATACCCCAGGATTATGCTCCGCAATATGCCAGGATTTAGCCACCCAATATGCCAGGATTATTCCCCTCAATATCCCAGGATTATGCCCACAATATGCCAGGATTATTCCCCTCAATATCCCAGGATTATGCCCCACAATATGCCAGGATTATTCCCCTCAATATCCCAGGATTATGCCGCTCAATATGCCAGGATTATGCCCCTCAATACCCCAGGATTATGCCCCTCAATATCCCAGGATTATGCCGCTCAATATGCCAGGATTATGCCCCTCAATACCCCAGGATGATGCCCCTCAATATGCCAGGATTATTCCCTTCAATATCCCAGGATTATGCCCCTCAATGTCCCATTATTATGCCCCTCTTTATCCCAGGATTATGCCCCTCAATATGCCAGGATTAAGCCCCTCAATATCCCAGGATTATGCCACCCAATATGACAGGATTATGCCCCTCAATATGCCAGGACTTTCCCCCAAAATATGCCAGGACTTAAACACCCAATATGCCAGGACTTTCCCCCAAAATATGCCTGGACTTAGCTACCCAATATGCCAGCCAGGCCTTCTTTCCTTTACTTACCTCGTCGCTGCTGCTGCTGCTGCTCTGTCTCCGGTGCTGGGCCGCCTGTGACTGAGAGGGAAGCGTTGTGCGCTCCCCTCCAGCCAATGCGCTTTCAATAAAGTTTAAAAAAAAAAAACTTTACTGAATGCGCATTGGCTGGAGGGGAGCGCACAACGCTTCCCTCTCAGCCACAGGCGGCCCAGCACCGGAGACGCAGCGACGCCGACGAGGTAAGTAAGGAGGAGGATTTTTTTTTTTTTTTTTGGAAGCAGGGTTCCGGCGCCCCCAGCCAAGATGCGCCCTAGGCAGCTGCCTAGGTCGCCTTACTGGTGGCGCCGGCCCTGGATTAGGGTGTGCCCAGGCACACCCGGCACACCCCGTGCGCACGCCTATGAGGGGTACCACGACCTAACAAAATGCAGAAAATAGAAGGTTATTTCTCCAAAGGGACAGGTGGAAATGCCCTGAAACATATAGTCCTGTATCAAGCTAAATAAATAAGCAATCAGCTGTTAATAAATCCTGCATATAAATAACATGTAACCCTGCACAAACGATAGGTGTGGATCCACTTCATCATCATATCATCCTCCATTAGGGTAAAAAACATACTTGAGGACCCTGCTTGTGAGCTTACCGTTTAGTAATGTGTCACAAAATGGCTTTCTCCTGATATTCTGTCTGTCAACACATCATAGTCCTAGTGATTTTAAAATCTAGAATTCTTTTAGTTGTGCTTTTGTGTAACCTTACCTGCAAATCACCTTTTAGTGAATAAATGCTGTATTTTCCAAAACTGTCCTCCTTAATTTGTAACTCACAATGTTACAAATCAATGTCTTTTATTCCAAATGAAAATTCTGTTTCTTAAATACTTTAAATAATAACCCATTAGTGAGGCCAATGTTATTATTATGCTTCAAATTTCCAAACTTTTAAAATAAGGAAATACCACCTGTCAACAGGTCTGTATGTAAATCACTGCTTCTTTATAAATAAATGCTAATGTAGTGTAATGTGCAGCTCTTACTGGCTCCTGTGTATAACAGTAATTAAAAGGACTGCTAAAAACCCTTAAACCACCCACATGTTTTCCCTTTATCTAGATTATTTCTGATTTATGCACTTAAGCTTATACTGTGAATGCAGATAATGAGATAATGATCTATGCATTGAGTTAGCAAAATTGAAAGTAAGACAAATTTGTGTTTTAAAAGTGTCCATGGCGTCTACTGCTTATTACATCACCTTGTAAGTTCATAAGCAAATGTACTCATTTCCCACTGAAACGTTGTTCATTTGCATATCAATCCACAGGTGAAGTCATACATAGGAGACACTGCAGACATGTTTAAAATATATTTTTCTCTTATTTTATGCCATTGCTTATGGTATGAATTATGTCTAGGTTGTCAGAGTCCTTTTAATTACTGTCATACCCAGGAGCCAGGAAGAGAGCAGGGTGTATCTTATGACATCATCATGCAGGCTCTGTCCACAGTTGTAAAGTAAGAGTTTGGAGAATGTTGCATCATGGGTAAAATTCTCAAAATAGAATTTAAGTTACATCTTATGTAAATGGTAGTGTCCCTTTAACCATGTGCTTTTTCTAGCATTGATTGTATCTCCATTTTTATATTTCAATCAAGTTTTATTGATAACATTTTCCAGAACATAATTGTAAAACAAAAAATATGAAAAAGAGTTTAAAAATAATGGGCTGGGGGTTGGGTTAGGATACAGAAAAAAGAGATGGGGCGGGTTAAGGAAATGAGACAGGATATACAGTTATCATGTATAACGTACCTTGCGTCATAAAAATAAATTGGGAACAAATAATCATCGACTGTGGCTACCAAAAATATAAGAATAAAACTCGTAAAATAATGCGTGGGGAGACAAATTAGGGTACAGAAAAAAGAAAAATAACGCGGCGGGTTTGGAGGGTGAGGCGAGATATACAATTACCATATATAACATATCTTGCATAATAAAGAATAAATTAGATTCAAATACTTGTTAACTATGGAGGAAAAAGAAAAAAAAAATATATATATATATACATGGGGGGGGGGGGGGATAGGTAGTGGGGGGGGGAGGTGTACGCAGGGGGGGGTTAAGAAAAGGGTGGAAGGTGAGTACCCGGTGATTTTTCCCTCTCATGTCGTGTCTATTTCGAAGAATTAATTTATGTATGTTTGGATTGAAGGGTTCCCCAGGAATTCCAGCCAGTAGAACCATTTCTCCGTGTATTTGGTGATAAGTTGTGGAGTGTTAGCCGCCATTGCTGCCATTCCCCTCGACTCTTCTACTCTGTCCACCCATTCGCGGATTGTGGGGGCTACTGCCGATTTCCAGTGGAGAGGAATGAGAGCATTGGCCGCTGCCAATAAGGTGGGGAGTAACGTTTTTTTATATTGAGCTGGAGACAGCGAGGAGTAGTGCAGAAGCATGTTAATTGGTTTGAACAGGGGGGCTTCCCCATAATATGTCTCAGTATGTCGTGGATAGACTTCCAAAAAGGGATAATTCCGCTACATTCCCACCACAGATGTAATAGGGTCCCTGGCACGGCTTCGCACCTCCAGCATAAACCATCATGAGATTGTGTGATTTGGCGGATTCGCACTGGGGTCATGTACCACCTTGATAGTAATTTATATGCTGATTCTTGCAGTTTGGAGGAGATGGACACGTGGTGTATGTTGTAGAAAATTTTCTCCCATTGGTGAGGGGAAAAAGTGATGCCCAGATCTGTTTCCCATTTGCCCACATATGAAGGGAGGGGGGTATAATCATCACAGAGAAGCATTAGGTAAAGGCGGGAGATGCCATGGCGAGATGGTTCCTTTTGTATACATTCTTGTTCGAAAACCGTCAATTCTCTCAAAATTTTGTGTTTGGCTGTAAAAGAATTTAGGAAATGTTCCAGCCTATGATAATGAAATCTGTCTAGAAAAGTGGGTTCTCTGTCGCCTAGTAAGTTTTGGATAGTGGTCAGGGCTCCTTGACTCAAAAATTGATAAAGATGTCTAGGGTGGATTCTTTCGTCGTCAGGGCCAACTATGAAGCGTAGACCTGAAGAATAGTCTGGATTGTGTGTCGTCGGGGTCATAGGGGAAGGAAAAGAAGTTAAGGAGCATTTGATACTTGTATTGTCCCACACCCGCATAGTCGCTTGAATATGAGGGTATACTTTCAGGAGTGGGTTACGTTTTTGTGTGGGTAACCATATTGAGGATTGCAAAAAACCTTTTGTCAGACTCTTGTCTATATGGACCCACTGCTTGTCTGCCGAGGCCTGGGACCACTCAATGATCCGTAGGAGATGGCAGGCCTGATAATACGATTTGAAATCTGGTAGGGCCAAGCCTCCTTTGTGTTTGGGGAGGATCAGTTGCTTGTATTTTTGTCTGGGCCTTTTGCCGTTCCAGACAAACTTCAGGACGGCCGATCGTAAAGACGTAAAAAATGATTTCGGTATGATGATCGGGATTGTTTGGAGTAGATATAGCACGCGTGGTAGCAAATTCATTTTTATAACGTTGATCCTTCCCAGCCACGTAATATGGGGGAATGCCCATGTTTTGAGGTCAGATAATAACTTGGCTAATAACTGTTGGAAATTTGCGCTGTATAGATGTGAGAATTGGGGTGTGATGTGGATACCCAAATAGGTAAGTTGCGTGTCGTTCCATTTGTATGGAAAATTGGTTTTAAGAGTATTGGCCTCTGTGAGGGGTATAGAAATATTAAGAATTGCTGATTTGTTGTTGTTTATCTTAAGATTGGAGATATGGCCATAAGTTCGGAGCTCTTTTTGTAGGGAGGGGAGGGTAATGTGCGGGTTTGTGACTATAAATAGCATATCGTCGGCAAAGGCCGCAATTTTATAGTGACATGTGCCTATCTTGAGGCCTGAGATATCTGGGTTTGCCCTTATGGCATTTAGTAGCGGTTCCAGTGACAACACAAACAGGAGGGGTGACATGGGGCAGCCCTGGCGTGTCCCATTTGAAACTTGAAACGGCTGGGAGAGGAGGCCATTCACTCTCACCTGAGCTGTCGGGTCAGTATATAACGCCGATATCCAGGTTAGAATGTTAGGTCCTATGCCCATCCGTTTAACTGTTTCCAATAGGTATTTCCAGTCAACTCTATCAAACGCCTTTTCCGCGTCGGTTGATAAAAGAAGCATACGTGTGCTGTTGTTCTGGGCGTGCTGTATGAGCGAGAGAGTTTTAGCCGTGTTGTCTTTAGCTTCTCTGCCTGAAACGAACCCGACCTGATCGGAGTTCACCAGCCCTGGAAGTTTGGGGGCCAGCCTGAGTGCCAGGATCTTTGCTAACAACTTAATATCCACATTAAGTAAAGAGATGGGGCGGTAGCTGGGACAGTATTCCCCCGGTTTTCCCTCTTTGGGCAATACCACTATCGTGGCTTTTAGAGTGTGTGGGTGCAGAGGGTGGTCCTGTAGTAGGGAGTTAAAAGTGTCTACTAGGTGTTGGCCCAGTTCAGCTATGAAAATTTTATAATATCTCAGTGTGAGTCCATCTGGGCCTGGTGCTTTACCTACTGGTGTGTCCTTTATTGCTGCAGTGAGTTCCTCTAATGAAATAGGGCCATCTATTTCCTGTGCCTCTTCAGGTGTCAATTTGGAGATAATGTGCTTGGATAGATAATTCTCAATTTTGGTTAATCGGCAAGCTCCTTCGCTATCCGTCTGCGCGGGATGTATGTTGTAGAGAGAAGCGTAATATTCCCGAAATGCTTCTGCAATTTGAGATGGCGAGAAAACTAGATTGTTATGAGAGTTGTGGATCTTAGGGATATGTGTGTGTTGTGTGCGCTTGTGAAGAGTGCGCGCCAGATATCTGCCACATTTGTTACTGTTTTCGAAAAAAAACTTTTTGGATCTCTGGTGTATCAGCCTGTTTTGGATTGCGAGTATCTCGGCCAATTGTTTCCTTTTGTTAATTAGTAATTGGTATGTGTCAGCTTGGGTTGAACGTTTGTGGATTAATTCCAGGGCCTGGATTTCCTTCGTTAGTGAGTTTAATTTTGCCGAGTGCTCTTTTTTTTTGGCAGATCCCTGGGCTATAAAGTGTCCTCTCAACACACTCTTGTGGGCTTCCCATACCACTGGGTAGTGCATGTCTGGTGTTATATTTTCACTGAAATAATTTTGTATTGCCAGACGGGTCTCGGCAGCAAGCAGCGGGTCCAATAAGAGAGAGTCATTCAATCTCCAAGTACTTTGGTTTGGTCGTACCGCTGGGGTATTGATTTGTGCATAAACCGGTGCGTGGTCAGACCACGTAATCGGTCCGATCCCAGCGCTTGCCAATAGGTCTAGATCTCTGTGCGATATGAATAAATAGTCCAGTCGGGAATATGTGGCGTGTGGGGGTGAATAGAAAGTGAAATCCCTAGTGTCGGGGTAGAGGGACCTCCAACAGTCACTCAGCTGGTGTGTCGCAAGGGTCGCCCTCATGCGTCTTGTAAGTCTGTCGGGTAGGCTAGAGGATCGTGAGGAAGAGTCAATGCGGGGATCTAGGGGGACATTAAAATCCCCTCCTGATATTAAAATTCCTTCTCGGAATTGTGATATTTGCTTCAATAATTTAGACAGAAAAATTTGTTGACATTTGTTTGGGAAGTAAGCGTTAACTATAGTATATCGCTGGCCTAAGTGCGAGCCCTTAAGCATTAGAACTCTGCCGTCTGTATCCCCCAAAGACTCTATATCAGTGAGCTGGAAGTGTTTGGATAATAATATCGCCACCCCTTTGGTTTTGGATTCTGGGTTGTTGCTGTAGTACACATTGGGGTAGTATTTACTATGTAATACCGGTGCCTTTGGGGCATGAAAATGTGTTTCCTGGACTAAGGCTATTGTCACGTGCCTAGATCTGAGGTCCCTAAGTAGATTAGATCTCTTTTCGGGCGTGTTTAAACCTCTGACATTTAAAGTATATATGTTGAGTGGTGAGGGTACGGTGGCCATAGTCTCTCTGTCGATGTGTGGTAGGGAATAATAGAAATAGAGGGAAAAGAAAAAGAGAAAAAGGAGAGAAAAAAAAAATGGGGGTTAAATGAAGGGGGGGAGGGGAAATTAAATTGATAAAATGAAAGGATCGCAGGGATGGGCGGGGGGTAAATTGGGTATATAAACAGGGTAGAGGGGTTTCAAGGGAGTGAAAACTAAAAACAGTAAACACTGAGAAACACCCGATTGATGGGTTAAATGAGTAAGAGTGTCAGACACGCTGCTAGCTCCTCCAACTGGAAGAGCCCTGCGTGTATAATTCAGACACTTAAACTCCGTGGGGTACGTGTGAAACCAGTCGACAGTTTTCCTGTTACAATATGCAAAATACAGTTGAACTGAGAACAATCAGAATAATATGAATAATAAAATAATACAGTAATAAAGAACTGCGCCTCTGGACCCGCAGTGCACATATCAGATCTATGCTATAGGGAAAAAAAGGAACCCCCATAAAACTGTAGGGCCCCAGGTGTTGTATTTTATGTGCTGATAGCTTGTGGGTGCATGGCCCCCTCGTGGCCTGAGGTAGTCTGGTGGCTCTATTGGATACCTCTAGATAAAAGGGTTGTCTTTGACCTCGGTTCGCGTCTAGACGTTTTAATTATTTTAGCCAGATCTGTGTGATCTGTCCTGTAATATAGATTATATTCAGTGGTAGGGCATGGTCAGGTCGGGTGGTTGGATAATGCAATATTAATATTGTTTGCAGTTCTCCAGTATTTTCCACTGCTTTGTGGCTCATATAACAGGGTTGGTGTATGTTCCCCTCTATAAGTCGTAGCAAAGGCTTAGTTGTGTGCCCTGGACATATCTCATCGAGAATAAAACGTAAAATATACGGTACGTTTAGTGGTAGGGCATGGCCAGGTCAGGTGGTTGATTAATACAAGGTAAGTATTATTTACAATTTCTCTAGTGTTTTCCACTGTTTTGTGGCTCATATATCTGGATTGATGCATGGTCCTTTCTGTATAACATCACAAAGGCTTGGTTGTGTGTCCTGGACATATCCTACCAAATTTAAAACTTAGTTTGTCAGGATTGGCAATATAGTGCAAGTAGATCTGGGTCGGTCCAATCGAGCTCCAAGCTACTTACATCATGCCTGGATAAATAATCAGCCTGAATAGGGCGTATATTGTTGACAGTTCGCTAATATATAACTTGGTATTATAGCTCGAATGGCACAATCAGTGCAGACCTAATCCTTATACTATGATTAAAACTTAATTATGCGTTCCAAGTTAGTGTTGTTAAGTGTGGGGCACATCTTTGCGTAGGTCTGTCCAGATCGGGTCTGGATCTAGGCTACATAGCGTGAGGGCTGCTGCCTGTTTGTGTGGTAGGGGATTATAGGCCACAATATAGTTACGCCACAAAAAAAAAATATATACGACTTAGCTGGATGCTGCTGGCGGTGAAGAACCAGGAGTCCAGGAAAGGCCGAGTCTTAGATCAAAGTCAGTCAGCTTCATATGTAAGGATCTTTAACGCCAGAGAAGCCCCTGATGGGAATATAAGTTTGCCAATGCTCCTCTGTCCTGTGGCAATGGGCTGCATAGCATATCACAGCTTCACGGCAAAGAAAAATATATACAGTTTGGCTGGGTGACATTGGGAGCAGGGAGTCAGAAGTTCTGGAGAGATTATGCCAAGGACCAGGAACAGTCAATCCCCGGTGGTGAAGTTGCTGGGTCCAGGTGAGCCTCCGATATGCCTCTTTCCGCAGTTGGCCGTCATTCCTCTCTGGGCCAGGGTTCCCTTGGTGAGCGAGACCGTGGTGGAGAGCTCGTAGAGAAATTTCTTCTAGGCGGACGTTGTCTCCTCTGAGGCCGGGGCCTCTGTTGTGGGAGATTAGCGGGATCCAGCCAGTCCAGTACAGTCACATTTCTGATGTCGAGGGCTCGCATGAACCCTGGGGTATCAGCTGGGTATCTAATAGTATGGACTTCGTTGCCTAGTCGTGCAGTAAGGCTGAAGGGGAAGCCCCATTTGTAAACGATATTCTTCGCAGACATAGCTTGTGTTAGCGGTTGCAGCATTCTTCTGGTCTGGAGCGTAATCCAGGAGAGGTCTTGGTAGATGGCCACCTCCGAGTTCTCTATGCTCCAAAGTCTCTTGGACCTAGCTTTGCGCATGATATCGTCTTTGAGGCGAAAGTTGGCGGTATCTTCATTTTTAAATGTGGAAACAGATGCATAATATCCAGGCTGTATAAATACCATCTTGTAGTACTGTTCACAGTAAATATTTTCACATTACATTAGTATTTATTTATATAGCAGCAGCAATTTACATAGTGCTTGGTAAAGACCATAGAAAGGGAATACCTACTATGATAGACAAACGGAGACAGACTGAACCATGAGGCAGGGAACGCTGCTCACAAACTTACAATCAAGAGGCAAGCTTTACACAAACGTATTGAACATTACACTTTGAACGGGCCAAAAAGATTCACCTTTTTTGCATGCTCAAACATGCAAACAGCTACATGTTTCAGCGTGCAGCACAGGCTTCAATGAATACAACTGTATCCACCATATGCACAATGTTGCTTTGTTCACGTAGTCTCCTTTCACAAAGCACACGTCTCCTGCATTAGTTAGTAGGTACCCAGAGCTGCTTGTGACATTCTTGGTAACTGGTGAAAATATTGACCTTCAATAAAAATCTGCACATACTGTACCTTTACATAGTTAAGTTACCCTGTTAAAACCCTTAGCATTGGTGGGCTGGCATTGTTTGGCCCGGGGCAATATCAATATATTGTTGTCAACATTGCTAGACATAGATTGACAGGGAAGACAGATATCCTGATAGATAAGGTGCAGACATTGATGGAAAGACAATTGGATAGACAGATACATTAGTGGGGCCCAATGTCTTTTTACCCAGACTCCAGCTGTTTTTTATGAACCATTCTTTGCTTCATACCTCCCTATTTAGAACAATCCTTAGTTTTTGCCCCAAATCCTGCTGCCTCTGGTGTCCCTAATTTCTAGTAGCTCAGAATTTTAGATGTGTATTAGTGCATCTGCAGTGCAAAGCAATAACACGCATCTTACAGTGTGTTTACAATTCAGTCAATGTGTTATATATTATAAATTTAGATGCATTATCCTTATTATTAATAGCTTACCAAATAGCTCTCAATTGCCCATAAAGGCACCTACAATTTCCCTGCCGTTAGCCACACCTCAAGCTGCTCCCCCAAAATAAAAAGTGTTCCTCTTTGGGCATTTAAAATGTTGGGAGGTTTGCAGGGCTGGTGCAAGGATTTTTGCCTCCCTAGACGAACCCTCATTTTGCCGCCCCCTTGGCTCTGCCCCTTGTGTCTCCCCTTACCCTTGTCTACTTATAACAACTAGACAACCGTGCATCAATCACGCAAACACACACGCAGTCTTGTGCACACATTTACACACACATACAGTCACACACACACCTCCATTTGTTTGTTTCTTGTTAAAGAAAAGGTACATTTCTTAATGTGTCCCCCTGTCTGTCTCCTCTCCCTACCCATGTCTATCTTCATCTCCTATCCCCCATTGTATGTCTCTCTCTCCCTTCCCATGTCTGTTGTCTCTCCTCTCAGTACCCATGTCTGTCCTCCCCCTCACTCCCATGTCTGTTGTCTGCCCCCCATCACTCCCATGTCTGTTGTCTGCCCCCCCCACACTCCCATGTCTGTTGTCTGCCCCCATGTCTGTCCCACCTTGCGCCCATGTCTTTTGCCGTTTTATTCAAAATGCATACTCCAGGGCTGCATTGAGCAGACTAAAAACCTCTGACCTGTTACAATTTTAATGATTACAGCCCTTAAGCATTGGAATCCACAGAGGGGCAATGTCTGGGCCCACCATGGGTGCCCCCCAGCTTTGTCATTTAGCAGGACAGACAACTGAATCTTTAAAGTACAACTTTATTTTTCATTTTAGCTTCTAAATTCCCTCATCTGAGGATAAACTGGCATGTAAGTTTAATAGTACATTCTAGTTTATCCCCTGACCGTTACATGTATTCCATAAACCGAAAGTTTATAAACCGAAAGACATTCGGTTTATAGACTTTCGGTTTATGGAATACATGTAATGCTATTGGTATTCTATAAACCAACTATATTTCGGTTTATAGAATGCCAATAGCATGAATGGACGAATGATTTTCGTTTATTAACTATTCGTTCATTCGGCTTTCGTTAGTTTAGCATTTTCGTTATTCGTTTTTCGGACGAAAATGCTATTTTCGGACGAAAGTGCATTCGTCTGAAAACGAATGCACATGTCTAGAGTCTAGATATTTTTTTTAAAGAACTTTGTTAGAATTTTCATTCAGGAAGCAAAGTTTAATTGTCTTATAATAATATAAATATTTTTTCATGTACCAGGGGTGTTCTTTCTTTGTCATCTTATTGGGCAGCATGCAGGACTTCAAGCAGACCTGCTCTCCTTTTAAGAAAGAAAGCCTATGCTTTTATGTGTGGCAAGTTCTCAACAACATTACATTAGTCAGGTTTTGAACTGGTAAGCTTTAATTCCCTAGTGTGTACTCAATGGTGTAGTTTTACAAAGTGTACTTTCTGCCTCCTGGTGGCCCTACATGATTTTGCTAATTTTTGAGAAAGAATTTGTAATAAATATAATTTACACTATTTTATTAAAAAAAGAGCTAGCAAAGCCACAGAAATGTGATATAGTTAAGCAGTATTCAATAATTGGGGATCTCCTAGCCCTTGGTTACTTTTCTCCAGAGACTTGCATACTGTAGGGTAATGTACTTCTTTTCCATATTACTGGCTCTTCATCTTTCACCCCATCCTTCTGCATGGTGCACCCAATAATGTAAGACAACGTAAATGGTTTTAGACATCATTTTGAGTTCTTTTTAGTGTCATTTGTAACATTGTAAGTTGTTTTTGTGATAAATAACATATGACTAGTCTTTATTGTGTATAACCTGTTTGGCCACATTTAGAAGTCCTAGCCTGACTAATTGACCTCAATATGTCCTTGGCTCAGAAGATGAACTTAGGACAACTATGTTGGCATACCTCCCAACATTTCAAATAGCAGAATCATTTTGCAGTTGTTAACAGGGCATTCAGGTGCGGCTGCTTCATATGTGCGCCACACACCTAGCACAGTTTCTGTGCGCCTAACAGACGGCATACAAACCCATCCGGGAGACAGATGGCAGCTGCGAATACGGCATCAGTCACTCACTTCGACCAGCACGAAAAGTATATGAATTTTTGTATACTTTCATGCTGGTCTAATTGGCAACAATGTGAGTGACTGTTACCGAATTTGCAGCTGCGGTCGCCCCCTCGGATGTATTTCCGGGGTGTATGTGCTGTCTGTTCGGAGCACACAAAGTCTTGGAAATATACAAAATACATTGTGCCACACTTGTTACTCAGGGGCATGATACACCCCTTGGGGCATTACCGAGTTTATGGCCATTTGATAACTATTTATGTGATTAGGTATCTCATTTAGATTAAGAATAAAGTATTTTACATACACTGATTAATATATGAACACATTTACTGCCGTTTACCCCCTTCATGACACATGGTACTTGCGTCCCAAAAGACACAAGCACCAAAACTCAGTTTTTGGTTTCCTGGCCTCGGTCACAGGGTGATAAATATCCAGCGACACAGTGGCAGAGACCCGAACAGGGTTTTAATAGACCCTGTGGGTCCCTGCCAAAAATTCTCAATAACTTGCAGTGCCACAAGGGCATCAGGGACAGCGCAATATAGTAAAAAAAAAAACTCCAAGTGGCTTCACCTGAATGGGGGGGGGTCCTGCTGCAAGTGCCTGCAGCTGCATCCCAGGACAGCTGTTAAATGAAGTATGCTATATGCTGTCCAAGCGTCTTTTGGATCTGTAAATTAGCACAGTGTGGTTAAACACACTTTACTGGGAGTTAATTTCCCTGGAGCTTTGTCATACACTCATACAGACCAAAACATTTTAGCTTCGAAAAAAGTGGGACAGAGGTTTTTGGTTGCAAAATGGGGACTGTTCCTCATAAAGAGAGACCCTTGGGAGGTATGGGTTGCTGAATAGTTCTGTAGCTTTCAATGAATTTTGCATTGCACGTGACACATTATACAGTGAACTAAAAGAAAGAAAAGATGGAGGAGCAATTGCAGTTGATAGCGCCAACTTTAATGAAACATCTTTCACTTGTTATCTTTTGTCAGATACAAAGCATTTTCTCAAGGATGCATTTTTTTTAGGACCTTCTCCTGGTTGTCGTAGTATGTTTTACTGACAGATCATCTCGTAGGGATATCGTGAATTTCGGGATTGAATGTCCTTGTTGTACACTAGAACCTCTAATATATTCTACAGATGATAAGGAAGCACGTTAACTTGTATTATGTTCTATTGATATCTACTGGATTATTTTGTACGGGACATTCCAATTTAGAATGTAGCAGTTACATCGCTTTGCACAATGTAATATACTGCGGGAGAGAGGAGGAGGGGAAATGTGACGTACGATAGTCGCAGAGCGTGCAGCACTAGGTGACAGGATTCGTTCCAGGAAGCGGAAGTCCGGGGTATGTGATGCAGTTCTCAGGCATAGCTTTGTGGGTGCCGATCTTACCATAGGGGTAATAACTCGAGGTTAGTAATCCCATGTGTTTATCCGCTTTAGCATCTACAGGAACTGTACAGCCGAAAACTGCATTTAGTTGATTCATTGTACATCTGAATGCCATGTACAAATTCAGTATTCCACCCATTGACAGAGATGGTTAATCTTCGACACTACGGCTGTTGTGGGTGTTTTTTATGTAGCTGGAGTGGCAAATGTTAGCTATCATTGCACTATGGTGTCAGTCTTAAATTGTTGCACACTATGAAGTGTTGGCTGCGTTTATAAATCCGGCCTGTGTGCATAATGCTTTTTCTTGAGATGCTTTTAAACAAAAGAAATCTAATCACACTAAATATGTAAACGTGCCACATAAAAACCCACTAATATTTAGGGGATATATATAATTATACATTGATAAGCAAATATTACAATTGGGTTGCAGAATATTGTTTGTGTTTGAGGCCTAAACCTTGCTTATAGTGTAAATTTATATACCCATATAAACAAACACCTCACACACACCTACTTTACATATACACATATATACAAACAACTCGCACACACCTACTCTACATATACCCATATATACAAACACCACACACACACCTACTTTACATATACACATATATACAAACACCTCACACACACCTACTTTACTTATACACATATATACAAACACCTCACACACACCTACTTTACTTATACACATATATACAAACACCTCACACACACCTACTTTACTTATACACATATATACAAACACCTCACACACACCTACTTTACATATAAACATATATACAAACACCTCACACACACCTACTTTACATATACACATATATACAAACACCTCACACACACCTACTTTACATATACACATATATACAAACAACTCACACACACCTACTTTACATATACCCTTATATACAAACAACTCACACACACCTACTTTACATATACCCATATATACAAACACCTCACACAGTCTTTTCTTTTCTAATGTTGCTTTACCTCACTGCAGGGGAGGGGGACATTCGTGTTGCAGCCGATCTGCCTGCTGAGTGCCAGGATGTCACGTGGCGACACCTGGCACTCAGACACGCGTTGTGTGAGGGGGCGGAGCTTGCAGTCTGTGCGGATGGCACAGACTTTACCCCCTCGCGCTCCGAAAAAATAAAAAAATAGGATGGCAGCGGTTAGGGGACCATGAGGCTGACAGCACCCAGGCGCCAGGTCTAATTTCCTGGTCGCCATGGCGACCTGGCGCCTGGGGTTTGTCGAGCCCTGGTATATATACATTGTGTTAGCAAGATTGCTTGCAAATGCATACATTAATAGAAATATTTAACACATTTCTCTTATTTCATATATTTGCATGCAATTCTGCCAACGCAATGTATAGATATTTATTTACAGTACTAGCTTTACTACCCGGCTGCGCCCGGGATTTAGATTCTTGTTGCTACTCCTTGGTTCAATGTATTTCCGTGTGGTTTCGAAAGCATTTATTATGTATTGTCGTAGCTCTGTCTTGTAAACATTCTGTACTCTCAGCCTGTGAAAAATTAGAGGTTTAGCCTATGCTCTGTCATTTCCTAGTGAAAGGAGATTATGACATCACCTACAGTTCTCTACACACACCCTTGCAATTTATCCATGTGTGGCAACCATTATGATATGTGCAACATTCCCTTTGAGTGTAGATTCTAGCTATCCTTGACAAAGATATTAAATGTGTTACATAAAAACAGGTGTGAGTTCAGTGTGAGTCCATCACATTGTAGTAATGTTAGCGGAGGAGAAGCAATGCTTTGTTCTCCTCTGCTGGTACCGTACTGTTTTCTCAGCAGTTTTATGTTTAACGCTTCAGATAAACAAACATTTTCTGTTTTATAGTTACGATAAGCAATGTTTAGGCTAAGTCCCTTTAAATGGTAGGAATGGTACACAAGGTAAAATAATGGCCAATGCCCAAAATATATTCCTGTCACATGAAAAAGACAAATAACTTAAATCTACTTATGATTCAACCATTTATTTTAAACAAATTAATGTTGCTTATCTCAAGTTCAATTGCCAACGTCAGGGAGACTAGAGGGAGTGGTGTGAAACAGAGACAGTAATGAGCGATTTGGTGCTTGTAAAAGTAGTAGTAAAATATATGTTTACAACAAATGTTTCAATATTGGGGCAAAGAAAGATGTATTCACTTAGACTGTTGCATTAATGCCTTTCACTTTTTCAAATAATAAATGAATGATTTGGGTAACGTGTGGACAGGCAACTTTTAATACTGTTGTGTACCATGACAACCATGATGATCATTTATCTCGTTGACCAAGTATCATGGGAGTTGTAGATGACAGTAGTAAATTTGTGGAAGGTTTAATTTCATCATAGCTTTTATAGAACCACTAACCTATACCCCCCCCCCCCCCCCATGCGTTTAAATGAGAATCACAAGTGAAACATTCTGTGGTCCTAGTGTGGGGATAAGATATATTTTATCCTCTGACTAGCAGTTGCATTGCTTTCCCGTGAAGCACACAAGTAGCCTTAATTAAGTTGAAAGAAACGATCCTACCCAGCCAAAACGTACATCCTTGTGTGTCTCTAACATAACTGGCAAGTTTAATCCAGGTAGGTTGTACCAGGTTTTTATCCTTTCCATCTGTTATTGTCAATGTAAACTGTGAAGTCATCCATTTGAACATGGTATTCAGATATGCATATTATTTTACTGAATCCAGCATCTTCTTTTACCCACAGAAAAGTGATCTTTAAATAAAATACTTTTCAGTCTTTTTAGTGCTTATAAAAAATGCTTGATTCAGGGTTAAAAGGGACATTCTGACCTGTTTAACCCTTGCTTCCTTCAAGGAAGCAAGGGTTAAACAAAACATGTCCCGGGACTTGTAAGTAAACTCGACGTGTATGTTAATAGATACACGCGGGTTTACTATCTGCTGTATCTCACATGCCAGACACAGCAGTTCCTGGTTTTCGTGTGCTGACAAACGTCAGCACTCGCACAGCCAATCAGAGCTAGTTAAGGTCCCCCCTGCTTATCCCATGCAAAAACAAGGGTCTCTCTCTGAGCTGGCAGATAGAGCGGGTCACCGACCAGACAGATGCCTGCTTCCTATGGAAGCATGGCATCTGTCGGTCAGAGGATAAACTGGCGTGTCCTTTCAAAAGTACACGCCAGTTCATCCTCATACTAGGGACAATGGACATTTCACTTGTGCTTCTATATTAGTTTAGTGTCCCTTTAAGAAAATCAATGTGTCATGCATTTTTTTTTTAGTATTGTCTTGTATTAGTGAGTAAACATTGCTACTCCGCTTACCTATGTCTCCTTTTTCTGTCCTTACAGCTTCCACACAAAATGCCACTTCGTTGATCACACCATGCTGTTGACTGCATACTTGGTGCTTGTGGGTATTCTAGCTCTGTGGGGAGTGCTGGAGTTTTCTGCCTGCAACTCTAAGCCGTCAGCCACAAGCAGTTCCTTAGGCAACCCAGCATTCCGACGCTTCCAGTATGACTTTTATAGAGCCTACTTCCCTGCTTTAGCTGCAGACTGGCTGCAAGGTCCTTATCTGTACAAACTGTATCAACACTATAATTTCCTGGAAGGTCAGATTGCCATTATCTACGTTTGCGGTTTCGGGGCCAGTGTGTTATCCGGCCTGGTCAGTGCCCCACTTACTGGTCGACTTGGAAGGAGAAAATCATGCATACTTTTCTGTCTTCTGCTGGCAGGATGTTATCTGTGCAAGCTGTCAGAGGACTATTTTGTGCTTCTGGCTGGGAGGGTTTTGGGAGGTTTCTCAAGTTCTCTGTTATTTAATTCGTTTGAAGCATGGTATGCCTATGAGCATGCTGAACATCATGACTTCCCAGCAGAGTGGCTTCCTCACACGTTCTCACAGACAGTTGCTTGGAATGGCGGAATTGCTGTGATAGCAGGTATTACTGCCAACGCTTGCGCAGAGTGGCTTGGATTAGGACCTGCTTCGCCCTCTGTGCTGGCAGTGCCACTTCTGGTTTTATCCCTGGCCCTTGTCATTCGGGAATGGGATGAGAACTACGGACAGAGCACTAGCTTCAGCAGGGGATGTGGTGATGGATTGCGGTGCCTGCTAAGAGACCGTCGTGTACTGCTCTTGGGTGCCATCCAGGCTTTGTTTGAGAGTGTAGTTTATATTTTCATCTTCCTTTGGACCCCGGTACTTGATCCCCACAATACACCGCTTGGCATTGCCTTCTCCAGTTTTATGGCAGCAAGTGCAGCAGGTTCATCACTGTATCGTCTGGCTACTTCCAAGAAATATCACTTACAGCCCATGCATGTTCTGTGTCTGTCCGTCCTGATGGTCTTCTTTTCCCTCTTCATGCTGGCCTTCTCTACAGGTCCAGGCCAGGAACGTCCAACTGAGTCTTTCTTAGCTTTCCTGCTCATCGAACTGGCCTGTGGTCTCTACTTCCCAGCTATGGGGTTCCTAAGACGACGCTTAATCCCAGAAAAAGAGCAAACGGGGGTATTGAACTGGTTCCGTGTTCCACTGAATCTTCTTGCTGGGCTTGGGCTACTTTTGCTGCATGACTCGGATCAAAAGACTGGCACTAGGAATATGTTTAGCTTGTGTGCTGTTACAATGCTACTTGCCTTGCTCAGTGTTGTAAGACTTTTTTCATTGGTGAGGAATGACCCTGAACTCAGGCTACCAAGCTCTGAGCCAGAACCCAGTGCGTCTGAGACCTGAAACTGCAGGAGAAAATGGGTGTCTGCTGCATAAAACCTCAAAACCAAAGCATTGTGAAGGACCAGAATGGTGGATTGGAGGCACACCAGGAACCAACATATGATATCTAATAAGATAGAAGCTGATATATGAAGTGTGACAAATTAGTATGTTCAAATTTCCTCCATTTCAATTCTTGGAGAATGAAATATGGATTGTGCCATGTGCCCTGCCCATTTTCTAGGATGGATCTTTTACAGTTTTCTATAACTATCACTGGATATATCAGATTTGATGAGGGGTGGCAATGGGTGCCAACTGGAATTTCTTGATTTTTTTTTTTTTTTTTAATGTTAAACAATATTAAACATACTACCAAACACATAATGGGGTTTATTCACTAAGTCAATGTTTTTATTTTAAGTGAACCACATGATCAGAAATACATATGTGTTTTTTACCACAATAAATGTTTTTAGTTGGTGTATTCCTGCAGAATAGCTTGGTAGCCATAGAAATGTTTGGCTATTTTGAACGAATGCAAGATATGTACAAATGAGTGTGAACCGGCTTTATATAAACAAAACTATACATTGACAGCTCCAATGAGAATATGGGTGGTGAAGTCAGTCAAGTGCAGTTCCTCATTTTGCCATCTCCCAGAAAATGTGGAATTAAAGAGATATTACCATTATTTTATTTTTTTCAAACATTCTTTTCTACTTTATTAAAGGTATCTTTAATTCCACCACTATACCAGGGCTTGACAAGCTTAATTTATTTTTAGGAGCCAGCAAAAAAGAAAAGGAGTCAGACAATTGTACATAAATCACGCAAACATCCACACATAATCACGCACAGAGACAGTGACTTACACACACTTCGTATACATGGACAGACAGTCAAATATACACATGTCCCAGACATCCAAACAGTCAAATACATGCACACACCTTGCAGACATCCAGTCAGTCACATGCACACACACCTCACATACACAAACAAGTCAGCAGTATTGTTTTTTTAAAGAAAAAAAAATTCTAAATGTGTTCCCTGTAATGTATTTCTGCTGCAGCCGGATCTTCATGTGTCTTCCTGCTGAGTGCCAGGATATCATGTGACACCCGGCACTCAGACATTAGCGCCTGTTGCGTGAGGGGGAGGAGCTTGCACACTAAGCGGTCACACATGCTACAAATGCCATGTAATGTGTGCTGACAACAGCCGGGGCTCAACAGGCATAGAACATCATACACTGCACATACAAACGCTGTTTATGATGCTGGGATGCCTTTCCCTTTGGTTGGATGGGACCAAAGTGGAGAATATGCCACGCCATGCAGCTAGCTGTGCTGGGGATGGAAATTAGGGATGACAGTGTATTTCGTCATTTAAATAAAAACCCATTTAATGTAGAGTTTCCCCTCTCCCACCCCAATACCTCTTTACCGTCTCCCCATTGCCTACCTTTGTTGGCAAAGGAGAGAGATTTCCTGGTGGGAGGCAAATGTTACTTACCCACTAATAGAAAAACTTATATGACTGTGGCAGTAATAGCAGCTAACAAACTAGCACGCACCTATGCAAAATGAGAACTTTACAATAGACTTGGGGATTTGTTTTTGGTTGAAAATCTGATTTTTTTGTCCGTTGGTCGCAAAACTGATGTGACGCTGAACGAGTGAATGAAATGTTAATGTTGTGAAGTGTAGCTCTGTGATGTCCAGCAAGCATTCTGAGGTATTACAACAAAAGAGGGTAGTAGAAAGGGACATAAAGGCTTGGATCCAATATTGGAAAATTGGTAGGTATGCAGCAGTGGTGGCTAACCTTGGGCACTTTAGGTGCTGTTATTAAATTTCTCATGATGTTCAGCCAACCAAATGGATGGCTGAGAATCGTGATATGTGCATTCCACAGCAGCTGCCAGAGACTACAATACCCGACTGCAAAAGGGGACCTCTGGAAACCTAAAAGACTTGCAGAGTTTGCTAAAAAGCAGACGTGGCAGCGGTGTGGAAAGATGTGATGGCACTAACTACAAAGCTGTGCTCTCTAGAAACAGAGGTGTCCGGGAGACGGCAGATACCCATGGACAAGTGAACCAGCTGACACAACATATACGATATCTCAAGTATCAGATGTCCGCAATGCACATTAGAGCGCGGCAGATTAATGGTCTGATCAGGGGGGTCCTCCTGGCAGTTGGGCCCACTAACATCCAGAAAAACCTGACAGGCTGGGTGTCAATAAATCGTCCAATTTCTGGTGCATAGAACTATATTATGGGTGTCTTCCGGGTCTGGAAGGCTATAAAAGCCAGAAGCACCACAGGATATTTTGGTGAAACGGTGCTCTACAGCATGTAAAGAGGCATTTATGACAATTTCAAGGAAGAACCATAGGAGGGTCGGTGAAAATTCTACAATATAGATCTTTGAAGACCTACCACCCTCCTTACTTATGTGGTGAAGATCACGGCCTGGTAGCTGTTGATCCATAAAAGCGACAGACAAATCCAAGGGGAGAACATGTTGGCAGTGCCAGGGGCTTACATATGATAGTATATTATTTTTCTTTTGACTCCTCCTGTCAGACCATATATACTGATACGGCCGCCCCAAGCCCCTCCCCCTAAAGGCTTCATCTCGGAAACACTTTGTTGAGGTATTTTCTCAGTCATAAAATGTGACCAGGCATGTTTTGCAATCTCTCTTGTCATCGCTAGATCCTCCCTTTGACTTTCCTTATTTACTGTCAAAAAAATTATAAAATATGATGAAACAATAAAAAAAACAACCACTTTTTCTAACTTTGACCTAAAAAATTATTTACACAAATACAATCATTATAAAAGATCCCATCTAAATAGTTTCTAAAAGTTGTCCCGAGTTCAGAAATATGATTGTTTCCATGTTTTTCTGCAGTTTTTTGCAAGTTATAGGACAAAAAACAAAAATAGTGTTTTTTTTCCCCTACATTTACCTTTTGACCCAAACCCGAAGCCTTAATTTAACCCCAACTCTAACGCTTATGCTAATCCTTAATATATTTTAATTTAATTGTAAACCTATGCCTTATACTAACTCTAATTTAATTGTAACCCTAACAACTATTCTTACCCTAACACTAGATTTTAGCTAATTATGTTTTTTCTTTTCATTGCAATGTTGCTGACTGCCTCTAGGCGGTTTGAGTCCACCGCCCCCACCCCCCACAGTACAATAAGGAACGGAACTAGTATGAATGGATGTATGATTAGGAAATGGAAATGTTGGGAATTTAATACCACAGTTTAACTCATTAAAATAATGATTTGACACAGAAGGAACCTACCTATATTAAGATAAAATAAAATATTTTCTATAGTACTTGTACAATATATAAGAAGAAAATAGAGATTAATATAAGAGGAGAAAGTACTTATAAATAAGGAGAACAGGGGGAAAAAAGCACATTGGGAAACTAAAACAGAGAGAACATAACAGGGCAAGGATGATTGAAAAATAGTGTTGAGCGAAACCGAACCGCACTGTTCGGGTTCGTACCGAACATTACGGTTTTTAGACCCCGAACACAGACATTTCACTGTATGTTCGGGTTGGAGTTCGGCGATTTAATGGCGCATTTTGAAAGGCTGTAGGGCAGCCAATCAACAAGCGTTTGACTTGTTTGCCCTTAGAAGCCATCACAGCCATGCCTACTAATGGCATGGCTGTGATTGGCCAGTGCAGCATGTGACCCAGCCTCTATATATAAGCTGGAGCCACGTACACGCACATCACATGAGCTCTTCTTAGTGTAGGGAGAGGATGCTGCAGCTGTGAGGGACAGATTTAAAAAAAATTCTGGTGTTGAATCTGCAAACTACAGCGATTATTCAAATTACAGTGATTATTTTAGTGGGTGCTATACTACATATTTGTACCCTGCCCTGAGCCCAGTGCCACAGAGTTCTGTTAGCTCAGTGGGCAACATCTAGGCATTTTTAAATACTGCAATTTGTTGGTGTTAAATATTACATTTGCGTCCTGCACTTCATATCTGATAGTCAAATAGAACAGTCCAATACTGTGCTTACAGCGCACTTTGAAAAATTCTAATAGTTTTGGGTGGTAAATAGTACATTTGCGTCTTGCGATGCACTTCATATCTGAGAGTCAAATAGAACCGTCCAATACTGTGCTTACAGCGCACTTTGAAAAATTCTAATAGTTTTGGGTGGTAAATAGTACATTTGCGTCTTGCGGTGCACTTCATATCTGAGAGTCAAATAGAACCGTCCAATACTGTGCTTACAGCGCACTTTGAAAAATTCTAATAGTTTTGGGTGCTAAATAGTACATTTGCGTCTTGCGGTGCACTTCATATCTGAGAGTCAAATAGAACCGTCAAATACTGTGCTTACAGCGCACTTTGAAAAATTCTAATAGTTTTGGGTGGTAAATAGTACATTTGCGTCTTGTGGTGCACTTCATATCTGAGAGTCAAATAGAACCGTCAAATACTGTGCTTACAGCGCACTTTGAAAAATTCTAATAGTTTTGGGTGGTAAATTGTACATTTGCGTCTTGCGGTGCACTTCATATCTGAGAGTCAAATAGAACCGTCAAATACTGTGGTTACAGCGCACTTTGAAAAATTCTAATAGTTTTGGGTGGTAAATTGTACATTTGCGTCTTGCGGTGCACTTCATATCTGAGAGTCAAATAGAACAGTCCAATACTGTGCTTACAGCGCACTTTGAAAAATTCTAATAGTTTTGGGTGGTAAATAGTACATTTGTGTCTTGCGGTGCACTTCATATCTGAGAGTCAAATAGAACAGTCCAATACTGTGCTTACAGCGCACTTTGAAAAATTCTAATTGTTTTGGGTGCTAAATAGTACATTTACGTCTTGCGGTGTATTTCTTGAGTCCAATAAACACAAAAACAAAAAAAAATTGACCTTTATGCCTTGGAGATGCTGGCCTGCCCTGCAGCCAGTGTATTGTCTGCACGTGTGTTTAGCACGGCAGAGGGCGTTATCACAGACAAGCGCAGCCGCCTGTCCACAGCCAACGTGGACAAGCTCACGTTTATTAAGATGAACCAGGCAAGGATCCCACCAGACTTCTCTGTACCTTGTGCAGAATAGACATTTATACCGGCCTCACCCAGTCATTGTTATACTCAAGTGCACTTATTCTTTGTTTTCTGTTGTTATATGTCCCAATATTTTGGGGGCTACCCCAATTTAAAAAACCAAAACCAAATAAAAGACAGTGTTGGCTACCTCCTCCTCCAGGGCCGGTTCCACCTACACCGCCACGGTCACCACCTCCTCAACCTATGGGTCACTTAGTATAAACTGAAAGAGAATACCCTGCACTCTAACCCTCTCTCAAATGGATAATTCTGTTGATCCTCCTGGCAGCCATGCTTTAGATTTATGTTCTTCCAAAGCTAAAATCAAAGATTCCATCTAGTGCTATTTTATGGCTCAGCTGTATTTTTAATTTGTATGTATTTTATGTTATTTTAAGTTATTTCCCTATCCATATTTGCTTGCAGGGCACTTGTAGTACTCTTACCCACATTTTACAGCCCTCTAGCCCTTTCCAGGACTTTTTTTAGAGGCATTTTAGTGACCAAAAGTTTGTGTCCCCATTGACTTCATTGGGGTTCCGGTTCGGGGTCAAGTTCGAGCATGGACCCGGACATTTTTTCGAAGTTCGGCCGAACCCGAACATCCAGGTGTCAGCTATTGAAAAACACAACAAAGAACAACTAGTCTGTTTGAAATCTGAGCCAAAAATGTTTAGATGATTCAGTCTCTTTAATGAGTACAGAGAACACTATCCATCAATATACTAATGTCATAATTAGCTGATACAGTCCCTTTAATTTTGACATTTCCTTCTAAATTCTCAACTCTTTCATAAATAAAGCCCTACCTATAAGATCTACAGGCAGCTCTGTAGTATTTGTAAGTCATCACTATTTGATTTGTTTATTAATTTCCTTCTGATCACATAAAACTTCTCCATATTGCAATGCAGCAGCATGCAAACGTTTTATGTGCAAGTGAAAAATGGGCAAGGTGGCAACCCTACCTGTATATTCAACATCGCAGCGTAAACATTAAATAAGACTGACACATGGAAACAATATTTCTGATTTGTTATCACTATCCCTTTACAGTAAGTCCTACACGCAATAGAACAAAGTTCCGATAGCTAACGGCTTGAAAACTAAATTACCCAGCATGACCCGCTTTGGGCGCTTTTTGGGATCGTCACTCAATATAGCCCCTTTGATTGGTTGCGGGGACCGTTTCGTCACTCAATATAGCCGCTTTGGTTGGTTGCGGGGAAAGATTTGAAACACAGTTAACGCGCGCGACTAGAGTGAGCTGTGAACGATTCGGTCGGGTGAGCCAGCGATTTTGCACCCCGTAAGGTCAGAGCCTGGTATGGTGAAGTAATAAGGGCCATTTCTGGAGTATGCTTGATCCCCAGTAATATCGCTAGTGTATAATGTCTTCCATATTGTCTGTGGCCCTTTAAACCCCGTGCTGTCTAGGGTGACCCCCTTTACAATCAGTGACACTTCACAGTTGCATTGCAGAAACCTATATTTATCCACCTATATGTGATAATTTAAATATACCATGCCTAATCCGAGGGATGTTTGAGGGGACAGTTTACAGATGGTGAGCAATAAGGTTGCCACCTTTTCTTAAGAAAAAAAAATTAGCCATTGCCTCCAAATTCTTAACATTACACTAATGTGTGTTTATATAGTGCCAATCATTTACCTAGCAATTGGTACAGAGCATAGAGGGTAACAGCATACTATGTTGGAAGTGCAGGGACATGAACTGACACATTAGAGATCTGCTCCCAAGCTGACAATCTAATTTGACTGTAAACCACATTTTAACTGGCTACCTGGGAAAAGTCCTTTACTATTTCAATCAGTGCTATAAAAATTACTTATTTCAGGAATGTATAAGGTAAAATTATAACTGCATCCTTCAAATTTGGTTTTTATTTCCCTTCACTTATATATCCTGTCTGTGTGTCAGTAACCTTTTTTAATGACCTCAATCTATCAAGGGACTTAATATTCATAAGAAAAACGAATTTAGTATGGTAAAGTATGCAAGGTGACCAAATATATTGGGTTAGCAGAATTGCAAGAAAATTCATAGATTAAAAAAAAAGTGTTTATGTTGCTCCAATTGATAGCATCACTTTTTGCCACCATCTGCTAATGACCTATCCTGGAGAATATGTAACTTCCATTATAAAGCAAAAGGTGACATCTGAAACTTTAGACACCAGTCCCACATCATTTTGAATATCATTTTGTCAAAGTTTTGTAATTTGGTTATAAATTAACCATATATCAATGTTTAGTGAGTAAACCCTCACTTCGCTCTCTGCTTATTTTTATTTTTATAAAACTTAATTTTCTTTTTTTCATACAATTTATGTCTTTTATTTCCAGTGGCAAAAGTCCCTATATTTTTGTTTCGTACCCTTTTATAGCTGTTCTGTTGTAGTAGATTAGACTAATAATTGGTCCACTAAGATCCTCCATTAATAATCAATTACACCCATAAACTATTTAATAAAAAAAATAAACTGTTGGCCTGCTGCCATTTTGTCACTTGTGGCAATTTTAGAACCCGCACAGCTTCTGCCAACTTTACTGGAAGACTATTCTTGCTGTAAGAATAATTTCCTTATGTTAATGTTAAACCCAAGATTCCCAAACCTCTTAGCCTCTTGTTCGAGGCACTCTTTATGAAGAATATGCCTGTACATTATTTAACTTGTTGCAATGTTTTTCAGAGTTGCTGATGCTAAATTAGCAGGACTTTCCACAATGCCATGGGGCCTTTTAAGTAGTACTTGAAATAGAATGTAATTTGTCTTGCCTGGCACCCTCTTTTATACAGGCCATAGACTACTTTAGAAGATCTAAGCACCACTAGAACACAGTGCTCAGAATCCACAGAATCACATTGACGACACACATTAAATTTAATAATTGGCTATGCAATGTATGCCTGTAGTGCATTTGTTATTATTTGTGTTACTATGTTTTAAGCTACATATATCTATTTAGTGTTCACGTTGCCTTCATAATATGAAACAAAGTGAAGCAGAGCTTGAACAAAGCTGTATCAGCAGTAGTGCAAATAAGGCTTTCAAAACTATTTTCACCAATCAAAGATATCCACTATTTGGATACCAATATAAAAAAAAGATCTGTTCACCAAAAACCACGAGTGTCAAGTCTTTCCGATCAGAAATATTTTCTCAAGATATCTGTATTAAAGGACAATTCAACATGTATTTATTTTTCCAAGTAAATCCGTGTGTATCTTTAATATATACATACAGGTTTATATCAGCCGTGTACCACAGCTGAGACACAGCCAGTCTGGATGCAGCCAATCAGAGCGGAGACTCGCCCCGCTTGTCTGATTGGGGTGTGCTGGCTTGTTTTTGCATGGGATCAGCAGAGGACAAGACTAAGATCTCCTTTACTGATCTCTTTGCAGAAACAAGTGTCTCTGTCTGCTCTAGCCAGTTGCTGACCAGACCAAACTGCCACATATTATATTTTATTAATTGTTATTGTTCTTATTATACATTATAAAAACATTACTGTATTCTTTTATAAATTGTTTTATTGCTTGTATAAGGTGCCTGCACCATTCCTTGGCTATTGCTGTACTAGAATATAGTCTTAAAACAACATCAGGTACTCGGATTTATAAGACTTTATTCAGAGACCTCACAAGTGAGTTTTGCCAGTGTATAAAGACAGCTTTACAATAAGCTTTTGAAGCATCAATTATTAATGAAGACATATTTGTTGGAAACTCACCCTAAATGTCCAGTGATGTGCACAATCCTGAAACTGAACAAGTCACAAAACCCTGCTGGATCACGGATCATTTCGGTGAAGGGAGGAATGTTGGTCACTTCCGAAGCTCTTGCCCATAACAGGGCAGTGCCATATTGAAGTGGCATGCTTCTCTCCAATATGGCATTTGTGGGTGAATTAGTCCAGTGATGTAGATGCAAAATAACAGGATATTGCAGTTTCTTGTAATGTTTTTCCATTGGACTAACTAACAGTATTTTGGAATGATGAGCTTTCAGGAGAAGAAAACTTATGTAACCAAATACAGATCACATAATCAGTCAGTTGATGAATTCTGATTTTTAGGTCAGATCTGAAATTGTTACATTTTGTATTTCACTGTGCAGATAAGTTGTGTATAGAATGATGAAGGCCTTCAAAGGAGCAGATTTTATAAAACTGTTATCTTCGGTTGAGGCAGTGGAGAAGCTGCAGGCAGAGCTCACGGTGAGTTTCTTTTTATGCCATAAGTTGCTGCTAACCTTCATGTGTTCTCTGCACTATTCCCATTTTCTAAAAGTTGTCAGGATACATTAGACTCTCTATCAATCATTTATTGTATCAGAGTGGAATGATTCACTAAAAGTGAGGGGCAGGTGACTTGAACAAAAGCTATGCTTTGAAGATCACATAATGAATGCAATAGGTAGAACCAACTCTGTTCTAGCAGAAAGATCTCACCAGGTTTGTCCCTGCACAATGCATAGTTAAAGCAGTGAGTTGAAATGTTCTTGTGCGCCTCACTTTTAGTGAATGGCTTCCAGAATGTTAAAGCCAAATTTAACCAAAAGAGAATAATTGAGCAATGAATAATATTGGTATCCTCCACCATGTAGCCACTTTTTCAAAATGATTGCTCTATGCTCAGGAATGCGCGAGCAGATCAGTCTAGAATTCATATATTATATTGCCTTAGCTTTTTAATATATCAGATGTGATGCTCCTATTGAGGACTGCAATATCTGCACACGATCTTGATCATGATTGACAATGTGGGTTACACTGTATTTAAATACATCTTGAACCTGTTGGAAGGAGGAGAAGGTCCTGTGAAACCTCAATTTCTCTGTATTACTAACTTGGCGTCTCTTCTTTTTTTTTTTTTTTTTTTTTTTTTTTTTTTAGTCATGTCTCTCAGAGGTCTCTTGTGATCAGTTATCCCCTGATCGGCTGTCAGATCAACGAGTGGTTTGTGACAGAGTGCTACGTGCTTGCAATCATTGGGCTGGGGATACGTCCTGTCATGGTCAACACCTACTATGCCTTTTGCCGTTGGTAAAGCTTGCGTGTCAAGGTTTTTGTGCATCCAGTCCCCAGCGCACCCCCTTTTATTTGGAGAAGATACTGTTCCATATTTTAAAGAATGTGTCTGCCAAGGAATCTTCATATACAGCATGTGTTCAGTTATCAAACCTCTTGTACTCCTTTCTCACCACCTGCCCTGCAGACCATAAAGATGGCGGAGACTTTCTTGCTGTGGCAAAAAGCAGTTTTCAGTCCCTGTGGAAAGCAGCTGTCGACCAAGAACAAAAGAAAATGAACTCGCCCAGTAACCGGGAGATCCTTTCTCTGAGATTACACGCACTTCGGTTCTTAATACTGGTAGAAAGGTCTGCTTCACATGGGGACTCTCCTATATCTGTTTCACGCCACGCTAGAAGTGCAACTTTGGCTTTTGAATCTAAAGGCAAATTGTGTAGCAAGGAGGATGCTACTTTCCCCAGCCAAAGTATTGGAGAGCTGCTGGTAAAGCCTTTGTTTGAAAGCGGGACACTGACCAGCTCGTGGGCTCGCTGCCTGGTGGAACTGACGCTTGATAGATGTCGCAGTCTCTGCAAGAGGAACTATTATGAGCAAGGACGCAGTGTTGTTCAACAAGCACATTCATGTTTGAAGGGTGTAGATGGCTGCTGCCAAGCTGGCCTAACACTCCTAAGATGTGCTGTGGAAATTCAAGAATTTGGGAGATCACGTGGGACTGGGAAACTCCTGGCTGAAATGGCAGACACAGTTGGCAAAGTCCAGTCCTCTGGGGAAGGATGGCGTTGCCAAGCTTTAAACGACTGCTGCCAATTTGCTGCCTCCTGCTTGGATGGACATTTCAGGCCTAAGTCCGATTCAAAGGAATTGTCTCTTGAAGAAGTCCTTAACTTGTCTAACTTTCTTGAAAAACACTACTACCTTCTACAGAAGCAAATGTCTGTGGTATGTATTGCATGGCCTATTAACAACTGAATATTGTCACAGGAGGTTTTTTGGGGTTTCTTATCAAAGTAGTGCCTGTAGTGTTGCCTGTAGCCCCTTTTATGCAGGGCATGTCTTGTTAAATGGCCATTCAGGTTAAGAGATGAATGCATATTGAAGATTGTATTAAAAACATATGCAGTTTGGTTTTTTGCAATATGTTCCTGGGAAAACTTCCCAATTTGCAGGGTTTGTCCTAGTTTTTTAGTCTTGCACAATGAGGTTGCCAGAAATGAGATTCACTTCCAACTTTTGGGAGCCTGTCTGTGGGACAAATGGTGATGACAATGCACAAGCGGCATGTACATGTTAGCACTGCCTGGTCATTGTGTCCGCATGTATCTGTGAACATCTGTACTGCTTGCTCAGTGCGTCCCCATTATTTTTAGTTATGCAAAATCTATTTTAAAACTATACATTGATATTTACAATCTAGCAAGCAATGCCGATGTCCTTATAAAACAACAATGTAATAAATAAAAAAATTATATATATATAATACATACATACATACATACATACATACATACACACCCATTACTTAAATAAAAATCGCAAGCTTTAAAAACTATGCATGACTGCATGCCCCACCAAGTAACAAAGTATCAGAGGGTGAAGCTTGTGTGGAAGGCTTTTGTCAGATGTCAGCACATGTTGGTGAGGTGAGGTACATACAAAGGATGTAGGCAGAGCAGTGAATAAATGACTGTAAGAATGTGTGAGGGAGCAGACTCCTATAGACAACTAGGTTAATACGTATGCTAATATAAGACTGGCTATTTGTTGAGCTGTAGCGGTCTGTACAGTAGGCCTTATTTATGCTTAAATGTTATGTTAACCTTTTCATGTGCATTTGTTTTCTTCAGGTTCCTAAAGATGGGAACCGGCAATACCGCTTCTTGAAACAGCAGCAGTTTAACGGTCTCCAGCAATTCACTAACGCCACATGCTCCTACTTGCAGAGTTGCAAGGTACCTGCTGATTTTAAGTGTTGTTGAGAATATGACAAATGTTTTTGGAGACTTCAGTGTCCCCCTGGTTGTAAAGCAGTGTTTGTGCACTAGTTTAGACAATATTATGTCTGTGCTTCTTATTTGTATAGTGTTATAATGGGCATGCCACACTTCTCTATCATCCCATCGTGCCCCCAAGCTCTGGCTTAATGTAAATGTAGGACAGTTGATTGCTAAATTCTTGTATATTTGTGTTCCAGGACCTTAAATGTAATGGATTACAGCTTCTCATGGAAGCAATCAAAGGCATGATTTCCAGGATACTGAGCTCCATTCAAGATCTTGTTGGTCAAGATGCAGAAGAGTTTCTGAATGTCGCAGGTGTGGCCCTTTATAATTATTATAACTGGATAGGCAGACGTTTAAATGGTACGTCTGACATTGCATGAATAAACTTACAGTGTATACTTCTGCCTCTTGATAGCATCCTGTGTGCATAATGTGACCTATTGGTTTTACAACCAGAAAAGGTATCAAGAAGCATCAGATCTGGTGGCGCCCCTCTGCAAGCAACTTGCAATGTCTGGTCCTGAAGGTGATCCTGACCTGTCAGTGGAAAGGGTGAGCACCAAGCTTACTATGAATTTGAAAAATGCAGTTGAATTTACATCTTCTAATTAAAAATATCCAGAAAAAACCCGTCATGGAGCATTATGTAAAAGTCCATAGACGTGCTGTATTGGCGTTAAACTCCCTCTAAAGACAAACAATATAGCAACAAAGTTATACCTTTCAGTGTTATAACTGAGCAGAGGGAATCATTCAGATAGACAAACGTGTCTAAATACCTTATGTAGGTCAGATGGTATATCCAGAGAACGACACACACCAGGGAATAGTGCAAAATATTTCTTTTATTGCTTGCAAATCACACCAACTGGTTTCGGCACATAGGATGCCATTTTCAAGGTGACGCTCAAAGAAATAAATATTTTGCACTATTCCCTGGTGTGTGGTTCTTTGGCTTTACCTTCTGACCTACATAAGGTATTTAGACACATTTGTCTAATTAAAAATATCCCAAATATAGTTCTAGTTAGGCGAGTTTGCTGCGTCATAGTTATATTTTTTACTTCTTAAGGAATGGCTAAGCTTAGCTGTTCTATGGTTTTAAGGAGTGTATTTAAGCGTATATTGGCACATGTCCACCATGTATGGGGAAGGAAGTAGATAAATGGATAATATTTGAGTTAAACATGGAACAGTTCTATGAAAGTTTGGTTAGTGACGCATATCCTAATTTACCTACTTGGACATGCTGACAATTCTTTTACAAACTAATGAAGTCCTTTTAAATGGCTGTTAAATATATCCCCTCTATCCAGAAAGAGATGAACATGTTTTTCTATGTCATATCCCTTGATGGTACAGGGATTATGTTGTATATGATAATGTTTCTAACATTTTACACATTAGCTTCACCGATGCTTCCGTCTGTATGTGGAAAGCTGCAGGAAGGCTGGTCAGACTGAGCTAGGGCTTGCAGCTGTGGTTTTCTGGCTGCGAGCGCTACGTAGCCAAATCAGACAGCAGATGACTGAACCAGTTGCCCTATGGGTCAGACTTAAAATGGATGGTGCAAAGAATGGTGATGAGGATCTGCGGCTGCAGTGAGTTGCCCTTCCTGTTCTGTTTTGTATCTCTATTACTGGTATTTATGTGCTTTACATGCTTGCCCAAAAATGTTGTTGCTGATGCTTTGCTTCTTTATACATTTTTTGTCTGATACAGTACTCTGAAAGATGGGCTCTGTGATAATCCTGTGGATCCAGAACTGATGGTCTTGCTCCTTGCTGAGGAAATTAAAGGATACAAATCTGTTCATGGGGACACGGGACAGGAACGTTATAACACTATCTGTGACCTTCTCGAGCTCTGCAGTGAAGGCAGCATCCTCCAGCATCATCGTGCCACTTACCTCATTGAGCTTGCACAGGTCTTGTGCTATCATGACTATACTGGACAAACGGACTGGTAAACATTAAAGGACTTTTTTTTTTATATATATAGATTTTAATGTTAAATACAGATTGTTTCCCTTATCCGAAATGCTTGGGATCGGCAGCATATCGGAAACGGATAACAGATCATTTCGGCAGCACCAGCCCCCAAAAAGGATCTACATTACCTATATTCAATGTGAGCAACTTGTTCACATTGAGTTTAGGTAACATAGATCATTTTTCAGCAGTGGAGCTGGTGAACTTACCTGCTCCACGGTGCTGCCGAGATGATCTGTCCCTCCCTCCCTGTCGCAGCGCTCTAGGAACTACATTCCCTGATTTACGGTCATTCATTTTGGTTTTTGGATCTTCGGATTAGGGATACTCAACCTGTAATTATAAAATGTATGTATTCATTAAAATTTGAATATCTGTATGCTAAATACATTTAATTTACTCACCAAAGTGTTAATGCTGTTTCTAGCATGCAATTATGACAACTGTGCTTGCAATGTGTGCAAATCCATATTGCCTAACATCGATTACAAAGCATGCATAGTGCTTTGTTCCCTTCAGCGCATAGTGACGGCCTGCAAAGGCTCTCATTGGTTGCTGTTGTGGAGTGCAGGAAATGTTGTAATCTATTTAAACCTTTTACAAAAGTAAATTTATAAAGCTCTGTAAATGCCTTAACATTTATTATCTATGGCTGAATCTAACATGGCTTCCAAGTAAAAGGTGTATCACTAGATTATAGTTCTTTGAAGTGATGCTTAGAATAGTTACTGATGATCAACTGTGGAAAGAAAACTGAAGTGGTTTTGTATTGAGCTCCTTCCCTCACTCTTCCCATTTTAGCTCTGCTCTAGATGCCATTCAAGAATCGCTCAGTTTCCTGAATCCTCCTGAAACTGATCCGTGTTTGCTGGACCTTAGAGCCCAGGCCCTCCTCTGGCAATATATTTGCACCCTTGAGGCCAACATGAAAGAGGTACCCCATTCTCTGAGACTCTTTAATACATTTCTATATGCTTTTATTGGTTTTTGCCTTTTTATGTCTTTTAAGTCTGCAGACAAGAGAATAAAAACTGCTTAATAACAGATGGCGTGCAGGCAACAAGAGAAAGCATAGAGGCGCCATAAGTAAACAGTGGCTCTGCATTATGCAGGACATGCTTAATTGGAACATCATACAAAAAGAGAGGTGAAACAATTGGTGTGGACTCGAGTCAAAAAGGCTACATTCAGGTCGACGGCCATTTAACAGGGGCAACAAGAAAAGTTCAAACCCGTCCCAGCAGTTTTTCGGAAACAGGCATATTACTCCGGGAGGGCCAAGTCCACTGTTGGGCTCCTCAATGGGGATGGGAACGTACCGTATTTGCTCGATTATAAGACAAGGTTTTTTTCAGACATTTTTTTCTGAAAACTACCCCTCGTCTTATAATCAAGGTCTTCTTATAATCTGACCTCAAATTGAGGTCAGATTATAAGACATGGATCCAGGTCCCCAGCAGAGCTGCAGGGGACCTGGATCCCCCTCTCTAACAGCAGGGGATGTCTGCGCGATGAGCGCAGACTCCCCTGCTTCCGCCCGGCACGACCACCGGGGCTTCTGTGAAGAAGCCGGGTACTTCCGCTTTCGTCACAGAAGTCCCGGCGATCGTGCCAGGCGGCAGCAGGGGAGGTCTGCGCTCATCGCGCAGATATCCCCTGCTGCCCCACTAGCCACCAGGGTAAATCGGGCAGCTGGGGGATGTCTGCACGATACGTGCAGACATCCTCCATGCTGCCCGACACGGCAGACTATTATGACGGACCAGCTGTCCGTCATAATAGACTGCCATGTCGGGCAGCATGGAGGATGTGTGCACGTATCGTGCAGACATCCCCGGCTGCCCCCACTAGCCACCAGGGATCGACTTCAAGGTGAGGGGGAGGGAGGGGGGAGCAGAGAGACAGGGGGAGGGAGGGGGGAGCAGAGAGACAGGGGGAGGGAGGGAGGGGGGCAGAGAGAAACAAGGGGGGGGGGGAATCAAAGGGAGGGGGAGATACAAAGCTGGGGGCAAGGGAAAGAGAGGCAGAATTGGCACATAAAAGGAAATAAAAACAAATGCATTTTTTTTTATATAATTTTTTATTAAAAAAGCAATTTACATGTGAATATATACAAGTTTAACTTTTTTCCTATAGGGTAGTCTTATATTCAGGCTTTTAGTTTTTTTCCTAAAGGAATATCCAAAGTTTGGGGGGTCGTCTTATAATCAGGGTCGTCTTATAATCTAGCAAATACGGTAGTTGGCATAGACCAGTCCGGCACTTGGATGTTGGGCAATCCGAGACCACTCAGGAAAGAAGGCAGTGGCGCAGAGTGTGTCTTATTGTCCTTTACTAGAAGGGCAAAAAGTGATCCCCACGATTAGGAATAGTGCAGAGCTCTCAGCTCAGCTGTGATTGGGCGCAGGGCTTGCCTAACTTGCAGGGTCGTTCGGGACAAATCTGCGAAAAGCGCTATTGCAGCATCCTTGATTTTCAGTGGGTTCATGTTCTGATGGAGTATGGCATCTCGTTCAATAGTGTAGTGTACATACCACATCCCTCGAGACAGTTTCCCCTGTTGCTCTATGGCTACGAAGTTTGTATACCTTCTCAAGCTCAACGGGATTGTCAGGTTCCCTCTTCATGATTGTGTCAAAGATGCCCTGCACCAGAGGTTGCAGCTCGTTGTGTCCTCAGGAATGCCTCTTACTCGGATATTGCTTTTACGGCTGCAATTGTTGAGTTCCTCAACTTGTTGCTGTAACGAGTATATCTGGTATTCCTGGTGTTGGACATGTTGGTTTAAGGCATCGGCCGCATCTTGGGTGAGTGGCACCCCCTCCTCAAGGGTGAGTACTCTGGCATCGATTTGTTTAAGGTCTTGGCAGAGGCCCGTGATTTCTGAGCAGAGTGGCTGTATAATCCTTTCCATGATGTCCGTAATATCCGCTTTGGTAGGCAGGTGTTGAAAAACCTCCCTCCAGCTTTCTGGCAATAGTCGGGGGCTAGCTGAGTGCTGTGCCATGGATGTAGAGGCCAAGGCTGTATCGGTGGCCATTTTAGGTAGGCCCGTCGCTGTCTTCAGGCTCAGAGAGCGGGCAAAGAACTCTCCCGGAGGTGGCGGTTCAGCCCCTGGCTTGTTCTTTTTAAGCTTAGGCGGATCGTTAGATCTATTTTGGTGACCCATGGCAGGTATATTGCTTGATAGGCGTCCGGATTCAAGCTGCAGGCACGGAGCTGTTGCTAAATGCGTCCGCCATTGGCAGCTTCCGGACATGCCCCCGTCCTAATACTTTTTGATTTGGTTCCCTTTGGTGGAACAATAGATTTTAGCTTAGAATTTGCAGCAGGGCCCCCCTCTCCATCTTCAGCAAGGTAGGCCTTTCATGATCTCAGGTTTGTTGCTTCCTTTCTTGTCTCCTGAGTTGTCCTCCAGGGCTGGAACTCCTCTGACCACTTACTTTCTGCTGTTACTGCTGCCAGTCGTTCCTTTTTTTTCAGTAAATCTTTGACATGGAAAATAGTCCTTCATAGGATATTTAAATGTCTGCTGCTGTGCTAGCTTCAAAGCAGTAGAAATTGTCATTATTTATATGGTAACAAGGTGTGTGCCCTGCATCACTGCTTGACATATGTTTAACCAATGCTTCTGGAGCGTTGACGTAATCATTCCACCGAGCAGGCTCCTGAAATGCCAGAACTCAAGTCTCTGGTTTCTCCAACTCCTTTTTCGCTCTGTTATCTATAGTTCCCTAGAAATGATAAAAATATATGAAAGAGCCCAATGTTGACTAAAAATTTTTTGGTCTTTACTCCCTCTTTAACAAATATAAAAAATATTTTATGTGCCGTCAACTGTGTTCTCCATTCATTTCTAGGGTTTGGAGGAGCAGACACGAAAGGCCAAGCTAGATAGCCAGCGTCAGTGGACAGGTGTCGAATATGAACCAAACGACCTCAACTATGAAGACAAGCTTCATGATGACCAGTCTGTGAGAGATGGGATTTGTTTCACGTTGGCAGGGGAAGCAGGTAAAGGCCTAACGTCACTTAATTAAAAGGCTACATACACTTATGTACAGAGGCTACTTTTATCTCTGGTTTCCTACTTATTCTTCTATGTTACATTTTGATAGGACCCATGAAAGGGTTGGATGAAGCACTGAGTCTGTGGAAGGATCTTCTTTCTGACCAAAAGGTTCCAGTACTTAACAACCCAGAGCAAACTGTGTACTCCTTGCATCTGCTCGGGTCACTTTTCCGCCTCATGGGGAAGGTAAGTGTTCTGCAGGTGAAGAAGAAAACAATTACATCTCCCTTTATGTGGCAGTTTCATGAATGTTTAGTTCTATGTGTTCTATTGGTACCTAAACAAAGGATGTATTCACGCTTTGCTTCTGTACTAAGTTCCCTTTCCTCTTTCATGCAGCCTCTTCAGTCGATACAAAGTTTCCAGCTTGCCAGTCAACTGTGCCGTTCACTTGGAGATCACATCAGAGAGGTCGGAGCTCTGTGCCAGCTGACCAAATTATTGTTCTATTTGGAAAGTCCACGACGTGGCCAGGTATTTTATAGTCGTTTGTTCCTTTAAAAGGTTAGGACAGGTAAATAAACGTGTATTATGGCTAACCTATGGCAGTCTAGCTGTTGTGGGTTACCTTTTTAGTGGTGTCGTATGCAGCAGCCGAACCAGGGATAATTTCATTGTGCTTTTAAGTAAGACTCTCCAGCCAACCTATAAAAAGACGAGACAAGCTCCCCATTACTGTGTTAATCCTCCTGTGGATGACAAGTGTTAGGCCCGGTGGTCCTGTATTAGCAAGCTTCTATTGCCGCACAGAGGGAGCTGAAGTTCAGTAACCACAATGGAACACGAAGCTGCTGTTCGCATTGAATTCAAGTTTTATAAACTTTGACATTGTTGGAATACTGTTTTAAAGATGTTGGTGGTGAGTTTGTTGCACATAGTTGTTGGTCTGGTGCCCTACAGTTGCTCCACTTGTTCTTTTGCCGCAGTTGTAGGTATGTACATGATTTTTATACCTGCCTGATGTTTCTGGTCTGCACATGTTGGGTTTGCCTTTTAATTGAGCCACATTTATATTTCTGGGTTATTGCTCTTTTTCAGACTTAGGTCTGCACATACTGTGGTATGTCTCTTGAGTCTACACTTTTTTTTTTTCTATCTGCACATATTTATGCGTCTATAACAAGTTAGACAATCTGGCCTCCACAGTCGCAGCCTTTGGCCGTAGAGCAGTGCTACCCACCCTACAGGGTGAGCTCACCAGATCCCGTGGATTGGATGCGACATCGGACATCAGGGGGAAAAAAAATAATTGTAATTTTCTTTAGTTCATGCAGCCTTTTATTTCCCTCCGAATTAATATTTTGTGCAACTATATTTTGTCTGTCTCATTACGGAGATATGGGGGGCTCCGCTGTCTTATAGGTTGTGAGGAGCCCCTTTGCTGACACCTATCCTATTTAAAAGCACAGGGACATTACTCATGGTTTGGCTGCCATATGGACTAAGGGAAAATACATTTATGATAAGAAGTTTACATTTTCCATAAACACAACAGTTGCTGTGGCAATGGTTAACCATAAAAAATCGAACACATCAAAGCTAGGTTGAGGAACAATGGCAAGCCTGTTTTTTTTCCAGCCCTTATATGTAGAGCAAAACATTTTGCACAGTTTTCACCACAGTTGTATTATCTGTCTGTGGTGATAGAGAATTCATATTATACATATATTATTGTACACAGATCATTCTTCAGGAAGCAGAACTAGTATTAAAATGTGTGGACACTGCCAGTGAAGGTTACACGCTGGCTGATTTGAACTGCCAGCTCCTCCGGAGTCATCTCTTCCGAATGACAAACCAGGTATGTGAGTAGTGGTGGGATTCGATGTATCAATCAATATGGTGATATGGTGGTTCTTTCTAAAAGTGAACTGTAAAAATCCAGCATTAATGAGGTGAGCTTATTCTCCTAAAGCATATAATGTATATATGAATATGTTTTTCGAATCTCTTCAGGTTGAAGAAGGTGTAGCTCTTCTATTGAGTCTTCTTCAGCATCCCTTCCTGCAGAAATCATCTAAGGCTTGGTACCTTTTAAAAGTACAAGTCCTTCAGGAGCTCTCACTCTTCCTGAGGCTCCCGCCAGCGATTTTGTCACCTGATCTTTTCAAACAGCTCTGTACTTATGGTAAGGCAATGACCTAGCTGAAGGCAGGAATCCATATTTGTTGGTATCCTGAACTAGAATTAAAAATACTGTTGTCCTCTCTGTTGTGCTTTAGGTTGGCATAACCCAGAGGTTGCTCTGACAGAAGCCCACAAGCTACTTCGAAGCATTGTTCGTCTCCTGCTTGGAAATGATGTGCTATCTTCTCCTAACCCGTCTTCTGACGTGCGTTTTGTGGATAATGGTATGTGATTTATTGGTGGCAAAACAAAAACTGTCATGGTATAATTAATGTTTTTACTTTTAATTGGGACCTAATGTGTGTATTTTTTTATTTTTTATTTATTTTGTTTAAATCACCAGGAGATAACCTCCTCCAGAAGTGGCAGGTACTTGCTGATCTTCTCAGCTGCTCCCAGGATCTCATCACCATCCTCTGTCACATGGGTAGTGTTTCAGAGGCTAAATCATTCTGTCTTGAGGGCCTCAGGCTGGCTAAAAATCTACAGAGTATGCGCCAGTAAGTAATTTCATTGAAACAATCATTTAGCGAGTCTAAGTATCTTTTTAGTAAAGCAAAACTGTATTAATATTTCATGTTATTTAAATGACAACTTCTTGTACAAATTAGAATGCAAACGATGGGGTATATTTACTAAAATTCCCAATTATAACATTCCAATTAGAAACATAGAATGTGTCGGCAGATAAGAACCATTCGGTCCATCTAGTCTGCCCAAAGCTATTCTCGAATTTTAGTAATGGTATATTTGACTTGGAAAAAATTAAAATGTAAAATTCCCAATTTGAGTTCTTGTGCTATTCACTAAAATAATTTGACCTCCCCGACCTCTCCAAAGTCCAACTTTAATTGGGCAGACTAGAATGACCAAATGGTTCTTCTCTGCCAACAGATTCTATTTTTCAGTTTAACCTGAATTAAGTTTAGTGAAAAGCCAAAAAACATTGGCATTAACTACATTTTTTTTTTTTTTTTTTAAATGTCCGCGTTGCCCTCGATCTTGCGCTTCAGTGCTGTTTATTATAAGATGGGGAGGGCTACTTGTCCTGGCCCACCAACTATGTATTATGGTGCTGTGGGAGACCTTGGTCAGCGCTCTTCACCATTTTGTTATGTCGGAGGAGGTCTCTTTGTGCAAGAGCCCTGGCCCCTGATACATTTAATGAGGGTATGTGTTGGGCATCCAAGGGCCATTTCAGTCCCCAGACCCTGTTTATATAGGGGGAGGGATTTTTATTTTTCGTGTTGGGGAAGGATTTTAATGCACAGTCCAACTCGGCATTGAATTTAGCCTGAAAACCATAATATTTTTCTTTCTCCGTTGACATGAATGGAAGAGTTTTTTTTGTTTTAAATCTCCCTCCCCTTCATTTTGGCTGCCTTCACCCAATTTTGAATTGTCATTGAACACCATTTTGCAAGGTTGAAATAGGGGTACACAAGGAGGGCCGAATCTGTCCAAGACTGGAGGTCGCAATTATCGCTAATTTAGTGAATAGTTTCAAGGAATAATTCTAGTATATTCTTCTTGCTATTACCCTCTTTCCTTATTACTCTATATAGCATAGCACTATATGCAAAGTACGTCATTCCATTAGACCATATTATTCCTCACTGTGCTAGGAAACAGGGCTTCTTTTTTTTAAATAATTTCTACGGTTCTCATATTAGCTGCAGATTCTGGTTTTACAAATAAATTAATTTGAATTCCTTACGGACATCTGAAATCCTAATCCATCACTTCTACTCATGCAGCTGTGCAGACTTCTTAATTAGAAAGGCCGAGTTGGAGAAGCTGCGCTCAGAAAATCAACTCTGTGAAGAGGATCTGCAGTATGTGGTTTTTCTAATGGAGTCCTGTACAGGTACCTCTCACGTGTCAACACCAAAAATAACTTTTTACAGTATTTTTTTTTCAAATTGTTTTTTATGATTTTTTTTTTTTAAACTTTTTAATTTTCTCGTTAGATTTTACAGCAAAGGCTCCGAAGAAGGTGGTGAAGATAAAATTGTGCAAGGGTAAGAAACAAAGTAGAAAAGATGTTTTTGAAGAAACCTCTCCAAGCCCTACAAAGGATAATTTTCTCAAGGGCAAACTGTTCCAGTACGTGGACACCAGAGACCTGGCAAAGCCTCCTGACTCGCCTACCCATGTTCCTTCCCCTGAGAAGACTCTTCCAAGCTTCGTATCCCATGAACAAGACTGTACATGTGCCCTATGTTCTGATCTCGTATTGTCATTACTCTGCACTCGGTGGATGTTGGCTCAGGTGGAGAATGATCCTCAAAATCAGGGGCTACTGAGATTAGCTCTGCAGCGATGTCAGTCAGTAACTCAGAATTTTTCTAGATTTCTGCAAGAGCTGTTCTGTACAGAGGATTCAAAGTCTACAGACTTTGCTATGATGGATGAGATCATGGCTCGTGTTTACTTTACTTTGGCATCTCTGAGTCCCCCAGCGAAGCTTGTAGAAGAAAGCCTAGAAGACGCTCTGAACTTCCTGTCCTTGCGTCCAGCTAATTTTCCTAAGTACTGGAGAGCAGGACTTCTACTGGCTAAGGCATTAAATTCCATTTACAGGCTTGCTACCAAGCATGGAGGCTGTATTGCAGATTTGTTCATGCAAGTTTGGGGCTGGCAGCCACAGCGAGAGACCAGAAAGGGTCCAGATATCAAGAGCAAGTCATCTACTCCATGTGTTATGACCAAGAAGAAAAATATTCAAAAGTTTGAGATCGATCACAACGTTTCCTTCTCTATGGAGGAGTTGAATTCTGAGCTTCCACTATTGCCCGCCAGACCTCCGACCACTCCTGTACGGAAAGATCAACCACCCATTCCGGCAAAACCTGCCGTCTCCACCACTGCAAACAAGAGCAGTGTCACTATTTATAATGAGGAGTCTCCGGTACCAGAATTACTTCCAAGAGCACCAAGGAGGCGCAAAACAAGAGCTTTAATAAAGGTTTGTATGTTCTGGATGTTTGTAGGTGGAAAAATGTATACGGTGTGTTTGGAAATAAAGAAATTTACATTTTGTCTATATAAATTCTGACATGGGTACATCTGTCAGGTTTCCTGTAACAACCAATTATTTAAAGGGGTAGTTCCACCCTTTTTGGGGGAGGCGGAGTATAGTTATTTTATTGCTGTTGCTATAGCAATAGTCCTATTTAACCCTGCTGATTGGATGTCACTGTAGAAGACCATGAGAAATAATCTTAAATATAAGACTACAGGAGAGTGGTAAGCTGTTTTTAATGTAAACAGAATGCATTTCATACAGAAATGAAGCTAGATGCATCTGCCTTAAATGATGCTCCCACTCAGCTGTATCCTGGAAGGAAAAGAAACACAACTCAAGGGGCGCTATGCACTAAAAGTGACTTGCAGGCGAGATGAACATCTCACGTGACTTTCTCCTTAACAATTCCGCATTTTAAGATTGTTCAACTTTATTGAAGATTTAACCCCTTCGCGACAATGGACGTGTCAGGCACGTCCCGCCGGATACTCCAGCACCCTTTAACGGTGCTGATCTATTGCCTCGATGTCGTTGATGCAAGTATATGCTGGTTTCTAAAAATTATAAAGCTTTATGGTAGTAGCTAAAAGTTGTTGTTCTTTTCTTCTGTTGCCAGGCTGTAAAGCCAGAAAATCATATAAAAATAGACATACTGTAGATTTAAGCCAACCCTCCAATTTCTAAAAATAAATAATATATTTCTTGTGTATATCTTCTAATCCTAAGTTTAAATAATTGGTGAACTTTGTCTATTCCAGGTTGAATTTAGTGACAGTGATATGGAAACTCCAGATAATGAACTGGATGAGAGGGGCAAAAACCCAGGACGTCCTAAGTCTGTTGGCCGAGGGAGAGGAAGAGCTAGAATGACACACATGCCCTCCGAGTCTGAAGAGGAAAAGAGCAGCTTAGCAAGTAAACCAAGGAAAGGACGACCCAGCACAAAGAAAGCCCAGAAAGAGAGTAGTCCCTGTGGTTTACAGAGACGGCGGCAGCAAGGAAGAGTAGATGGGGCTTCAAAAGACATCGAGATCTTAAGATCCATAAAAGAGGAACCAGAATGTTTCCTAGATGACAGCATTGAAGAGCTGCGAGGCTCGGACACCGATGAGAAAAAAATGCCAAAAAGTAATGTGTTTATTTATTTATTCTGGGGTGTCTTCAGTGCCAACTCTCCTCTATGCTTGCATTGAATGGTGTTTTGGGATAACTGTTTTTCTTTGGTTTAAACAGCTAGTAGAAAGGTCCAGAAGGTGTCCAAGACCGAGAGGAGAAAAGTGACAGAGTGTGAGATTTTAAGAAGGGATGCTGGAAATGAGCGACAAAGTTGGTCTGGGGACAGAAAAGTTGATCCTAATCTTTTCAGCATCACAGGACATTCATCTTCCTTGCCTGATACATTCAGTAAGTGGATGTTTTCCTATCGGGTTTATTCATGTGGCACACCAAAAGAATTAATAACATAATAAGGAAATATGAACGAAAGCAAGTTATTTCCAGTTACCAGTGTAGAAAGTATTGCTGAGTTTTTAGTGTGAGAATGATGCCATCCAGAAAACCATTCCAGTGGGTGGAGACAGAGCAAAAAATCACACTGCAGAAGTGACCGTATACGAGAAGAAATAGGAACTTTGCATGCTTCCAAATCAGACTCCAGACTTTGAGAATCTTAATCACAAGCCTAGCATTAAGATAAAACAAATTTGCAAGTCTACCTCAACCACGGATAGACAGGGCTAAACTAGCATGCCCTAGGGGATACTTGGGGACAGTATTAAATGTTCAGGCACCATGTGTGGGTAATCACCATGGTGACCTTCTCTCAACCCCATAATCGGGAGGTAAGGGGCAGTGAGGAAGTGGACCAGGTGGATTTAGAGAGAAGGTGTAAGAGGTGGGGAAGGTAAACAATTGCAGTTGGGACGGAGATTAAAAAAAGGTACATTTTTAGCCCCCTTCCTGCTGTACACAGTGCATTATCATACACGGTCACATAGCGACGCATACACATCAGGGACGTAACTGTAAACCACAGGGTCCTTGTGAAAAAAAATATGTACAAAAAAAAAAACCCTACTTCACCAAGCAGCAAATCACCCACTTTCCACAGAGTGTGTGAATCTGAGAGAGACAACAATTGTTAGGAGCTAAAGTTAGACTCCTTTGCAATAAGTAATTCCTGGACCTCACTTCCAGTAACTCATTGTTGTTATTCTAAGAGACTTGCCAAACGGCATGAAAGTTGTGCCGTCTGGTTAGTGTAACCGAGACAAGGGATCTTTTACACAGTGTCTTTGGAGAAGACCCGTTTTGTACAACCCTGATATACTTCAGAGAATATGCAAAATATAAAGGCTATTTTTGTGAATTTCTGTAACGTCTTGTTCTTTGTCTTCTCAGGTACTTTTGACCTGGAGAATGTCTCCGGTCTTCTTCGAGAGGCTCTGGAATCCATTGCTCATTTCCCCCCAACCATTCTGTATTCACGGCTGTGCCGTCTCCTGGCGTTGTGCATTGGTGGACACGACCCATATCTCACGGCTCTTCTGATTAGTGAATCTGTTTCCATCACGTTGCGGCACCAACTGAACAGTGACATTTACCGTAAGCTAAGGTCAGTTCTTCATAATACCACCCTTGTGTACAGTGGTCTTCTAATTCCTCGCTTCCATTCCCTTCCTTATTTACTCTGAAAGTATTTACAAAACTGTGTTTTAAATTCCAAAGACGTAAATCTGACATGAGCTGTTTAGAGGGCTGGTGTGTAGATACCAGAGATCACCATGCTGCTCTATGGAGGGGCTCGGGGAAGCGCTGTGTGGAATCCTAATATATTGAAGCCTATGCTATTAACTGAAAAGAAAGTCCCCAAAACACCTTGGGTGCCCTAGTGAAAAAAAGGAGCTGCAAACCTCGCTGTAATCAATGCGTATTTAACTTTATTTTGCAAGTTCTGCATTTGATTAAGAATACGTTTGTATCTTACAAATGCACATTTTATGACTTCTCTCATTCAGCTGTAAAGGGAGATAACAAATCTTCTCTTCCCTTTTTATTTATTTTATATCCAGGCAGAAATCAATGTTTGTTATTGAAGCATGATATTAAGTGAATTGTTGTGGACCTGCAGCTCTGTGACATGATTACCGCTATTAGTATGTCAACAATCTACAAACAATGTCACTGCAAACACCTTGTAGGAGGTGAGGCACATCTGTACATGATTCATGCACCCACATACCAATCAAAGGGGACATTGATTGGTTAAAAGATTCACAGAGATGCAGCTCCATGAAATAGTGGCCTTAATAATCTGGTTTTTAACATTAAACTTGATTACTATACGCTGTTCTTGTTGCTTTCTAACAGATTGTAGGGTTTACAAGGTTGTATATGAAAGTAACAAGCATTGCTTTCTCCTCTAGGAAACTAAGGAAAGAAAATGTAGGGGATATATCTGACCAACTTCAGCGTTTGAGTGTGAAAGATAATGGAGACTGCAGGGTCCAGCACCTGTCTGAGCTTGAGGACCTCTTCCATTTTCCAAAACAGACTTTGGATACACAGCATTTCAAAAAGCAGCTCCAGCAGATCCCACCAAGTATGTTATAGAATTTCTGTTTAATACCTAGAAATATCTGTGTGCAACCAAGATTTGCTATTTTAAAAGCATAGGTAGGTGCTTTTAAGAACCCTTTCCAATTCTTGCTTGTGCATTGATATTTCTATGTATATATTTTTGATGATGTGCTGGTTTGATCATGTGCTTCCAACTCATTTTATATATAATTATTTGAAGCCTGACCAAGCTTCTGGGCTTAGCACCCCACCCACAGGTGCTAAATATATATAATATATTGTGTAGGCTTTTGTGTCCAAGTGAACTAGTTTTCAGAGAGTGAGTTCCATGTAAGTAAAATAAAGTACTGGAGCTCTTTGACATAGTGGTAGGCTATGAATATGGCCATATGGTGTGGCTAAATCTCCAAATTTCCAACCTAAGGTGCTTTTAACATGACTTTTCGAAACATAGGCAATTATTTGTTCTGCTCTTCTATGCATTATGTATAGATTTTGATCACTTCTGCAGCGTGCTGGATTCAGATTGTGTGACCAACTCCCTTGGTTCTATAGAATTTATTTCCTGCCCAGTCTACTGAATTCTCATTGATCTGGCTTTGTGTTCCAGACACGGCACTGTGCATACTGACCCTGGCGGACTCTCAATCAAGCAATCCTGGTGATCACCTTTTACTGACTAGACTTGAACTTGGAAGCTCCCCTGTCACTATGCAGATACCCACTACACATCTAAAGGTAGCATTGCTTACACCCGATTACACTGAATATCTAGATAAGCAAAATGTCATGTGATAGAGTGTATGACACAGAGCATAATAGCAATCTCTGAATAACACCAGTAGTGTGTGATGTTTGTGTTCTTGATATTTTCATTTATTTATTTTTTTGTTCATTTACAGGTCCAAGCATTCACCCCACTATTTCCCCACCCTAAGTAGCCTGTCCCTTTCAATCGCAACCACACTTTATGAATTGTTTAGGGTTTTCTTGCTATTCACCTGAATAAGCCTGAATCAGAATTAAAATACTTCAAACATTTTTAATGTATAAATATTTTATGTAATGATTGTACACTGAAATAAAAGGAAGATCATTTTAAAAAGACACATCTTTAGAAAACAGGTTAGCTGGATCCTCTAAATGTTTGACAAACACTTCAAAAACATCAATATGTAGATTTAAAAAAAAAAATGTACTCAAATGTATAAAGTCTTCCATGTGCTTCTCCTTTACAAATGCTTTTGATTTGATACACTGACATGGTATATCTGCTCCAGGTCTCTATGAGTTCTGCACTGCGTGAATTTGATGAGATTCAGAAACATCAGAAGGTGGTGAACAATTTGACGGAGAAAAAGGAGTGGTGGGAAAGCCGTATGGGTTTGGACAGCCGAATGAAGGTAAGATGTGCAACGATCACAGGCAGATCTATTGGGTACACATTGCCTGTCGTGTACTAAATAATCCGTATTCACGCTACCTTCTTATTACATCATTTTATTTGTTAAATCTTATTAACACATTGTGTATATAGCATGCCACATTCTCTGTTCTCTCACTCTTTCGCTGTAGACTTTGATCCATTTAATTGAAGAACAGATTCTGGGCTGTTGGAAGGTCCTACTCATGCCACCTTGTTCTGTTGCTGCTGTAACGGCAGAATCTATTAAGCTGTCCAAAGCTCTGTCAGAGTGTGGCTTGAAGGACTCTGACCCAGCACTTCTGAAGGTAACTGTGGTCATCTTTCTTTCTATGACCAAGACTGTTTTATTTTCTCTCCACATTACAATCAAAATACACGCTTCTTTTTACAGGGTGTGCTAGGGGCCAGCCACCACATGACGCCCCAACTCATTCATACCTTTGTTCAAGGGTTTGGTTTCTCGCAGTCAGAAAAGGCACAGGAGCTCCTACAAGGAGCAGTGGAGAGACTTAAATCCTATACAGAAAACACAGAAGGACACACCGTGCTTGTGTTAGACAAGGTAAAATGTTACTTTAATTCACGTTTGACTCTGGTGCACAGTATTAATGGGTTCTGTATAACTGTGCAAGAAATATTTAAGCAAGCTTTGGGGTCTGCATGGACATATTACACAAGCCAAGTGGCTTGTTTGAGTAGTTCCCAATTGTGCTGTCCATTCAACATCACTGGCATAAATGATTGTGAAGTGAATTGCTCCTTTTTACCTGTAAATTTGGATTTGTACACATGGGCTACAACTATTTAGAACTAAACACCACTTCATCAACTGACACCTATGTTAAAATCTCATGTTTAAATGATTCTGAATGTATTTATTCTGCATCAAATACTCCAGTTTTATAGCACTAAAAAAAAGTTTAACACCACAGATTTTTTTAATACTGTATTACTCTGTGAATACACTGCATGCAGTTTTTATTTATTTATCTATCTGCCTGCCTATCATAAGGACTGTGAATTATTTGATTCTTATTTTGACCAACACTTTGTAAAATTCTACTAGCATCTTCAAAAACTACCGTGGGAAAGCATCCCCTGCTTGCTGGCCAGATCGGTCACCCGTCTACCATCCTTCCACTTCCTGCTTAGCTATGGCTTACTCAAAAAGGTAAGAATTCCTGAGCTGCTCCCTCATATCACATGGTGTCTGAAGATCTTGCTTAGTCTACAAGTTTACACTCCTAAAATTCCCGACACTTGGGTCCTAACTTTAAGAGGTGGTTAATCATCTTGCACAGAATAATCTTTTATTTTTTATATATATATATCTATTTTTCAGCACCAGCCTCAGACGACCTTAGTTCAGGGTATTGACCCTAAACAAACCTTTTATGTTCTTAACCCTCATGCAAATCTTCCAGGAACAGAGGAACGTTTTAGGGACTGGTTTAAAAAGTAAGTGAAACCATGAGATCTTTTAGAATGCCAGATGGGGTTAAAAATGCATTGTAGATGTACTACTCAATTTTAGAACACACTACTCAGGGCTGAATTGTATTTGTTAGCAAGAAAATAGTGTACGGGTGCACTTTTAGAAAATAGGTGTCCTTAAGATCGTGAGTATAGCACCAAACAATAAAGTAATTACCTGATTTAGGAACAAAGGTTGTTGGACACTTGGATCACACATTTCACATGTTTCACAATAGTACCTATAAAATACAGAAAACACACGAATAGTGAAGTATGTTTATATACATACATATACATTTCAAAAACTATTTGCTTATGCACCGATGAGGATAATTAGGTCTGTATATATATTTCACTTTCATGGTGTAGATATTGATGGTAGTGGTCCCTAGGTTACCCCAGAATCGAAATATGGACCAAATGAAAGATAGTTTATTAAATAAAAACCTTACATCTAGGTAAGTAAAGATGATCTTGGCATATAAGGAAAAGGAAATAAATCTGTATGCTATCAGTATGCCTTTTATTTTTTCAACTTCTTAGCATTTTTGTGTGTTTATTTATGAATCATTTCACTACAATTAGGCCAACCTGGGCGTTCATATTTTTATTTTTTTTATTTATTTTTTTACTTGTGTGATGGTGTAAATAAGCAACGTTTGAGATGCTGCAGACAAGGCACGATCTCGTTGCACAAACCTGGCTGAGAATCTCTTGCACTTTTTGGTTATATGGAAGATCTTCCTTTTTTTTTTTTTTAAATTATAGTATTAAAGATAATGCTTCTTTAAACCCATTGTGTGTCTTGTCACCCTATATTCTGCACATTGCTGAGTTTGTGTTTTTATTTTGTAGTGAACCTGGTTGGAAAGGTGTGATGAGATGTGCTCCTAAATCTGAACAGCTTCAGTGTGCACTAACAGAACAAGATCTGTATATGTGAGTAAATGTGGAGATGAACGCTGCTCTGTGAGGTGCTGTGTGATCGATCAATAATGTCATCACTTTGTTTTCTTTATAGCTATGTTGGACATGGTGCAGGCGCACACCTATTAGACATGCAGACCCTCCAGCGTTTAGACTGTAAAGCTGTGGTGTTGCTCTTTGGATGCAGTAGTGCTGCTCTAGCAGTTCGTGGAGACCTGGAAGGTGCAGGAATCATCCTTAAATACCTAATGTCAGGATGGTAAGTCTAATATGCAAAAGCACTTTCTTTCCCATTTAAAAGGGAGCCGGAACCAGAGCCCGCTTTCACTAGCAGGAAGCCAGGCAAAGAATGTAGGAAAGGAGCCTTTAAATGAATCAGTGTGATCCTGTAATTCAAAAGCTCCATCGTCTTTAGAGAAACGAGCACTTTCTGTCTAGTTCAAGTACAAACTAGAAATACTAATACAATATAGTGATATTGTGATCTACTTATGAAAAAGTGTCCAATACAAGACACAGCATCATAAATCTGGCCTTAATATCCAAGTACAGAGCAGTTTCCTTCCAGCATTTGCGTTGCACAAGAGGATATATAAACCTGGAGCTAAGTGTGGGGAAAGTTTAAAATAAAAAGGGGGGTTAGTGAAGGGCATCAGTTCTATGCTATAGTTGGCCCTGTGCCTCAGACCGCGCTTGGCATTGGGTGTTTGTCACTTTTAGGCACATTTTTTGTTTTTGGAGCATGCCGTGGTGCTATTGGCACATGTACCTGGCCAGGCACTATAATATAGTGTTCAAAAGCACGTATAGGAGATCAGGAATTTCCATGTGTTGCCATATTCTGTACCGTGGCCCTCCTGAGTCTGATCGCCACCTTTTTGAAGACTGCAAATCTGGAAAGGTAATGGCAAGTAGACTGACTGGAGCCACATCTACGGGGGCTATTCACTAAAAGGTATGTTGGCCATTTTATCTCACTAATTTATGCATTGTGCACGGACAATCCTGGTGAGTTTCCCCCACTAAGCAAACTCACCAGGTTTGCCCCGCACAATGAATAGCTTGGTGAAATGAAATGTTCATCTCACCTGCAAAATAGCCTCCCATGAGTGAGAAGTCAGTATTTTCATATCTATGGGCACTGCCCCATATGTGGAGAGAGTGCCACAAGAGGATTTTCAAGAGTTAACTTCTCTCGCAATGAAAGAATGTGATTAGAGTTGCTGGCCATGAGAAATGCATTGGCTTGTATATATTCTATCTTTACTGTGCAATCATTTATGCAGATATGAATTCAAAATATCTAGTATGAATGATCCAAAAAATTACCTCTGTAAAGTTTCTTCTGTTCAGTATTTCTCTTCTTTCTCTTTTGCAGCCCCCTAGTTGTTGGGAATTTATGGGATGTCACAGACCGCGAGATTGATCGTTATACAGTTGCATTCTTACAAAGCTGGCTCAAGGCAGGGTCTGGCGCACCCCTCTTGAAATACCTGTCTGAATCTCGCCAGGCGCCCAAGCTGAAGTACATAATTGGAGCCGCACCTGTGGCATATGGCTTACCTGTGGCACTGCGGTGACATCTTGTTCTCTAAACAAACAGTAAAGTGCTTTGGAATGTTTTTTTCTTTTTTTTTTTTTTTTTTTTTTACTTTCTGAATGGTGAAGTTGAGTGGACTTGTTGGAGACCTCTGCAAAAAGAGAATTCAAGGCCTTCAGCCTGTTCTCAGAGATACATTTCACATTATTCGCATTAGCACAGCACACAACCTATTTGCTTCTGTGAAGGAATTTGAGTTGAACGTAGGGTAAAAACACACAAATATTTATTGCTTTTTAATTTGATAAACGGGCACAAGTGTCATAAATATTTTTAAACCATTGACATGTTTGGAATATTTAGCGTGCATGTGTTTTAATGAAAATGTTTATTGTATGATAAATGCAAAGTATTATAAATGTCTAATAAAGAACTTGTGGATACTTTTTTTTTATTTATTATTTTTTTCCCCTTCACAACATCTAAAGGAGGTCTTTGATCTCACTTCAGTTTGCAGACATCCCATGTGGCGCTGCAAAAAAATGGTATTGAGTACTGCTGGGGTTGAGAAGGCAGCCACGGGAAGCAGTGTCTCTCTAATATCAGCGGATTGATCATTACCAACGCAGCTTAAACCCAATAAAAATCTAATTACACTTTTCATATTGCATCGTCCGGTGGTATAGCCAGGTTGAATATGTTTACATGAACATGTGTAGCCACAAATCATTTCTTACATGTGGCTGAAACTCATTGGGTAACTGTTCTACAATTCATTTATCACATACTGACATGTTGAGGTAGTGGCATCAAAGGAAATTGGGAAAGGTTGGCAATAGAAACCACTGGGGCTTCATGTGCAACTTGCTGCCAAATTAAACCAGCAGTGACCTACACACCCCATTTGCCACAGTGTTACATTTGCCCCATATCACTTGACATGTAATTTCTGTACACTCACCGCTTGTTCCCATATAGTTTGTCACAGTGCCAGCTTCCCCACATCCGTACCTGCTTGAAGATCCACTGTCCCTCCCTGCACACTGCTACTGTAGGCAATCTATCAGTCAGCAGTGAGGTATAGAGTGCTGGGAAGATATTAAGCAGCACTTCTAGGCAATAGGGTGTCTTGTCTTTAGTAGTGATCCACTGCAACATCTGTTGCACACACATATTGGGCCTTGTACTTTCTATAGAAATACTGTAAAGGACGACTATTGGCAAAACTATATTGGCAACCCCATATAGATAAGAGAACAAAATGGATTTGGATTGGGAAAGTAAGCCAGCTACTTCAGGACTAAATCAGCTGCGTCAGACACAATAAGGAAATGTGAAATTCATATCAATCGTCCAGATGTGTAGAAGAATTAAACATATATTAAATACAAATATTCATATTCAGTTATAATAATGTAAAGAGGCTATTATGAGTTTTCAATTTTAACCACTTCACGACGTTAGGACGTACTATGCTTTCCTGATTTTAAGTGTCTAAAAGACGTTAGGACTCCCCTGCGATGAGCTGTGCTCGGATCCCACAGCAGCGACTTGCAGCAAGAAGCCACCTATCAGATGAGGCCACTTTGAGGGGTTAAGAGAAAAATGTATATTTTATGTTAATTTGCTTTTATTATGTTTTTTTTTTTTTTTTTTAAATGTTTAAATGATTTTTATTTTATTTCACCTTGAGAGGACTTATTCTAAATTTGTAATAGCCAAGGTCCAACTTGAAATAAGCTGACAGCCTCCCCATACAAGTTTATGGAGAAGACCAAGGCTACCACTTTGTTTCTGTGTATTTCGGCTCATTTCCGTGTCTGGAGATCTGTGGAATCCGCTGGATATCAGTGTGATCTAAACAAGTTGACCTTCAGAGGTACCATTTCAGAAGCCAAAAATAGACTCCTACTAGGTAGACCCTTATAACTTATGTTTAATTGAATAGAAATGCCTTAAACAATAACTGTAGTGCTCTCTTTAACTTACATTGCCTAGCTAGCTTTTAATAGGAATGGTTGCAATCTCTCAGGGGGCAGACATCTTGTTTAGAATCTTGGGTCAGATCTTCACTTACCTTGGTTCAGCTGAAGGAAGATCTGACCCATCTGACCAAAGATTCTAAGCAAAATGTCTACCTCCTGGTGGAGCTATATGGGGTAAAGATGAGACTTTATTTGTATTCTTTCATCAAAGCATTTCCATATAAAATGCATACATTTAATGCAATAATATAGGAAATTGAAGTTTTTCACCTTATAGCCCTCTGAATTAACATTCCTGAACATTATCATCAACTGCTAGATCTGACAGAAGATGTGTGTCCCCAGTTCTCCGCTGTATTTCAATACAGCAGAGAACAACCAGGGACGCGTATCTTCGGTCAGATCTGGCAGATGATGATGACAACACGCAGGAATGTAAAATCGGAGGGCTATAAGGTGAAAAACTTAAATTTCCTGTTCAGGCGTTTGTATAGTGCAACTATTCCTATTAAACGCTACCTAGGCATTGTAAGTCAAATAGAACACTACAGTTGTCCTTTAATGAAAGAATAAAGTAGTATATTGAGCTCTCTTTGTTCCTGATTACTCTCTCAGGAGGCGGACATTATTCAGAATCTAGCTTCTGTTCTTCCTTTACCTTTGGTCAGAAAGATGGAAGACCTGACCCAAGATTCTAAACTATTGCTGTCCTTTACGGCAGATACGTGGACGCCATATATTGTGCTATGATGCAAAGCTAAGAAAGTGATAAGGACCGTCCTATGGTGTTGCACAGACATATTGGTCAATAACAGTGGAGGTTGGGCGGGAATCATTACAGTCAATATTGGTTACATTTGTGCTTCCGATTCAACCATATTAAAGTTAAACATGCAGGTATATTTTTTTAACATTGTTGAAAAGTAACACAAGCATTTGATCATTATTAAATATTTGAATTATAAAAATGGATTACTATACTCATTTTACAAAAAAAAATGCAATAGTGTGAAAGAATGAGAACTGTATAAACCATGTATAATCACATCAACCACGGGATTACTATGAGAAAGTAAAAAATAGATGTGGTTTGAAATCAAAAGGCTGTGGTGTAGCCTTGTTATTATGGCTGGAGTGAGTGGTGCTGGAGAAAGTAATGTAATATATTATAGCTCTGATCAAGTGCCATGTTCCAATGTGATCTTGTTGTATCTATACAAATACAGGTGCCTGTCATCGAGCCATAGAGGGGATCAGCTGCAGATAACTACCTCTCCTCCGCAGCTATCAGCGCCGACAACACATCTCTATAGTATGGTTAGCTTCCCAAGTATCTAATTGATACCATGTATTTGAGACTTTCATAAATGGGGCTGCTATACCCTAATCCGGTCAGTAGGCGGTGCTATGGTTATTCAATATGGAGCAGGCAAGGGGAAAGAGAAAGTTTCCTAGTATGCTTAAGAAATGAAGCCTTCTGATAATTCTCAGATTTTACTATTATGATGTATAGTCATGATTTATAAAGACACGGAGGGGACTTATATGCATATCTCTTTCTTTATTTAACTTAGCAGTATTCGAGCGAGTATAGCGAGTAATGAATGAATGCAAATTGAGCCAACCTCCTTCCCTATAGAATCCAGTGTCATCATAAACCCTTTCTCTTTCTTTGGTGAAAAAATGTAGACATCAACATGTATCACTTTTCGGAAACAGTCCATTATAACTAGTCATAGCAGCAGAGTCACATACAAAGCATCCAGAAACATCCAGGGATAAAAGAGTCCAGGAGACTGACTTCAGATCTTCACACTAAAGGAAGGCAAAAGAGAAAATATACGATAGTATTCAAATGTAATCAGAAATATAACATACCGTATAGAACTCCTGGAGAAAGAAAAACATCTCATGAAACAATCTAATGTAATAAAAACAATAATACAGGACAAGCAACATGACCAAGACTGCAACTGTTAGAAGTCTGACCAAATAGCAGTGATTGGGAAACATGAACCTGCTGGAATGTAATCGGGAGGGAATAATACTCGCCTCTGTGTCTTTATAAATCATGACTTTACCTCATAAAAATAGAAAAATCTGGGAATTCATAGAGACAAAGAGGCTTCTGTTATGCAAGCTCAAAGTTGTGCTATACCAGTGATGGTGAACCTATGGCACGCGTGCCACAGGTGGCACACCGTGCACTTTCTGTGGGCACACGGCCATAGGTCGCCGGGAGGTGGGAGACGGCTGGTGCGGGTCGGCATTAATGCAGAGTAGGCACCTGCCTGCTCAAAATGGCAGGCGCCTACTCTGCTTCCGCTTCGGAGGACATGGAGGCAGCCGGCAAGGGGAGGGATCTGACAAGCAGATCGATCCTCCCGCGAGAAGGCTGTGTGGAGCGTTGCTGCGTGTTCCCATGGCAACGCTCCACACAGCATTGCGCGGGAGGACTGGAGAGCTGAGACATACAGCTACTTACCACCACCGAATGTGTCCCACCCCTCCTTCACCAAAGGTAAGAAGAAGAAAGGGGGGGGATAAATAAAAAAATATATTTTTTAACCCCTTAAGGACAGAGCCTTTGAAACATTTTTGTCCTTTCTGGACAATGGCTATTTTAACATTTCTGTGCTGTTTGTGTTTAGCAGTAATTTTCTTCTTCGTCATTTGCTGTACCCACACATATTATATATTGTTTTTATCGGGACAAAAAGGGCTTTCTATGGATGCCATATTTTTGATCATATCTTATCATATTATTAAAAAAAAATAATAAAATATGGTAAAAAAAAAAAAAATACACAAATTTCTTTGTTTTTATTTGAAACAACTTCTCCTCATCGACAATAGCGAACGAAAAAACATGCTAAATAGATTCTACTATTTCTCCTGAGTACAGGGATACCACCCATGCATAGGTTTGTTGGGTTGTTTGGGGGCTAAAATGCCAAATTTGTGAGGTGCAGTTTTTTGTTTTCCAACTTGAAATTTTTACATGCAGACAGCCTGCACCCATGTCCCATTTGGGACATATTTGAAACCAGCCAGTGTATTTTACCCCATCAACCCATATATTTTTTAAAAGTAGACACCCTAGGCTATCTCAAATGGTGGTATTTTAACACTTTCCATGCACTATTTCTACCACCAGCCTTTGTCAAAGTTTGTGGTAGTAATTTTTTTGTGTTTTTTTTTCACAAACCTTGTACTTCAGACATAAATTTACAGATTTTGGTATGTGTCACTGCCAAATAACACCCCAATAAGTGTTCAGAAACATCTCTTGAGTACAGGGATACCCCCCATGCATAGGTTTGTTGGATTGTTTGGGGGGTAAATGGCCAAATTTGGGAGGTGAAGTTTTTGGTTTTCCAATTTGAAATTTTGACATGCAGACAGCCTGCACCCATGTCCCATTTGGGACATATTTGAAACCAGCCAGTGTATTTTACCACATCAACCCATATATTTTTTTAAAGTAGACACCCTAGGCTATCTCAAATGGTGGTATTTTTACACTTTCCATGCACTAATTCTACCACCAGCCTTTGTCAAAGTTTGTGGTAGTCATTTTTTTGTGTTTTTTTTTCACAAACCTTGTACTTCAGACATGAATTTACAGATTTTGGTATGTGTCACTGCCAAATAACACCCCAATAAGTGTTCAGCAACATCTCTTGAGTACAGGGATACCACCCATGCATAGGTTTGTTGGGTTGTTTGGGGGCTAAAAGGGCCACATTGTGAAGGTGCGCATTTTCAACTTGGAATATTGACGTGTAGCCAGCCTGAGCCCATCTTTCATTTGGGACTTTTTTTTAAAGTAGGACAGTGTATTTTACCCCAAAAAGTATATATTTTGTAAAAGTAGACACCCTAGGCTATTTTAAATGGTGTTATTTTAACACTTTCCATGCACCAATTCTACCACCAGCCTTTGTCAAAGTTTGTGGTAGTCATTTTATTGTGTATTTTTTCCCACATACATTGTACTTTAGACACAAATTCACATATTTCGGTATGTGTCACTGACAAACAATACCACAATATATGTTCAGCAACATCTCCCGAGCACAGGGATACCACCCATGCATAGCTTTGTCAGCTTTGTTGGGTGTTGAAAGGCTACATTTGAGAGGTGCGCTTTTTGATTTTCAAACTTGGAATTTGAACATGTAGAGCAAGGAAGGGGTTAATAGCTCTTATAAGAGCCTTTGTAGTACTGTACAAAAAAATTAACCCCTAAAAATGCACAGACAAGAAAAAAATTTCTGCTGTGCAGTGATCAGTGGCAGGGAAGGGGTTAATACACTACACTATACAAAGGGTATGGCTTTTATAAAAGCCCTTGGGACTCACAATTTTTTTAACATTTTATTTAATTTATTACAATTAAAAAATTATGTTATACAGATCTGTCTCTTTCCCTCACTAAAACTCAAGTGAGGAGAGGGAGGCAGATCCATATGGGTCAGAACAATATTTACCAATATTGATCGAACCAGACGAATGGTGATGCTCATCTGAGAAATCACCAAACCACCTTTGCCACTGATCGGCTGTTACTGATCGCTATACACGTGTTCAGACAGCTTCAAAAGGAATACACGTAATCCCCTAGTGGGTATAATTAACCCCTAGCGAGTCTGACAAAAAAAATGCTGATAGCAAAAAAAAAATCCTTCTGCGACTAGATTGCTCCATATGCGCTGCTTAGGCAGTGACCATATGCACTGCTTAGGCAGTGACCATATGTGCTGCTTAGGAAGTGATATACGGCAAGGAAGGGGTTAATAGCTCTTATTTAAAAAAAAAATTACGTTAAACGTAGTCCCCTAGCGGGTATAATTAACACGTGACGGGTGTAATAAAAAAGTTTTAAAAAAATTAAAAATGCTTCTGCAGCAAGATTGCTGCATTTGCGTCAGATCTCTGCTTAGGCAGTGATCTACAGCAAGAAAGGGGTTAATCTCTCTTAAAAGAGCTTTTTTTTATACTGTAATGAATTACAGTAAAAAAAATTAACCCCTAAAAAATGCACAGACAGCAAAAAATGTGCTGCTGTGTATGATCACTGCGTACACAGCGATCAATGGCAGGGAAGGGGTTAAATGGCTTTTATAAAAGCCCTTGGTGTTTAAAATTTTATTAAATATTTGTTTTATTATTTTATTTTATTTTTTTACTTTATCTGATCTGTCTCTCTCCCTTACTATAACTAGTAAGGTGAGGGAGGCAGATCAATACTTGTCAAAGGCAATATTTGCTAATATTGCCTTTGACAGTATGATAAGTGCTCATCAGAGCACTTATCATACATGCCTGCACACAGATCACATAGATCTGTTGTGCCGGCATCGATTGGCTCCCCCTAGAGCATCGGAAGTGAAATACTTTCACTTCCGATGCTCTTGCCATTAGAAGGGAAGCGCTGCCTGTATAGGCAGCGTTCCCTTCTACTGAGCCGATGGGGTCGCTCAGGAGAGCGACCACCATCGGCTCTGGGGAGCATCAAGGTGTTACTAAGTGCCTCGCTAGCGAGGCACTTTAGAAACACCGCAGATGCTTAGAAAGCGAACGATCGTTCGCTTTCTAAGCACATGTGTGCAGTGGGCGCAGCCATTTTTAAATGGCTGCTACGATCACTCCGTGGAGTGATCGTAGCGCGCCCCTGCACTTTTGGGGGGTGTTGCACAATGCCTCTACCTAGAGGCATTGTAGCAACACCGTTAGAGTAAAGAAAGCGACCGCTGGTCGCTTTCTTTACTCAGTTTAGTGCATGACGTGCCAGGCACGTCAGCTGTCGGCAAGTCCTCGATTTGCCGTGACGTGCCTGGCACGTCATCTGTCGTTAAGGGGTTAATGATTATTAAAAAAAAATAAAAAAATTCTACCTGCAGCACCCCCCTTTTCACACATCACCTCCACTCACACTGCACCCCTCAATGCAGTATATGTGTGTGTGTGTATTTATCAGTCTGTATGTGTGTACTCAGCGGTCTGTGTGTGTGTACTCAGTGGTCTGTGTGTGTGTACTCAGCGGTCTGTGTGTGTACTCAGCGGTCTGTGTGTGTGTGTATTCAGCAGACAGTGTGTACTCGGCATTCTGTGTGTGTGTGTGTGTATTCAGCAGCGTGCATTCAGCACTGTGTGTATTCAGCGGATTGTGAGTGTGTATTCAGCAGACTGTGTGTGTGTATTCAGCAGACTGTGTGTGTATTCAGCAGACTGTCTATGTGTACTCAGCATTCTGTCTGTATGTACTCAGCATTCTGTCTGTGTGTACTCAGCATTCTGTTTGTGTGTACTCAGTATTGTGTGTATTCAGCAGACTATATAAGTGTATTGAGCAGTCTGTCTGTGTATTTAGCAGTGTGTGTGTATTCAGCAGACAGCTGAGTACACATACAGGCAGCTGAGTACACACACACACACACACACACACACACACACACACACAGACAGCTGAGTACTCACACAGACATATCCCCATGTACGCATCTTTGGCACAGTTTACATGCAGTTTTGGTGCAGCTGGATGGACAGAAACCTGATGAAAAATGCATGTCCATTGACATACATAGTAAGACGGATGTAATTCTGATGTAAACTGTGCCAAAGCAGCATGTAAGATGCATGCAAACTGCAGGTGGATAGGTGGGAATAGGTCCTTAATAAGGTAATGCACTAGGTTTTAATTTACTAGAATTTATGTTTTTTCAATAAAAAAACAGTTTGTATCATTGAACTCTCTGTTGTTTTGTTCTTTTTTTAAAACAAAAGATGTTAATTAGTTCGCACAACTGTTAGAGTTGTTTTTTCTAAACTTAAACCTCAGTATTCAGGTTTAATTGCCGTGTTGGCACTTTGAGGGGAAAAAGTTGGCATGTATTGCGGTTTGGGCACTCGGGCTCAGAAAGGTTCACCATCACTGTGCTATAATGTCTGAAGTAAAATGAGAAGTAGGTTTGAAATAGAATTCAGAGAAGATAGTTTCCTGGTTGTCTTTGAGCAGATCTTCCAGATGGTAACCCAATAAAGCTGCTTTGGATACCATGGCCATTATGGTGGAGGGTGGACTGAGAATTGAAATGTCAACCCCAGCTTCCTTCAGCACCCATTTAACCCATCTGGCCAGTACGGAGGTAGACAAAGGGAGATGAGGTTTGTGAGTAACCAGAAACAAGTCAGAAAATGAAGAGTACCTGAATTAAGAAGTCTGAAGTTCATGTTCCTTGAGACATGATAAAGAACATATTGTCGGATTTTGCAGAAAGCACATATAAAAAACAAAGTTATGGATGTCTTATTTTGTCTAGATATATTAAAGGAAACCCCGCCTGGGGTAAAAGAACGTCAAGTCCCAAATCTATTTGCACAAAAAGAGGCAACAGAACGTGACCAATTTTGATGAGAGTTGATGGAGGGCCAAATCTTCGTTGATGGGCCATTCCTCAAATAAGTGAAGGACAATATTCACATCCCGAAGAGCAGAATATTGTGGAAATGGAGGCCTAGCCATTCTAGTCCCTTTCAAGAGACAGCAAATCAAAGGCTGTCTGCCCGCAGGGAAGCCATCAAAAACAGAATCACCTGCCACAATGTCTGAGCTGTGATAAGCCCAACCTTGTTGCTGGTGGAACACATGAGAAGTACCAGGTTCTCCTGACATCAACCAGGACAGCAGCAGGAGGTGACCGTGTAAATGATTGAGTGTGGTTATCCTTGCAGGTCCGAAATAAGATCTAGGGTCCCATCATGGGGTAATCATAAATAGTGATGACTGATGTTGCGGAAGATGTATCAGGGTGCACGTAACGAGGAAGAAAGCAGGAATAGTAGCGTGCCTTCAGGGAGGCCATATTTGAAGGAAGGCATCAGTTGCCAGGGCTTCTGGATGCAGCTGAAGAAGCAGAGAAGCTGGGTATTGACGCGTGAAGCAACAAGATATAGGTCCAAAGGACCCCAAAGATCCCTAGACTTTGGAAGACGAAATGGTGAAGACGCTTGAATCCTATTGTTACCATGAGTTCCAATCTGTGTCCACAATGGATAACCGGAGATGTATGCGGCCTGGATGGAAATGTTATGTTACAGGCAAAAATGCCAGAATTCTGTCGTTAACTGGGACAGGGTCTGAGATTTCAAGCTGCCCAGGTGATTTATGTACCTGACAGCTGAGATGTTGTCCATACAAAGGAGGATGGAACAATTCAGCAAGTCTCTGTCAAAACTGCATTCAGCAAATCCTTCTGCTATGAATTCTAGTCAACTGATGTGGAAATCTGCCAATCAAAGTTTAAGTTGGCCTATAGCTGAAAAATATATTGAGAAGAAGCAAATCTGAAACCTGATACAAGCAATCCTGAGCTGGAGGCAGTCTGCCATCTCTTCGCTCAAACTACACTCTGTGCCAGCAACCATCTGACACAGGTTTCGACACTCATGATGTGGCTTCTTCAAAGATCAGCTATTTGGCACTTAGCATAGAGCAACTGTAAATATCGGCAGCCTAATTTCAGATTGGTTCAACTTGTTGCAAAAAATTATTTCTTTATCATTTATTTCTCACTGTGACCAAGTAGGTCTGTAATTTTTTTTCTCTTCTTAAGGGATTATTTTGAATTAATTCTAAGGAAATATAAACTTGTGTATTTGTCCCTACTTCATTTGTATTAAATAAAATGTATTTCTCCACCGCTTACTCCGTCTATAATAACAACACTACACTGATAGCTTTTTGATTAACCCACATTTATGTTCTACTTTCTAACATTAATTACACGGTTGATGTCGAGATGATACACGGTTTATATATTTCTTTCACACTTTTTGTGTAAAATGATTATAGTTTTTGGTTTTTATAATGCAAATATTTAATAAAGATTGACTGTTTTTATTACTAAAACATTGTAACCCAAGTCCCTCAATTACCGTATTTGCTTGAACATGAAAAAGACCCAACTCAAATCGAGGTCAGACTATAAGACTGGGAAGTGTCGGGCAGCATGGAGGATGTCTGCACGTATTGTGCAGACATCCCCCGGCTGCCCCCACTAGCCACCAGGAAGATATGGGCAGCCGGGGGATGTCTGCTACGTTGGGGGGAGGGAGACAGACAACATTGGGGGGAGGGGGGTGGAGAGACAGACAATATTGGGGGGAGGGTGAGGAGAGAGACAGACAACGCTGGGGGGAGGGAGAGACAGACAATATTGGGGGGAGGGTGGGGGAGAGAGACAGACAACTTGGGGGGAGGGAGGGGTAGAGAGACAGACTACGCTGGGGGAAGGGAGCGGTGGAGAGACAGACAACATTGGGGGGAGAGAGACAGACACCATTGGTGGGAGCATTGGGTAAGTCTGGGGGGTGGGGGCAGCATTGGCACATAAAAGGTAAATAAAAACAAGAAATGCATTTTTTTTATATCATGTTTTTATTAAATATGAAAAAGCAATTTACATGTGAATATATACAAGTTAAACTTTTTTCCTATAGGGTAGTCTTATAGTTTTTTTCCTTAAGTAATATCCATAGTTTGGGGGGGTCGTCTTATATTCGAGCAAATAATTCAACAAGCCTAATATTTAAAGGGGATAATACCCTATTTATGAGGCTTATTATAATATAAATCTCTGATCGATAAACTATTTATTTAAAATAATCTATGCTATTTTACCAATTATAAAATTATTGCTAATTTTCCCCGTGTATAGTTAACAAGTTGAATGAATAAATATGAAATTCCACACTTGTAGGAACTTGTAGTAAACAGCCACGTAATAAAACAGTTCATAATGAAGCACGCGGAGTGATATAAGACATTCAGGCTCCGGAAATCTCCTTATTTGAACTGACAGTTATACCATAGAGATCACCTTTCGCACCGTACTGTGGAACAGGAAGTGCGTAAAGCGGAGCTGTCGTAAGTTTGACGTTAGGCGAACCTAGGAAGGAGTGTCTCCTCCTGCAAGATGGCGCAGACTGTGAACATCACCGACCTGTCTCTGCAGCAACTAGAGGGGCTGAAAAGCCAACTGGATCAGGTAACTTGCTCGAAATGTATAGGTGCTGACAAACTAACTATTTCACTTACTGCTGAGCATGTGATATGGGCCACTTATCCCAGTACAATGGCTATAATGCATAATGTCCATGTCTAAGCGTGCGCTGTACATCGCTCTGCCGGTTTGTGTCATGTTATTATAGGCGGCATCAGGGGTGATATTACTTGTCCTAGAAATACTATATTCCATTATGAGTTTAGTAGAAAATACCATTTTATCACTTGTGAAATGAGAACTAGTTGTACTGGATTTGAAAATCTATGCAGTGAGTTGAGCACTCAGAGCCTCGTTGGCTTACTGTGATGATTGTTGTTTTTTTTTTAAATACCAAAGTATCCGTTAAGGTCTTTGTGGAATCTATTTTTGTGATTTATTTATTTATTGAGAGATATTGAAAGTAAATGCAGTAGTTTTGCAGAGTATCATGCTGTAAACCACAGCTAAAATATTATGTGCTATCATTATTATTTTGCCTATATCATTGAATAGGACTATTGTTGAATACAAAAAATTAATAAATTGGTAGAGAAACGTGTGGAAAAAAAACAAACACCTGATAAAATAAGTGTTGGCCCATTTTCCTTTTTTCCCATTCAACATTCATACTTATTTAATGCACAATGATGAACACATTTTTGACACTAAAATGCTAAATAAGTTGCAGCTTCTCCAATATAAATATTGGATTTTACACCACATATTGCTGTACTCTTGGGTCTAGTTTAGTGATGAACATGTTGCCCCTAAGAGCTAGATGTGATGGTGAATATAATTCAACCAACCTTTGTATTTGGAATTGATCTAGGAAGTGGAATTCTTGTCTTCATCGATTGCCCAGTTAAAGGTGGTGCAGACAAAGTATGTGGAAGCCAAGGAGTCCTTGAATGTGTTGAACAAGAGTAATGAAGGTGAGTGACTCATTACTAGTTCCCCATATTGATTGTTTTGTTGACATTAACTTGTTAATCTTTGTTTATTTGCTTATTTTCAGGAAAAGCACTACTTGTTCCTCTGACGAGCTCTGTATCCTTCTTGTTTGGTGTAGCATGATTAAACATCAATCTAACATGTATTTACACTATTATCATGATAATGTCTGTGCTGCTAAAAGTACAGAAAAAATACCACTGTCTATTGAACTAGATATAATGAAGTCCTTACCTGTTTGTTGCACACAATTCACATACATCCACTTCCTGCCCTAAACTATCCTGTCTACTCCCTGTCTGAATATCGGACATGAACAGATCTCTCCACTCCCTCACAGTGAAGAGCACAAAAATGATTTATACCATATTGTGTGTGCAACTCCTTTATTACATCTATGAGTTGCTATGTACAGGTTTTTATCTTTAGGTTTTGTGCAGCTCTAGATAACTCCTGCACCCCAACTCTTATTTCCTCTCCAGGTTGTACCACTTGCATAACATTTCCAGTACACCAGATTACCCCCATATCCCTTTCCATGGCACCATATTGCCTCCACGGCACCGGCTTGCTTCCTGGTGATCTAGATGGTTAGCCGGATGTCTGTGCAGGCAGTGAGGGCGGATCTACCAACAACAGTGATAACCCCATTCAAGTCTGCTGTTCTCGGCACTAGTTAGCCTAGGAGAAATACAACACTGGGTACAGGAAATATTATTTTATTTGTTCCATAGCTGCCTGGGTTTATATTGTTGGTAATTCAAGATTTTTCATACTCTGTGGTGACAAAATAATGTAATGAAAATACCAAGGCAAGTTTTAGGCATACAATGAGGAAGTGCGTGGTATGGGTTCTGCTCCTTAACTCTTGTTCACTACAGATGTATGTGCCTGGAACTCTGAATGATGTGTCTAATGTGCTGATAGATGTTGGGACAGGGTATTATGTGGAAAAGGTGAGCCTCTTCTACATCAAATGACGTCGCTTGCAAGACCAGCTGTTTTATATTTTTACTATTTTACAATGTATTAGCATCATATAATATATACTTGTTTCATTTGAAATATCACTGTTTCCTCATAAATCTCTATTCTCAGACTGCAGATGATGCCAAAGATTTCTTCAAAAGGAAGATTGATTTCCTTGCTAAACAAATTGAAAAGATCCAGCCAGCTCTACAAGAAAAGCATGCAATGAAGCAAGGTGAGAACAGCTAATCTTCTTGTTAAATAATAAGATAAATATCAAAAATCATTTAATGTGTTGCACTGTGCAGGTTGTAGCAGCTAAGTGATGACTGTATTTCTCAGGAAGTACTTGGTTAAGGACAATATGCATGTAAGAATGATGCAGTGTTGAGGAGGCTTGCTATAACCACTGTATAATGCCAGTCACCCCCTTCCAAACCTCTCCCTTTTAAACTTACTGTCTGTCTGCATTTGCAGCTCCTGAAACTATAGAGGTTGGGGTGATTCCCAAAAATAGCCATCTGGGAGCTGCAGGTTGACATATTGGACTGTGTCAGCCAGTCAGAATTGGATTTATTTTACTTACATGGAACTCCTCCTCCGCACCCTTTTTCTTTGGTGACTGATATTTTGTAGGGACAGGAAATTTATTTATTTTAGTTATTCTCCTGCCGTCCTTATATCCCATTCTCAATTGGTCCAATGATCGTTACGTCATGCAGCTGGTTAAAACCTAACTTTTTTGTTTAACATTAGTGTGTGTAACTGTTCTTAAATCTGGGACTTGATTCTCCGCTTATATATCAGATAGTGTTAGAAGACAAAAATTATATAAAGGAAAAAAATTGTCTTAACTTGCATACCTGTACAATATATTGCCGCTAAATATATAGCAGGCAATATTATAAGTCAGGCAATATGAAAAAGGCAAAACCTTTTTTTAACTTGTATGTCTATACAGTATATTGTAGTGATCTATGTTTTGATATCCCATGATAAAGATATTTGTACATCATATGTCCGCTTTAATTAAATATACGAGTTAGGTTTTAACCAGCTGCATGACATAATGATCAATGGACCAATTGAGAATGGGATATAAGGACGGCAGGAGAATCAACTGACGTGCCTTGAAGAAGCTCACGTTCAAAGCGAAACTCATAGCGTACGTCATTACCGGAAGTAGGAGGAGCCTCCACAAAAATCATACACGGAAGACGTAGATCCCCTGTCCCAGACGCAGAAGAACTGCGGAGAGGACAAATACAACATACCAATTTTTTTATGTAGGAATTCATTATGTTTTTTTATTTAATTTTGTATTACCTTTTTAATATTTGGATCCTCCTTCCTTCCCGTTTTCTCCTGCTGTCATGACTTCATAAATACTTACCCTGCGGGATATGTATTCTTATTTCCAATCTACCTTGATGCCCAGAGCCTGGATGAGTGGCTCCACACCATGTTAGTGGTAAATTTAAAGGGAGTGGATTTATTTACTCATTCAAGTTCCAATTGTCTACACTATGTGGTTTCTTTTTGTGTTTTATGTACATGCAATGGAGTCTGTGAAATAGGATAACCTACAAAAATAAGTCTTATTCAAAACTATATTCAGTGAGTGCGTTCAGATTTTTCTTGTTTTTTAAAAAAAAAAAAGGCCATTTTTGCCTCACTAATTGTGGATCGCTCATTTTTTTTGTGTGTGTGTGCGTCAACCCTGTCCACAGACTGAGTAGGAGATGATCATCTTCTCCCTGGCTGGAGGTGTATTAAGCATCACGCATGCCGCCATCATTCAGCTCTGCTGGTACATGGCAGTCTGGAGGATTTATTTGACTTGCCTTCTGTGTGATTTAAATGATCTGGAGGTTGTAGAATTTTGAGAAGAATTGTCACTTTCATTCAGTGTGTTTATAAATTTCGTTAAACTGTGAGCAATACATTTCCATACGTTTAGTTTATTTTTGTCTTTTCAGCTGTCATTGAAATGATGAGCATAAAAATCCAGCAGTTGACAGCAGCTCAATCTGGAACATCCAAGGCTTAGCACATGCAATGGAATCCACTCCTTCCACTGACTCCAGAGAGCAGGTGTAATAGCATCTTCCTGCAGAGGAGGAGTGAAGACCGACTCCAAGTCATCGGTCCAGTCTGCCAATGCAGTAACCCCTTTACTACTACTACTACAGGCACCAGCCGACTGTTTCTTCGGAGACTGTGTATGCCCATTCTCTGCAGCTTCCTCAGCAAAGGGGTTAATTTATTTTATTTTTTGTTTGTTTTATCATTATTTTGTATTTGAAACATAAAAAGCATTGAGATGAAATGTCTGTACACTTTTATTTGTTGGGTGTGCTCTGTTTTAATTTGGGTTGTAGATTAAATGACATTTCAGAGTTACTGTTCATACAAAAGTGAAATTCTTTAAAAAAAACAAAACATCACATGACATCATCACATCTGTAGTACATTTTATTTATGTATATGTTACACATGCAGTGAAACTACTAGCAGTCGCAATACCTTTTTGTTTATATTTTACTTTACTTATATTTATAGAAGCAGGTTCTCAGTCTATTGAATCCAGCCTTGGGAGTTAGTTTCCTAACATGTAGGAGAACTTGGCTCATTATCCATAATGTTTAAAGTGTTTTCCAGCTCATGACTTTATTTCAAACATTGCAAGTTGTCCAAGATGGATGTGGAATTAAAGGGCCAGTAAAGCATTATGAACTGGGTTTACATTGGTGAATATAATCAGATGACCGGAATGATGCACGAGGTCTAGGCCAGTGATCTGAATCCCAGTCATCACACCAGGTTGACGTATTGCTGATATCGTGGAACAGGGACTGCCTGCATTCACATTTGCCGAACTGTTGGATGTCTGAGAGTAGAGACCTGCCCTACCGGTTAAACGGATAAACTCACAAACAGTGGATCACATTGGAACAAAGTGCCACTAAATCTCCTCCCCATGATCATTAACCATTGGAAAGGTGGCAACCGCCCCTCAGATTCCCCCACCGAAAATGTTTTGCAAAAACCATACGGATGTACCAGACCTCCCCCCCTTACTTTCCAACCCTGACTTCCCTCCAGGAACAATGTTCCTACCACAACAGCTAGCACAAACCACCTCACACATGAAGGCATAGATGGAAATCATAATCCATACCTCTGATACCCTACAATTCTATCTGACCAATATCTACTCCAAAGGGACATTGTCCAGTTTGAATGGATATGCTCTAGTGCCTGTACACAACTCAGAGAAGTATCCCTGTTATATGGCATTCTAAATGGAACACCCCCTTATAGCCTATTGATGTTTGAAAGCAACAGCGAACCACCTACACCTCACGTGTGCAATGGTCCAAAACATTCTATATAAGCTCCCAGGACTGTGTTAGTAACCAGATACAGTAAGCAGCATATAAATGTGAGATGGGACCACACCCCAGCGTGGCAACCCTGCACAAAATCTTTCCCCTTGGAGGTGCAGGGAGGAACTTTGTTCATTTCATATTTGGTAGTCCTGGAAAAAATTATGCCATATTGGTTGGAAGTTCTCTGTATCACTAAAGAATTGACTGGCACTGATCTCACCACAGATCAAACAGGAGCCATACTTCACCACACCACTGTCAAAATGCAAAAACAGCCTTACCAACCAACCTGAACACGGCTAAATTCCTCATCCCCTTATTCTGGAAGCAACATAGTCTCCCTTCCATTGCCACTTGTATAGCAAAGATGGAGGAATGCAGACAGGTGAGTGCATAGAAAAAGTTAAACAAGATAGGGTCACTTGGTACTACTTGACTGGATCATTTGTCCCTTGAAAGAGTGCTTACATACATGACTTCAGATCCTACTTTTTTTTTTATTAAAATGTTTTATTGAGTTCACATGAGAGCTGCAGACAGTCAAATAACACATAGATCATCAGAAAAACAATATGTAGTCACAAAAGTATATTGACTATCATGCGAAGTAACTCACATTTTGATAAATTTTGTGCTTCTATGACGCTTCGGTATTAGAGCTGACTAGGAAGTGATCTATGTAACCCTGACATATATAAGAATATCTGCAGGCAATCATTAAGATATAACAAGATAGTAGGTGATAACTATGTGTTCATAGAAAATATATATATTTTTTTAAAGCAGAAAAACACCCTAAATATGGCCATGAACGAGACCTATTAGCAGGCCCGGACTGGTGAGAGTGCTGTGTGTGTGAGAGTGCTGCGTGTGTGAGAGTGCTGTGTGTGAGAATGCTGTGTTTGAGAGTGCTGTGTGTGTGAGAGAGTGCTGAGTGTGTTAGAGTGATGGGTGTGAGAGTGCTGTGTGTGATGGGTGTGCGAGTGCTGTATAAATGTTAGAATGGATTGTGTGTGTGTGTGTAGGAGGGGGGGGGGAATAAACAAATAAAATAACAGGCATTATGTCTCCCCCCCCCGACATAATGCCTGTTATTTTATTTGTTTATTCCCCCCCCCCTCCTACACACACACACACACACACAATCCATTCTAACATTTATACAGCACTCTCACACACTCAGCACTCTCACACACACAGCACTCTCAAACACAGCATTCTCACACACAGCACTCTCACACCCATCACACACAGCATTCTCACACCCATCACACACAGCACTCTCACACCCATCACACACAGCACTCTTACACCCATCACACACACATAGCACTCTCACACACAGCATTCTCACACACAGCACTCTGACACACAGCATTCTCACACACAGCGCTCTCACACACATCATAGACAGCACTCTTGCACTCTCACACACATCATACACAGCACTCACACACAGCACTCTCACACCCATCACACACAGCATTCTCACACACAGCACTCTCACACCCATCACACACAGCATTCTCACACCCATCACACACAGCACTCTCACACCCATCACACACACATAGCACTCTCACACACAGCATTCTCACACACAGCATTCTCACACACAGCGCTCTCACACACATCATAGACAGCACTCTCACACACATCATACACAGCACTCTCACACACATCATACACAGCACTCTCACACACATCATACACAGCACTCACACACTCACACACCGCCCCCTCACACACCGTTATAAGCACGCACTCACTAGATCTCCTATACACATTCTGGGTCCTTCAAACACACACTAGACTCATATATATATATGTACATATACACACACTAGATTCCTTGTAAGCAAACACATACTACACCTCTAAACACACACTACATCTATATATATATATACACACACACACACACTATAGCCTGTATGCACACACTTGCTATATCCCCTATACACACATTCTCTACAGCCCCTAGCCACATATGCATCACATTACACCACAAACACAACACAACTAAAACCGACCTTATTACACAATACCACACCACAATCAGCTCACTCTACACACACGCAATCCCACAAGCAGGCTCCAAACACATGCTCAATACTCTTTCCTGGCATTTTTGTCTCCTGGTATCCATTTATAGAGACACCAGAGACAAGTTGCAAGGAAACACAGTGCAAGCATGTTATTAAATTTGCTTGCACTGTGTAGAACAAATACAGGGCTTTTTTCTCATGCTAGAGCTCTTCAGCAGAGCTCTGCGCATGGTCTGCCCTGGAAGAGCATTGAACCAACATGCTCACTTTGAGAGGGAGCGTGTTTGTCATTGGTGATGACAAAACACACCTCCTCTGCCCCGCCCCCTTCTTAGTGGGCCGCTGTGATAAAAAATGCCCGGGCCTGAATTTTTCTCCCAGTCCGGCCCTGCCTATTAGTATCTCCAGCAATCAATAATAAGGACAGTGTGTAAAGGAAAACAAAAAGAAATTGACACTAGTTTACAGAGAAATGTCAGCCTCACATTACTTAAAATAGAACTGAGACAAGCAAAATGTGCAGTTTCTAAAGCATGAATCAATAAACATGTCATAAAATGATCACTAGTATCACAGCTGGAGCATAATACACATAGAGTGGAGAGGAAGCTGGAGCGAAATATTAGAGATAGAGAAAGGGGGGATAGAGAAGGATAAGGCAAAGTGATGAAGTGGCGAAATAGCCCAAAAAGCAGGACAGAGGTTGAGCTTGGTGGTACAGCGCCTCAAAACTTCAACTGTCTCACATAAAGTGGGATAGCTGCATACCTTCCAACATATCAAATGTCCAAAGAGGGACACTTTTTTTTATGGGAATGGCTGAAGGTGTGACTATGGGTGGGGCTTTACCGAATCTTTGCCAGTGACTTTATGGCCAATTGGTAACTATTTATGTAATTTGCTACATCATTGATGGTTGAGTACATTAAGTACTTGGGTATTTGAGTATTAAGTATTTTATTTACACAAATTAATATAAAAACACATTTACTGCAGTTGAAACCCACTTTATTGTGATCCAAACTAACATTTTGAACTCCCAGAAACAATGGGAGACAACAGATGAGAAAAGGGGGACAGGGGGCTTTGGGTGCAAACTAGGGATTGTCCCTCCTAAATAGGGACAATTGGGGGGTATGCTCCCTTTAATCTTCTGCTGCCTCCCTAGGCCTGGTTGCATGCTTCCCAACTGTCGATCTTTGTACAGAACAGTCCCGATTTTGGGAGGCAATTACATGAATTCTACCTCTATCCCGAACTTAGGGACCGAGGAAGAGCTCAGCGGGACAACAACAGAAATGTAATTCTCCAGCGTCTTGAACACCAAAGACCAGCTAATGTGCATGTGTAGTGCTGACACAGCCTCCCAAGCTCTGCTCCCCACCAGTGGCGTCCCGAGGGGGGTGCAGACCGCACCGGGTGACACCCGCATCGCGCTGCAGTTTTTTTTTTTTTTACTGTTTTTTCTGGCAGCCGAATCTACCAGATGTGGCTGCCAGAAAAAAAAGTAAAAAAAAAAATCAATGCGACTGGATATGATACGTTACGTCACATCCAGTGACTGTGTTTCCCTCACGGAGGAAACTGGGAAGACTGCACGGAGGAGACGACCGGTAGACAGAGCAGCCAGGAGGTAAGTACTGGGGAAGGGTGGAGTAGGGTGCCGAGCAAAATATTGGCATATTGATTGACAAAATACTGGCATATTGAGTGTCAAAATTCTGGCATATTGAGTGACAAAATACTGGCATACTGAATGGCAAAATACTGGCAAAATAATACTTGAATATATTAAATGGCAAAATACTGGCAAATAATAAATGGCAGAATAATACTGGCATATTATTGGGCAAATTGGCTGTGGCTTATTAATGACAAAATACGGTAATACCGGCATATTATTGGGCAAATTGGCTGTGGTTTTTTAATGGCAAAATAATACTGGGATATTATTGGGCAAATTGGCTGTGGCATATTAATGTCAAAATAATACTGGCATATTAATGTTAAAATAATACTGGCATATTGAATGTCAAAATAATACTGGAATATATTAAATGACAAAATACTGGCATATTATTGGGCACATTGACTGTGGCTTATTAATGACAAAATAATACTTGCATATTATTTGGCAAATTGGCTGTGGCATATTAATGGCAAAATAATACTGGCATATCTATTCAACATCTGAGGAAAGGGATTTAAGAGTAATAATTTCAGAGGACTTGAAGGTGGGTAGGCAATGCAATAGAGCAGCAGGAAATGCTAGCAGAATGCTTGGTTGCATAGGGAGAGGTAATAGCAGTAGGAAGAGGGAAGTGCTCATGCCATTGTACAGAGCACTGGTGAGACCTCACTTGGAGTATTGTACGCAGTACTGGAGACCGTATCTCCAGAAGGATATTGATACTTTGGAGAAAGTTCAGAGAAGGGCTACTAAACTGGTTCATGGGTTGAAGGCAGGGCCAGACTGGGAGAAAAATTCGGCCCGGGCATTTTTTATCACAGCGGCCCACTAAGAAGGGGTCGGGGCAGAGGAGGTGTGTTTTGTCATCACCAATGACAAACACGCTCCCTCTCAATGTGAGCATGTTGGTTCAATGCTCTTCCAGGGCAGACCATGCGCAGAGCTCTGCTGAAGAGCTCTAGCATGAGAAAAAAGCCCTGTATTTGTTCTACACAGTGCAAGCAAATTTAATAACATGCTTGCACTGTGTTTCCTTGCAACTTGTCTCTGGTGTCTCTATAAATGGATACCAGGAGACAAAAATGCCAGGAAAGAGTATTGAGCATGTGTTTGGAGCCTGCTTGTGGGATTGCGTGTGTGTAGAGTGAGCTGATTGTGGTGTGGTATTGTGTAATAAGGTTCGGTTTTAGTTGTGTTGTGTTTGTGGTGTAATGTGATGCATATGTGGCTAGGGGCTGTAGAGAATGTGTGTATAGGGGATATAGCAAGTGTGTGCATACAGGCTATAGTGTGTGTGTGTGTGTATATATATATAGATGTAGTGTGTGTTTAGAGGTGTAGTATGTGTTTGCTTACAAGGAATCTAGTGTGTGTGTATATATACATATATATATATATGAGTCTAGTGTGTGTTTGAAGGACCCAGAATGTGTATAGGAGATCTAGTGAGTGCGTGTTTATAACGGTTTCAGAGTGTGTATATAGTGATCTAGTGAGTGTCTGGAATGTAATGTGTTTAGGGGTGCAGTATGTGTGTGAGGGGTGCTGTGTGTATATATATATATATATATATATATATATATATATATAAATATATAAATATATACATATATATATATGGAAGTATTGTGTATGTCTGTTGTGCAGTGTGTTGGGGGGTTCTGTGTGTATGTGAGGGGTGCAGTATGTGTGTGTGAGGGGGGCGGTGTGTGTGAGGGGGCGGTGTGTGAGGGGGGGCGGTGTGTGTGAGGGGGCGGTGTGTGAGGGGGGGCGGTGTGTGAGGGGGGTGGTGTGTGAGTGCTGTGTATGATGTGTGTGAGAGTGCTGTGTATGATGTGTGTGAGAGTGCTGTGTGTGAGAGTGCAGTCTATGATGTGTGTGAGAATGCTGTGTGTGAGAGTGCTATGTGTGTGTGATGGGTGTGAGAGTGCTGTGTGTGATGGGTGTGAGAGTGCTGTGTGTGATGGGTGTGAGAGTGCTGTGTGTGAGAGTGCAGTCTATGATGTGTGTGAGAGCGCTGTGTGTGAGAATGCTGTGTGTGAGAATGCTGTGTGTGAGAGTGCTATGTGTGTGTGATGGGTGTGAGAGTGCTGTGTGTGATGGGTGTCAGAGTGCAGTGTGTGATGGGTGTGAGAGTGCTGTGTGTGATGGGTGTGAGAGTGCTGTGTGTGATGGGTGTGAGAGTGCTGTGTGTGATGGGTGTGAGAATGCTGTGTGTGATGGGTGTGAGAGTGCTGTGTGTGAGAATGCTGTGTGTGATGGGTGTGAGAGTGCTGTGTGTGATAGTGCTGTGTATGTCTGTTGTGCAGTGTGTTGGGGGGTTCTGTGTGTATGTGAGGGGTGCAGTATGTGTGTGTGAGGGGGGCGGTGTGATGAGGGGGGCGGTGTGTGTGAGGGGGCGGTGTGTGAGGGGGGGCGGTGTGTGAGGGGGGGCGGTGTGTGTGAGGGGGCGGTGTGTGAGGGGGGGCGGTGTGTGAGGGGGGCGGTGTGTGAGTGCTGTGTATGATGTGTGTGAGAGTGCTGTGTATGATGTGTGTGAGAGTGCTGTGTGTGAGAGTGCAGTCTATGATGTGTGTGAGAATGCTGTGTGTGAGAATGCTGTGTGTGAGAGTGCTATGTGTGTGATGGGTGTGAGAGTGCTGTGTGTGATGGGTGTGAGAGTGCTGTGTGTGATGGGTGTGAGAGTGCTGTGTGTGATGGGTGTGAGAGTGCTGTGTGTGAGAGTGCAGTCTATGATGTGTGTGAGAGCGCTGTGTGTGAGAATGCTGTGTGTGAGAATGCTGTGTGTGAGAGTGCTATGTGTGTGTGATGGGTGTGAGAGTGCTGCGTGTGATGGGTGTGAGAGTGCAGTGTGTGATGGGTGTGAGAGTGCTGTGTGTGATGGGTGTGAGAGTGCTGTGTGTGATGGGTGTGAGAATGCTGTGTGTGATGGGTGTGAGAGTGCTGTGTGTGAGAATGCTGTGTGTGATGGGTGTGAGAGTGCTGTGTGTGATAGTGCTGTGTGTGAGTGCTGTGTATGAGAGTGCAAGAGTGCTGTCTATGATGTGTGTGAGAGCGCTGTGTGTGAGAATGCTGTGTGTGAGAGTGCTATGTGTGTGTGATGGGTGTAAGAGTGCTGTGTGTGATGGGTGTGAGAGTGCTGTGTGTGATGGGTGTGAGAGTGCTGTGTGTGATAATGCTGTGTGTGATGGGTGTGAGAGTGCTGTATAAATGTTAGAATGGATTGTGTGTGTGTGTGTGTGTAGGAGGGGGGGGGGAAATAAACAAATAAAATAACAGGCATTATGTCGGGGGGGGAGACATAATGCCTGTTATTTTATTTGTTTATTCCCCCCCCTCCTACACACACACACACACAATCCATTCTAACATTTATACAGCACTCTCACACCCATCACACACAGCACTCTCACACCCATCACACACAGCACTCTCACACCCATCACTCTAACACACTCAGCACTCTCACACACACAGCACTCTCAAACACAGCATTCTCACACACAGCACTCTCACACCCATCACTCTCACACACACAGCACTCTCAAACACAGCATTCTCACACACAGCACTCTCACACCCATCACACACTGGTACCTGGGACTGGCGGTGCGGTGTTCCTCGTGGTGAGTGAATGCAGGAGTTCACTCTCGCGAGATCCGGTCGTTGCCATGGCAATGCTCCGGATCTCGCGAGAGGAACCCGGTGGAGCTGCAAGTTAGAGCTCCGCCGGGTCCTCTCTCCAGACTGCCTCCCTCCCTCTCTCCCCGTCGACAGCATGTGGGCCGGTGAGGGAGATCTTTGATGTCCTCACCGGCCCTTCATGGAAAACAGCGGGGCCGGCACTCGGATAGTGCCGGCCCTGCATAGACCGGCAGGGGGATCCTGGGACCTCCCCTGCCGGCCTCGGCCCATGGCCACCGCGGCCCACCGGGCATTTGCCCGGTATGCCCGATGGCCAGTCCGGGCCTGGTTGAAGGATAAAACTTACCAGGAAAGGTTAAAGCATCTTAACATGTATAGCTTGGAGGAAAGACGAAACAGGGGGGATATGATAGAAACATTTAAATACATAAAAGGAATCAACACAGTAAAGGAAGAGAGTATATTTAAAAGAAGAAAAACTACCACAACTAGAGGACATAGTCTTAAATTAGAGGGGCAACGATTTAAAAGTAATATCAGGAAGTATTACTTTACTGAGAGGGTAGTGGATGTATGGAATAGCCTGCCAGCAGAAGTGGTAGAGGTAAACACAGTCAAGGATTTTAAGCATGCGTGGGATAGACACAAGGCTATCCTAGCTATAAGACCGGGAACGAGGGACTAATAAAAGTACTAAAAAAAAAAATTGGGCAGACTAGATGGACCGAATGGTTCTTATCTGCCGACACATTCTATGTTTCTATATAATTAGGCAAATTGGCTGTGGCATATTAAATGGCAAAAAAATACTGGCATATTATTAGGAAAATTGTCTGGCTTATTAACGGCAAAAAAATACTGGCATATTATCGGGCAAATTGTGGTTTATGAATGACAAAATAATACTGGCATTTTGAATGGCAAACTACTGACATTTATCAATTGGTTTTAGAATTGTACAATTGTCACTTTGTGGGGCACCTATGTGTCACATAATTAATGGCGGTCCCATGTGTTGAATATTTATTGGGCCCCATGTGTGGCATAATTAAGGGGCGCCTGTGTGTGGCACAATTAATTGGGCTCCGAGGTGAGGCATAAATAATGGGGTTCTGGTGTGGCATAATTTATGGGGCGCTTTTTCTTCAGAAAAATACCAGCCTTAGTACTGTCTCCATAGACTTAACATTGGCCTTATGCCAACTTTTTTCCGGCCTGCCAGTAAAATACTGGCCAGGTGGCAACCCTTGCTCCTGTATGTGGCATAATCTGTGGGGCTCCTGTATGTGGCATATTTAATGGGCCATCTGACTGGCATTACTAAGGAATCTGTTTGGCATGGTTTTGGAGGAAGTCCAGGGGGGTGACACCATGAGTTACCGCCCCAGGTGACACCAACCCTAGTGATGCCTCTGCTCCCCACCATGCCAATTTGCTGGGGTCAAGATTTGTGACATATTCTGCATATTGCAAGGCAGCATGCAAAAGTTATATGTGGCAGTCACAATAATGGCTAATGTGGCAATCTACTTTTAACTGGCAATGTTTGGGCTGATGGCAACGATCCAGGAACATTTTGCCTGTGGACAGTCCGGGGACATCTGAACACTCTACATCAGGTCCGGACTTATTCAGGATTGGTGATATATTATATATGTATGTATGTATGCACTAGTCCTGAAGAGTTACATCTCTTTACTATTTTTGCAGAATTGCTCTTGCTTCCTTACACTTAAATACTTGTTTAGTAGTAGTACCCAGTTTCTTACACACTTTTGGCAGATTACCGTTAAATCACGAGTCTCTTTACTAAACTGCAAAGTAACCAGAAAACGAAATTTCTACACAGTGTTCCGAATCCGATAAGAGAGTAACAGTGCAGTACATGGCATTGATTTCGTGACAGTTGCCATGGAGATAGGTAGGTCCGGAAGTGCTGTGTACGCTGACGTATTCCTCCCGGCCACCCCTCCAGCCCTGTCTATTAGGTTCCGCATGGTGTTCTGGGGCCTACACTCCCGTCGCACGCTGTGCTTGGTGTCCCAGTATCGTGCATTTGCCGCCAGATCTTCACGTCTCTTGATGCCTGAAGATCCAAAGCGACCTCGGCGAGAGGAGCGATTAATGGCTCCCAAGATCGGAACACATGACGGGACGTTTCACTGCGATGAGGCGCTTGCTTGTTACTTGCTGCGGACGCTAGAGCCTTACAGGGTACGGGGAATATTGTCTATGTGCTGAGTTCATTGACTGGCTGAGTGTGGTAGGCCCTAGAGCAGTGATTACTAACTTTTCGCACCAATTGTATCGTTGTCATTTATGAGCTGGTAATTATATGAAGATGGAATGCAAAGCTTAGCTGTAATTGAGCTATGGAGAAATGACTTATGGAGCTTTCTATAAATGAGAAACACAGCACACTGTGAGGAAAGGATAAAATAGATGCAGTACCTGGGGTGTTATAGAGGAAACTATTGTACCTTGTATACACATCCAGGTGGTCTATTGGAGTTGTACTTCCACAAAACAGGGGGTTATCTATCACTTTAAATGCATTTTTTTTTTTTTTTTTTTACTGCTGCAGGAAGCAATGAGAATAATTTAATTCAAATGAATGGAATTTCCTGTATCTCTAGTGATGTCATCACACAATGTGTTTCATGGTTAATAGATCCTACTGTGTACAAGAGCAAGGTCACTCAGAGGCCACACATTGTATTCAATTCAATGAGCACAGGAAGTAACTAAATGAAACAAAGCTTTATATTCTCAATGTCTACATAATCAGTTCGCCTCATGTGCAGTAAACATGCAGCATAATCTCTGTGGAGGGCTTGAGTCAAATATTAAAAATGTAATTTATGCAGAATGTCTACATTAAATCACACGGGGGAGGCTGTGCACTATGCAAGCAGTAATCTTCACCTTGCACCAAAGTGTGTTTGGGGACTAGACTATCCCTTTTACAATTTAAATGTGTACTTGTGAAATGCTTTTTCACATTTATTTGTATAGCATGACTGAGGAAGAGATCAAAGAGGTCTTGAAAGCCAATAAAGGTAATAACTCGTCTCCGGTGTTTTTAAGGCTATTACGGTACCAGCACTCACCTTTTGTCCAGTGTATTTGGCACCAACTAACTCATTGACTCATGTTACCGCTATACATTGATGCACGAGGTGGTAGTGTCACTATTAACCACATTTAGTGTGCGCCACCTTTTATACATAGCAACATTTGGAACGGTTACTGATTCTTTCCGGTTTACAAACCATATGTTAAAAAAACAATTGCAAATGATGCCTGTCAGTAAAGGAATTTTGGTTGGCAGTTTAAAGGGACATTGCACTATGTTTAACCCTTGCTTCCTTGAAGGAAGCAAGGGTTAAAGGAAACATGTCCAGGGACTTTTAAGTAAACCCAAATAGAAAATAGTCCCAGATCCGCACAAGATATAAAGTCCCGGTGCACGGACTTTAACCCCTTCCCGACCTTATGACGAGTTAACTCGTCATAAGAGCCGCCCCATTAGCGACCTTATGACGAGTTAACTCGTCATGCAGTCTAGCCGGCGGTGCGCTCCGTGGGCACCGCCAGCTAGTCTGCAACGGGTCCAGGACTAAGCCTCGCACCCGAGGCTAAGCTCCTGGACCCGATCGGTCAGTTTCCGGGCATGTGATCGCGGTGATTGAGTGATCACCGCGATAACATGCAAATTAGATGGCAAAGTCAGTGTGTTCACACACTGACTTTGCCTCTAATTCACTCCCTGTGCTTCACATTCTTATAGTGCAGCACAGAGAGTGACCTGTAAGTAAAAATAAATTAATTACATACACATAGGTTAAAAAAAAATTAAAAAAAATTAATCCTTTCATTGCTGATCACAGTTCCTTCCACTTTATGACCCTCATTTAATTTTTTTTTAACAGATTTTTTTATTTTTACAATTTATAAAGTTTTTTTAAATAAATAAAGGTAATTTTAATATATTTATTTAATAAAATTTAACCCCTGCATGCCTGTTGCATGATTTTTACTGATCTGACATCGCACTCTTCAGAGTTTTTTTCTGTCTTTTTTTTATGGGGGGTTTGGGAACCAATATTTTTCTTTTTTATTAGTTAATTAGGGGGGATAAGTGGGTTAGTGTTGCACTAGTTATGTAGCTTATTATTGGGAAAATAATGGGGAAAAACTTTTTTTTCCTCAAAAATTTTCTCTTTTACATGTATTTTTTAATACTAAAATGTAAATCATTTTTATGTATGGGGTATCAAAAGAAAGCGCTAACTGTCCTCTAAAAAACAACATATAACTTGTATGGGTACGTTAAATGAGAGAGAGGAAATTTATGTTTCAAAAACCGCGTATTAAAAATTGAAAAACGCTCTGGTCCTTGGCCCAGGAAAATCCCTGGTCCTTAAAGGGTTAAGATGTCTCCCAAATCTTCAAATAGCAACAAAAATGAAAGACCAGCACTCGGTTGTAAAGTGATGAATTTTTAATCACACATAGGCAACGTTTCAATCCTTGCAGATCTTTTCTCAAGCCCAGGCCAAGTGCTGGTCTTTCATTTTTGTTGCTTTTAAGTAAACCCAACATGTATCTTAATAGATACACATGGGTTTACTAACTGCTGTGTCTCACATGCGAGACACGACAGTTCCTGGTTGTAGCGTGCTGCACGTGCACAGCAAATTGGAGCGGTGGCTCGTCCCGCTCTGACTGCTGAATGCGAGGGTCTCGTTGCTAGCACAGAGAGAGACCTTCCTTTTTGCATAGAATCAGCAGAGGGAGACGGTTGCCGACCAGACTGCTGGCTGCTTCCTATGGAACGATGGTAGCTGTTGGCCAGAGGAAAAACTGTTATCCTCCCTACAGGAACAACTAGAATTTCACTTGTTCTTCTATATTAGAGACACAGGGGTTAATGCCAATCTATTAATAAATTATCCCTGTGTCTCTCTTTTTGAAGGGCAACTTTAGCAATATGATCTTCTGCTTAATTGATCAAGTGTAGGCATTTAAAAAAAAAAAAAAAAAAAACTTTTAGCTGGAATGGGTCATGTCCAAATGTTAAAACTTGTTAAATTGGAGTCATTTACTATTTATTTCACTGGTCCTCTCTGCAGTAGTAAACACTTTCCAGTTATTATTTGTATGTTCATCATGGCAAGAAGAAAGTTTAAGTTAATTTAAGTAAGTGCTTTTTTAAAATTTATTTTGTATAATGTATATTAAATATCTGATGACATAAAATATAATGTTAAGTTCAATTGATTTACTGTAAAGACACTATTCTAAATAAAATGTTGCAATAATGGAATAGTAGGACTGAATGGTATTGAAATAGACCATAAGACGTTGGGCGGGGGGAGCATGTTTAGCAGTTGATGCACTGATTTCCAAGGGTGACCTCTTTCAAGGTATATGCTGAGCCATTGTTTTCATCCTTTTCTCTAGCAACTAAGCAGGCAGAGCATAGTTTGGTTTCACAGAAACGATTATGAAGTACAGAATAGAGCACCACCCATTACAAGACTCAAAGTTGTTGAAGAAGGCAGATAGAGCCCTCTTTTCACTACTGAATTGATCCAAACCGTAATTGGCTTATGATGGGTACACCCCATTTTTTAGAATAATTGGATCTGCCACCAGATGGGTCTAAAGAGGGGGGGGGGGGGGGATCCTCATTCCTCAACCAAGCATTGTCTCCAAATAATATATTAGATTTATTGTAGGAATCGATCAAATCAATGAAAATCTAGAGAGTAACAGAATTGTCTGCATTGTATACAAGATAAAATGACTTTCCTATATAAGTATTTTTTCTGTCCTTTCTTGACAATGTACTTTTGTGCCCCATTTATACACCGTTGTTTCCCTGTAGGTGAATTACAGCTAAGCTTTGCATTCTGTATTTGGATATTTTCTATCTCATAATTGTTTTTTTTTTTCTTTCAATTAAAGAGTACCTTTTGTTATACAGTTGTACTTTAAATTGTCTTTCTGTTAGACTGTCAGTCTAAACATTGCTTATACTGTAAATGTAGATAATAGAAATAGGGAAAAATGATCTATACATTGTAAATTGCTTGAAACTGCATAAAAAATAGAAAAATGAGTTCATATGAAGCCACAGGTGACGTCACAAGCAGGAGACTCCGATTTTTTTCATTTTTGTACAATTCTGCTAACACAGTGTATAAATCATTTTTCTTTTATTATCTACATTAAAAGTATAAGAATTGTCTCTAGGTTTTGAAGAGCGCACTTTTTATGTAGGTGAGAAGGCTAGTAGCAGGAGATCTAATTCTTGTAATTTTCCCATTGGGATCACCAACATCCATCATTAGATTGCCAGACTATCTCTCTGACAGTTGTGTACGGGGGCTTTAAAACATTTTTTCTTTTATTGCATATGCTCTTTATAGTTAATCCCCTTAATGTCTGTGATGAAGCATTGATGTCGCGTGTTATGTTATCCATAGACTTACTTTTGTCTTTCATGCCCATTAGAATGCAGAGATTGTCAGAACCCGGAACCCTCAGGTTCTGGCCCAGTGTGATGTAGTGGTTGACGTGGGTGGGGAGTATGACCCGTCCCGACATCGTTACGACCACCATCAGAGGTTAGCTTTGCTGCCAGTTTGCCTTTTTGGGGGGCTGGAGGTTTCTTGCTAATTTATCTGATTATATTTCTTATTGTTCCAAATCTTCAGATCATTTGGTGAAAGCATGCACAGCCTATATCCAGAGAAGCCATGGGTTACCAAGCTGAGCAGTGCAGGGCTTGTTTATGCCCACTTTGGATCTCAAATAATTTCCATTCTCCTGAGTACAGAAGAGGATGATCCCATTATCCCGGTGTTGTATGACAAAGTAAGTAATGCACAAAAGTCTCTCTGCTTTTTAAATATGTAACTGAAACCATATCATTTCTTAGCCCATCCTTCAGTGAATATTTCTCTCCAGAATATTTTCCATGTCCTTATATGCCCTGAATAATCTGTCAATGTTGCATGGTACAATAAGGATATCAAGAACTAATTAAATACAGCTCTATTGAATCATTCATGGTGGTTTTTTATTAATAATTTTGTACCAAAGGTAAAACTAGAGTTAATCCTGACTGATTAGTGCGCCATGCTTTTTTTTTTGATTGATCTACTTTTTAAGTGAAACATTTGTGCCAATAATCTTTTGCATTAGGTTACATGTAAACTAACTCAATGTATTGACACAAGTTTGTGTTTTTTTGCCTGTCAGATGTATGAGAACTTTGTGGAAGAAATCGATGGGATTGATAATGGGATTTCCCAGTATGATGGTGAACAGAGGTATTCTATCTCTACCACTTTGAGCTCCCGTGTGGCCCATCTGAACCCACGATGGAATGAACCAGACCAAGACACTGAGGTATGATAATGTTTTCACAACTCAAATTCACTTTAGTGTCACATAGTCCAGGGTTATCGCAAATATACTTAGGTGGTTTTAGTTTCTGAATGAAAACATCTTTTTTTTTTTTTACGAAAAAAGTTTTCTGCTCCATTGTTTGTTGATCTGTTAACTTAAACAGCACCTGCATTATAAGCTACTTCTTTATCTGTGGGACTTGCCTTTACAAAAAATGCTGGCAGTGTAGTATGGCAGATGTAGTTCTCAAACAGCTGGAGGGGACTCTGTTTTATCATTCTAGAGCAGAGATGACAATGGCAAAAAGGAAGTCCGATTGAACCAGCCACACGCAATCTTGCACAGAATTGTGGGGCATGAAGTACAACAATAGCTGAATAGTTCCTCTATTCTTACTTTACAATGTGACAAAGATATATTTTGTTTTTAGTAAGCAGTACAAGTGACAGTCAATGAATGTCAGATAGTTGTGTGGGACGTTAATGTACTTGGCAGATCTACAGAACAAAAACAAAACTGTTTTTAATAAATACTTTTGAAGACTTAACATATGCTGGGCTATGATCTACACTTCATGGCTGTACCCTTTGCTTGTTGGAGACTGAGTGCGTCAGATATTCTCTTTCCTGCTCTCAAGCTGTTTAACTCCTAAAACTTTCCTTTCACAGACTGGCTTTAAGAAGGCGATGGAATTGACTGGCTCAGAATTTGTTTCTCGTCTGGATTTTTATCACCGATCTTGGCTACCAGCTCGCTCTCTTGTTGAGGAAGCCGTCAGGGACAGATTCCAGGTAGTTATTTTTCTACTCTGTCATGAGAAGGCAGTTGTGTATAATTTACAGTACCCAAAGTGATGTCCTTTCTCTGTTTTTAGGTGGATAACCGTGGGGAGGTAATCATTTTGGCTCAGGGTGGTTGTCCATGGAAGGAGCACCTATTCCAAGTGGAGAAAGAGTTGGGTCTGGAGAAACACATCAAATATGTGCTGTACCCTGATCAGAGTTTACAGTGGAGGATACAATGTGTGCCCACAGGCCCCAACACCTTCCAAAATCGGTTAGTAACACGGGTGGTGTCAAATTATTAGGAAATTGTGATGATTCCTGTAGTATATTGCTTGTGAACTTTGCCATGATTAAAGTTATTTCAGTTAGTATGCTTCTTACTTACAAACGTGTGGCAGGATGAAACCATAAAAGGCAACTGTCATGGCAAACACCCAACTAAATTATTAACTAAAACCATCCCCGGCCCATTTCATCCCACTGAAGGAACAGGGATCCTGCTGACTTGTCCAACACACAAGTGAATTGATCTAATTATGGCATGTAATATGAGAGCAACTTGAGGTTTAGAGAAATGCAGTGTGTGTGTGTGTGTGTGTGTGTGTGTGTGTTCCAGCGTGCGTGCGTGCGTTCCACCAGGTAATGCTGTGCTTTGATCTTGCAGTTCAGATGATGGTGGAAGTTAGCAAGAGATCACATTTCAGTATCTGCAATAGTAATTCATACAAGTATTTGTTGCCCTGAATAAACCTTAAGAGTCCCTATCATGCATTTGCCAATTTTATCAGAAAATCTATACGTTGTGTTGGCTAACGTGCTTGCAAATATATATATATATATATATATATATATATATATATATAATTTTATTTACTTATTTGTTTGCAGTGTTAGTGCTGTGCCTTGAAATAGAAATAAAAACGACAAAGATATCTGCCAGAAAGCATGTGTGTCTGACCACTCCACATGCCTTTATGGATCTGAAAGACCACCATATGAATACGTTGCAGTCCATATATCTGCTCATAATTTCACCAGCGAATTATGTATAGATTAAATGTTTACACCTTCCTGAAAGTGTACTTGACATCTTTTTGAGGATAACTGAGGTTTAAAGACACAGAACATTTTGGATCTTCAATAGTTAATGAAGCATGTGACTTAGCGGTCAGTTTGACTCATTCTGTAAGTAGAATATATATTTTTTTATCTAGTTACATATGTAATGGTTTTCTTTCTTTACACCAGATTATCTCTGCCTGAAGACTGGCGCGGATTGCGTTCAGATGACCTCTCGTCAGTCAGTGGGATTCAAGGCTGTGTATTTGTCCATGCCAGTGGTTTTATCGGTGGTAATGAGACACAAGGAGGTGCTCTAGAAATGGCCAGGAAAGCCCTTACATCCTAGAAATGGATCAAATCTCACACTTCGGATCTAGAGTTTAATGACGACCTTACGCAAGGTGTTTGACAAAGCAGATCTGACACGTTGTATTTATACCATGTGACATCAGTAAATATTTTTGTATTCAATATTAATTGTCAGACATCATTTTAAGTTTCACTACCTTGGAAGACGCTATGCATGGCCAGCAAATGGCTTTCAATTTTTGTCATTTAAGTTGCATAAAGTTTTTTAAATTTGAAACCTCTGAATGATAAAAACCAGAATGAGTAGGATTTTAAAATCTCATTCATTATAATAATGCATTTATACTATTCCAATAATACCATGCTGAAGTTATTTATTCACATTATTGTTTCCCCGTCTACTTCAAGAACAGTACCTGTGGCATGGTATGCAAATTATACATTTCACAATGAAAAGCAGTTCATTTGCATACCGTGCCACAGGTGATGTCATAAGCCGGAGACTCCACCGACACATTTAAAACCTATTTTTCTCCCAGTTTATGCAGATTTGTGGCCAAATTTGAGCCAAGATGCGTACATGTTTTAAATGTATAAAATAAGTTACCCCATTTTCTAACTATTACCAACATGACTGACCTGGATGCTGACAGGATGGACATTGGGGATGGACAAAAAGCAAAAAGGTTGTGAGATTACTGGTAAGGAGGAAATAACTACTCTATATGTTATACACACAAAGAATCATCAGTGATCATGTGACGAGGACCTTCAGTGTATCTTGCTTATTATTGTTTTATTATTGGTAGAGTGGATATAAAAAGTCTACACACCCCTGTTAAAATGTCAGGTTTCTGTGCTGTAAAAAAATGAGACAAAGATAAATCATTTCAGAACTTTTTCCACCTTTAATGTGACCTATAAACTGTACAACTCAATTGAAAAACAAACTGAAATCTTTTAGGCAGAGGGAAGAAAAAATATAAAAATAAAATAATGTGGTTGCATAAGTGTGCACACCCTCTTATAACTGGGGATGTAGCTGTGTTCAGAATTAAGCAATCACATTCCAAATCATGTTAAATAGGAGTCAGCATACACCTGCTATGATTTAAAGTGCCTCTGATTAACCCCAAATACAGTTCAGCTGCTCTAGTTGGTCTTTCCTGAAATTGTCTTAGTCGCATCCCACAGCAAAAGCCATGGTCCACAGAGAGCTTCCAAAGCATCAGAGGGATCTCATTGTTAAAAGGTATCAGTCAGGAGAAGGGTACAAAAGAATTTCTAAGGCATTAGATATACCATGGAACACCGTGAAGTCATCATCAAGTGGAGAAAAAATATGGTACAACAGTGACATTACCAAGAACTGGAGCTCCCTCCAAAATTTATGAAAAGATGAGAAGAATACTGGTCTGGGAGGCTACCAAGAGGCCTACAGCAACATTAAAGGAGCTGCAGGAATATATGGCAAGTACTGGCTGTGTGGTACATGTGACAACAATCTCCCGTATTCTTCATTTGCCTGGGCTATGGGGTAGAGTGGCAAGACGAAAGCCTTTTCTTATGAAGAAAAACATCCAATCCAGGCTACACTTTGCAAAAACACATCTGAAGTCTCCCAAAAGAATGTGGGAAAAGGTGTTATGGTCTGATGAAACCAAGGTTGAACTTTTTGGCCATAATTCCAAAAGATATGTTTGGCGTAAAAACAACACTGCACATCACCAAAAGAACACCATACCCACAGTGAAGCGTGGTGGCAGCATCATGCTTTGGGGCTGTTTTTCTTCAGCTGGAACTGGGGCCTTAGTTAAGACATAGGGAATTATGAACAGTTCCAAATACCAGTCAATATTGGCACAAAACCTTCAGGCTTCTGCTAGAAAGCTGAACATGAAGAGGAACTTCATCTTTCAGCATGACAACGACCCAAAGCATACATCCAAATCAACAAAGGAATGGCTTCACCAGAAGAAGATTAAAGTTTTGGAATGGCCCAGCCAGAGCCCAGACCTGAATCCGATTGAAAATCTGTGGGGTGATCTGAAGAGGGCTGTGCACAGGAGATGCCCTCGCTATCTGACAGATTTGGAGTGTTTTTGCAAAGAAGAGTGGGCAAATCTTGCCATGTCAAAAAGACTGAGTGCTGTAATAAAATCAAAAGGTGCTTTAACAAAGTATTAGTTTAAGGGTGTGCACACTTAAGCAACCACATTATTTTATGTTTTATATTTTTTCTTCCCTCTGCCTAAAAGATTTCAGTTTGTTTTTCAATTGAGTTGTACAGTTTATAGGTCACATTAAAGGTAGAAAAAGTTTTGAAATGATTTATCTTTGTCTCATTTTTTTACAGCACAGAAACCTGACATTTTAACAGGGATGTGTAGACTTTTTATATCCACTGTATATATTACAAACACATCAAGAGCTTCAGCTTTAACTCCTTGCCACTTTCAGGACATTCTATGCCGTCCTAATTTTCAGCACCCAAAAACCTGTAGGACAGCATAGAACGTCCTGACTGTAACGGTTCATCACGGATGCCCACGATGAGCTGTGCTGTGGATCCCACTGCAGGAACGTGCAGAGAGGTCCCCTCTGGCAGAAGGCCTCAGCCTCACATGGAAAACAGAGCTGATGCTCTAAAAAAGCGCCGGCTACATTTTACTAAAATTTTGCTGAATTTCTTAAGGGACCCACCAGGTCTCTAAAGTCCCTGATCAGGTCTGTGCCTGTGTGTACCTAGCTCCCGATCACAGCCAGGAGCACAAATATGCCCATTTGGCAGCCAAAGCACCATTAAGAAGGTATTCTTGTGTTAGTGGACACCATTTTGGTGGGCGTGTACTCCCCACATGTCTTCGTAATCCAATTGGTGCTGGCAATTTTTCTCCCAAATTCTTATGTAAAGACTTAGTGACTTCTTACCCAGTGCTCAGAGGGAAAAGATTGACTTTACTCCACAAGTTTAAAAACATAAATTAATAAAAAGGTAGTTAGTACTCTGGGCAAAGAATAAAGTTTATTCAGGTCTGTAGTGTCAGAAAAGGATATGAATATGTCACCAACACCAAGCCATTATATTCCACAGAGCAATACGAGGAACATCTTTGGTTATGTTCACAGAGCCCGACGCATTTTAGACACTTGTGATTTTTTTAAGCACTGCCTCATGTAACAACAAAGCCTTTAAATACACACCCTTAGTTAAATTCATTATTGTTTATGTGGGGTTTGTATTTAGAATTTGTTACAAACTAAAAGCTACATGAGGCAGCTTTTTAAAAGGCACACAAATGTGTGGACCGCATTAAGGTTTTGTCTTTGTGAATGTCCTCTGGTTGCTCTGTGGAATATAATGGCTGGGTGCTGGTGACACATTCATATCCTTTTCTGAGCATATAGACCTGAATAAACAGAATTTATATTTAACCAATCTTCACCTGTATACTTTTACCAGAGTACCAGCAGTCTTTTCATTTACTTAATTTTAAATCTATACAGAAGAACTCGAAATAATATAAAGAATGAATTAAGCCTATATATATATATATATTATATATATATATAATTATTCAATTAAATGGTCAGACTGAATTTTTACATTTTCACTCTATGGTTCCTGAGATGTCGGTAAATGTGGGTTCCAGCATTTGAGTCTGTCAACCTCCAGTGCTCCTCCAACATTGGTTAAACAAATTGTCAATCACTGATGTAGTGTACATACCTTGTTACCATAGGACCCATGGCACTTTGACCCTATCACAGGTATACATTTAAATGCCTGCAAATATTGCTGGGGTGGTGGAATGCTTCCTGGTTGTTATAGTGACGGAGACTGTTTTCATTGCCCCCTTTCACAGTGTCAGCCATATAGGTGTTGGGTCATGACCCTTATAAAGCATGCTGAGTTGAAGTTATTAACTCAGGATGGACAGTGATGGTTTTGTTCTTTAATCATGTATTTGCCATGGGTCATGCAGAACTATTCTGCCTTGTGTCTTACAGCTCCTATCATATACTGAGAATGATAGAAATAAAGACCACAGTAACTAGTAATGATATCAGTACTTGCTTAAGTTGAGGACTGCAACTCCTATGATGCTCAATGCATATTTATGATAGGAGTGTTCTAGTGAGCAGTAACACTAGTGTGTGTGTTTGTTTTTTACATTTTTCCAATATTCTAAACATTAGTTTAGCCAGGGAGAGATGGTTTTCAGGGATCTTCTATGAATGGCTACTTCCCCTGCCAAAAATGACAAACACCAAGACCAGCATCAAATTCAAAGCATAGAAAAAGTGATGTCATGAGCGAAATAACAGCCCTGGAAGAGACGGCATGAGGAGACAACAAAGTAGCTAAGCAGCCAAAGAGGTAAATCATGAAATGGCTGTAGATGAAGATGCTTGCTGAAGATGGGATAGTGAGACCCTTCCACAGACCACTGGAAGTAATAGGACAAATGGTTTTTACTGTCCTAGGCCTGACTAAACTCATGCACTCACACATCCCTTTCCGCTACACCAGATTACCCCCACATCCCTTTCCACTACACCAGATTACCCCCACATCCCTTTCCACTACACCAGATTACCCCCACATCCCTTTCCACTACACCAGATTACCCCCACATCCCTTTCCACTACACCAGATTACCCCCACATCCCTTTCCAATACCAACCGGTTTGTGGAGTGCACGATAAAACTTAACCTGGAAAGGTGATAGGATCTGAAAATGTATAGCTTAGAAGAGAGACGAAACCTTTCAATACATAAAGGGAATCAACATAATAAAGGAGGAGAGTCCATTTAAAAGACTAAATATAATCTAGAGGGCATAATCTTGAAGAGGGGAATAGGTTTAAAACTAATATCCATATTCATTTACTGAGAGGGTAGTGGATGCATGGAATAGCCTTCCAGCAGAAGTGGTAGAGGTTAATACAGTGAAGGAGTTTAAGCATGCATGGGATAGGTATAAGGCTATCCTAGATATAAGATAAGGCTATGAACTAATGAAAGTTGATTTTTTTTTTTTAACGGCAAGAATTGGGCAGACTGTTTATCTACAGATACATTCTATTATTCTACCACCTCCGCCAGTCTGTTGCCTTAGGCGGAAATACAACTCTGTTTATTTTTTTTGTTTCCTACCTTTATTTTTTCTTCAGTGACTGCTCAGATTGAAGAATCTCACTAACATTTAGCAGTTTATTATCTTTATTTTACTTTTTCAAACAGTTTTGCATATTTTGAGTGCAGCCCTCAGTTAAACAATTTCCATGCTTTGCCGGTACATTCTCTCATTAATGCTGGAAGATGTGGACTATAATTATATTGGTTTATACTTTGTTATTGGATGTTTTGTTTTTTCCTCTCCTCCAGGAATACAGTCTAATAAAGTCAAAACCGGAAACAAATTTTAGGTATTTTTTCTTTAACCATGTACACAATTAAGAAAAATTAGGTCTCTTTGGAAATATTTAATAATAAATATTACAACTGGTATCCATAAACAGATGTCAGAAAAGATCTTCATTAATAAAATTATCCGCTTTATGCTAGTGATGTCATAGATCTGAAAAAAAATACAAAAATCAGACTGACATTACTTTCTGCCAGGTGTAGGTACAGCCAAGGAGTAAAATCATTGACTTAATTTCTACAAAAAAAAAACAAAACTTTAAGGATTAATCTTGTCCATTTTGACTTATGTACACTGTAGTGTTGCATGGGTCTTCTGCATGGTATCCTGGGACTAGGCTCTAATGTAAGCCTACTAATTAACCAGAGTTTAGAAGAATCTGAACACACAGTCAATTGTCCTCCATCTGCCACTCAAGAGTCTGTGAAAAGTGTCCGGTTTGTGGCAGAGATGCTGGTATTGCTGGACACAACAGTGCTGCTGTCAGTGGTGAAACGTGGGAATTGTGCATTCACGAAGTAGAAAGGAACATGCGTGACGCCACCAGAGCTCCAGAGCTAGGAAAAAACAGGGGAAAGTAACATACATTACAAAGTGATCGTTAGGGACTCACTCACCACATACAGTGGTATTCTAGACAAAAATCACACTGACCAGAGAAAAATGGAACAGACTACTGATTTAGAGAGCTATGCAAGGTCGCCCATATCCGTTAATTAGTGGAGGGGATTCCAGGGGAACTACACTGATTCCTTATAAATTATGCATTCTGCTGGGCAGCAGGGTTTAGATGTGTCCCTCAAAATATAGCTGAACATACATATGTATGCATGTAATTGGAAGTAGGAGGAATTTAGGTAAGAAATATTAAGGTTAATAGCAAGAAAACAATAGCAATTCAGAAAGTGTGACTGAGGAATAGGAGTAATAAAACAGTGTAATGTTCCCTATTAGGAGGTATGTAGTAGCGATGTGCCCTATTAGGAGGTATGTAGTAGTGATGTTCCCTATTAGGAGGTATGTAGTAGTAATGTTCCCTATTAGGAGGTATGTAGTAGTGATGTTCCCTATTAGGAGGTATGTAGTAGTAATGTTCCCTATTAGGAGGTATGTAGTAGTGATGTTCCCTATTAGGAGGTATGTAGTAGTAATGTTCCCTATTAGGAGGTATGTAGTAGTGATGTTCCCTATTAGGAGGTATGTAGTAGTGATGTTCCCTATTAGGAGGTATGTAGTAGTAATGTTCCCTATTAGGAGGTATGTTGTAGTAATGTTCCCTATTAGGAGGTATGTAGTAGTAATGTTCCATATTAGGAGATATGTAGTAGTAATGTTCCCTATTAGGAGGTATGTAGTAGTGATGTTCCCTATTAGGAGGTATGTAGTAGTAATGTTCCATATTAGGAGATATGTAGTAGTAATGTTCCCTATTAGGAGGTATGTTGTAGTAATGTTCCCTATTAGGAGGTATGTTGTAGTAATGTTCCCTATTAGGAGGTATGTAGTAGTGATGTTCCCTATTAGGAGGTATGTAGTAGTAATGTTCCCTATTAGGAGGTATGTAGTAGTGATGTTCCATATTAGGAGATATGTAGTAGTAATGTTCCCTATTAGGAGGTATGTAGTAGTGATGTGCCCTATTAGGAGGTATGTAGTAGTAATGTTCCCTATTAGGAGGTATGTAGTAGTGATGTTCCCTATTAGGAGGTATGTAGTAGCGATGTGCCCTATTAGGAGGTATGTAGTAGTGATGTGCCCTATTAGGAGGTATGTAGTAGTAATGTTCCATATTAGGAGATATGTAGTAGTAATGTTCCCTATTAGGAGGTATCTAGTAGCGATGTGCCCTATTAGGAGGTATGTAGTAGTAATGTTCCCTATTAGGAGGTATGTAGTAGTAATGTTCCCTATTAGGAGGTATGTAGTAGTAATGTTCCCTATTAGGAGGTATGTTGTAGTAATGTTCCCTATTAGGAGGTATGTAGTAGTAATGTTCCCTATTAGGAGGTATGTTGTAGTAATGTTCCCTATTAGGAGGTATGTAGTAGTAATGTTCCCTATTAGGAGGTATGTAGTAGTAATGTTCCCTATTTGGATTTTTTCTTATTTGAAGGACAACTTCAACTTGAAAACGACCTACCTTTCATGCATAATAAAGTTACATAATTTTAAAAAATGTATGCACCCATTCAAATTTGTTTCATTTACTCAGAAATATCATGTTTGCGGCTTCTACTGACTCCCCCACTCAGCATTTGGCTGAAGCCTGGGAGGGAAAAAAACCCAATGATGCCATATGAGTACTATATACTTGCAATATGTATTCACATATTGTGTACAATGCACACATCTGCAGTTTGTTTTCTAACATGTCCACAGTTGGAGGTGCCAAGTGTCTTGCTGGGCACAAATAGCTGTCACAAGCTATCTTGCAGAATGAATATGTGCCCAAGAGGAACCAGTTAAATAATCATGGAGTAGTACATCCCATAGAAACCTGGAGCCCTTCATATGAATTACAGTCTACAGGGCAGCATTTAAAAATTATGAGTGTCTCTCAAACATATGGCCGCACATACATACGTATGCATGGAATCAGAAGTAGGAGGAGATAAGATAAGATGTATTCAGGTTAATAAAGAGAAGACAATGTGTAATTGGGAGGAATGGTTACTTAGGATACAAGTAATAGAGAGACAATGTTTCCTTTTTGGTTGGAGTGGGCGTTTAAAGAGAACAAAACATATAGCTATGTTACTGACAATCTGTTTGAATAAAAAGGGTTAAACAATTTACCGTAGAGAGCAGCGCCCCCTTCTTGAAGCACTGGTTAAATTGCATGAGTTGGGGGGTTTCTCCTTCTTTACCATGAACGAATCCACTGTGAAGACAAAGATATGTGTAGTATGTCTGCACCACAAACCCACCTAGTGAACTGTTTAATTCACTAGAATTACACTAACCATCATTATATGCCAAGAGAATTAAGCTGGACAAGTCTTTGTCTGTGACAGATCTACTATCAATCCCCTCTAAGGATCCACCATGATTTTAATTTGATCATCATCCACTTAGGCTTTTTCTTGGTTTGAAAATCCCTTCTGTCTATCTGGCATGTCAATTAACCAGTTAAGCTACACAAAATGTCATTGTCTGACAAATCAGCTTCATTAAGGAAACTTCATTCCGCACACCACTATTTTGTTCAGAAAATGAATGCTACATTTTGGCACTCTCAAATACTTATATAATGTTGCTTTTGGAAATAAGACTAAAAAAAATGGGACAAGTAATTGTTTAGCGCCTAAAATGAAAATTTCTATGTGTGCCAAGCTTTGTAGCTGGCGCATATAGAAATTGTAATTCTAGGCGCAAGAAGTGCCATGATTTATTTAAAAAAGTGGCAGCATTTGAACCTTTTTTCACTCTCCGGGCAACTACCTATCTCCGTTAAAAATCCATCAATATCTTTATCTCCTGATTGCTCAACTCGATTGTGTATTATTTCGCTTTTATCAGCAATGAAAGTAATATTTTATCAGATTTTAGTGTACATACCATGGTAAGAGTTCAAATATGGGACTGTTTCTTGTCCTGAAAACTGCAATCGCTGAAAGGCCCAATTCACTTTCAGAGTTCCCTGCAAAAAGCAGTCATCAGGTCAGAATATTTCAACATAACAATTTGAGAGATGCAACAGCAGATATCTGGCAATCAGTCCAAACCTTTCAGTATGATAGCAAGTCTCTCCCCACTCGGGTCCCAAGCCATCGACTGTATTTCTCCACCAATCCTGCAACAGACACCAGTTGCATGTTCAGAAGGGAATATAAAGACATCTTTCTTGCTTCAGTCACACAGTAATTGCAAAACTTACCGGATTTCCCCATTTTCTGTATCAAACACGGTTTCAGATACATCAGCCACCACTGTAGCACTTTGACTCCCTCCTACGCAGCCCTGTGTCTGTCCTGGTATAATACAGAGCAACTGCTTTATCCAAATATAGAGGAAGTGTCAATATATAAACTTTCAGCTTGTAGAGAGCTTCACATCCACAATACAATTAAATCATAGAACATATTACTTCTGTGAAAGACTGTACAGCAAATGTCAAAGCCTGGAATGCATCCCCAGCATAAACAGATGGCTGGTCAATGGACATGTATTTGTTTCTAAATAAAACACCTACCAACTGATACCACACCTGTTACAAAGAGTCATGTTTGTCAAGGAAAGAGAAGGAAGTGGTGGGCTCCTAAAGAATCGGATCATCTTAACATATTTCACAAAAAAACAATGCTCCATCCCTTCTTTGTAATTACTGCAAGTACACATACATACCATGCAGCACTGCCTGCTGGTGGCCTTCTACTAGTGTCCTTTCTTTAAGCTCTATAAGTTATTTATCTCTCAATCTATGGTTTTGTTATGAGGGAGCATGCACCCCACTACTCTTAAATATGTAAATCATCACCAAATATGAGGCTACTCAACAACCAGCAGGAATTATTTACATCACAGACCCCCCCCCCCCCCCCCCCCATGCATTAACAATTTATACCTCTTTTTTTGCCCAAACAAAAATGTAAAGATTTGTGGGAGGGACCAAGATAGGCATGGAATGCTTTCTAATAGGCAAACGATCTACAAAAGATGGTGTACTTTAACCCCTTCCCGACGCTAGGACGTTCTATGCCGTCCTAATTTTAGTGGTCCTAAAAGACGCTAGGACGGCATAGAACGTCCAGCGTCTGCTCCCCTTGTAGTGGGATCCCACCTGTCGGATGAGGCCACTCAATGTGGCCAGTCTGACAGGGAAAATGTAGCCGATGCTCAAAGTAAGCACTAGCTACATTTTACTGAATCGCGCCATGCCCGAACATCCGTGCTCGGGCACGCCTCGGTGACATCACACGTGACATTGGGAGATATCTTATGACCCGGATCGGATCTCTGCCATTGAGTTCCTGTTTTCCAATCACTTTGTGATCGGTGGCCTGGAACTTAAAGTTGCATTTGGGTGCTTGCGTTGTCTGGGATGCAAGCACCATGTGTCACACAGGTGTTAAGTATAATAGGGCTGGGCCCTTGTTGTCTCTCACTACATCCCTAACAATAGCACTCTAGGCAAGTACTTACTCTGCCTTGTGGGAAGCTTGGCACTGTCCACTAGACCAACTGTTAGGGAACAACACCAGGTGTTACACATATTCTTATTTAAACACAACGGAGTAATCCCTAAAATCCTGGAACGTTGGGGGTACTTGAGGACAGGTTTGAGAAGCACTGCACTAAACACCATGTTCTACAGACATGAAAAGTAACAAACAACTGGTCATTACAAGACTTGGCACCGGTCATGTGATCTTTTTTTTTCAAAGACTTAGCACATCATGTATAAAAGTGCATTGCATGAAACACATTTTCTTCATTTGGTGATTCTTCTAAATTGTAATTTGGTAATGTCCCTAGCAGTAAAAAAGTTGATTAGCCACATGTTTCCGACTTACCCTCAGTCACTGAAAATGATAAACTGTATATGACACATTCCCCCTTCACAGCAAACAGCAGACGACTGCCATCAGGACTCCAGCAGCCAGTCTGAGACATGAAACGATAGAGTAACAGCAAAAAGTGAGGCATATTAAGAAAATGAACAGGACCAAATGATACAGCACAGATAACTATTTAAGCACACACCTGGCAACGTCCTTGCAATGTGGGCCAGCGCTCACATGTCCACATCTGTGTTTCCCACACCCTGCAAAATGCAAAACCTGTGAGACCCAGAAAAATGTGTAGCTCTATCCAACCTACAGTGTGACAGAATCCTCACCTGAAGACAGCAGATGGTGTAGCTGCCAGCACTTTACTGCCATCTGGAGACCAAGATAGGAAGGTCACCCCTCCTCCGCCAACTCTCTGCAGTGGTACACAGCTCTCTATGGGAACATCCCAAACCTGCAGGGGCGAAGGATATAGGAACCATATTTTATCTAAACCCTTTATGACTAAACTCCACAACTATTCTACAGTTTTAGCTTTAATGCATAGCATTTCATATTATAATCTTTGTTACAAGTGTCCTAATAAGTACACAGTAGTCAAACAGCATAACGAATAAAAATACAATCATCATTTTGCTACACAGTGGCAGACATTATATGGCTTGTTGCTTGGTGGATTATTGAAATTGCATAATGTAAGCAGCTCTTTCATGTTTTACTCTTTTCAGAAGTTGTATGGCCATTACCAGTAAAGTCTGTTTTCATTATCATCAATAATACACAGTTATAAGCTCCAGGTATACATAATATTAGGAAAGATGTGTCCAATGTGCAGGCCCATGGGCCAAAAGTGGTCCATCTATTGGGACTATTATTGTTTTCATTAGCCCTATAACATATGTAGTTTTGCTTGAATAAAGATGATTTCTTTCTTGACTGTGTTTCTTTTGTTATTGCTAAATGACCAAACATTTTAAGGCAAACAGACTGTTTTCACCATTACTGTAAATGGAAAAAACAAATGGTATGGCCTATACACAGACATTTTACAAACATTCACCCCACTTCAGAAAATACTTGGATGTCCCTGTACATGTTGAATATCCCTTATCTAAAAACACTTTGGTATTTTGGATAATGGATATTTTTCCTCAGTAAGATATATTAAATCCTCTCAGCACTCATGAAATACAGTAGAATCAATGCAAATAATGTACAGAGCAAATAAATCCATTTTACTGTGGTGTAGCTGTGATGTGTGGCATTGTTGGGAACCTGCTGTCAGGCCTCCATATGCCTGGACGCTGAATAAACTGTTGCGCTTGCATTCTGACAGCTGTGTGTGGAAATTGCACCTTTCTGGGATGTATTAAAATAAAATATGTCTAGTTAATAACATTACATGGATTGCTCTCTTTAAATGTGGGCACATTTTGTCATATGTGTATTACACTGATGTATATTGTATGCTATGTATTATGGAACACTGTTGCTTTAAATAAGTTTGTTCACTTCACTTTATTGGACAAATTAGTCCCGCCTACTGTTAATTGAGTTTGATTTATAATGTCACTTTGTACACTCGTTTGTTAAGGCTTGAAAAAGTCCCTTGTGGTCGAAACGTTGGCCTGAGACGGGATAAAAGATCACTTCACAAGAACTGACTGCTGAGCAGATTTATTATGTTTGTTCAATTTGCAAGATCCAGAAACAATTTTGCTTTACGAATCATAACAGATTTCTGGATAACGTATACTCAACATGTATAAGGACATGGCAAAATAATAAAATGGTTTGGTATTACAGGGTTAATGTATTTTGTCATAGATAAAAGGGGGTTAGTTTATATGACCCAGTTAAATACAAAGTCTGTTGGGCTGGTATTGTGGAGATTTTTATAGTGACTTCAATGCAAAAACCACCAGGCATCATTGCTTGAATTAGTGATAAAGTATTCTGTTTTATTTCATTTAGCTGGTGCAGAGGGGTGGTTAGCTGCAGGCATATCTTTGTCACCTTAATCGGTGTGTTCCCCATAGGCAGAAATACATTCACATACATTACATTAGACATATTCTCATGATTTGCAAAGTAAAATAAAATTCTGTGTTAATATAAACAGATATCTAGTGTATAGTGTCAAATATAAACTCTGCTGTGCTTTCTACATTTCCATTTGTCTATCACCATGTGTGAAGTGTATAAAAACTATTACTCACCAACATAGCAGTATCTACAGGAGAGGCAGAGAGTAGTACCCTGCCGCTGGGCGACCAACAAATACTGGTCACTGGACTGTGCCCTGGGTGTGACAGTATCTGAGCACATCCCGAGGAAGGTCTAAATGGACACAGAAAACAGACAATATAACTGTGATTACCACTCATTACTGCCCTTTGCATACCTGTACATTCATGGACTGTACCACTATGCCTACGATTAATTTTTGTCCCCTTCATTTACACCAGTTCAACCATATATAATTTTCAGGTTTGGTCGAACTAATTTTATCCTCTGACGTGATATTTATTAACCTATATTAATAACAAGCTCTGCAATATTACAAGTAACCATTAGGTGTCACTATACCTCCATGAAACGATATATGTTACCATATTTTAGTAATGTTTTAATCTCGGAATTAAACAGATTAAGACTGCCATTTAATTACCTGGTTGATAGGGAAGTTGGGTCCACATGCCACACTAGCACACAGCTTTGACATGCCACTGCCAGAATGGACGCACATAGGGGCTTCCACGCTAGGCTTGCTACATCCTTCTGCAGTCGATGCTTTAACGTGGGTATAGTTGGGCTAAACAGAACAAAAGACAGTAAAATACCTGGAAAGTTCCATTATATTGCACTACCTGGACTGTATATACTACCTAGCTTAGAGACAGATTGCTCTACACACACCTGAATGGACGCCAGAAATTCCTAAGCATACTTTGTTAATACAAGCCACTCACCACATCTTAGTTCAGGGCATGACAATTATACACTTAAGGATTCAGGAAAATGGTATTTCCAAAGAGCTCAATGTAAAACAATCAAAAGGTTTGGAGCCAGCAGAAGGGATTTTATGAGCATTGGCTCCCTGCCTCCTGAGATTTGTCAAGCTCTGTCCTAAACAGTTTTAAATCATTCCAAACTAGCCCACCTCTCACCTTCCTGAAGTGTAAATACGCACAGAGTCATCTAGAAGAGCCAGGGCAAATTTGTTGGTGTGTGGATGCCAAGCAAAGGCACGAAGTGAGCAGCCAGCCCTAGGAGGAAAGACCGGAAAGAATAAGTTCCCATCACTTATTAGGAAGATCATGATGTATTATCCAAAGTTCAACTCACCAGTCAATAGCCTGAGAGAACTCAGCTGTGAGATCCTCACTTTTCATCTGTGGAGAGACACACAATAGTTAAACATCTTTTTTTCTGAGCTTATTGTCTAAATATCTGTTAAAATAAGATTAATTGCAGATTCTAAATAGTTTTGTGTACACCAGGGTATTACAAATATTACAAGCAAGTCTAGTTATATTTAAGAACCAGGGAAATGGTACACTGATTGATGTAAAACTCTCTGACATCACTTCATGATGGGGGTTGCTATTACATTTCTGCAATACTGATGTTTAGCTGTAACTTTTCTCTCTCATTTAATGAATTCTTATTTTTATTGCTGTAATAAGGGAATATATGATGAAAAACTGAAAAATAACTTTTCTAACTATTACTAAAGATGAGAAATCTTTTACACATCTACAAATGCTAATACAAAACCTTCTAAAAAGATTCTAATATTTGGCCTGAATTTAGAAATAGCCAACGTTTACGATGCTTTTTGCAACTGAAAGCAGCATTTTTTCCTGCCCATTTTCTCCTACAGTGATCTTTTGACACCAACCATAATGATCATAGTAACCCAACGCTCTTGATCTTAACCTTTTTTCAGTGTCATGTTGCTAACTGCCACTAGAGGCAGTCTAACAGCAAACAGCAACGGGGGCAGCGCTATATTGAAAAGGCATGCTGCCTTCAAAATGGAGACTATGTTGCTGAATGCCAACCTCGAGGCATTGCAGCACAGGCTGAGCAGTGTAAGCGATCATTGATTGCTTCCACCGCTCATTTTAATAAAGGACATACATGAACGTCCTAACAACATGAAGGAGTTAAGATTTGTCAAACATTAATGTTAATGAGTTCTAAATAACTACACAAGAAAGCTTTTGTGACTTAATTTCAAGATGTACCAGATTAACATTGTAGAAATTAAACCCAGAACTGAAACTAATAACGCAGAGTCCATGCTTATGAATGATTCCACACCCCTACGCCAGCCCCCTAGAAATGTTTTGTTTGTGTAAATACGTGTCTGTTTCGTCTGTTTATTTGGCTGCTGCTATGACGCAGCTCAGAGTTCACGGGAACAAAATATTGTAAATTTGCTATTTACTCAGCCTACAAGCATTTGTGAAGTGATGCACCATTGCATGTTGTATTTATAATAGGAGAGTTGGTCGTCCTTACTAAATTGCTCAGAAATAGTGTCCAGCCATTGGCCATTGACCTATCTGACGTGCCATTTCATGGCTTGGAAGACTTACTGTGAGGTGAGGAAAAAGTGATCCGTGAAAAGATGAAGCCAAACGACAAACTGCAAGGGAGCAGCGGGCTGCACGGCCTAACCAGGGAGGGACTGCAAGAGAGAGAACATGCTGTATGATTGTCGGTAGAAGCCACTATTCAAATCAAGTGACTGCGTTCCAAGATCATGATTACACTTCCAATACGTTATATCTGATGCAAGAAGACGCACAGCAGCCAAACAAGTAAAATTACACTTTATGAAAATGAGATGTGATAGATTTATAACGTTGCATGTAAAAAGGGAGTAGAATTTAATCTCTCTTTTATCAAAACTTTGTATTTATCGGTGTAAGAAAACACGACAGTTGTTGGAGTAAAAGTCCTTTTTTAAAAGTGACTACTAAAGGAAAGTAAGAGATCACATGCCAACTATTCAACAATTTATTAACCCCTAATGCCCAGTGGTGTTTTGGTTCTAAACTCAATGGTATATGGCCTTTTCTGTGATTATTACCTTCCTCTTCAGAATTAGACATCTCTTCCAGAAGTCCTGCGAGACCCAGATGGTGCCTGAAATACAGAAGAAAGATTACAAAGACTCGGCACTTCTTTTAGAGGCCGGATTTATTCATTTTCACACTAGGCAACATTTCAAGTCAGTAGTATCTTTTTCATGACTAATATCAAGTGAAAGTTGGGGAGACCGACACAATATCAAAGTGATCCACAACTGCTGCCAGTGTCATTAATAGGAGACTACTCACCATGCATTCAAGCAACGCTTCCATATGACTTCCTTGTGATGGATAAATGCCGCTTTACTGCTCAGCTCCATCCGGCCAGGAGCCTTAACAGCATCCAGAGGAATCACAACACTTGGAATATCCACCAGCTACAACACAGGAATCACATGCAATCTTATTTACAAAGGAAACAAAACAAATATGTATCGCAGGCAGTGTCAGATAAAGAAAACCATGCTATATACTACCTGGTCACGGAATGCTATCGGTGGGCTCTCATACGCCAGCCCAGGCACCATCTCATTATTAAACTCATAGAGAGTTACTTCACCACGTGGTAGAGGAGCAGGAAACAAGGCCAATGAGCACATGCTGGCAGCTAGAGAAAAGATATATTGCATAAATTCATCTCTTTCAATATAATACTTCCCTGTTTATTGAAAGCATGCAACCAAAGTACATCCAAATGTCTCCATAATTAGCCCTCCCCATACATAAATGCCCTGCCTTGTCGCTATGCATGGAATTTACATTCTTCACATGTCCACAGACTTTCCTTATCATCTCTTTCCACTTCGATTTCTCTGGAACACACCTTTCATAGAATTTATAGCTTTCTTAATGTTTCAAAAGTCCGTAATAACTATAACGCACAATGTGGGTATGTATTTGCAGCACCTGATTTTTATAAACTAAAATCTACTCATTCGGTGAAGATAACGCCACAACCCGAGTGTGCGCCATGTTTATCCATGTATTTCTTTGATGTTTTTTCCAATACCTGCTGCTTCTTGTAAACCTTCAGACACTGCTCTCTCTACCTTATGTATTGGTTTGCTTCTCTTAAACTAATTGAGTTTGTAATTGTCCTCTTTAAATTCTGTGAATTGTTAGTGTCATTAAAAAAAAAAAAAAAACCTGCTCTTAGGGATCATATCTTGCAGCATACGTCACTAGGGTGTGACATAGAACAGAACAAAGCAGAATTATTAGATACAGATGATAGATAAAAGTAAAAAATAAAAAATATATCACCCAAAAATCAGCACCACCTGTCACTGTCAGTCACTGGTCTGTCTATGTATTATGTGCTAGGTATTGCATGGTAATCCCATATTTTATCAAACCAGTAAATGATACGAATAATTAGACAAACGTGTTTTCCCTCTAAATGCTTCTGTTGGACCACTTGAATAGGCAGCTTAGTGTCATAATAAGTAAGAGATTTTATAAAAAGTTTAAATATTGTTTGACGTAATATCAAAGCAGATGACATGTTAGTTTGTAGGATTAATACAGAAAACGATAGGCTGTCTACATAACAGCCAATTATATCCTTGTTTATTATGATAATATTTACTTCTGTCCATGGATTTCCATTATATTAAAGCTGTTCATTAACTCCGCTAATACTGGGCGGCACAAGCGTATCTCACCTAAAACGGCCACAGATAAAAAACCGATTCAGAAAACGCGCGTTCACTATGACGAATCTTCACATGGGACAAGTTCCGTGTTAGGTCACTTGAGGCACGCCGGATGCACATTGCAAAGCATCACGGTACTAGTAGTTCTTCTGTGTAACTCGTGCTTCTATGTGAATTTGTGAGGTTTGTCTGTTAGTATTTCGTTTTTCATAAGTTTAGCTTATTATTAGAAAATTAATTTAACCAGTACTTGTGTTTATATCTAAACTTTTCATATAGGCACTTAATAATTCTAGCATGTCGCAAATGGAGAAATTATTGTGAGGACCAATGGAATATTCATCCTTTTAGGTTCATATTTTCCCCAGAATTTTTCTGAATACATAACTTTAGCAAACATTTATAGTGCTAATTTACTCTCTTTTTCCATGTGTTTTTACCTTTTTTTTTTTAAATTAATACTGCAGCTAATAGGGTGGTTCAAAGCTGCATGTAAATGTTATATGTGAATGGTAAACAGTGGCTGAGGTAGGGTTGCCACCTTTTCTTCAAAAAAATACCGGCCATGCACCTAACTCCATAGACTTAACATTGGGGTCAAGCCAATTTTTTACCGGCCTACCGGTTAAAATACCAGCCAGGTGGGAACCCTAGGCTGAGGGGGCCGCTATTCACTCCATATATTTAATGCTGGCCTCAAGTTAATTTTTCTGCAGCATCTTGAGTGGGGACCGTAAGGGGTTAAGTTTAAACGTGGCTCAGTAGTGGTAAAAGGACATTGAGCAGCAATGTATAGCTCTAACTTCCGACAAAAGTTGTGTTTGGCCTAAGATGACCACATTGCAGTTTTATTCAAAGGTGTCGTGGTCCTAAATTTGCACTAAAAATCTCTGCCAAACCTGCCATTCGTACCCGACACGTTTCTCCCTCCCTCCTACACGTCATCCCTTTTTCACCACATTCTCTTCCTCGACTCTTAGCCTCCTCGACAATTTTCCAGTTCTTCATCACTTCCAACTTTTCATGACCCACACTGCTTTCCGCCAGTGTAGTATAAAAAAATAATAATTATATTTGTTTATATAAACGGAGGCACAGTTCCAAAAGTGGTGCAATCAGCCGGATCAGTCTCTTGGTTTCCATGAAGATGACCTCACTTTAACAATGCTCCAGAGCAGCTCTTCATTATTATCATACATGGCCAGTATTTTTTTTTTTTTGAAGAAAAGGTGGCAACCCTATTTATGTATGAAGTACTTGATATTCTGCAGCACTGTACAATTTGAAAACAAATTTAGCAGAAGGCCTTGATCAAACAAGCTTATAGACAATGAGCAAATAGGGATACAGAAGATCATTGGCTTGAGATATTGTGGCCACTCTGGAAGCAAAAATGGTGCAATAGGGTTGCCACCCAGCCGGTATTTCTGGCAGACCGGTAAAAAAATGTTGCTCACGCCAATGTTAAGTCTACAGAGGTGATAGCATGACTGCTACTTTTTTGAGTAAAAGCTGGCAACCCTAAATCCATATCCAATTCTGAATATTTATTTAAGCAGTGGGAAGGTATAGAAGGTAAGGTATAAAACAAAGAAGGGCTAGGAATGTCATTTGGATAAAAGCAGAATATGAGTAGGTTCACAAACGTGATAATACTTTCTTGAAGGTAGTGGTTTTTTTTTGGTTGGGCCAAGTCTAAGTGCATTCCATGGGATGTGACGTACCCTTTGGAAGTCCTATGTGTGAGAGATTGAAGTGGGAGCAGAGGTGAAGGTTATCAAGGGAGTGGGACTAAATCTTAAAATGAGAGATGCAATAATTTAGAGAGTGGTGAGAGGAGAAGTGATATCACTAACCTCAGCAACGCATCTGCACATACAAATTACTGTGCTTATGGACACAATCTGTTCACCTCCATTGTCCCAGAAAGTTGGTACACCAAGAAAAGACATCGGGACCTCAGGATAACAGATCTGAATTGGGTCGGCCTCATGTAAAGAGAAACATTTGAGGGTAGACACTAATAAATTGTACCAATGACGTGATAATAGTTTCACATATTCTATGCAATAACAGCATTACATCTCTGTTTGAAATTCCCTTTAATGTACAATTCTAAATATAACATGTTGTGAAGTAATACAACTTTTCATTTAAACAATAATAAAACAGATCTGTCAGTTACTATTATGCTTTATTAAAGCTACCGCCTACATTGCTGGGTAAGATGTAAACGACTGATTGCCAGATTTATTTTTGAAGAGGTAGCACAGAAGATGAGTACTTTTCATTTTTCTTTTTTTGGCTGGCCTAGCTAAGCAGTCTAGCCGTTTGTGATTAAATGCAGCATGAACATGAGGGCTACTGATATCCTCATATCTGTCCTGGCAGTATTAATTTCCCCCCAGTCAGCTGCCAGGCTGCCCCTGGTTTCCTTCTGTCTATCTTCCAGGCTATGTGGCAGGACCGAGTTGCATATACACAATGTGTCCACTGGATGTGCTGCTTCACCACAGAGGAAACAATTTAATTAACTGGCGACAGAAGGACCAGCCACAAAACCCTTGTTGGGAGGAAAGAGAGTGAGAAGAGGCGTTCCCCCAAGGGCAGGGGGGTTCACAAGGCTTTTGTAGCTACCAAAACATACACGCACTTTCCAAGAAAGCTACACAAAATTGGCCCTTCAAGTATTTGTCCTCTACCAAACTAAGAAACATTACCCTCTTCACTGCCCTGACATGCACAGGATCCTTCCCTAATTACAGGAGAAGGGAGGAACAATTCTTCATTCCTGTCTGTCAACACAGGGAGATAGTTTCCAATCAACTGATATGAAACCTACAAAGGCAGGTCTCTCCACACCTCTCATTTTACAAACATATCCAATAAAGGCAGCTCAAAGTCTCTCTCACATGTAGAATTGGGCATAAAAGTCAAGAGTTACTTGGTTAATTATAGCCACATACCTTTATAATATGCAGCATATATATATATATATATATATATATATATATATATATATATATATATCCCATATATGTGCCATAGGAGGTAATTCAAGGGTCTACTCAATAAAGAGAAACTTGCAGGGAATTGAGATGGGAATTTAAAACTTAAGGCCAAGGTAGCTGAGCTGGAAAAATGTTCGTATTCAGCTGCATTGGAGATTTTTTCCAACTTGATTACTTTGGCCTAAAGTTTCAAATTCCTGTTTCAATTGCCTGCAATTCTCTCTGTATTGAGTAGACCCTTGAATTACCTCCTATGCACTGAGAGACAAATATATGCTGCATATTATAAAGGTATATGTGGCTATAATTAACTATAGCAAAAAAATGAAAAAATTAAATTTATAAGGCGTGATTATTTTTTTTTTTATATATTGATATCTCTTTATTCAATTTTCATAACCTATAAAATGAAAAAACACATTCAAATATCGCTTTGTTCAGAAATTGATACGGTTACAATACATACATTCTTGTAAGTGATGTAGGGACCCGCGGATCGGTAGATCCCCGGTGTCCACCTCTCAACATCAGTTCTGGCCGGAAAAATTATTATTGATTGGCTTATTTCTGCTCTAATTACAGCTCTAATTACAGCTGCATAGTTCAAAGCTCCCGGTCCCACTCATTTATTCCCGTACTTAACCTCGTACCATTCACACTAACATTCGCTCTATGGGGTACCTAAGATGATAAAGGAAGGGGTCCGGGGGGAGGGGGGGGGGCGGCCGAGTTATAAGCATTGTCCCATCTCGTTATTGTACAACTATCAGAGCGACCAGGGCTACCAAATGATTATTTTTTGATGTACACGGTTGCATTATATGTTGCCTCCTCTTAGAACTCAGTTGTGTAATAAGAGGCCGGAAACATCAAGTTTTCCACCAGTCTTAAATTCCCTGACTATGTAACTCACTGCATATTGAAGACCTTGATGATGCTAGATTTGCTGTGTGTACTGTTATGTGTTTACATGCATGTTTTTCCATCGTTTCTTTTGACGAAGGGAGGGACGAAAGGATTCCATTACAGGTGTTCCAGTAAATATTCCTGGATCATGGGAGGTCAAGCGGTATGCAACTCTGTTAGAGGAGCTTTTTGTGGTTGTTTCCCCGGTGTTCAAGGTGGCCACCAACCTCTTTGGTTTCTATTCCTTTCGCTCTGTCAAGGATAGACAGATCACGTTAAAGATGTCAGTGGGTCCGGTAAGTGTCAGTGGGCTGTGGCACTTGGGAGGGCTATTAGTATGCAGCGCCTTGCTGTCTCTTATAGAAATATAAGAGACAGAGGTTTGGCATATGTAACGTGCTATATTGAGCCGGATCCCTGGGAGCTGACACAATTGGTCGAAGTATCCAGTAGTAATGAATGTTAAAATGGCTCCATGCAGGAGTTTGCATGTATATATATATATTCTAAAGAAATAATAATAGCAGCACTCTCTGGTTAATTGCAATTTATTTTAGTTATATAAACAGTGGTGTAAACAGAATAACATTTTATATATATATATATATATATATATATATATATATATATATATATATATATATAAGGTATATGGTAAATTTTATTCAGCCATAACATTATGACCACCTACCTAATTATAGATACCTAATTATAGATCCCCTTTTGATGCCAAAACAGCCCTGACCCATCGAGGCATGTACTCCAGTAGACCTCTAATGGTGTGCTGTGATATTTGGCACCAAAACGTTAGCAGCAGATCCTTTAAGTCTTGTAAGTTGCGAGATAAGGCCTCCATGGATTGGACTTGTTTGTCCAGCACATCCCACAAATGATCGTTTGGACTGAGATCTGGTCACCTTGAACTCGTTAAATATATAACAAAGACAATACACTGCGCCTATATGTGACGGAGTGAGCAGCACCAAGGCACAGCACACTAACAATTACCATTTTCAATGAGGTAATCTCTTGCAAGTGTTTTATAAAGGGAAAATAAACATTGAAAAAATATATAGTGTAGTATATTAGAACACCATACAAAAACACACTAAAAGTGTATAAAGTGTCCACTCACATGTGCCTGAGCATAGGAACATCTGGGGACCCACAATGGATAAATCTTCAGTTCAAGACAGCTCCAAAGGTGTAACACAGGGGAAGCGAAGGCGGGAATGTAAGTACAAACGTTTAATGTATCGCAGCTAAAAACATAATAAAATCTTACACATAAAATCTGTAATGTCCGGTAGTTCCTTGAAAAAAGGAACTACCGTGTGTGTGTGTAAGTGTGAGCCTGTGTGTTTAAGTGTGACTGTGTATGTATGTGTGTCTCTTTAGTGAACTGGAATTTGACATTTAAGACCAAAGTATCCAAACTGAAGGCAAAGCTTGCTTAGAGAATTCTTCCAGAAAGTCTACTTTTGGCCTTATATTTAAAATTCACTTTAAATAACCCACTTGATATAAATTGTAGAAAACGTTTTGCTGTTCAGCAAAAAGCAAGTAGTTTTTATTTTGTTTGACATTAGAGAAAAATATATTACACCATGTTTGAAAGTCGGAACTGGTTACTAAATGTTTTGAATCCCACCACCTGCTGGTGTCATGACTTCCGCACACATGTAGGGAGCGTGAGAGGTTGCCTGCTTGTCCCCTCAGAGAGAGGGCTAGCGAGGAGAGAACTTTTGATGTCCCTAGCCAGCGCCTTGGCAGAGACACAGAGTAGGCGCCTTGTGAGGTGTTGTGCCCTGGGCAGTTCCACAGGATGCATTCCCCAAAGGACAGCCCTGGTTTGAATGTTTTACATTGAGCTTTATGGAAGTTCCATTCACTGGCTCCTAAAGATTACACAATCTTGCTCTGGAATTAGGGTTACCACCTTTTGTTAAAAAAAATACCTTTATAAAATACCTAGGTAGGCGTGGCTATATTACTAACTGCCCAAAATAAACATGTATTACATCTGAGAGACAAATAGAACCGTCAAATACTGTGCTTACAGCGCACTTTGTAAAATTCTAATAGTTTTGGGTTCTAAATAGTACATTTGCGTCTTGCGGTGCACTTCATATCTGAGAGTCAAAGAGAACAGTCCAATACTGTGCTTACATCGCACTTTGAAAAATTCTGGCTACCTCCTCCTCCACCGCCGCTTCAACCTACACCGCCACGGTCACCGCCTCCTCAACCTATGGGTCACTTAGTATAAACTGAAAGAGAATACCATGCACTCCAACCCTCTCTCAAATGGATAATTCTGTTGATCCTCCTGGCAGCCATGCTTTAGATTTAGATGTTATTCCAAAGCTAAAATCAAATATTCCATCAAGTGCTATTTTATGGATCAGCTGTATTTTTAATTTGTATGTATTTTATGTTTTTTGAAGTTATTTCCCTATCCATATTTGTTTGCAGGGCACTTGTCCTACTCTTACCCACATTTTAATTCCTTTTGCAGCCCTCTAGCGCTTTCCAGGAATTTTTAACCCCTTAACGACAGATGACGTGCCAGGCACGTCACGGCAAATCGTGGACTTGCCGACAGCTGACGTGCCTGGCACCTCATGCACTAAATGGAGTAAAGAAAGCGACCAGCGGTCGCTTTCTTTACTCTAACGGTGTTGCTACAATGCCTCTAGGTAGAGGCATTGTGCAACACCCCCCAAATGTGCAGGGGCGCGCTACGATCACTCCACGGAGTGATCGTAGCAGCCATTTAAAAATGGCTGCGCCCGCTGCACACATGTGCTTAGAAAGCGAACAATCGTTCGCTTTCTAAGCATCTCCGGTGTTGTTAAAGTGCCTCGCTAGCGAGGCACTTAACAACACCTTCAGGCTGCCCAGAGCCGATGGTCGCTCTCCTGAGCGACCCCATCGGCTCAGTAGAAGGGAACGCTGCCTGTACAGGCAGCGCTTCCCTTCTAATGGCAAGAGCATCGGAAGTGAAAGTATTTCACTTCCGATCCTCTAGGGGGAGCCAATCGATGCCGGTGTTCTGACGAATTACTCGAGCAAATTCTCCTGCGCAATCGCAGGAGAATTTGCTCACTGCGCATGCGCAGAAAGTTACAGCTGATAACTCAGCTGTAACTTTATGTCCACCGCGCATGCGCGAGCTAACCAACCCACATCCCGCCCCCCGCACACCCCTTCTCACCAGCTGATCGGACAGCGGCGGCACACAGCCCCGTGTTACTTACCAGCGTTTTCTTTGAATCCAGCCACGGACACAGCGCATTCCCACACGGCTTGATAGCCGCGCGCATGCGCTGTGTGCCGCCGCTGTCCGATCAGCTGGTGAGAAGGGGTGTGCGGGGGGCGGGATGTGGGTTGGTTAGCTCGCGCATGCGCGGTGGACATAAAGTTACAGCTGAGTTATCAGCTGTAACTTTCTGCGCATGCGCAGTGAGCAAATTCTCCTGCGATTGCGCAGGAGAATTTGCTCGAGTAATTCGTCAGAACACCGGCACAACAGATCTATGTGATCTGTGTGCAGGCATGTATGGTAAGTGCTCTTATGAGCACTTACCATACTGTCAAAGGCAATATTACTAAATATTGCCTTTGACAAGTATTGATCTGCCTCCCTCACCTTACTACTTTTAGTAAGGGAGAGAGACAGATCAGATCAAGTAAAAAAATAAAATAAAATAATAAAAAAAATATTTAATAAAATGTTAAACACCAAGGGCTTTTATAAAAGCCATTTAACACCTTCCCTGCCATTGATCGCTGTGTACGCAGTGATCATACACAGCAGCACATTTTTTGCTGTCTGTGCATTTTTTAGGGGTTATTTTTTTTTACTGTAATTCATTACAGTATAAAAAAAACCTCTTTTAAGAGAGATTAACCCCTTTCTTGCCGTAGATCACTGCCTAATCAGCGATCTGACGCAAATGCAGCAATCTTGCTGCAGAAGCATTTTTTTAAAACTTTTTTATTACACCGTCACGTGTTAATTATACCCGCTAGGGGACTACGTTTAACGTAAAAAAATTTTTTTAGCTGTCTGAGCGCATGTATAGCGATCAGTAACAGCTGATAAGTGACAATGGCGGGTTGGCGTTTGCTCAGATGAGCATCACCATTCGTCTGGTTAGATCAATATGTGTAAATATTTGATCTGACCCGTGTAGATCTGCCTCCCTCTCACTTGAGTTTTAGTGAGGGAGGGAGACAGAGCTGTATAATGTAAGTTTTTAATTATAATATATTTAATAGAATTGAGACCCAAAGGCTTTTATAAAAGCCGTTTCCAGTATTTAACCCCTTCCCTGCAATTGATCGCTGTGTACGCAGTGATCTTACACAGCAGCACATTTTTTGCTGTCTGTGCATTTTTTTAGGGGTTATTTTTTTTTACTTTGATTTATTACAGTATATCAAAGGCTCTTTTAAGAGCTATTAACCCCTTCCTTGCCGTATATCACTTCCTAAGCAGCACATATGGTCACTGCCTAAGCAGTGCATATGGTCACTGCCTAAGCAGCGCATATGGAGCAATCTAGTCGCCGAAGGATTTTTTTTTGCTATCAGCATTTTTTTTGTCAGACTCACTAGGGGTTAATTATACCCACTAGGGGATTACGTGTATTCCTTTTGAAGCTGTCTGAACGCGTGTATAGCGATCAGTAACAGCAGATCAGTGGCAAAGGTGGTTTGGTGATTTCTCAGATGAGCATCACCATTCGTCTGGTTCGTAAATATTGTTCTGACCCATATGGATCTGCCTCCCTCTCCTCACTTGAGTTTTAGTGAGGGAAAGAGACAGATCTGTATAACATAATTTTTAAATTGTAATAAATTAAATAAAATGTTAATAAATTGTGAGTCCCAAGGGCTTTTATAAAAGCCATACCTTTTGTATAGTGTAGTGTATTAACCCCTTCCCTGCCACTGATCACTGCACAGCAGAACATTTTTTCTTGTCTGTGCATTTTTAGGGGTTAATTTTTTTGTACAGTACTACAAAGGCTCTTATAAGAGCTATTAACCCCTTCCTTGCTCTACATGTTCAAATTCCAAGTTTGAAAATCAAAAAGCGCACCTCTCAAATGTAGCCTTTCAACCCCTAACAAAGCTGACAAAGCTATGCATGGGTGGTATCCCTGTGCTCGGGAGATGTTGCTGAACATATATTGTGGTATTGTTTGTCAGTGACACATACTGAAATATGTGAATTTGTGTCTAAAGTGCAATGTATGTGGGAAAAAATACACAATAAAATGACTACCACAAACTTTGACAAAGGCTGGTGGTAGAATTGGTGCATGGAAAGTGTTAAAATAACACCATTTAAAATAGACTAGGGTGTCTACTTTTACAAAATATATACTTTTTGGGGTAAAATACACTGTCCTACTTAAAAAAAAGTCCCAAATGAAAGATGGGCTCAGGCTGACTACACGTCAATATTCCAAGTTGAAAATGCGCACCTTCACAATGTGGCCCTTTAGCCCCCAAACAACCCAACACACCTATGCATGGGTGGTATCCCTGTACTCAGGATATGTTGTTGAACACATATTGGGTTTTTGTTTGGCAGTGACACATACCAAAATCTGTGAATTTATGTCTAAAATACAATATTTGTGGAAAAAAACCCACACAAAAATTACTACCACAAACTTTGACAAAGGCTGGTGGTAGAATTAGTGCTTGGAAAGTGTTAAAATACCACCATTTGAAATAGCGTAGGGTGTCTACTTTTAAAAAATATATGGGTTGATGGGGTAAAATACACTGGCTGGTTTCAAATATGTCCCAAATGGGACATGGGTGCAGGCGGTCTGCATGTCAAAATTTTAATTTGGAAAACCAAAAACTGCACCTACCAAATTTGGCCTTTTACTCCCCAAACAACCCAACAAACCTATGCATGGGTGGTATCCCTGTACTCAAGAGATGTTGCTGAACACTTATTGGGGTGTTATTTGGCAGTGACACATACCAAAATCTGTGAATTCATGTCTGAAGTACAAGGTTTGTGAAAAAAAACCACAAAAAAATTACTACCACGAAGTTTGACAAAGGCTGGTGGTAGAATTAGTGCATGGAAAGTGTAAAAATACCACCATTTGAGATAGCCTAAGGTGTCTTCTTTTAAAAAATATATGGGTTGATGGGGTAAAATACACTGGCTGGTTTCAAATATGTCCCAAATGGGACATGGGTGCAGGCTGTCTGCATGTAAAAATTTCAAGTTGGAAAACAAAAAACTGCACCTCACAAATTTGGCATTTTAGCCCCCAAACAACCCAACAAACCTATGCATGGGTGGTATCCCTGTACTCAGGAGAAATAGTAGAATCTATTTAGCATGTTTTTTCGTTCGCTATTGTCGATGAGGAGAAGTTGTTTCAAATAAAAACAAAGAAATTTGTGTATTTTTTTTTTTTTTACCATATTTTATTAATTTTTTTAATAATATGATAAGATATGTTCAAAAAGATGGCATCCATAGAAAGCCCTTCTTGTCCCGATAAAAACAATATATAATATGTGTGGGTACAGCAAATTACAAAGAAGAAAATTACTGCTAAACACAAACAGCACAGAAATGTTAAAATAGCCATTGTCCAGAAAGGACAAAAATGTTTCAAAGGCTCTGTCCTTAAGGGGTTAAGAGGCATTTTAGTGCCCAAAAGTTTGTGTCCCCATTGACTTCAATCGGGTTCGGGGTCAAGTTCGAGCCCGAAAACTGACTTTTTTCCAAAGTTCGGCCGAACCCGAACATCCAGGTGTTCACTCAACTCTAATCAGAAATAAATACAGTAAAAAAAGAAGAAATAAAGAGTATTTAGTGTACATTTTCCCTGACTCCTCACATTAGAATTAAATGAAAGGCTCTGAAACCATTTACTTTCATGAGCAACTAGAAATGGATTCTTATATCCTAAATAAATCGCATCATTAAATTGGCTTTGTGACCTACAGCTAATTGTAGCTTTCACCTATAAACTCATTAGATCACCAGTAAGGTTTCGAGACATTCCCAATTTCTGCTGCATTGTGCCGTTTCCATACATTTCAGATACATTTTTCCTCTTTCTGCGGTGAGCCTCTAATGCTGCATTATCGCTGGTTTCGAGTTCCTCTCTGACCGAGGGAGGCGTCTGCTATGACTTCCAAAACCAGTTTTTATTTCATTTTATTCTCTTCTGCCTCTCACTCTGATTCATTTTTATAAACCAACTTCCCCACACACTGCTATTTTTGATTCTGTTGAAATGTTAACTTGTTCACTGCTGACAGTTCTCCGTCTGTCACCACAGTTGCAAAAAAGGGAAGTTTGTGGAACTATTATTTCACAATTGCTTGATCTGGGTCACTAGTTGACTATTACCATGTTATTTTTAATACAGCTTTTCATTTTTATTGTTCTAACACTTTTCACTATAAAACCTCTTGTTTACGCTCTCTGTTTTTAGGATATTGTTTTTTAATGTGCCTTTTATGAACAAAAACAGGTTGTAAATTTTGGGATATTGCAGTTGGGGAATGTCTAATACTTAGCTTTAGAGCTATAATTTATATTTTTTTTGGACAGTGTAAGAGCTACTGTGCTAAGTTATTTAATATTTTTTATATTCTTTACAGATGAAATAACAGCAAATTAAGACATGCTGCCTAATTTCAATCTCAAACCACTGTCCCTAGACAGAATTTCATAAAATAATTTAATGGGGGGAAAAAAAAGAGAAAAAAAAACATAGTTATTGTTTAACCACCAGCTAACTTTTTGTAAAATAAATACTGGATCTTTAGCATACAGATGATCTGGAGGTAGCAGTTAGATCTGGGTCAGCAAACCCCAAATATGCTGATAGCACCAACAAATAACAACTGATTTATGTAATAAGGGTGAATCCATGAACTACTTCACATTTACTATCTATTATATTTAAAGGGCCTTGAAAATGATTGCTCATAAAGCACCATTAAGTGTGAAATCTGTAAAAATGTCCATTTGCCTTTCCCATCCTGTGTTGTTGATGCAGTGTTAGTTGTAATAGATAGTGAAGGCCAGAACACCAGCCTCTCTACAGTGTCTGTATCACGAGACTTTACTTATGTCCTAATATTGCCCAGAATTTTCCATTTACATAATCGATTTGCGGTTTGATTAATTATAATCTGTAGTGATTTGACAAAGGAAATTGGACTTTCTAAGTTGAAATGCTTAAAGGCCACGGAAAAAAGAACAGTTAACCGTTTTAGTGGTTTTTTGAAAAAGTGTATTACAATCATAGTGGAAAGTCAGTCAAATGCTCAGCAGCTTTGCCAAGATTAGAGAATCACTCCAGACTGAGAAGAAACCCCTCTACAAATAAATGATTGTTAAAGCTGACACTTTAAAAATAAATAGGCATTTATTTGTTTCAAGTTTTGTTTTTTGAAACACTAAACTTGAAAGCATACCTTTTGCAGTCTTTCTTCATGAACATATACATAGCAAGACTGTGGTACGTTAGAGTTCATAATCGGTATAGTTACTAGAAATGAATGGTAGTAGCTGAGTATCATGGGGAGACTTTTGCACTTTAACACTTTCTGTAAAGGACTATTGCTGCACAGAGGATGTGTGATGTGAAGGAAAGCCTGCTTGACACTTAAAGGGACACTCCCACCAAAAAAATGAAAAGGTTTTATTTTATTTTGTATTGTTGATTTCAGATTTGTCTTTTGTTTTTGTTATGTGACTGGATTTAATAAAATATGTAACAAGTGTGATATGGGTGCCGCCATTTTGTGAAATATAGTATTTTTGCGTGCCACCTCCTAGTGACTTTATAGCACACATTTCTCACTTTGGGACTGGGGACATAGAATGCAGTCTATAAGTTAGAATTCTGATCATAGACTTGCATTGAATGAGCTATGATCCTGTTTGATCAGGTTAATCTTTGTGTTCAAAGGCAGGTAAAAAAAGTTGTACACAGCCACCTAGTTCTGTCCACTATGATACACAGGAGCCAGTAAGAGAGCAGGGGTGTATCTTATGACATCATCATGCAGGCTTTGGCCATAGTTGTAAAGTGAAACTGACTGGAAGATTTCGGATGATGTTGCATCATGGGAAATATTCACAAAAAGGAGCCAGGAGATAAACACCTATTTTTATGTTTCCTTTTATATGCAATGAATTCAATAATTTAAAAATAAAAAAAAAACCAGTGGGGTTTTTCTTTTAAATTACTAGGTTACCTATTTACATCTTATGTAAGTGGTAGTGTCCCTTTAACCCCTTCGTGACGTTAGGAAGTACTATGCCATCCTGACTTTAAGTGCCTTAAAGTCGTTAGGACGGCATAGTACGTCCTGTATTAAACAGCTTATCGCGGCTCCCCGCGATGAGCTGTTTTCGGATCCCGCTGCAGGCACTTGCAGCGGGATCCCACCTGTCATCTGAGGCCACTTTGAGTGGCCTCAGTCTGACAGGGGAAATGTAGCCGGTGCTCAAAGCGAGCACCGGCTACATTTCTCCCAATCGCACCGTTCGGGCACGCCTCCGTGACGTCACACGTGACATCCGGAGGTCTCGCGTTCTTTTTGCAGGGACCCACAGGGTTTGTTAAGACCCTGATCGGGTCTCTGCAAGAGTGTTCCTGGCTACCGATCACCTTGTGATCGGTGGCCAGGAACCAATCGTGACGTTTTGGTGCTTGCGTCACGAAGGGATAAAAGGTATATAGGAATATAGGACTAGAGACATGCTGCATAACATAAAGGACGTATGATATTTGCAGTGTCAGTGTGAATTACTCAGGCAAAGTGGAGGCATTCAAAATACTTAATTGTCCAGCGATGGATCCACACACGTATGTAACCAGGAGCTGTTCTGCCATCAGGATATATGGTCCATCTACATAGGTAGCAGAACGAGCCCATCTGAGTGGCAGCTTAAGTTCAGATGTAGATTTATTTCATTGTTTCAATGATGTGAATGGATCTATTTTTTTTTCCTCTACTCATTCAAGTCTTAAGAAGTCTCAGTCATCCCATATTCTCACCCCACATCTACCAAAAAGAGCTACCTCCCACTTCCCAGCTATTCCAGCATCCAGTTTACATGTGGACTTCAGAATTAGCAAAATCCCAGCTTCTCCATCTGGAGGTGGCTTTGGCTAGTCCCTCAGAGGATTGCACAGCTCATGGCGCCACGCGGTGGTAAACATCAGAACAACCACAGCCCTTGGGGATGCTTGCCAAAGACTCCCAGCTTGTATACAGGCCAAGTTTGCACAGGAACCAGACCAAGAATAAGGTGAGTTAGTTACCAGAGGCATCCAGCCACCCAGGCAGTGAAAATACAGTTCTGGATTGAGGCACATGGTAGAAAACACTGATTGCGGCATTTCCTCTATTAATAACATAGAGGGGGAAATACAGTGGTAGATGTAGCTAATAATCAGTGGGACTCTTCTTGCTTTCTTAACCGCTTCACTGCCAGGAAGATTACTGACACCTATATCTCCGAGACAACTTAACAGGAGTGGTTAACAGTCTGTCAGCTTACTATTCAGTGTACCTTTTTTGAGCAGTTGGTTTTTCCATCGTGTGTGTGTTTATTTAATACTTTTAGAATTATTCATGGTCGTGGCTGGTACACATGGAAAACGATGCCAAGAATATGTGCTTATTATTTTGATAGAAATGGCGTTTTATTAAAGAACGTGGGTTTCTCTGTAATGCAGTAATATTCATTTGCTTGTGCTCCAGTTACAGTGAAAACATTGTATAGGTTAAATGTTTTTTGGAGGTGAATATACATATTCCCACATTTAAATTCATGCTGTTGCTTTTAAAAAAAAAACAACTTGTCTGTGCTTGTTTATATACAGTAATATGTAGTGGGGATAATGTCATATTATTTCATATATCTGATATTTACACTGGGGAGATCAAAGAGTATTGGGGTCCATGGTGTATTTGTAGAACTCTGTCCCACTTGGATGATGATGTTTTTGTTGTGTCGTGTACTACAAATAGCACCAGTCACATATATTCTCATATAAATGGGCTCGAGAGATTGTAATTCGTCAACTGATGTGCAGCCTAAGTAATGAAGCTTCATTCGAGGAGTTCATTTGTATATTTTGCCAGTATGAGGCTTGCCTATTTTGGTTTAATTGTCCCAGGAATTCTGGGAGCTCTCAGTACTCAAGTACAGGGACAAGAAGGATGTCTGCCTACTCAGTACCATCCATTGTGAGAGGACTGTGGAGGTTAGGGGCAGAGCTGGGGTCACAAGCAAGCTAGTGCGCACCAGGGCCTACAACAAGAACATGGAGGGGTTGATCTAACAGATAAGCTGCTACAGCCATATTTTGCAGAACACAAAGGCCTGGTACAAGAAGGTTGCAATTTATCCTATGCAAATTGCAACTCATAATGCTTTTTTGCTCTTAAAAATACCTAACCCCAGAATGAATCTGAAATTTTTACAATTTCATTTCCAGGTAGGGTTGCCAACTTTTGTTTTGAAAAATACCAGCCTTGTCACTATCTCCATAGACTTAACATTAGCCTGATGCCAATTTTTTACTGGCCTGCCGGCCATACCAGTCAGGTGGCAACCATATCTCCAGGTCATTTCTGGGATCTTGTACCATGATGAACCTGGTTCCTAATGGAGGAAAGCAGTGTTGAGGATACCCTTTTTTTTTTTTTTAGAAATTCCCTCTACTCCAAAGATGAGGAAAAAATGTAGGCTATGCTATTGTAGGGGGCAAAGAATGGACACCAAATGTTATTGGACTCTGCCTTGGTTCCTGCTTCAAGTTGTACCACACAGTTGACAATTTTTAATTATGTTTTGTTAACATTCCTGTTCCAGCCTATTTTTTTATTTGATTTATTACTTTTACTGCTCCAGACATCTACATTTTATTGCTCTATTTTATGCACGTGCCAAAATCTGCACTGTATCTTCCCAGAAATCTTTGCAAACCTATGTCTGGGGAAGCCTGGCAGAAAATAACCTGGAGTGTTGCTTATAACAGGCTCTCCTAATTCACAGTCAAGAAAACAGTGTGTAAAAACAATAGTGAAAAATGACCACCACAAACTTTCTCCAATTTATTTTTGATTAAAATAATCGCATCCAAGGCATCATAAAACCCCATATACAATTCGATGGCGTGTCAACATTTCAAATATATGCATTTTCATGGCAATAACAGTGGGGTATGTAAATAGGCCCCCAAAAAGAAGAAATTCTTAAGAAGATAAGTCAAATTGAAAAAATGACATGCACATGTCACAAGTTTGGCATTACACCTCCTCAACAACCCAATAAACCTATGCCTAGGTGATATCACTGTACTCAAAATTTGTTGCTGACAGGGGGTGTCTATTTTTTTTTCAAAAATATTTGGTTTGATGGGGTAAAATACATTGTCTGGCTTCATAAATATCCCAAAATAGGACATTGGTGCTTGTTAAATACAAGTCAAAATTCCAAATTGGAAAATTTAAATAGCACCTCCCAAATGTGACCTTTTAGCCCCCAAACAGCCCAATAAGCCTCTACATGACTGGTAACAGAGAGATGTTACTGAATACATATTGAGGTGTTGTTTGGGAAAATATTACCAAAATGTTTGACAAAGGCTGGTTATACAATTAGTCCATATAAAGTATTAAAATACCATAATTTGATAAACCCTGGGAAATTTACTTTAAAAAATATATAATTTAATGAGGTTAAAATACTATATTTGCTGGAGAAATAATAAAATGACAGCTAAACATAAACACCATAGAAATGTTAAAACAGCCCATGTCACCAAGGTTAAGGCATGGCCAAAAAAGACATCACCAGTGGGTTAATAATAAGTCTGCTACCTCCAGCTTTCTAGCTGACACCAATAAAAAGACAATCAAAATGTAGCCTTGATTTCTAATGTCAGTCTTTACTTCTCCATCAAGTAAGCCTTTCAAGCGGTAATAAACCACCACCCCCCAAAAAAAAATTTAATGAGTGAGCTAGCACCTACTGCCTCTTTAAAATTAAATTGCCTTTTGAACAGTGTACTTATTGTGTTACAAGTTACTCAGTCCTAGTCTTTGTTAAATCAAAATCAAAGACTACGGTTCTAACAATTGATAGAGCCGTGCCCTGTCGAGCAGAGAGATTGTTCGCGTGACTTGCTCTATACATCAGTGCTCTGTGCTCATGCCACTCACGCTTCATCAAGCCAATATTGGAGCAGAGGATGAGCATCACCTCTTCAGTTGGTGTGTATGACGTCATAGATGCTGAACACTAATCAAAGCTGCCTTGTCACAGGGGGTTCAGCTCAACAACATGGCAGTGTGGAAGACTTCCAAAAGATACTGGAATCACTTTTCAACGGTGCTTCCTAGGAACATCATTCAAAGCGCTTTTCAATGGCACAGAGGCATGCTTCTGTCTGATTGAAAGTTGCTAAGTGGGTGTATCCCTTTTTACTATACCTTTTATTTCAAACTGAACTTACAGTAGAACACGGGGCTTCCTGCAGTTATACTGCATATATGGGTTTATTTTAATTTTGGCAGAATAAATATGCACAAAGCAGTAGATTAATCTGAAAACCCTGGATAAACACCCTGTCAATGTAGATACATACATGTAGATGCCAAAATACATTTCACAGACTTTCTGTCCTGCCCAAAATCCAATGTTAACACTTTTAATACCAAGTCAAAAAGCATTATACAAAATAAAAAATTCAGGGATGTTTCACTTTCACTCAATGTAACACTAGTTGACACTTTCATAAAAGCACAATAACCATTTTCTATATTATTAAAAAGTGGAGCATAGTGTCCTGTGGCTGTAATGTTTAATAAGGAACAGTGTTATCCTCTAGTACACCATGGTCCAAAAACCCCACATAGAGGCTTCACAGAGCTGGGGAGCCTTGTGGCTTTTCTATTTTAACTCCAGAAGGCATAGGAGAGCCACACATTGAATCAGTGGATGGATTAGCCTCTGACACACCACCAAAAATGTCAACAACTGCAATTAGAAATCCCAAAATCAGAACCAGCTGTTAGAATAAAGGGGAATGCTTTGCCAGGTGCGGGGGTGGTCTTTTGGGGTTAAATTTTTTGCATCTATCTCTTCTTTCATCCATTTCTTTCTTCTTCTTTTTTTTTTTTACCAATAGTATGTTTCAGACCCCATAAAGTTGTAGGGAGAACACGGTCTGTGTCTTGGCATTTCTGACAGATAGGATTGTTCCCAACACAGAGGTAGTCACCAACACTGTGTCCGGTGGACATTTAGTGGATGTCATGATGGCCACTTGTGTCCTAGTACTCACTTAGTTATCCCTGTATTGCATGAGCAATAACTACTAACAATGTATGTGATCGATATATGTTTAATCCATGTCCTCTTATATCATTAATGTTACCAGTAGTACACAATTAATTAGGGCCATTCAGGACTGTTGTATACTGGACAGGGATATTGTACAAGGTCTTTGGATGAAAAGTTGTGCTTGCTGACTAATACATCATTGGTAGTGTGCTAGATATCCATTGTCGATATAACTAGTAAATGCTCCTTTCTTCTCAGCAGTTTTCTTTTCTGATGCTTTTAGGACGAGTAGATTGGGTGGGATCAATATCTATGGAAATGGTTCCAAGATGTCTGCCACCAGTTTGAAATTGGGAAGGTTTATTTATATCCTTTATATATATTTTGAATTTAGAGTTCTGATTTTAACAAGCTGGGAGAGGCTTATTATCTATACACTCCTTACATTACAGTAGGTGATTGCAGCAAATTCAGCTGCAGACCTCACATAGGAGGATAAAATAAATGATCTATACATTGGCTAACTAGCATGGGGTACACATTACAAAATATATAATAAACCGAGATTGTCTTATTTTCACACGACAGTGTCCATTGATGAATTGTAACCTTTTGCATTTATTTTTGTTCAAAAGATGCACTTTAATGATTCATTTTATTTTACTTGATACTTTGAAATTATGCTTTTTTTCAACTTTTTGGGATCCCTTATTGTATATTCAGTATTCTGTTTTATTGAAGCCCTTGGTGTGTAACTTCTTGAGTGCGGAATACACTGCAGAGTGAGATCCAAGATAGACAAGCAGGACTTAGTCTTTCAGTTCTCTTTAGCTTTGTATATAATCCTCCTTTCTGAGATACAGTATACCAGGTTTAGAGATGGCATTTTAATGTTTTTTGTAATGAGCATTTCAGCCATGCAGCCATTAATGGCAAGGTCCTATTGGGCTGATTGCTACTATGGTTCAGCTCTGAACCCTGCCACCCTAGAGAATGCGTTTGGAGCATATACATGTGCATGCCACAACGACTGCACAGCGCCATTCTCTCTTTCTTTTTAAAGATGGACAGTAATAGATCTGTTCCATGTTTCTCAGTGAAAAGATCACTGAAATTCTGGGCAATGTGGCAGATTGGTCTCGCTCTCACTGCTCTGTAAAAAAGCACAACATCCCTCACTTCTTTCTTTGGAATGTTTATGAGATGTATATTATATATAATACACATATCTTCTGCAATCCACAGACACAACATTCTCATATCCAGGTGCTATACGCCAGATTAATACACAAATCCAAGAAACTGAGGCACTCGTGAGGTTTCTGATTAAAAAAATCATATAGATATGTGTGTGTTTGTTGATTTAGATATCTATGTGTGCAGTCTTGTTCTGAAGCATTACAGATGTAATAATCTTTTCTATATGTTAACCCAACAACACTCCATTCACTCCTTCCATCAAGAATGGCACCCAGTTGTGCTAAATAGTATACCAAACAACCACAAATGTGCACTGACACATGTGGACGAGCTGATTAACCAACCACGAAGGTGCAGCATGAATACAGTGAGTACTGAGTACTCGGTCGGACCCTCTAGAAAGCAGGATTGTAGTTTGCACCTTCTGAAAATTGTCAAAATGTTTGTAGTCTGAAGATTTAATAAAACTGATTAAGTTTCTCACTTTTTATTATCACTCATTACATCTACTGTCAGTAGCTTCTGTGACTTTAATACTTTTTGGAGATATTAATATTATTAGTCAAGGACAGCTTTAACTTTACAAATTAAATAAATCAGGTTTTTTCCGCTCACTTCCTTTCTTCCAGAGGTTTTTGAAGCTGTCAGGGCAAAATTAGCTTCCATTGCGGTGTTAGGAATGCAGGAGGGTAAATACTAGTGAACATGCAGCACTATGAAGTTCCTAATAAGAAAAAGAACAGCCAAAATGTTTATCTTAACAATACTAAGGGAACAGATGATGTACTCTATTTATTCAGTAGAATACCCAACTAATATTACTATCCACTGCTGAAATTGCAGTAATGTCAAACCCTACAGTAAAAAACATTATTGTATGATTCACTAAGTACATAAAAAGTATTGTATTACTGTCAATTTTTATTCTTAAAAGTATCACACTGTGAAACTCATATCCCACAATAACTAGCTAATCACCATAAACGTTGTTAATTAACACTGTGTTATACTTCATATGTCTTAAGATGGCAACACCTATGGAATGCTGGTTTAAGTAGTATTTTCAACATCCAAGGTATAAATGCTTGGAGCCAATATAGTGAATACCACACAGTATCACAAATATTAAGTGCTGTATGCTCAATTGGTCAAGAGATACTATTTATTTATTCCCATCTCAGACAAACACAATGCAACCATGATGTATGTATAGTTAAAAATCATCTTGGAAACTGTTGACAAGGTGGTCACCCTTGCTCGGGAACAGACAATCAGTTCCAGATGAATCGTTCCTGTAAGTTGCGTGTTTAGGAAGGTGATTGATCCATTTTATCAGTCTGCATCACTGGGAAGCTTAGATTCTAGATCTTTCTAGTTTTGAACCAGGGAGGGGTTCAAGGGAGGTGAGATACCATCGAACATGAGCAATTGCCACTGATTGGTAAAAGCCATAAGCTCTGGGTGAGACCGGGAGAGTGTGCAAGTGTTATCAATCTCACCATACTCAAGAGTCTACTCAATATACACTGACTTGGCCCAAAATGGATTCGGGTTTCTTACTCAGTATCCATGAATTCTGATCTAAATCAGTTGTTTGGGTCATTTGGAAACTGAAGTATCAGACGCATTCTGTTTTTTGGCCATGAAAATCATAGATTTTTTGCTCCTCGCTGCGTGCAGATCACCCCCCAAACACTCCCCCCCAAATCCATGTAACTTAGGCAGAATTTGCCCATTTCAATTCTCCAGATTTTAGCTAATGAACTGAATAGTAAAGCATAGAACAATTAAACATTTTAAAAACAAAAATATTTATATACCATCAATGTAATAAATAAGTATATTTACAGTAATATAAGCACTTTTATAATTTAATAAAATTTATATTTTATGTTCATTCACTTTATATTTATGTAGTTAATGTATAATTTTTTTTTATTTTAATGGTTACCGATTTTATTACAGAAATTGGGCCATATCGGGAGGACTATATCTGATGTCCTCCCATTGACTTCTATGAGAGGACTTTGTCTATATTAGTAAAAGCCGAGATCCTTTAAAAATAAGCTGATGTTCTCCCCACAGAAGTCTCTGTTCAGTGCATTTCGGCTGCATTCAGTGTTAGGAGATATCAGCATGGAATATGTTATAATGTCTGAACTGCAGTATTTTGAGGACACACCGTGGCTACTTGAGTGCTTGAACCATGGGTACCAAAGTGCCCTGAACCCATCCGCTATTCGTAGGCACCATTTCAGGGTCAGTTATCTGTGAATTTTGGGTTGACCCTTATTTCAGCCTTGAAGTTCTCTTAAAATTGCATTAGTCTTTTACCTGAAATAATTACAACACATTCAATTACGGTCTTTATTGAAGCATAAAATAAATAAGGTATTCCAGAACAATGAGTTAATTGAAAATACGTACAACTAAAAACAAAGAAAAAAAAAACACATACAACCAACAAATAATTCGTTTTTGTTGTTTTTTTAAAAGAAAAGGTTTCCTACATAGCAAAGCCAAAAATTCTAATGTATTTGTCAAGCAAAAGAAAAAAATAAACACATGTGACAATACCAGCTATTTAATTAGGAACATGTATGGAAAATGTATAGTACAGAGCTGCATCTTGTATAAGTTTTCCTAATTAAAGAGACAGTGTGGTCACTATAGGCTCAAGATGTATCAATGGTGGCCACCGACTGGCCAAAGTTAACGGTAGTTGTGTTCCAACCCTAGATTGCGCAAACAAGCTTAAACTGGAATAATTACTTCTTAGCAATTGTACCTGCAACACAACAGTGGAGCTTTACTGAGTGGTAATAAAATGGAGACATTCCTTCATAATCATTGATTTTAAAAGAAAGTTCAATAAAATAGCATGCAAGATTATCATTGGGTGGAAAGCTCTCCTATTTATCATTGCATAATTAGTCTCCGTGTGTTCCAGGCCTCGCTGATGTGAAAACAACACACATGTATTTAAAATATAGAGTGCAAAATTAACGAATGAAAGTGCACCTTTACATTGCAACAACATTGAACCCTTTCATTCTGCCTGCAATAGCTGCAACATACAGTATCGGGTGATACCCTTCTAATCGCGGCTAAAGGAGACTGGTTTAGAATCTGTGATGAAAGGGTTAGATATAAAGTTAAATGTACCACCCTCCTCCCCACAAATAAATCTTAAACACAGTTAACTTAAAGAAATTAAAAAATAAAATAAAAAAACACAAAAAAACTTAAATTAAGACCAAAAAAAAAAATAAGTCTATAAAAAGGTATGGTTCCAGAGTGGAATACGTTGAATGCGTTTTAAAAAAAAAAAAAACTAAGCATCCACTGCCCTTTCCTACCACTTTAAAGCCCAACTATAAAATGTAAAGTGAGGAGCAGTACTCTTTGGGAGGATGACAAAGCTTCCCATTTAATAAGCCAAAAAGGTACTGTGAACATCAATACTGCCATGTAAAGGGTGTGGTTTTCCCCCCATGTTCTTCTTTTAATAATACTGCCACCACTATTTATGCCACAAAGAGAAATCTAGTTAGAGCTTTGGTTATGGTCTCTGTGTGTCATGTGAATGATACAGTGTAGCAAATATTGAGTTTCTCTGAAGAGCGTTCTTGGGCTTGACAAATGTTTGTAGAACTAAAAAGCCAGGGATGTGGAACTTCTATAGAGTTCTATGTTCTGTTTTTTTTTTTTTTTAAAGTTAGACACCCAGGGGTTTGTCAAATCCTAATTATAGGTGTGTCTAGCAGAGGAAAAGGTGCAATGCTCATTCAGATTGAAGTTACTGGTGGTATTTTTTAACAGACCAGGATTTAAGCACAGCCCTGTTTTAAACACAGATAAGCAACTAATCTGTGTTTTAGTAGTGATTTTGTTTATCCTTACGTTTACCTAGGGACTGGTGTGACAAGCTAACCTGTATCAAGAGAGCCAGAGTAGCCAAGTCCCATGACATCAGTGAGGACATGTTGCCTAGTCATGGGTTCACCCAGGTGTGCAGTGCTTAAGAGGTTAAAAGAATGGAACCATGGAACTCAACACTGACCAGTCACCTGCATCTCTTGTAACACAAATCATTGTAAAATAATATTACAAATATATAAATAATATTTTCATCTAGCCTAGCTAATGTACATTTAGCTATAATTACTGTGTGAAGATATGACTGATATCAGTGTGGAGGCCACTACTTTGGCATTGTATTTACCACCACACAGAACAAAATGGGTGAAATGATGCAATATGCCCCCTTTGCCAAAAGAAAAAAAATATTAGAAATATTTTTACAAATTTTTTATAAAAAATAAACTGCTCAAGAGATTTAAAATGCATAGCACCAAGTAAAACTACTTTAACTCCTATGTCATAATGCGACACAAATGACAGTTTACACAGCTGTATAATCCTGAATTGTATGTTTGAAATCAGCATGCTACATCCTGACTGGTGATGGCTTTTCCTTTAGTTTGCTGCAGTAGGGATTCTTAAAACGTCATTACCAACATTACATTTCAAGGCTCTGTTTCATAAAGTACAAATACTGAATTTAATCATTTTGAGAAATGCACAGCAATATAACTGTGCATTAATGGATTTAACAGAAAAACAGTTATTTAAATGAAACTCAAGTTGAAAAGAGGAGAAGGACTCAGATGTTATAATTTGTGACCTTCCAAGCACTGAAACTCTGCATGCAAAATGATGTAAGGGAAAGGGCTGATATCGTAGGGTCTTAGAATTAATCCATATTCAGTTTCACAGGTCCGCTGATTCTAACTATTATAAGGTTCTATCTATGAATCTGTTGTGTTGCTTACTGTGGCATTTACAGCCCTTAAGAATATTTAAAACACAGACCAGAACTGGATGTACAGTACACTGAATAAAGGTAAGCTCTGATTGTACATTCAAGATCACTAGTCCATTGGGACTATATTATTTAGTAAAGCACTATGACTGGTAGCCAACAGTGTAATTTCCCAGTATCAAAATGAATCCCAGTAGCAAATGAAGTTAATAAACTCAAAATGTAAAACAAATCGGTTACTGTTTTTAAACATGGTTTTACAACTGCCAAGTTGTCTTCGGCATGTTCTTACTATAAAATGTATCTCTACCTGTGCATAGTCCATGACTGTAATATTCATTGCAGATTTAATGATCACAGAGCACAATATTTTGCCAAGCTTTATCTGGCCAAACACAGATAATGTGGTCCACACTTCCGGACTTCTTGTGCTTCCTTCACTTTAGGTTTAATTCTCTGGCCCCTTTATTTTTATCATCGGAGTTCTCAATATTTCGCTAGATAGTACGCAACACTACACAAGATTCCTGGACATATTATTGAACTTTTTGAGAAGACAGAAATCTGATTTCTTTAGGAACATTACTCAGCAAAAATACATTATAGAGGACAAACATGTTTACCCTATGATTTTATGCTGCCAAGTTTAGCATGCAAGACCTTTAAATAGAAAAAAAAAGGTGCTGGGTGTGTGGTTTCAGCCTACACGTTTGGTGTGTTCTTGGACAGTACGTTACGGCCCCTGTGTGGGCCATCATCAGGGTCTGCTGAAAACTGCACAGACACAACAGTGAATGGGATTCTTTAGCACCAGACATTTTTGTGAAGATGGGGGAATCACCTTTTAATGCTCATATCTCCAACAACCCTCCTTGCCCTGGACTGCCAGATGCTCTGTCCTGACTACCTCCAGCAGGGGAACCCTCAGTAGGCCTTCCTTCTATTGGCCCTTCTCCTGCCGGCACTCCACCCCCATCACCCTGAACTCCACTTTCCTTAACCCCTGCCTGCTCAACATGACTCCGCTGGTGTTTGCTCAAGTGGTCACTGCGTGTGAACCTTTTCGCACACAGTGAGCAAGTGAATTTTTTCTCACGTGTGTGGGTACGCACATGGCGCTCAAGCTCATCACTGCGTGTAAAACGTTTCCCACAAAATAGCCAGTTGCAAACAAAAGGGCGCTCTCCTGTGTGCCAGCGAAGGTGGGCTTTAAGATGTGAAGCTTTGCCGTATACTTTTCCACAGCCAGGGATATGGCAACTATGCACCGGCTTCCTTTTCAGTCCTGCAGCAGAAGCTCCAAGTCTCTCCAGCTCCTGGCAGTTTGGACAGTCACATGATGGCCGCCCAGTGCTCCCATAGGATGTTCCCCTCTGTGGTTTGAGAGGTCCTTGTGCCTCCAGCAAGGAACCAGGAGCCAAGAGTTTTGGCTTGTACATGTCTGAGCCCAAGGCATGCTGAGGTGGCGAGAGAAGGTGGGAGGATGGGGAAGGGCTTGATGAAGGCGATAGAGATGGAAACCCCACAGAAGGATATGTAGCAGGGGTGAGAGTGGTGTATTCAGCACTATACTGAGCGCTCATTCCTGCCGGAGTAGTCACTGGTGGCATGGATGCGGTCAACCCATCTGTCTGTGATTGGTTACCAAGCCAATTGGTGTTTGGATGCATATCCCACCACGACCCTCCAGTGCCTGGAGGTGAACCAGAGATAGAAGGGTGATGGATGCCAGTTTTATACCATGAGCTATAGGGATGTCCCACATCTAAGGAGGCATACATTCCAGGAACGCATTCAGATCCAGAGAGACTCTTGGCGTCTTGGCACCCTGAAGATGATGGAAATGAATGAGAGAATGATCCATACTCCCCTCCATAGTTTGGAGGTGCTGGTGGAGTCCCACATGGTGTAATTAAACTGCTTCCCCCTAAATACGTAGAAGAATATCCATCCCCCATCAGTTTAGTGGCACTGAAGTCATTGTTTGGACTGTATGGCTTCTTCACTCCAGATTTTATGGAAGACTGGGCATCCCTGAGAGGACTTGAGCCACCAAACTTGTTGCATGCAGCAGTGAGCATTGCTAGTGGGCTAGACACATAGCGTGCTTCTTCCTAAGAAGTAAAAAGAGAAAAAAATAGAAGGTTATTCATTCTGAACATAATATATCAAGATGAATGTAATATGGTAGCTACCTTTGAATAAAATTACTTACAATATGATAAACAAGATGACACACCTGACAAGATAACATGCACTCCTGAAACACAAGTTATGAATTTAAAAAAAAATTCCAAAGTGTAAAACTTTTTTTTTTGCAAGAAAATGGGAACTATGAAGGGGGGGTGTTATCTTGAGGATCACCCCTGAACCCTATGAATGATCTCGAATGAACAGTGATTAACCAAAATAAAAAATGAGACACCGCTCAGCATGATGAAAAGGTTATAGGAGGATATATAACCTCAATCAAATCACAATAATACAAAGATTGATGCTTATTTATACCTCCAAATGAATATCTGGTCTGCTCAGAGTTAAGTGGATGCCCACAATGTTCTTGTAGGATACTTGGAGTAGCCATTTTGTCAAATCTACATGTGTGCAAAACGTTTAATACTAATGGAAGTTTTCTATTTTCAGTGTACATAATACTACTCTAGGAATTAGCTAGAACAAAAGGAGTGAAGCAGCTGTCGGTGATTGAATTTATCTTTTTATGTGATGCTTGTGCAATTCAGTTAAGGCATTAGTGTCAAAGGTGAAAATGTTTCTGGATTTTACAGGTCAGGGGAGGTACCGCTTGCAGCTTGCCTAGAGTCACAATTTTGTGTAGTGCTAGTCGAACCATGCTTCACCCACTATGTGCCACCCATGCCTCACCCACCTATTTGTATTTTTTTTATTGCGTGGAGAATACCTGCTGATCATTCCAATACTAAGATCAGGCAGCCCCTCATTATTGTACACTTAAGTCAATGCTAGAGCCAATATTAAATCATGATTTATCCTAGGACATTGTTGTCCAACTTATTGTTCATGGGTGTTCCATCAGCCCTATCCTTTGTAGGTTCATTTGTAATTAAATTAATAATTTCTGCATAGTTAAAATGGTCTCTCCTCACATTGGGTGACTCGTCGCATATTCTGGTACCCCACTGGGGCTCAAGGGGATGCAGTGTGTGATGTGTAAGTCTGCAATTCACACCAGCTGCAAGACCCCCAACTAGAAAATTAAACAAACTACAATGATCTGGTATCTAGGTCCAACCTAATTGCTTTAATGCTGGAGGGAATGTACACTCTAGTAAATTAATATGTTATGTCTAGAAATAATTATGGGTTGACAGATTATTTTAATTTGAATTATGGCTTTCAAAACATCTGAACCACAAAGAGATTGATCTAGATTTTTGTGTATTATTTAAAAGTAGAATTGTACATTTTTCACATTAGTATTTGAAGAGAGATGCGGGGGAAATAAGCTTTGGGGATCCAACATTGCAGACCTACAGATCTAAGCTACAGCAGGTTTAATTTTAACTCAGTCGCTAAAATAATGAATAGGGGCGAGTGGCACAAATCAGGCAAAAAAAAAATAACCATAACAGTGGGTTTGCCCGATTTACTCAACCCGTCCATTTATGACTGTTCTCTCTTATTCAGATTTTCAAAATACCCTTCTTTGATGAGATGGCTCAGTCAGCAAAGCACGTGTTGTAGAATCTGTCCACTTCTCAGGGATGCAGGATGGATTCTCAGAAGGGTAAACGCACCCTTTCTTGACTGTTTTTTAATTTTTACAAACATTGTTCAAATAAAGCCAATAGCAGCAGAAACGTTGCCTAATAGAATTTTTGGAAGGCAAGTTTTGTAATACGGTTACTTCTCATAGAAAGGTAGTTGCAAAAGAAGGGGCATTCCCTTAAACTTTTAAAACATTTTTGTGGCGCCCCCAAGCGGCTGTGGCTATATTGCTAACTCCTATCCTTCACATGCATGTCACTTAACCACACCCATTTTCTATGGCAACCACTCCACCTAGTTCCTTAAAAGCTACACCACTTTTTCCAGTCAGACTACATTCACAATAATTACTTTCAACAGAGCCGTATTGTCCCCTGCTGCACACGTCATGGGTCACGTTGAACACGTCACAGTAGCACACTCATTGTGTCACACTCAGGCAGTGTGTCACACACTGCACAGCCTCACACGCAGGCCGGGTGTTCTGACAAATTTCTTGAGCGAATTCTACTGCACAGGCGCAGTAGAATTCACTCACCGCGCATGAGCACAAACTTACAGCCTAGGGCGCAACTTAGCAGGGGGCGCCGGAACCGTGAGTTAAAAAAAAAAATCCTCCCCCTTACTTACCTCCTCGCTGCTGCTATGTCCCCCAGTGCTGCAGGTCCGTGGCTTGAGGGAAACGTTGTGCGCTCCCCTCCAGCCGATGCGGATTCAATAAAGTTTGTTTAAACTTTTTTTTTTAAACAAACTTTATTGAAGCTGCATTGGCTGGAGGGGAGCGCACAACGTTTCCCTCACAGCCACGGACCTGCAGCACCGGGGGACAGAGCAGTAGCGAGGAGGTAAGTAAGGGGGAAGGGGGGAGGATCCTGGCATATTGAGGGGCATAATAATCCTGGCATATTGAGGGGCATAATCCTGGCATATTGAGGGGCATAATCCTGGCATATTGAGAGGCATAATCCTGGGATATTGAGGGGCATAATCCTGGGACATTGAGAGGCTAAATCCTGGCATATTGGGGGGCAAAATCCATTGGTGTTTGTCTCCAGTCCCCAGAGCCAGACTGCAGCCAGAGACCAGATCATCGTATTGTCCTGGTGGTAATTAGACAATTCAATATGTTTATTATTTAGTTGTTTAGTTATTAATACTACCTTGGAAACTAATTTACCTCACATTTAAAGGACACTATAGTCCCAGAACCACTAAAGTTTAATGTAGTGGTACTGGTGTCTATAGCCTGTCGCTGCAGAGAAAAGACACTGTGCAATACTGGTGTTGAAGGAGCACTATAGTGCCAGGAGAACAAACTGATTTTCCTGGCACTATATAGTCCTTAGGAGTGGGGCACCCTCGTGTTCCCCTCCCTCTGGGCTAAAGGGGTTAAAACTCCTTCAGCCATTTACCTTTCTCCAGCGCCGGCAACTTTCCTCCCCGATCCTCCTCTCAGCTGCGAATGCTTTTCTATGGATGTTCCGCGTCTTCCCACTGTAATTTTCACAGTGAGAATCACGGAAGCACCTCTAGCGGCTGATAATGGGGGGGGGGGGGGGGCAATTTTTATTTTGCCTAGGGCGGCAAGAATCCTTGCACCGGCCCTGGCTCTATGGCATCACGGTTCATCACCGAATCCTTGTGGTATTCTGTTAAACAGTCGAATTTCTAGGTCTTCAAAGGTGGGGTTCCTGAGCCATTTCACAAAAACACACTTGTTAATATTGGATCATGAATAAACATAAATCAAAATGTCATTGTGACTTATGCAGACATTCAAACATTTCAGACTTGACTATTGGGGGGGGGGGGGATCAATACTTGCTACAGCTAATTTTAGTTCATGTAGTCAGTCATAAATTCATCTCTAAAAAAGAATGTATTTTTATTATTGCTAGTTACTTTTAAAAACCACCAAGAAAATCTACAAAACTGTATAATATAAAAGTCATTAAAATAAATAGCTATAGCATAGGAAAAGTAATGTCTTCATGCTAAGTCAGTGAATCTTTAAATTGTCCCGGGATAATTAAATTAGCCTTATATTTTATTGATTACAAAAGCCATTCCTTCAAAGATTTAATCTCTATTGTACATTTAGCCTTCAACAATACAGAGGGGTCAGAAGCCATGCATAACAGTACTGGTTTTGTGAATACTTTGTACAACAGGTCTAATATTTAATTTTAATAGGTATGTTTATAATGGGACTATGTAACTGTCCTATAATCCCCCATTAAAAAGGTGTTTACAAGAGCAAGCAAAATACCAAACTATATATACATCTTCCACAAATAACATTTGCAACGCAATTCTGGGATTTATTGACCTCAAAGTGTAGGCTAATATTTGCTAAGCCAGCATCTGAGGCAGATTATTATCCACAGAATTTCAAGCATGTCCCTACTGGGTTTATACAAATTATTTTTAATGTTTCGTGATCCCACCCAAATGCATCTCCACCAAAGTCTGAAAGTGTGAATAAAAATATCTCCTACAAATAAACTGGAGCAGCAGGCTGTCTTAACCACCGAAACAGCAGGAAACAGTGTTAATATAACAGTTTACAATGTGTCAAATGTGCAAAAAATACCTATATTTCAGGGTGTGTTTATAGCTCTCCAAGCCATTTATTCAAAATAAGATTTTTTTTCAGTTGCTTTACCTTCTGAGCTGTTTTTTTTCTTCCAACATATACATAACTGTATCTTGAGCAACTCAATATCAATTTTCATTTAGATTAAGCTTGCTAAAACAGTGGTAACATTTAGAAACATAGAATGTGTCGGCAGATAAGAACCATTCGGTCCATCTAGTCTGCCCCCAATTTTTTTTTTTTTTTTTTGAGTACTTTTATTAGTCCCCTGTTCCCGGTCTTATAGCTAGGATAACCTTGTGTCTATCCCACGCATGCTTAAAATCCTTGACTGTGTTTACCTCTACTACTTCCGTTGAAAGGCTATTCCATACATCCACTACCCTCTCAGTAAAGTAATACTTCCTGATATTACTTTTAAATCGTTGTCCCTCTAATTTAAGATTTATCCCAGATAAATAAGATCCCCTGTTAAATAAGCCAATTGCCGTTTAGAAATTGTTAAAAATAAAAAAATACTGGTTTTACTTAAATCTCCGAATAAAAGGACAAAAAGAAATTTGTGTTGGGATTGTTAACATAAGTACTTTATATTCTTTAATTAAATAATTTCACTGAACCTTCTATGCTTGTATAGCAATATCAGGGACGGACATCTTTGGTCAGATGGGTCAGATTTTCTTAATCTAATCCATGTGACACACAATTCAAAACAATATATCCACCTGATAGTGCTATACAAGCAAAGATGGTTCAATATGGTGCTTTATTTATATTCTGTGTAAAATTCCTAAACTTAACGCAATTTTTAAATTAAAACATAACTTAAAAAAATGAACATACTAACACTTCCTAATCTCATTTATTTCATATGAAAGATGTTTAATGACGAATACTCAGAAAATGTAACTAGATTACATTCAACAACTGAAAAAAAAAAAATTGGCGAGTGATTATTTAAGAACAAGGATGTGAAGCATTGCAAACCAAATCTAACAGTGAGATGACCAATCAGCTAAGGCAGTATTAGGAGAAATGACTTCCAGAGTTAGTCCAGCAGCAGAATAACCTGCTTGGTATGAAAAGGTTTTACTCCAATCTCAGAGGTGATTAAGCTAAGGAAGGAAGTAGGAATACCAGCAACTAGTCTTTTAGTGTGTGTATTCCTTAATTCTATACTATCTTACTCTATTAGCAACATATCACAACCCTGGGGCCTATTGGCTAAACTGCCAACGGAATAGCTCAAATCTGTATATAAATAGTGGAGAAGGAAAGATAGGCAAGCTGGATAAGTCTCTAACAACTATGCTGACCTGATTTTGTAATTACCTTACAATTTAGTGAATCAAACCCCTGTCTAACTATTCACAACACTTAAAAATGGTATTTGTCTCCTAAATAAATTTACTGGGACAGCTCCCAAGATATCTATAAAAGTGTATACATTATGTTAATGTAGATTTAATGTAGATTTGCAAGCAAAGGAAAAATGTGTTCTGTTTCTGTACTGTCTCCTGCTTAGTGCATCACTCCATGACCCTGTATGCAAATGAATTAATTGCAGTAGTTTATGGTGTGTCAGAAGATAAAAGGGCACAGCATTACTTTTTTTGGTGTTCTTTACTTTGTATTACAATTGTACACTGCTTTGTTGAACCATTAACTATCAAATACTGCGATTCTGGGAAAGGAGAAAATGGGACAATATTAAATATCTGTCTGCCCATCTGTACAGTGCTGGGGTTTTATATGTGAACGTTTGGTAATCTTGTTCTGGGTTCATTAAAACGTTTCGATTTTGCTGCAGTAAGTTATCTATAATCGATGGAATGACTGGATGAGGGTCATAAAAATATAATGTAATAAGAGTTTGGTTTGTTTCTTTAAAAACACACATAATGACCCTTTAGTAGAATGGCTGACCGGAACTGATGGGAGTTGTAGTACAATGCCAGAAAGGGGGGGGGGGGGGGGGGGGGGGGGCGCCAGTTTGCCCAGTGCTGGGTTGAAACCAATCCAGCAGTTGATCATTGTTGGGAAGTATCCGGTTAAACTAGCTTCTGCCTTGTGTTTCCCTTTGAAAACTCTCCCGACCGCAGAGTTAGAAATATATTCCCCTTGGAGAATTCGGGGGGGAAAAAAAATTAAAATAAACTTTGTTGTTTCCGGATCCAAAATCCCATTCTGGTTAAATCCGCAAACTGAGCCCTCGTTTTTGGTTGAGAGAAGAGACAGGATTCTAAGATGGTAAAACCTCTTTGATATTCTTAACCCTACTGTAGCTACAATGCTGTAAGAAAATCCATTCACCTCGATAACCCTTTCACTACCAAAAGGTTTCGTTCAAAGATTGACCATCTCTGCCATATGTGAAAAATAATTCACATCATTTGGGCTGAGCATGATAGGAGTTAAACCCCACAACAGCTAAAGAAATGTCAGAGGCTGTCAAAAGCACCTAAGAAAAAGGGGAATGAGTGGCTAGATAGAAAACCTATGGTACTCTAGATGATGTGGACAGCAAGCCCCATGACTGTCAGCCAAAGGTTCATTACTGATCTAAGATCATTGTCCAGCGTGGTGTGTTTCTGCAGCTATAAAGTCGAGTCTTGTTTCATTCTTCCACATGTTTTTTTCTAAAGCATACTTTACCCCCATCATTTCTTATCAGTGTTAGATTGCCCACATACATCATCCCAAAATCTCATATATACACACTCTCCCTATATTAAGGTCATAGATCTTACATCCCATCATTGATCTCAATACAAACCAATCATTCTGTTACAGGTGCTAGAAATGGCAAACAAAGTTTCCTTTTAAATCACTTTTACCCACTATGGTGCCTTCCTGCAAATTTTTCAGGGATTGCTAGCCCACTCTGCTAGGATACTGATCTAATCAAGTGCTGTTCAGTCATACAGATCTCTATCTCCTGAAAGCCATCAGCTCATAGGATACCTTAATATCAAATATCACATGGACTCAAACTAGCATCAAGAACTGGTGTAACTTTTCAGACACTGCTGGTCAGGTGTTGTACCTTTAAACTGCATTGCTTAACAATAAACACATAAATAACTACCAACACGCTCAGCCATTAGTGAGTGCCCTGGTGGTTTCACATAACACTATGCTCCCATGGTCTTGCAGTGCCTGCCAAAAGAAAGTTGCCAATTCAGTTACCTCTAGCATGGGCGATGCCATCCCCCTGCGAGCTCTCCTGACTGTTTGTCGCTCCTACAGATCTGATAGCAGTGAGCTCCCGTGGTCCTGAGAGAGGAACTCCTGATCCACCCACTGCCCCCAGGCTCATTCGACATACACCTCTCCTGCCCGATAGTGTTCATTAAATGCCCCTCCCCCAAGAAACCCATAAACGGGAGGGGGCAAGAGGAAAGGGTGTGTGTGTGCAGTTAGTGCACAGTTATTATCCACTTACCGTCCAGGGGATGCATTTGTGATATTATCTGTACATACTATAAACTTGTAAAAGGCCAAATACAACCCTGTAAAAAAAAAAATGAAGCACTGAAGTGGTCGAAATAATCTGTTATTTGCAGAGTCCTCCCTTCTTGATCTACTTATGGCAGTGGTTAGTGTGATCACAATTTTTTGAAATCATTAAAAGGTAGCCCCGATGTATGTACATTTTAAGACAATACATTTTTGCCTGAATGGTTCTTTTTTTCATTTCCTTGCTGTTGTTCTTAATTTCTTTACCCTTTTGTCCCCATGAGACAGGGGCAGGTAATATTTAACACTTGTTACTATCACCAGCATTTAAAGCCTGTCTGGAAGTTGTAGTCCACAACTATAATAACTATGTCTGCCTATTTCCGAGTAGTACTAGAGTAATCTTGGCATGACAGCAAGAAAGTATGCTTTTTTGAGCATGATGGGATTTGTAGTGCAACGAGTGTGGCATTCTGACATAGAATGCCTTATTCAGAAAATTCGTTCTGTGAAACATAAGTAAATCATTGCATACAAAGTGGTGAGGATGAAATATATTTTGTTTGAAATATTTTTACATATTTAACTCATTTATTGCACTTAAAAGAGGGAGAAGGTCTTAAAAGCCGACTTACAGCTACCATTCTCTACTTATTCTTTAATGCAGTGTTTCTAACCCTAAGAAACCTAAATATGATATCAGATGAACTACTTTTCAGTGGGAAATGTGTAATTTGCATATGCAGTCAAAAGGTGATGTCATTAACTAGAGACACACTTAACCTATGCTTTTTCTCACAATTCTGATAGCTCACTGGGGGTTATTCACTAAAAGGTGAGTTGCAGGCGAGAACATTTCATCTCACCAATTTATATATAAATTGTGCAGGGACAATCCTGGTGAGTTTGCTCAGCTGGGGAAACTCACTGTGTGTCCCTGCACAATGTATAGTTAAAACTCACCTTTTAGTGAATAACACCAAATGTGTAGATCTTTTTTTTTTTTTGCTACACCCCTTATACAAACTTTTTGAGATTGGTGACAGTCAGTGTTTTTGTTGGAAGAAAGTGAAATGTGTTACTGCTGATATTTAATCTGTAGAAAATATACAAACTGTTTTTTTTTTTACATAAGTAGATTCTGGGGTAAAGTTTTAATTGGAAATCAATGGATTATTCCTGCTGTTCAGACCACTTTTAGAACAGCAGATTTGATATTGTGTTAATAACCCTCTACTGTCATATTACTTATTTAAATAGATAATTAGGTTTCCAAAAAGACACCAACTCACCAGTGTCAATTGATGCTAATTCCAATTTTACCTCAACATGGAAGATACTCTTCTAAATACCAAAGCATACCTACTTAGCATAACTGTAATTAAAATTGTTTGGTGGTTTCATAGTATCAGAAATGCAGAACAAGTCTCACAAATAGCTAATGAAAGTTGCTTATCATGCGCTTGTGTAATTTATAGATGATACGCAGTATTATATAGGGCCTACTCAATAAAGAGAGCTTTGTAGGGAACTGAGATGGGAATTTCAAACTTATGGCCAAAAACCTCCAATTCAACTCATCGTCTTAAAGTTTGAAATTCCCATCTCAATTCCCTGACATTCTCTCTTTATTGAGTAGGCCCTTATTTCTTGGATCCGGGTACACTGAATGTTACTATTTGTGGAGACAATGTAATGGATTTTTCTGTTATGAGGTTTTTTTTTTTATATCGCAGGTTTAATGGTCTTTAAAAGGACAGTCTAGTCACCTGTTTAACTTTGGCGCAACTTGTAGGTACCAAAGGGTGAACTAGACTGTCACTGTTGTTTTCCCCCACTTCTATTCTTTTTATATTTCAATTATTACATACCTGGCCACCCCCCCGCCCCCCACCCCCCAGTGTCAGATCTCCAAATTGCAGCTGGTGCAGCCGCACCTTGCCCCTGCACGCACAGAGGATGTCGGTCCTCCCATCACCCCCAGCTTCTGCAGCTCTGCCGATAGCCGATGGTAGTCTAATTCTGTATGCACGCCCCTTCTCTGTGGCATCCAATGAGTAGGAGGATACAGGGAGCATACACTGTGTAGATGTGACACACAAGGGGTGATGGTGTCATACATTTAAAATAATGTTTCTCTCCTGCTCTGTATAAGACACAGATGGTTCTCTGAATAAATGTTAGACTATATAATTAAACTGAAAGTAACTTTCTTAATGACACTTCTTTGTATGCAATAGTTCAAAAGCTGGACAACTTTAGGCCATTACTTTGGCCATTATATGGACTTTAGGACCGGTATTTTAAATAATGTGTATTTCCCTGCATTTGAAGAAAGGGGTAATTCTGTTAAATGGATGATCTTATACTACGGAAGCTATGCATGTTGAAAGCAGGCTGGGGGCTGTACAACAGTTCTTGAAGACCACTTATAGCCAGTGGGTCTCTCACTACATAATGTGTTATAACATAATACCTGAAATCCTAGAAAATGGGACACATTATAAAACTATATGACTCCTAAGAACACTCTTTTTGGGATTATTCCTTCATATATTCCATTTATTCTTTTTCTTACGGTCCACAGAGAAGCTATATATTAGTAAGATTCTGAAAGTTAAGGTGCAAGAATTATGGTGATTTTTAATGTGCCCCAAACTTCTTGTCTGTAGCACTCTGAAGGGATCCCCAAGGGACAGAAGAAAACTAAAAAAGGTTTTAAAAAAATGTCTTTGATGTCTGACCAGAAACCTAATAAAGGAGAGAACAAGGGAGGATAATTGGACTTAACAGCAGAGTTCCAGGTGGGAATCTGCCCCATGGCATTTTGGACAATACAACACAAATGTTCCCTATGCCCAACAAATTGTGTATATCAGCATAAGGGAATAGGAATGCTTCCACACAATGCTTCTATCTATTTATCTACCATACTTTTTGGACCTGTTAGTGATCATATAATTATTTTATTTAATAATAATCTATGATGTAGTTTGTAATTAGTGTTTATTTATTTCTGAATGTAAGTGTCAATAAATCATATGTAGAATTTAGAAACCAGAAGGACAGTTTGGGGATATAAGAAGAGTTACAGTGATCAAGCTCAAACTAAGACAATATTATATGGCTGCCAGATCAGCCATGTTTAACCTGACCCATATAGCTTTTACCAGCCGCATGTAGAGTTTATATGTGACCACAAAGAAATCAGTGAATTAATCAATGTGGTTTATGGATTCTCCTTCTTGATTAATTAATTGGACATATGTGCTTTCTGGTAACCCTACAGCACAAAAGGTTAGGGAATCTTTATTAACTACCACTGATAGAAGTTATTGCTTTTGTGTATATTTGGGAATTTATATGGCAATATGCTTAATATATATGTACCTAATCTAAAATGTAAAATGTTCTTCTATTTCATCATAGACCTTAGGCATCGAACTGCGGCCTTACAGCCTTACAACTCCCCAAACGTTCTGCCACTATAGAAAGGTAGTGCGTTATTATGGGATTTGTAGTTCAGCAGCAGCTGGAGGGCCACACAGTTGAACATGTAGGCCCTAGATAATGAAGTCTGACACACCTAATGTTTTGCATCACCAGCGTTAATGATAAATATTATTGAGAATAATAATTAAGTATTAAGTAATATTCAATCTCAGGAGAGGTCCATAAATAAAAGGTATGGCATACAGAAAATAGCAATTATCGATAAAGGTTTTATGCATTCAATTCAGATTGTCTCAGATACAATAACCCCACTTCCAGAATAACTACTCATTTTGGTAATGCTGGATGCTATTAGATCCAGTGCTGTATTTACCGCGAGGCATCCTAGGCGGATGCCTATGGCGGCAAATTTTGGGGGGCGGCAGCGCCCCCCAGCACTGGAAAAAAAAAAATTCAAAAAAAAAAAAAATCTGGCCCTTTAAAAAAAAAAAACCCCACCGCGCCTGCAGGCAGAGACGGAGGTGAGAAGGGATCGGAAGATCCCCCCTCACCAACGCTCTGCCTGCCAGGCTGCACGGGGAGCCGAACAGGCAGCACAGAGAAACCTCCGTGCTGCCTGTTCGGCTCCCCGTGCAGTGTGCCGACACGGAAGTGCCGACAGGTCACGTGACGGGCGCGCTGACGTCATACGCGCGCCCGGTCACGTGACCTGTCGGCACAATCGCCGGGAAGCCGAACAGGCAGCATGGAGGGACCATGCTGCCTGCCTGCCAGGGAAAGGTAAGTGCTGATGGGAGACTGTGTGTGTGTGTGTGTGTGTGTGTGTGTGACTGAGTGTGATGGGAGTCAGAGTGTGTGTGATTGGAGACAGTGTGTGTGAATGAGTGTGATGGGAGTCAGAGTGTGTGTGATTGGAGACAGTGTGTGACTGAGTGTGATGGGAGTCAGAGTGTGTGTGATGGGAGACAGTGTGTGTGACTGAGTGTGATGGGAGTCAGAGTGTGTGTGACTGAGTGTGATGGGAGTCAGAGTGTGTGTGACTGAGTGATGGGAGTAGGAGTGTGTGACTGAGTGTGATGGGAGTAGGAGTGTGTGACTGAGTGTGATGGGAGTAGGAGTGTGTGACTGAGTGTGATGGGAGTCAGAGTGTGTGTGATTGGAGACAGTGTGTGACTGAGTGTGATGGGAGTCAGAGTGTGTGTGATGGGAGACAGTGTGTGTGACTGAGTGTGATGGGAGACTGTGTGTGACTGAGTGTGATGGGAGTCAGAGTGTGTGTGATGGGAGACTGTGTGTGTGTGTGTGTGTGTGTGTGTGACTGAGTGTGATGGGAATCAGAGTGTGTGTGATGGGAGACAGTGTGTGTGACTGAGTGTGATGGGAGACAGTGTGTGTGACTGAGTGTGATGGGAGTCAGAGTGTGTGTGATGGGAGACAGTGTGTGTGACCTGTGTGTGATGGGAGTCAGAGTGTGTGTGATGGGAGACAGTGTGTGTGACTGAGTGTGATGGGAGTCAGAGTGTGCGTGATGGGAGTAGGAGTGTGTGACTGAGTGTGATGGGAGTAGGAGTGTGTGACTGAGTGTGATGGGAGTGTAAGCTTGATGTGAGTCTGAATGATGGGGCATGTCTTAGGTGTGTAACGTGGGTGTGCAGCTTGGGTACGGGGGTGCCCGGATTTTGTCTGCCTAGGGCAGCACAAAATCAAGATACACCACTGATTAGATCCCGTGGAAAGATACACATTACTCCAATTGTCAGAAGGAGTGGGATAAACAGCAGTTCCCTAGGAATAAAGGTGAATGATAGAATGATATATAGTCCAGAAAGGTGGAATAAGTGATTCAAATAAGAGAACTTATTAGTATGCACCGCAAAACTGCTAAATCGCTTCTCCTAAATCCTAAACCCGTATTAGCCATGACATATCTACAGGAGGGACCAGCAGATGCTGTAGATTAAAGTGTCGCCTTTAAATCCCTAGGTTTGTCCTGTAACACACTAAGTAACATGCAATCAGGCATCTTTTCGCTTCTTTGTATACTGCACCTACCTAAAGAGAGATTCTGTTTGGCACTGGAGGGTGTAATGTAACCTACCCCTAATAGTATGCCAAAAATGACAGTCATGTTTGTTTTCAGTTACCCTGCATCGGTTTTGTAGCGTTTGGTTTCTTAGCGATGAAAAGCAGCTGAGTTTGGGACAGTGAGTAATGAATCAATGACAGGTAGTTTGTGTGTGGCTGTTGTCAAGCTGGGGGTCTTTTTCTGCATTGTTCCTGTTGTGTCCTTTCTGCAGTTCAGCCCTGCAGCAAAACAGACAATCACAGGTGTGAGCATAGCTTGTGGCCATGTAGGTTAAACCCTGATGAATTTCTCCCTGCTGTGGACCTGCTGAGAGTTTACCCCTGCATTGTTATAGTGATTTGCTCTATTCAGGGGCAGATCAACTCTTCCTGTTTTCTTAGTAATCTGCAGTTCATGATGTGCTGCTCATCTCATGCATGTGCCCTTACAGTTACCTCCCCAAAAATAATGATAGATTTTCTTCTCTTCTCCTCTCTTCAGCTGTGTCCCTGTTTGTTCAACCAATAATAATAGCTAAATCCTTTGCTGTTTAAATTCAGTTGTTTCTTCATGATGTTGGGTTCTGCACTGCAAGTAGGGTTGCCACCTTTTCTTCAGAAAAATACCGGCCTTGGTACTGTCTCCATAGACTTAACATTGGCATTATGCCAATATTTTACCGGCCTGCTGGTAAAATACCGGCCAGGTGGCAACCCCAACTCCAAGATATGATATCTTCCACCTCATTGTGTATTATTACAAGCCACGTGGCTAGGTTGAACTATCTAAGTGCCTATACAATTATAAATAAACTGCTCACTAGATCACCTGCTCTAGAGATCCTTTTGGTACAGCCGGTGGTGCATTTAGGTTTTGTGCTGCCCTAAGTCTGATTAAATACATTGGTCGCACCCCTTCCTCGCATATCCTTTCCACTACACCAGATTGCCCCCACATCCCTTTCCACTGCATCGTGCAGGCAGCGCAAGACCATGAAGGAGAACGTGGTAGCTGTGTTGGCTCCCACAGTCTGCTGTTCTTCCATTTTTATGTTCTGAATTTTATGAACGTTGGAAATAATAATCTGATTAAAGAAAACGGTATTACCAACATATTGTATTTTCATCTAACCAAGCTACTATTAATTTAGTTAAAGTGGGGAAGGGGGGGAGGAGGGTGGTTTTAAATGAGAAATTTAATGGCACAATATTCCTGGGCTCTGAGTGGCACAATATTACTGGGCTCTGATTGGCACAATATTCCTGGGCTCTGAGTGGCACACTATTACTGGGCTCTGACTGGCACAATATTCCTGGGCTCTGAGTGGCACACTATTACTGGGTTCTGACTGGCACAATATTACTGGGCTCTGACTGGCACAATATTACTGGTATCTGAATGGCACAATATTGCTGGTATCTGACTGGCACAATATTACTGGGCTCTGAGTGGCACAATATTCCTGGTATCTATAATTGTACAATTGTCACCTCGTGGGGCTTCTGTGTGTTGCATAATTAATGGCGGTCCCATGTGTGCATAATTATGGGGCGCTTGTGTGTGGCATATTTATCGAGCCCCATGTGTGGCATAATTAAGGGACTCTTTTGTGTGGCATAATTAAGGGACTCTTTTGTGTGGCATAATTATGGGGCACCTGTGTGTGTGTAGCATAATTATGGGGCACCTGTGTGTGTGGCATAATTAATTGGGCAGAGGTGAGGCATAAATAGTGGGGCTCTGGTGTGGCATAATTTATGGGGCTCTGGTGTGGCATAATTTATGGGGCTCTGGTGTGGCATAATTTATGGGGCTCCTGTGTGTGGCATAGTTAATAGGCCATCTAACTGGCATTACTAAGGAATCTGTTTGGCATTGTATTGGAGGAAATCCAGGGGGGTGACACCATGAGTTTCCGCACCGGGTGACATCAACCCTAGTGACGCCCCTGATGCATTCCACTGTGTAAAAGGGAGAAAATGATGCAACGTGTCCCATGTGCCCAGAGAACAATAAAGACAGTACAAGTTTTTTGGAAACATGCCCAGCATAAAGATTTCGGGCAGGCACTGTGGCTATGTAACATCATGTGCAATGTGCATACTGCACACAGATGCAGTGAGACTAGGGTTGCCACCTTTTCTTCAAAAGAATACCGGCCATGCTATTGCCTCCATAGACTTAATATTGTCCTGATTGCACAAGACACTGACCTCATGATGTATGCAAAGGGCTCCTCTGAGCTGTAGGGGCCCATAGTTTCTAGGCATTAAACCAATTGTGGCAGGAGCGACCGGAAGATAGGCTGCCAAAATTAGCTTATGCAGGTAAGTATTGCAAAATATACAAAATGAATTCATTTTTATTAGGGTCAGCTTACATATAAGTTAATTCTTTTTACTTTTTTTGTGGTCAGATAAGTTCATGTTCCTGTAATGAGAATACTTAAGTCTCTGGAAGGTTTGTTCTTTCAAATCTAAACACAGCTGATTTGGCTCGCTTGCTGTAAAAACATATTGTGTCTTTGATTGTGTGATTTACCAGGGCAGCTTATTCTATGGACTGTAAACAATAGCCTGATTGGTCACACTGCTTATCTTTTTCCCATCAGTGAGGTGTGTCTCTCTACTATCCCAAATCAGCCAGGGGGAGTGGGGAAAATCTGCCTGAGGGTAGGGACAGAAAGGAAAAGGACAAAAACAAATGATTAGAGGATGAGAAAGAAGAAAATCTGGAGAGAGGATTAATCTTGTGATTATTGTATTTGCTGCTATTAGCCATTCTTATACAGTAAAAGTAACTTGTTGATTTCACAGGTACAAAACTGGGATTGACAAAGCACAGACATGAAAATTGCTTCCTATTCACTTTTTATAATCAGAGAAAAGTTATCAAATACCTGCATTATGGAAATAGATTCTAGTTTGCAAAAAAATAATAATAGTCTAGCTTCTTATGAACTTCTCTTTATCTCTTTCATCCAGCTAAGAAAATATATTCACAATCTTATCTTAATGTGGTATTGTTAACAATATAAAGTCTGATATTTGTCAGGACACCCATATACCTGTATATAGCTACACGATACATGAACCCCTGCTGATCATTGACATCTGTGACAGAGCTCTTCAAAACTTCTGCCACAAGATGAGATTAAACTGTAATTCTAAACAAACAAAATAAATCCAGTTTTGTCTTTCATTATTCAAAGACCTTATTTCCTTTTACCTTTCTTTCTTTCCTGCCATAACTACCATTCCATATATATATATATTTTTTAAGTATATTGTTTTAATAGTGGTTGGTTGCAATACATATATGTTGCATACATAGCAATGGTGCAAGAAAAACACAGCTAGTGTAATCTGGGGTAGGGCAGACAACATTTGGTAATGCTATTGTTAAATCCTTAAAGTGACATTAAACCTTTTTACTGGTGTTTTTATTTTATTTTTTTAAACTTTTTTTTATTTAATAACAGCAAAATAATAACTGTCTATGCCATTATGACGATCTGATCCTTAAAGATCCTATGCCAGCGTTGAGTGCCCTTCTTATTTGTAATCATCATATCTATAGCTCCCTGATCAAGCCAAAGAAGTAGAACATTCCATGTTGAAATCAGATCTTTATGGTCCAGATTCTAATAATGACATAGATCATCAGTTGTCTTTAAGTCATGTGCTCCTAACCACGGTTCACGTCATTTGGAACTTCTGCTGTCTTCTAACAGGATGAAATAATGTGTGACACCAAAAATGACGTAATATTCCGTATATTTATTTGGATCCAATTACTAGCAAATCAGAGGGCATACACTGATTTTTCTGTGACCTGTTTCTTTTTTTTCTTATTGTTGGCTTTTTAATGCATGTTATTTTGAACTCTTGTTCTTGAAAACAGAAGAGCTGATCATTAGTAAGCTTTGCTCATGGCCTGCACTTATTACGCTAAGATGATCATTGAAGAGACAGCTACAAGCAAATAAATCAGTATTTCACATAAAGTAGAATGTATTCTAGTAAGTAGCAGATAGGTATAATACTGCTAACTAACGGGTATATGACTAGTTGTAATAGTTACCCACTGGGAAACTCAATCATGCCTACTTCAGTACAATTCTCTTTACACTGATATTTAGCATTGGAGAATTAATATTAAAAAACATACATTTGTTTCCTCACATGACATGCGCATCATGCTGTCTTTAGTTGGGTTATCTGTATAATGTGAAAATCCAGGGGATACTGTATATACTAATTTCCCAAGCAATACTTCCTGTTCCTATTTCTTTCATTTTTCATATTAATTCAAACAAATGTAACACATCACAAAGGTTTATAGTAGGCAAGGGGTTAAACCAAGCCCCTGACTCTTAGCTGAAGATGCTGATATAGACTAAATGCCCTTATTTCCAGGCCTTGAACTTTCTGCCCCCGCACCTCCCTGTCTCTGGTGCCAACCACATCAAACATTGCCACGCTGATACCCAGCTTCTACTCCGACCAAACTCCCTGTCTGATCCCACATGTGACCCTCCCAGTCTCTATATAAAACTATTCTAAAAATAAGAGGCCCCCCCACCCATCACCACACTCTGAAAGCCACACACCTCTCTTCCACTGCCCCGCCAAGCCCTGTGAGGCAGGGGTGGTCCCCGCAGCTCCAGATATTTGGGGAATGTAATATTTGGAGTTTCCGTGGCTTGTACAAGGAAGGGAGGAGGTGATGGGGGAACCTGTGGCTTATCATTTTATTCATTTTTATTATTTCATTTTTCTTCTCTAGAGAACAGAGATGGTTCTAGTACACCACTTATATTAAAATGCTACACAAATAAAAAGAAGAAGCAAGGTTGTCCGACTTTGTCCTTAAACTCCACATTTCCCTAGTCTCCCCCAAAACAACGGCAATACAAAATATGGCATTGATAAGAATGATTTAATTCTTCGTGGCTGTGTACTGTTGGTTGATTATTGTTTCTGTTATTATTATTTATACCTCTGGCATTTGTATACATGTACTTTGGACAAAGAAACTTCCAGCCCCCACCTCACTGATAAATGGCTTTTTGGAATGGGTACTAAAGGTCTACACACCCATATTGAAAATGCAGCTTTTGCTGATGTATACGTTAATATTATAAATAATCTTATCAAATCTTTTTTTTTCATCTTTAAAAAAAATGTTATAACCAGAAATTATGAAGTGAAAATAAAATGGATAATGTGCTTAGAAGGTTACATGGTTCTGGAAAGCTCTCTCTTTATAAAAACAACAGACAACAGCAATTTTAGATGGAGAGACATGTCTCTAATCATGACCCTTAACCTCCCTGCTTTGCACCTGCTCATTTCCTCCTTCTCACTATTGGATCCTATTAAGCACATAGAAGATAGTTTATTACATATAGATATAATAAAGGGGTGAAGCCACCCAAGATGTCTCTGCACATCAGTTATCAGATCGGTATTCCGCATAGACTGAAGTGACTACGCTTCCAATAGAGACACATAGTGGTCTATTCACAAAGATGAGTTGCAGGTGAGTTGAGGTGATTTGAACATTTCCTCACACTGACTCAAACATATGTATTGCAAATTGTGCAGGGACAAACGTGGTCAGTTACCCCTGCTAGAAGACTTCAGCTGACCACTGAGAATGCATAGCTAAAGCTCTCTTATTTTGTAACAATGCAGTATACAGGGCCAACTCTGCTCTTCTCCCAAGAAAAACTCACCAGGTTTGCTCCTGCACAATGCATAGATAACTGGGTGAGATTACATGTTCATTTGCCTTGCATCTGTTGGAGCTACTGGTCACACATAGGGTTGCTACATTTTCTACAAAAAATAGATTTTGCCTGGCTAAAAATCGGTGCAACATACCATACCTGGTAATATTGCCAAAAAGATTGGCTTTCTGGATTATTAAAGGTAACTGATAAAATAAGTGCTGAGATCCTAATCTGCATCTCCTGTTCATAGCCACTTTACCAAAGGAAAAAAAGTAAATAAATATGGATCGAAAAATAGCAGTCTGGACATCATTAGACCCCTTACTTGGTTATTTCTGTATTACAAGCACAAGTAGCCATTATTTACCAGTAGAGTTGAGTGGACACCTGGATGTTCGGGTTCGGCGGGTTTGGCCGAACTTCGGAAAAAAGTCCGGGTTCGGGCTCGAACTTGACCCCGAACCCCATTGAAGTCAATGGGGACCCGAACTTTTTGGCACTAAAATGCCTCTAAAAAAGTACTGGAAAGGGCTAGAGGGCTGCAAAAGGAAGTAAAATGGGGGTAAGAGTAGGACAAGTGCCCTGCAAACAAATATGGATAGGGAAATAACTTGAAATAACATAAAATACATACAAATTAAAAATACAGCTGAGCCATGAAATAGCACTAGATGGAATCTTTGATTTTAGTTTTGGAAGAACATAAATCTAAATCTAAAGCATGGCTGCCAGGAGGATCAAAAGAATTATCCATTTGAGAGAGGGTTGGAGTGCAGGGTATTCTCTTTCAGTTTCTACTAAGTGACCCATAGGTTGAGGAGGCGGTGACCGTGGCGGTGTAGGTGGAACCGGCGCTGGAGGAGGAGGAGGTAGCCAGAATTTTTCAAAGTGCTCTGTAAGCACAGTATTGGACTGTTCTATTTGACTCTCAGATATGAAGTGCACCGCAAGACGCAAATGTACTATTTACCACCCAAAACAATTAGAATTTTTCAAAGTGCGCTGTAAGCACAGTATTTGAAAGTCTTTCGGTTTATAGACTTTCGGTTTATGGAATACTATTGGCTTTCTATAAACCAAAATAAAGTCCCTATTCTTATGAATGGGGACTCTATTTCGGTTTATAGAAAGCCAAAAGCATTACATGTATTCCATAAACCGAAAGTCTATAAAACGAATGTCTGTCGGGAGTTTTTCTCCCAAACCATTGTAAAAAAACACACTATGTTGTGTGACTATTGGCTGGAGATACTGGTTCACAAGTTCCAAGAGATCTTCCCCAGGCTGACAGTTCCAGATATTATTGACCACAGAAGGGGTTTCTCTCGGGACATGTGGACCTTAAGTAGAAATTAAAAAACAGTGTGTAGGTTCCCCACAATAAATATATTGTGCCTCGTCCATATTTATAGTAATAATAACCACAGTGTAATCCAGTATCCAGGAGCGTTGAAAACTTCGACAGAAAGGGAACACTTGGGTTATGATCTAGTTTACAATATGTTGTAGTGTCTGATATCTGATATCCATAATAACAACTGAAACCCCCTTGTCAAAGTTCTTAATGAATATTTTTGTATTTCCCGCCAGCTTTGTCGGTGCTTCCCTCTCTTGATGGTCAAGATTATTATATTTTCTATGAAAAGATTTAAACCTCATTATTTAAAGTCCTCAGATCTCTCTTTATGGCTTCTGAAAGGAATCTAATGCTGGACTTCTGCTGGTTTAAGCTTCTTGAACAACATGAGCTTCATTTTCCCTGTCTAACAGTTCTGGTTCAGCAGACTTGATTTTCAAAAAGAACCAATTTACGTACAGATTTATTAATGTCAACCACTGTATCAAACCAATTAAAATGATTATTGGGATGAAAATAAGTCCCAAACTCAAAACCATTTTTTAAACATCAGTAAGTACAACCTTAGAACTGTTAATGACATTATCAACATCTGTGCCAAGGTAGCCTGTTTTTCCTGCTGTAGCCTCGTCCCTTTCTCTTTCCTTCCTCTTCCTAAAACATTTTCCTTTTGGCACTGTTACAGTGTGAGCTTGTTAAATAGTGGTATTTTCTTACATGGCAAGCTTAGTAAATAATGGTGCACTGTTAAAGTGTGGGGTTATTAAGTACTGACCTGTCACAATGTGAGCTTGTTAAAGTCAGTTACCATGACAATATGAGTGATAGCACTAAAAAGGGAACTGGCAGCTGAACTGTGAACATCAGGCATTAATAGCAAAGTTGGAATAATTCTCCATCTTGCCTACTTTTCCAACTGCGCTATTAATCAATTACCTGTTTTTTTACTTTTTTTATTGGGATTTCCACTGCTGAAATGACAGCTCCCAGCATTCTACTTTGCCAGGGCCAGCCCAAGCCTGGGTCCATGGATAAAATCAGTTCCCCCCACCAAAACCACGGCCATCAAATACATGCCCACATATAATTAATTTTGCCAATAAAGCTCACATTCTATTGTAATTCATTTAAGCTTGCAGACTAATGTAATTTATTTTTCTAATTAAGCCTGCATTCTAATGTAATTCAGTTTGCCAATAAATCTTGCACTCATTTGCACTCAGTCCCATCTTTGTCCCCAAACAGCTTGTCACTGCCATCTTTGTTCCCAGCTTGTCACTGCCCTCTTTGTGCCCATGCTACTTGTCAGTGCCATCTTTGTGCCCAAGTAGCTTGTCACTTCCATATGTGTCCCCAACAGTTTGTTACAGACATCTTGTGCCCAAATTGCTTGTCAGTGCCATCACTACCCCTAAACTGGTTGTCACTGTCATCTATGTCTCCCAAAAATCTTGTCACTGCCATCTTTGTTCCCATACTGCTCACCATTGCCATCTTTGTGTTAGCTTGTTAAGTAACTCTCTTTTTACAGTGTGAGCTTGTTAAGTAAAACTCTGTTACAGTATGAGCTTGTTAAGTGAAGCTCTGTTACAGTGTGAGCTTGTTAAGTAACGCTCTGTTACAGTGTGAACTGGTTAAGTAACACTTTGTTACTGTGTGAGTTTGTTAAGTAATGCTCTGTTACAGTGTGAGCTTGTTAAGTAATGCTCTGTTACAGTGTGAGCTTGTTAAGTAACGCTGTGTTACTGTGTGAGCTTGTTAAGTAACTTTCTGTTACTGTGTGAGCTTGTTAAATAACACTCTGTTACAGTGTGAGCTGGTTAAGTAACACTTTGTAACTGTGTGAGCTTGTTAAGTAAAGCTCTTTTACTCTGTGAGCTTGTTAAGAAACGCTCTGTTACTGTGTGAGCTTGTTAAGTAACGCTCTGTTACTGTGTGAGCTTGTTAAGTAACGCTCTGTTACTGTGTGAGCTTGTTAAGTAACACTCTGTTACAGTGTGAGCTGGTTAAGTAAAGCTCTGTTACAGTGTGAGTTGGTTAAGTAACACTTTAAACTGTGTGAGCTTTTTAAGTAAAGCTCTGTCACAGACTTACAGTGTGAGCTTGTTAAATAACGCTCTGTTACAGTGTGAGCTTGTTGAGTAACTCTTTGTTACAGTGTGAGCTTGTTAAATAACGCTCTGTTACATTGTGAGCTTGTTGAGTAACGCTTTGTTACAGTGTGAGCTTGTTAAATAACGCTCTGTTACAGTGTGAGCTTGTTGAGTAACTCTTTGTTACAGTGTGAGCATGTTAAGTAACACTCTGTTATAGTGTGAGCTTGTTAAGTAACTCTGTTACAGCGTGAGCTTGTTAAGTAACGCTCTATTACAGTGTGAGCTTGTTAAGTAATTCTCTTTTATGGTGTGAGCTTGTTAAGTAACACTCTGTTACGGTGTGAGCTTGTTATGTAATGCTCTGTTACAGTGTGAACTTGTTAAGTAACGCTCTGTTGCACACAAGCTTGTCTTGTTATAATAGTTAATTCAGATGTTTTCTGTTGTAGCCGGCAGGCCTCTCTAGCACCCTGTACTTGTGTTAGTTTCTATGCTTGGTGTATGTATTGGTGCTGGACAGTGTTGTCTTATGGTAGAATGTATGTTCCTGGGTATTTACACTCTGACTCAGACACTGAGCTCTCCATGAAAATGGAGCCGGCCACGCAGCTGTGACCACAGACCCCAAAACCTGGAAGGCACCCCAGATATGAAATGGTTTTGACCCTGGTGCCTCGCTGTCTGTTGTCTTTGCTCCACCCTCCCACATCTTTATCTGGATCCCACTCGCTAACCCTCTCTCCATCCTCTACTGTGACTGTTCACGCGTTACATTCTGTTGGTCAGTTTTCTACTCGGCTTCCACATTCCATCTCAGACTAAACAAGCAAGCCTGCTCCTAAATAAATGATTTCATTCTGTGTTTTAATACCTTCAGCGCAGAGGCTCCTTTTCACCCTTCATGAAAATATCTTATTCTGTTCATTCTGACATATTGGAAATTAACTCCTTCATGTCCTGCCAATTCATCATGTCACAGCGTCATGTTCACTTCACCTCCTCTCCATGCTGCACATTCATCACATTATCTCCTCTTCCCTACCCACATGTTTTATTTTTAACAAAGTATAATGTAACACGTTAATATTATTGTTTTTTATGTTTTTATATATTTTGGGGGGAACCACACTAGTGTTTGTTGCACTTTGTACACCTTTTTTAGTGCCTATCACTTTTATTTTTTAGTAATTTTACCCCACATTTCACACTCCTCTTTAATCACATCTCTCCAGCTACATTACCATACCTGCCAACTGACCCGCTTTGCGCCGGACAGTCACGATTTGGGAGGCATGTCCCGCTGTCCCGCCATGCTCTACCTCTGTCCTGTTTTTTTTCGGGACAGAGGTAGACCTCAGTGGGACAGCAGGACTCAGGACCGCAATCCCATGGTCCTGTTCGCATTCTCTGGTGTCCCAGACATCGTAGAATGCCTACTGGGCATACGCAGCATTGTGCACATGCGCAGTAGCGATCCTGGCTTCAGAAGCCAGGATCAAAATGGGTGACAGTGTTACCACACATGAGCGGTAGCACTGACAACCCCCCTCCCCAGACTCTGCCCCCTCCCCAGACTCCACCCCCTGATGTATCGATTCGCAGAGGACAAAATTGGGAGGTATGCATTGCCACTCTTCCATCACTAATTTATTTTGTGGAGAACAAATGTTTCGAGTGCCCTTCCCCTCTTTCCGGGCGTCTGGGTGTGTAAGTGCTCCACATTACACATTGACAAAGAGGTGAATGGCACCTCAAAACATTTGCTCTCCATGAAATAAATGAATGATTAGTTCATGGCAACCTGTGCATTATTTTCTATTATTATTATTTATCATAAACACCTATAAGATACATCATCCTTGCAAAGGTAGTTGCAGCCCCAGCAAAATCCTTAAGCCCCTCAATATCTACTTTGCAAGCAACGTTTTAATCAAATCCTGCTTCAGCCCCAGAACACTATTGATGCATGTGTGTTTGTCGTCGGCGCCTGTGACCTTGAGCTAGTAGTGCTGTAAATATAATTACATGGAGACCAACGCCCTAATTCCATTGGTAGAGGGTAGGGTTGCCATCTGGCCGGTAAAAAATTGGTTTGAGGCCAATGTTAATTCTATGGAGTCAGTGGCATGGCCGGTATTTTCCTGGAGAAAAGGTGGCAAGTCTAGTAGAGGGATATTAAATGAAGAATCTGTCTTTCAGATCACCTTCAAGGTTGCCTGTATTTCTTGACCAATAGCTAGTGAGGATATAACTATATTCCGCAGGAGGAACTACTTCTCTCTTCATCAATCCCCATAGTAGTACTTTAGGATGCCGATATTGTCAGCAAGTCCGTCCCCTTTCCAGTTTCCACTCTGTCCCTTATATTGAAGTTCATACAGCCCCCTTGTTCTTTTTATACTTTCCCTTTGTTGTTTACCTGCCAACTTGCTGTTTTAAGGCCCAGGATAGGAACTAGGCTGGGAGAGTTTGATAGGTTCTGCTTTCAAGCCTAAGTTTCCTCCCTATCACTGGATAGCAGACATGTAGTAAGTACTCAGCTTCAAGGCCTTATAGCTAGCAGCCCTGGTCCAATCATCCAAGTGAAGCTCAAGTCGTCAAGACGATGCAAAGATGCTCAAAGAATATAAAGAAACCATTCATGCAGGAGCCTTCAGAGATGAAGAGGGACCGAAACCCAGATGGTTGGGTAGTTATTGAAAAGTGACAGATAAAGAAGTATGAGAATTTTTCTAGAGACAAGAAGCAACCATTCTCCACTGTAAATAAATGTAACCCCAGTCCCGAACGCTAAGCTATCTTGTTTATGTGCTTCACCAATGGCAAATCACAAATATACAATCTGCAGAAACTGATGAAAACGTGCATTTTGGGTAACATGCTTTCAGCCACTGAAGCTTTAGTTAAAACTTTTTTTTTTTTTAATTAGAAGCAAATATCTGAAGCAAGCGTATAATGAAAAAAGAAAGTGGATCAGGTTAACGCATTTCACTCTGTGCGACACTTATAGCTATTGAGGACATGTAACCCCTATATCTTCCTAACCTCTAATTCTATATGATCTCAACTTGGGAATGAGAAGGGATCCCACAATCCTACTTATTGAAAAAAAACTGTTTATAAATCATTTATTAACACCACATATAATCATTGTTTATACTTTGATCATCAATATAATGTTGGTGTTTTCTGTACATGACAGATCATTTCTAAAGTCCCCTCTTTTTAATAGTATTTATATAATATACATTGCTTTATCTAGTTTATAAGTTTAAAGTGTTATTACAGTGGCTTTTCGTAGATAAACCAAGGCAGCTCTTGAAGTGAGGAAACTGATGTACAATGAGAGCCATGAAGATTTGCAGTTGCAAATGAGCATAATGTCGCACACACTGGAATGATACAGTCTGCTATTTAAAGTCAGTGCGGGCAGCTTTTTAATATATTCGCTCTCACAAAGCTATAACCACAGTCTTTATTTGTCTTCAAGAGGCAGCTCATTCTCTTATGTGGTAGAAAGATGAAGATTTAACCCATTTGATACCTGCTATCCTAGATCTTCATCTTGCACCAACTTACCATCTCAAAGAGCAAAAAATCTCTTAAAGAAATATCTGCCCTTCTTCTTGTTTCTGGTCTGTCTAAAGATTACCATGGCGAGGATAGACCAATTAAACTGTGAAGCAGTAGGGTATTCTCTTTCTTGTAAAACATTCCACCACAAACAAATTCTGATATAAAAACAGTAAAAAAAAAAAAAAAGACAATGACGCTAAGCAAAAAAGAAACATTAAGAGGACCACATGCTGCTATTTTTAGTGAAGGAGAAGGTTACAATGCAAAAGTTTGTTCATTATAACACTCAGTATCAATGTCTAGAGTAGTGTGTTCATTATTATATAACTCAGTATCACAGTCCAGAGAAATGGGTTCATTATTAGAGCACTCAGTATCAATATCTAGAGCAGTGTGTTCATAATTAGAGCACTCAGTATCAATATCTAGAGTAGTGTGTCCATTATTATAACACTAAGTATCACAGTCCAGAGTAATGGGTTCAATATTAGAGCACTCAGTATCAATGTCTAGAGTAGTGTGTTCATAATTAGAGCACTCAGTATCAATATCTAGAGTAGTGTGTTCATAATTAGAGCACTCAGTATCAATATCTAGAGTAGTGTGTCCATTATTATAACACTAAGTATCACAGTCCAGAGTAATGGGTTCAATATTAGAGCACTCAGTATCAATGTCTAGAGTAGTGTGTTCATTATTATATCACTCAGTATTAATGTCTAGAGTAGTGTGTTCATAATTAGAGCATTCAGTATCACTGTCTAGAGTAGTGTGTTCATTATTATAACACTTAGGATCACAGTCCAGAGTAATGGGTTCAATATTAGAGCACTCAGTATCAATGTCTAGAGTAGTGTGTTCATAATTAGAGCATTCAATATCACAGTCTAGAGTAGTGTGTTCATTATTAGAGCACTCAGTATCACTGTTTAGAGTAGTGTTTCCATATTTAGAGCACTCAGTATCACTGTCTAGTGTATTGTGTTCATTATTATAGCACTTAGTATCACCGTCTAGAGTAGTGTGTTCATTATTATAGCACTTAGTATCACAGTCTAGAGTAGTGTGTTCATTATTAGAACACTCAGTATCACCATCTATTGTAGTGTGTTTATTATTATAGCACTCAGTATTACAGTCTAGAGTAGTGGGTTCATAATTAGAACATTCATGATCACTGTCTAGAGTAGTGTGCTCATAATTAAAGCACTCAGTATCACCATCTAGTGTAGTGTGTTTATTATTATAGCACTCAGTATCACAGTCTACAGTAGTGGGATTATAATTAGAACATTCAGTATCATAGTCCAGAGAAGTGTGTTCATTATTAGAGCACTCAGTATCACAGTCCAGACTAAGATGTTCATTATTAGAACACTCAGTATCTCATTCCATAGTAATATGTTCATTATTATAGCTCTCAGTATCACAGTCCAGACTAAGGTGTTCATTACTAGAGCACTCAGTATCCCAGTCTGGAGTAATGTCTTCAATATTAGAGCACTCATTATCACAGTCCAGAGTAATGTGTTCATTTTTTATAGCTCTCAGTATCACAGTCTAGGCTAAGGTGTTCATTATTAGAGTGCTCAGTATCAATATCTAAAGTAATATGTTCATTATTAGGGCACTTGGTATCACAGTCCAGAGTAATGTATTCTTAATTGGAACACTCAGTAACTCTGTCTAGAGTAATGTGTAGGATCACAGTCTGCACTGCAAAGTAGCATGTTCATTAATGATTATAGTATAATTGTATAGAATAGCAGAGTGGCATTCGTCCCCTTAATGTTGCCTCTGCATTCTGCACACTCCAAGATCTATTCAAGAGATCTTTACATTACGATTAGAGTACAGCATTGCTGCCAATTCCAGAATATATAAGAAATGCGAGGCAAGTTATTTGGGGATAAAATAGCATACAACATTTCCTGCTCGAGATAAGGTGTATGTAACACATGACTGACGGTGTGTCCCAGGTGCCCCTCTAATGCATACACATGCCAAACTCAAAACTGTGCATGTGAAAAGGGGGGACTCGTTAACCCCTTATAAGAACCATCCCTGCGGCCTGCTCTCTGCTTCACCACTGCTTTAATGAGCCTCCTGACCACAGACTCAATCAGAGCCATATGACGGCTGTGTAAGAAGGGAAGGAATAGACCCACAAGATAGTTGGTGCATGCCCCCCTTTCTCCAAGCTAAAGCCCTGGTGCCGGCTTTACTCATGTGGCTTGGGGACGCCTGGGAGAGGAGCCTGCAATTAGATTGAGCTCTGAGTGCTGTGGTCAGGCTGTAAGGGGGGAGACATTTGCTTCTGTTTGCATATTCTCCATCTCCCTCATATGGCAATAAGGCACTTTTCTGAAGTGACTCTCCCTGCCTTGGTTTGTAGCTGATCACCTCAATCTAAAGAGCACAGTCTGAGAGAGGTTAAATGAGTTTCTTTACTAACTAGAGATATAAGTGCAGTATTAAGGTCAAGTTTCAAGAGTGTATAAATGTTCAACTTCATGTAAATGCGATAGACATCATCTTATCCTCTCTCAAAAACTAATAACTACAATATACACAATAAACAGCGTTTTACCAGATGAAGCCTAGAAATACGCTATATGTAAAAAGTATTGGGACCATTACACCAAAAGGGACTTTTATGACATCACATTTCAAAATACATAGACATTAATATGTAGTCAGTCCCCCTTTTCAGCTATAACAGTCTCCACTCTTCTGGGAAGGATTTCCACAAGATTTTGAAGTGTTTTGAATGGGAATTCCATTTATCCATTAGAGCATTTGTGAGGTCAGGCACTGATGTCCGACGAAAAGGCCTGGCTCCAAAAGGTGTTCGATGGGTCTGTCAAATTCTTCCATACCAAACTCATCCAACTGTGTCTTCCTGGACCTTGCTTTGTGAACTGGGGCACAGTCATGCTGGAATAGAAAGGGCCCAAACTGTTTCTACAAAGTTGGAAGCCTAGAATTATCCAAACTGTATTGATATGCTGAAACATTAAGATTTCACTGGAAGTAAGGGGCCTAGCCGAAACCTGTGAAAAACAGCACCATACCATTATCCCTCCTCCACCAAATTTTACAGTTGGCATAATGCAATTAGGCGGGTAACATTTTCCTGGCATTCGCCAAACTCAGACTCACTCATCAGACTTCCAAACAGTCCATTGGCAGCATACTTTACACCATTCGATCCAACACTTATCATTGTATTTGTTGATGTGAGGTTTGCATGCAGCTGCTCGGCCATTGAAACCAATTCCATGAAGCTTCCGCCACACATTTCTTTTGCTGATATTAATGCCAGGGGAAGGTTGGAACTCTACAGCTATGGAACCAGCAGAGAATTGGCGACTTTTAGTCACCATGCGTCTGAGCACTCAGTGAACACTTTCTTTGACTTTACGTGGTCTTCTGTGACCGCTGTTCCTAAATGCATCTGCTTTCCAAATACAGTTGATGGTGGAATATTCAGCAGGGATGAAATATCCCAAACTGACTTATTGTAAAGGTGGCATCCAGGCATCCTATCACAGTACCATGCTTGAATTCACGGAGCTCTTCAGAACAACCCATGTTTTCACAAATGTGTGTAAATGCAGACTGCATGGCTAGGTGCTTGATTTCATACACCTGTGGCAATGGGTCTGATTGAAACGCTTTAATTCTATAGTTAAGTGGTGCGTCCCAATACATTTGTCCATATAGTGTATATTTCTGATTGATTTAGGCAACCAGTAATAGGCATTCTGGTAAGGTTGTTACAGAATAAAATATGATCTATACAATATTTTAGCAGAATTAAATCATGGCTAACTAGGCTGGATGTGGAATCTTCTCAAGCTAGAAGGTCTCAAAAACCACAAGTGTCATTTCTTCCTTCCATTGTCATAGATACAATGCTTCCCACCCCCCATAGAATACCAAAAACATGTTTGGCTCTGGGATCAGGGCAAGATTCCCATGGCTACCCCTCAATAAATACCGGGAGATGTCAAAATGGACCCCTGACCTATAATAATAACTTGGGAGTTGGCGATCATTGCTGGATATCAATCTCCTAGAACCCAAAGGGTGTGATTTTTCTTTACCAGACATCTTAAAGGTAGGTGGGGTAGGTAGGGTGTATTAAAAAAATGATTTAAGGGGAATTAGGACATTAGGACAATTAGGACACTTTTATTATGGGAGTCGTGTGCAGCCCCTGATCCCCTTCATTAAAGGAAGGGACTGAGGGCACTAGGGTCAGTCCCTGGCCCTGTGGATTACAGGGGGGTCGGCCCCATGGTTTATTAGGGGGGCATTTCAGTAGCCCCTATATTTATGATGGCTTACAATGAACTGTGCAGTAATTCTATACATATGTCACATTTCACTAGCTTATCACAGGCTGACATACTATTCATATATAATATGATGCTCATTTAACAGGTGTGAGCATATTACAGTATAATTGGCTGAATAGTAATCAATGCACACTAATAGTAATTAATGCACAGTAATAGTAATTAATACACAGTAATAGTAATTAATGCACAGTTCATTGCTAGTATTGTTTATGAGCTTACTATTAAAATGCCACAAAATGGGGGGGGGGGGGGGGGGGGGAACGACAATATTATTCTGGACAGGAACCAGATTATAGACATTTGTTATAAATAAATAGAGTATTTCTAAATTAAAATATCACCTTCTTGGAATAAAGGAGAGATATATAAACAGCAGGTATGAATTGTGATTATCTACACGGACAATCTGTGTACGAAGCATTGAAGGAAGGAGCCTTGAGGCATTTGTTTATGGAGGCGCCAGACACCTTTATTTCTTATTATGATTGTATGTTGATTTTCATTATATTTCATATTACTGTGCATCCAGGTAACCACTGTCCTTCAGTGCTGATTTATGTTAGAAGAAGCACTGCCAGGGCATTGATTACATAACAATATGATGTCACCTAAAGAGCTAAATTCAATTTTAACTTGCTAAAAAGTTGTTGCCATCCTAGTATTTTTTCTTTTTTTTTGCAAAAGACTTGGAGGCTGCTATTTAAAGGAACAGCACATTTTGGTATCAGAGACTTGTTACGAACACAAGCTTCAGTTATTATCATTTTAAATCTATGTATTTGCTGTTAAATTGGCTCACACAATAATCAATGAAAACATCTTTTTTTAAGACGATACAATTTTGCACAAGCACAGTAAGGACTAGTCAAACTAAATCTAACTTGGTGGAAGCTGCATGAATTATAATTCTGTATAAATATACAACCAAAGTGACTCACCCCGAGGAAGCCTGCAGCAGCGAAATGCGTTGCAGATGAGTAGGGAGCTATGAGCTTGTATAGCACTGTACCATGTCCTAACAAATCACAGCACTGTCAGGTAATTAGGAGCAATCTGTTCTCCAGATCCTACTCATTTCCAAGACATGTGATATCTCTGCTTAGTGGTTTTAAGTTGTCATATTGCAAGTTAAGACCCCATAAATTGTCCACATTGCCAGGTTCAGTAATAATATTGGGCAGTGTAAGTTATTATGATAACACAATGCAAATTAGGACAGTTATTGGAATATAAACATTTTGAAAATGAGCCTATTTTCTCTTGTAGTGTTTTAAACATTTTGGATGAAGCCACTGGAAGAACATATCCTGAAACTGCCAACCATCATTTTATTTTTGTAACCCTTATGTTCCAAATATCTGTATAAATGTTAACTTGGTCATTACACAGGGCCAGACTAAATATAAAAACCAGCTCTGGAAACAACTGTATATCATCCCCTTAGCATCGCATCATTTTACCAGCTCTTAACTTTGCATTTCTGGTCATTATTTTATTGTTCAGAAAAGGGAAAAACATACGTTTTTTTTTTTTGTTTAAAATATATTTATTAAGGTTTTGGTTTTTTTTTGAAAATAAACAAATATATCAAATAAATCAGAAAATGTGACTTTACAGAATAAAAAATTATACAGGTTATGCACCAGCATTGATAATAATTATACAGTAGAGTGTAAAATAACGCTATGAACAACCTCATTTTGAGGGGGGGACAGAGGGGAGAGAGAGAGAGAAAAAAAAAAAAGGAAAGGGGGGTGGGGGGTGATCTCTTTGTACCTTCCTCTCCAAAATATATATGGAGAGTCGAGCAACTTATGAATGACTTATCCCCTGTCAAGAAGTTATTATTTTTCTTCTTTTTTTCTCTTCTTTCTCCCAGATATTCCTGGGCCTAATGAACAATATACACCAAGCTGGGTGTTGCCCGCAGGGGAAAGAGAAGAGAAAAAAAAAAAAAGGGGGGGGGAAGAGTTGTCTCTCCCCTCTCTCTCCCTCCTCTCCCTCTTGTCTGGTGGATAAAATTGTGATTCACATATTAGGTAAGAAAAAAATAAATAAAAATAAGATAGAAGGAAGAAGGGGTGTGCTCACGGGAGGGTCTCCGGTTCTATATTAGATGATTCTGATCCGGTATGGCCAAGTCCTAGTTATCGGGGGACGGGGTCATCTCTGCTGCTCTCAGGTCTGCCTGGCAGTCGTGCCCAGTGAGGTACATGGACCAATGTAGCCATTTATTGTTATGCATAATACTTTTTCCATTGAGTGTTTGAGTTATATCTTCCAGGGTGCGAATTGACTCCACCGAAGTGAGCCACTCCCTCAGAGTGGGTGGGGTCGTTTGTTTCCAGTGTCGTGGGATAAGCAGTTTGGCTGCCGAGATCAAATGTACTGTCAAAGACCTTTTATAGGCTCCAATGGGGTGTGGTGTGAGGTGTAGTAGAACCGTCAGTGGGTCATGTTTGATGGAGTCGTCTCCCACTCTTCTTATAACCTGTAATACCCTTTTCCAAAAAGGGCGTATAAGTGGGCAGGTCCACCAAATATGGAGGAGGGTGCCTTCTTGTCTTTTACATCTCCAACATCTGTCTGAAGTGTGGGGGAACAGTTTATGTAGTTTGGAAGGTGTCATGTACCATCTTGTGAGCAGCTTGTAACTGTTTTCTTGTATGTGCGTTGCTATCGAGCATTTATGTGCTAGCGTGGCCATCTTCAACCACTGTGGTCTGGTAAGCACCACGTTAGTATCTCTTTCCCATTGTGAAATAAAATTTGGTTTATCATATTCGGTCAGATCAGTGAGTATAAGGTAAATAGTTGATACTGCTCGTTGGGGAGGATCTTTAGTCATACACAAGGTTTCCACTGGTGTGGCTTCTGATGGGATAGGGCCCTGCTTGGCCATGTGAGACAGGAAATGGGATAGTTGTCTATATTTGAAAATTTGGCCCTGCGTTGGGGGCATGGAAGGTACCAAGTCCCTCAAGGGCCTGATAATTCCATCCTTCAACAGGTGGCCTACCCTAGGATACATTACTCGAGTCTGGAACATATCTTTAAAAAAATCATGGTCCAGACCCGGCACAAATAAGTTATTACATAAAAGAGGTGTCATCAGAGTAGGAGAGCTAATAAATCCCAAGTCTTTAGAACATTGTTTCCAGACCCGGAGGGTGGGTACAACAGTCGGGTGTGACATGAATATTGGTTTGGTCTGATCTGGCGGCATCCAGGCCGCAAATGGGATGGGGTCTGTCAGGCCTCTTTGTTCTAGAGACACCCATAGCTTAGGGGAGGGTCGTGTCCAGTCCACCACTCTCGCTACATGCACTGACTTATAGTATCTCTCAATATCTGGGAGGCCTAGGCCCCCTAAGGGTTTTGGTCGAGTAAGAAGTTGGTTACTTAATCTGGGGCGTTTGTTATTCCAAATGAATCTTGTTATCAGAGAACGGAGGGTGGCGAAAAAGGCTTTCGGTATAAAGATAGGCAGTGTTTGTATAACATACAAAAAGCGTGGTAGTATGTTCATCTTAATGATGGCAGCTCTCCCGAACCACGATATGTGTTTTGGAGACCATTTGATTAGGTCAGATTTGCAAGCCTGGTATAGCGATTGGAAATTCAGGTCCAGTAAACGGGATAGGTCCCCTGTGAGGGAGATACCCAGGTATTTAATTGTTCGGTCGCTCCAACGGAAAGGAAAAGAGGTTTTCATGGAATCTAATACTTGTTTAGGTAAGGAAATGTTAAGTGCTTCAGACATTAAAATTGATTTTAAAATTGGATAGTAAGCCGTATTGTTCAAATTCCTTCATCACATTCGGTAGCGAAGTGATGGGATTGGTAATAAAAAGTAGTAGATCATCTGCGTATGCCGCCACTTTATGGTGATGTGGACCTATCTCCAAGCCCGATATATCCTCATTAACACGTAATGCCGCGATCAGTGGTTCCAAGGTTAAAATAAATAGTAAGGGGGATAGGGGGCAGCCCTGTCTGGTGCCGTTGGACAGGGTGAGCTGGTCTGAAAGCGTGCCGTTGACACGAACCCGAGCCGTGGGGGTCTCGTATATTGAACCAATCCATTTACGCATTGAGGGACCGAGTCCCACTTGTTCCAGTACCGCATGCAAGAATGACCAGCTCACCCTGTCAAAGGCTTTTTCTGCGTCAGTGGATAAAAGCATGGCAGGTATATTCCATGTTGTAGCATAATGGATCAAATTAAGTATTCTCGTAGTGTTGTCTCGTGCCTCTCGTCCCGGGACAAAACCTGCTTGGTCCCGGTGTATGAGGGATGGGATGAAGGACTTAAGTCTAGTACTCAGTATTTTAGTGAAGAGTTTAAGGTCTATATTGAGCAAGGAGATAGGTCTATAACTTGTGCAACAATCGGGGTCTTTGCCCTCTTTGGGGATAACAGTGATGTGCGCTTCTTTGGTCTGGGGGGGCAGAGAACCATTCTCTATCAAAGAGTTCAGGGCAGTCGCAAAAGGGGTCCCTAATGTCTCTTGGAATGTCTTGTAATATAGGATTGTCAGTCCATCTGGACCTGGGCTTTTCCCAGTAGGGGAATCTTTTATGGCCTGGGTGATCTCTTCAACAGTGATTGGGGTGTCCAGGCAGTGTGATTCGTCATCTGTCAGTTTGTGGTGTAAATGTTTGTCTAGATATTCCCGAATTCTCTGTTGGAAGCGAGGTGGGTCCTTAATGGAGCCCTGTGGTGTCAGGTTATATAGGTCACTATAAAACTTTAGCTATTTGTGGGGTGGAGTGTACCACTGGTCCTTTGGGAGTTTTTATCTTGGGAATAAATGTTGTGTTGTGTCGGTCTCGGAGGAGCCTGGCCAGTGGTCTTCCTGCCTTATTCCCCTGATGGTATAAGTGTCCTTTCACCAGCATATGTGAACGTAAGTCTCGAGAATTACAAAGGTCGGCTAAACTGGCCTTAAGGGTAATGAGGGACTGATAAACCGTAGGGTCTAGGGAAAGTTTATGTGTTGTCTCAATGTGGTTGATGTCCTTTAGGAGTTTAAGCATTGTCGCAGAGTGCTTTTTCTTTTGGTATGCCCCTATATTTATTAAGTGGCCTCTGATAACGGCCTTATGCGCTTCCCAGACCACAGTGGGAGGAGTTTCAGGAAGGCTATTTTCTAAGAAGTATTCCCGGAGGGTTTTGGTGAGTGAAGTGAGATTAGTTGTGTCTTTAAGCAGGGACTCATTGAGGCGCCATGTGTGATGGCTTTTGGTAAGGGAGGGCATGTTCAGTCTAACTGTTACTGGTGCGTGGTCGCTCCATGTAATGTGTCCTATATCAGAATGTGTCAGTCTCGGGAGATGTCTGTGCGAAATAAATATGTAGTCTATACGGGAGTATCGCGAGTGTGGGGGGGAATAAAATGTAAAGTCTTTGGTAGTAGGGTGTAGTATACGCCAAGCATCGGCTAATTGGGCACTGTGTAGAGCTCTTTTGACCCTTTTAATTTTAGAGAATCGTATTGAAGAAGCACCTGTGGAAGAGTCAAGTTTGGGATCTAAAGTCATATTAAAATCTCCTGTCAGGAGGGTCACTCCAGCTGCAAAATCCTGTAACCGTGTGACGATGGTATTCAAAAAAATATGTTGGTTCGTATTCGGAGTATATATATTGGCCAATGTAAATGTTTCGGAACCTATTGTCCCTTTCAGAAATATGGCCCTACCCTCATTATCCGACCACTGGTCTATCAGAGTAAAGGGCAGTCTTTTAGAAATAAAGATTGCCACTCCTTTGTTTTTTTTAAAGGGTGAATGGGAGTAATAGGCCTGTGGGTAATAAAAATGGTTGAAATGAGGTACTTTACGTCTGAAAAAGTGGGTCTCCTGGACCATAGCGATGTCAGTGCGGAGGGCTCTGAGTTCTCTAAATAGACGTGAGCGTTTGGTAGGGGAATTGAGGCCCTTGGCATTAATTGACAATATATTTATATTAGCCACCGAGGTCATGGGAGAGTAAGTGGTGGGGGGTGGGGTTCTGGGGGTCCCTTCCCGTGAGCACTTGGAAGAAAAGAAAGAAAGAAACCAGTAAAAAGAGAAAAAACATTGGATACAGAGAAAACAATAAAAATACAAATCAGAACAGTAACAATTAGCCAACTGAATGGTTGACCGGGCTGAGGTGCCAAGTGGGTATCCCGTGGCATATTAGTGGTGCCAAGGGATCCCATCCTTACATACAGAGGCATTGCACAGCTGTGGGGGAGTGGCTGTACTCTCTGGGGACACTTCAGACAAACAGAACAGGCTCTGGAACCAACGAGCCAAAACATAACAAGGAGGTACGGCAAAACCTGTACCTTGCGTCTTTTAATTGGCGCATACAAATATTATGATTTTTACTGACTCCATGTTTATATGTGGCGAATAGACGGACACCGGTCCTGGTGTTGGGAGAAAATTAGTACTAATGCGGAGGGGTGTAGGCCCATTTAAAAACGGTGTGGACAAAACAACCAGATTGATACAAAAACAAAGTAGTATAAGATACTATTATCAATAGGGGTGGGGTATACTGGGGGGGGGGGGGGGGTGTGAGCCATATGTATAGGGAGGAGTGAAATATATCTATACCCAGGAAGTATTATCCCCCATACAAATTTGTTAGTATCAGGGGGCATGAGGCAGATTCCAGATCTCCCATTAGCTTGGGGTGTGGTCGCGGAACATGACTCCCACACGATTTTCTTCATTTACTGGCTGGTATTGTGCCAGCTCAAATCAAGAGTAGGGAACAGTACTCCGATAATGTCGGACTAACTTTTGTGGGGAGGGATTACACTTATATATATCACCGGCTAGTGGGAGCTGGGGTTCCTCGTCCATTAACACTAATAAGATGTTTGTCCTTTTCCCTATGGGGGTCAGGGGATTTAGTTGGCGCACCTGTAGGGGGTCAGCCAAATAAATCAAGTCCGGGCCTCTGCCTGTGTATACTGCCGTGGTGTTAGGGACACTCATTTACCCCCGATTCCCCTCAATAGTAATACACGGGATTTTAGCATAATAATAAAACTGAACATAAATTCTATACGATACATGTTCCTCGAATCTGGTGTGTGGCTTTATATTGCGGTAGGCTCTGTGGTCGAGATAGGCCGATGATGAATCCGACTGTCGATTGTCTTGTGGGAGGCTGGTACCAAGGACCAGCGTGAGTTTCCATCTTCTCCTCATTTGTTGGGTGAGAAAGTGAGGGAAGGGAGAGGAGGATAATAATAATAGTTAGGAAAAAACAACAAAGGTAGTCCTCAAGTCTGTTGAGTCCTATTCATGACCGATATCCGTCTCTTCCAATAAATGTTCATGGAACCTGTGCGGTGAGTCCGTCAGATGGGTGGTCTGGTGATCGTCGGGCCGTTTGTGGGGGTACTCGTGTACGGCGTTTCCGTTGGGGTCTAGGAGCCCACGGTTGTTGAGAGAGTACTGGGGAGATCAAGGTGTCTGCATCTCCTCTTGACCAATCCGGCAGATCAGGTTGTTGGAGGCCTAAAGAGCCACAGAAACCCGGTAAGTCTTTGGGTTCTCGTAGGGTAATCCGATGTGTTCCTCTATGAACGTTGATGCTTAGGGGGAATCCCCAGGAGAAAGGTATATCTCCCGCCCTGAGAAGGTCTGTCAGGGGTTTAAGTTTCTTCCGGGCTTGTAGTGTGGCCCACGCCACATCTGGTAGGATGATAATCTTTGCACCTTTGAAGTTGATTTGGCCCTTTTTGCGTGAGGCACGAAGGATCTCTTCTTTTAGTACAAATGAATGTACGCAGCAGATTATGTCTCGTGGTTGTGTATTGGAGGTAGCCCTGGGGCGTAAAGCTCTGTGCACTCTATCCAGACGAATTTCATCTGTTGAGTCTCTTCCCAGGATATTCCTGAACAGCTCTGGCACCACGGTGCCCAGGTCCTCTGGGCCGTCAGTTTCGGGTAGGCCGCGCACTCTTAGATTACAGCATCTTCCCCTATTATCTAAGTCCACCACTTGTAGGGCGAGATGTGCGGTCAGTCGGCGCTGATCTCTCAGCTGGTTCTCCAGTTCGGCCATGGCATCCCTTAGTAGAGATTGGTTAGATTCCACGTTTTCCAACCGATGTCCCTGTTCTTTAATTTCAGACTTGATGGTCTGCAGCTCTTCTTTTATTGTTGCCCGAATCAGGTCCACTGCGGATAGCAGGTCCGTTTTGACTTGCGAGACCAGCGCTGCGAAGTCTGCCTTAGTGGGGCCCTCGGGGTCTTGTGTGGTATTTGGAGGTAGGGAGTGAGTATCCTCATCTTCCGAACTTTCACTGGCCGATTGGGTCAGGAGCTCGTGGCCTACCGCCGCCATCTTGGGAATCTCCTGGGTAGGCCTTGGGACCAGAAAGGTTCGTAGATTTGGCATGGTTACCTTTTTATTGAGTTTCCCCAGTTCTCTGCTTGGAGAGTGTCTTTTGTGGGGTTTTCCCATGGTTGGAGTGCACCTGAACGGTTAGTATGCGCTGTGAAAAGGCTCAGGTCTCCGGAGCTTCGCTCTGATGCGACCGTCTACATCGAGCTCAGGACACGCCCCCAAAAAACATACGTTTTTAAAGCACTTTAAAAAAAAAATACACTGGGGCTGTGTACACTGATCAGCCATAACATTATGGCCACCTGCCTAATATTGTGTAGGTCCCCTTTGGACACCAAAACAACCTTGACCCAATGAGGCATGGACTCCACTAGACCTCTGAAGGTGTGCAGTGGTATCTGGCACCAAGACGTGAGCAGCAGATCCTTTAAGTTCTGTAAGTTGCGAGATGGGGCCTCCATGGATCGGACTTGTTTGTCCAGCACATCCCACAGATGCTCGATTGGATTGAGATCTGGAGATTTTGGAGGAAAAGTGTTGCAAGAGGCATAAAAAAGCGAAATCGCCACTTGTTATATATAACAGCGTTTGTGTCTTTTTATAGATCCAGACACTTTGCAGTGCGGGAGAGGGACCGCCACCAAACAGTGTTTGGAGACCATTCCATTACACTAATCAGCTGCTTTTCAGCACCTGATTTTTTATACACCGTGATTGCCAGCACGACCAAAAAGTACATAACCTGCGGACGCAGCGTAGACTCACAAAATCTTTCTGGAGTTTGCTTTAACATACGTGCACATGCCAGTAGTGCCATTTATACATATATCCCTCCAATGCCCTAGAGCAGGGGTCCTCAAACTTTTTAAACAGGGGGCCAGTTCACTGTCCCTCAGACCGTTGGAGGGCCGGACTATAGTAAAAACAAAAACTATGAACAAATTCCTATGCACACTGCATATATCTTATTTTGAAGTGAAGAAACAAAACGGGAACAAATACAATATTTAAAATGAAGTAAAGTTAAATCAACAAACTTACCAGTATTTCAATGGGAATAGTGTGCCAGTCAGATGCCCAGGGATATTATGCCAGTCAGAGTCCAGTAATATTATGCCATTCAGAGCCCAGTAATATTATGCCAGTCAGAGCCCAGTAATATTGTGCCAGTCAGATGCCCAGTAATATTGTGCCAGTCAGATGCCCAGGAATATTGTGCCAGTCAGATGCCCAGGAATATTATGCCATTCAGATGCCCAGGAATATTATGCCATTCAGATGCCCAGGAATAGTGTGCCATTCAGATGCCCAGGAATATTATGCCATTCAGATGCCCAGGAATAGAGTGCCATTCAGATGCCCAGGAATAGAGTGCCAGTAAGAGCCCAGGAATATTATGCCAGTCAGATGCCCAGGAATATTATGCCAGTCAGAGCCCAAGAAAATTATGCCAGTCAGATGCCCAGGAATAGTGTGCCAGTCAGATGCCCAGGAATATTATGCCATTCAGATGCCCAGGAATATTATGCCAGTCAGATGCCCAGGAATAGTGTGCCTGTCAGATGCCCAGGAATATTATGCCATTCAGATGCCCAGGTATAGTGTGCCAGTCAGATGCCAAGGAATATTATGCCATTCAGATGCCCAGGAATATTATGCCATTCAGATGCCCAGGAATATTATGCCAGTCAGATGCCCAGGAATAGTGTGCCTGTCAGATGCCCAGGAATATTATGCCATTCAGATGCCCAGGTATAGTGTGCCAGTCAGATGCCAAGGAATATTATGCCATTCAGATGCCCAGGTATAGTGTGCCAGTCAGATGCCAAGGAATATTATGCCATTCAGATGCCCAGGAATAGAGTGCCAGTAAGAGCCCAGGAATATTATGCCAGTCAGATGCCCAGGAATAGTGTGCCTCTCAGATGCCCAGGAATATTATGCCATTCATATGTCCAGGAATATTATGCCATTCAGATGCCCAGGAATAGTGTGCCAGTCAGATGCCCAGTAATAGTATGCCAGTCAGATGACCAGGAATATTATGCCAGTAAGAGCCCAGGAATATTATCCCAGTCAGATGCCCAGGAATATTATGCCATTCATATGTCCAGGAATATTATGCCATTCAGATGCCCAGGAATATTATGCCATTCAGATGCCCAGGAATATTATGCCATTCAGATGCCCAGGAATATTATCCCAGTCATATGCCCAGGAATATTATGCCATTCATATGTCCAGGAATATTATGCCATTCAGATGCCCAGGAATAGTGTGCCAGTCAGATGCCCAGTAATAGTATGCCAGTCAGATGACCAGGAATATTATGCCATTCAGATGCCCAGGAATATTATGCCAGTCAGATGCCCAGGAATAGTGTGCCTGTCAGATGCCCAGGAATATTATGCCATTCAGATGCCCAGGTATAGTGTGCCAGTCAGATGCCAAGGAATATTATGCCATTCAGATGCCCAGGAATATTATGCCATTCAGATGCCCAGGAATATTATGCCAGTCAGATGCCCAGGAATAGTGTGCCTGTCAGATGCCCAGGAATATTATGCCATTCAGATGCCCAGGTATAGTGTGCCAGTCAGATGCCAAGGAATATTATGCCATTCAGATGCCCAGGTATAGTGTGCCAGTCAGATGCCAAGGAATATTATGCCATTCAGATGCCCAGGAATAGAGTGCCAGTAAGAGCCCAGGAATATTATGCCAGTCAGATGCCCAGGAATAGTGTGCCTCTCAGATGCCCAGGAATATTATGCCATTCATATGTCCAGGAATATTATGCCATTCAGATGCCCAGGAATAGTGTGCCAGTCAGATGCCCAGTAATAGTATGCCAGTCAGATGACCAGGAATATTATGCCAGTAAGAGCCCAGGAATATTATCCCAGTCAGATGCCCAGGAATATTATGCCATTCATATGTCCAGGAATATTATGCCATTCAGATGCCCAGGAATATTATGCCATTCAGATGCCCAGGAATATTATGCCATTCAGATGCCCAGGAATATTATCCCAGTCATATGCCCAGGAATATTATGCCATTCATATGTCCAGGAATATTATGCCATTCAGATGCCCAGGAATAGTGTGCCAGTCAGATGCCCAGTAATAGTATGCCAGTCAGATGACCAGGAATATTATGCCAGTAAGAGCCCAGGAATATTATCCCAGTCAGATGCCCAGGAATATTATCCCAGTCAGATGCCCAGGAATATTATGCCAGTCAGAGCCCAGTAATATTATGCCAGTCAGATGCCCAGGAATATTATGCCATTCAGATGCCCAGGAATATTATCCCAGTCAGATGGCCAGGAATATTATCCCAGTCAGATGCCCAGGAATAGAGTGCCAGTAAGAGCCCAGTAATATTATGCCATTCAGATGCCCAGGAATATTATCCCAGTCAGATGGCCAGGAATATTATCCCAGTCAGATGCCCAGGAATAGAGTGCCAGTAAGAGCCCAGTAATATTATCCCAGTCAGATGCCCAGGAATAGAGTGCCAGTAAGAGCCCAGTAATATTATGCCAGTCAGATGCCCAGGATGATTATTCCAGTCACAGCCCAAGAAAATTATGCCAGTCAGATGCCCAGGAATAGTACAGTGCTCGTTATACCTCCCTCCTCCCCCTCCTTCCCCATCACTTACCTCCAGCTGCTGTGTCCCCGGGCCGGACGTCTCGCGCAGTGTTCCCTCCTCCCTGCACGGAGGAGGGAAACAGTTACCGGGTCCGGATGTGACGAAACGTCACATCCGGTCGCGGTGATTTATTTTTTTTTTTCGTTTTCCTGCAGCCGCATCTTCTGCGGCTGCAAGAAAAAAAAAAAGGTAATCAGCGGGGAGCGGGGGGTGCCGGCAGCACCCCCCGCGGGCCGGACAAATGTGCTCGGCGGGCCGCATGTGGCCCGCGGGCCGTAGTTTGAGGACCCCTGCCCTAGAGCCTTTAAGCCAAGTGCCTTTGACATGAAGAGGTTAATGTGTTGGAGTCCTCACATACCTAAGATGCAATAGTAATTACTATTCACGTCAATGAAAGTGTCCTATAAATCACAGGAGAAATTATGAAACATCCATTTTTACCTATTGTTAGATATAGTCAGAAGCTGTCTGAACATGATAAAGCTTATAGTGCATGTCAGCTGGTTACCACAGATTCTATTGCTGTAGCAGAAAGCAAGGTTTATTTTTTGGATATTTTTTTCCACCCATTGGTAGAGACACATTAGGGAGAATGAAAATAAACTGACATCTCGCTATTTAAAGCTTTAGTGTTATTATTACAAAAAGGTTAACACAGATTCAAATATATACAGTATGTATGTGTGTGTGTGTATATATATATATATAGTCATTAATAATAAGCATGTAACATGGGTGAGCAGCAATGCACAATCATTTACACCCCAAGTATGCTAAATTGTAACTACCATCATGCCTAACCAGTGAAATGTACTCAGGGGAAGAGATACTGCAACAGGAGGACGGTAGGCAAACAAATGTGTATGTTTAATGGAAAGATTGTGTCATGTGTAAACATTTTAAATGCTTTAATACTGCTACAGTATTAAAACATACAGTAAGTACAGTACTACAGGACTTCATTGAGTGCATTTTTGCTCTGTTTTGCTTGGTCAGGGTGGACATGATGTTCAGAATATTGAATCAGATCTTCCTTCATCTGACCTAAGATAAAAAGAAAACTCAAAATAACATGTTCAGATCCTATAGAGCAATATGGAGCAAAGACTGTCCTTTAATTAGCACTTCTCTTTAAAATGTCTACAGATGGTGTAATCGCTCCATTAAATATTAAAAGTTAATTTTGTATTTATGTTTCTATGCACAGTCAGCTACTGAGGGGTACTTCAAATCTCTGTGCATATATTGAATTACACATGTGTGGTGGAGCACTCCAATATTTTATTCAGTGTGTGCTGTCAAAAGGCTCTGCTCTTGCCTTTAATACAGGAAACGTATAGGAAGACTCCCCAATTCCTTTAAGAGTCTCTTTTTATTTTAATTTGGACTTGGCTTCTGATTAAAGGGACAGTTTATTCCTCAAACTCACTTTGGTGCACGTTGAATACTACTGCTTGTATAGTACACAGCTTTTTTTCAGTGTGTTTTGATGCAGACATTCTGCATAAATCACATTTTTAATATTTGACTCAAGCCCTCCACAAAGATTACTCTGCATGTTTACTGCAGGTGCTGCAGCACTGATTATATAGACACTGAGGATATAAAGTTGTGTTTCATTTAGTCACTTCCTCTGCTGCTAGAGTAGAATACATTGTGTGGACTGTGGTAGACTTGCTATTGTACACAGTAGGATCTCTTAACAGTGCAACATTTTGTCTGATGACATCATCAGAGAGGCAGGAAATTCCATTCATTTGAATGACATAATTTTCATTGGTTCCAGCAGCCAAAAAATTAAAAAGAGGAAATTAACTTTTTGCTCAGCTATTGTGGGCAGTCCTGGTTTCTTGAAAAGTGCTGTCATTTCACAATTTCGTCTAGCTGTAAGTATTTTAAATGGTAAGCAATGCAAAATGTAAAACATGCATTTTAAACTACTTTGAAACCACATTAATATGCATTAATATTTGGAAGATGCATATTGGGCACCAGACATTCCTTTTAAGGAGTAGCACAGTCTTTCTATATTAGGAGCTTTCTGTTAGTCATAGAAAATAGTTAAGTTATCTAGCAGTTATACAAAAGCAATCTGAAACCAGTGTAAATCAACTATATTTAAACATTTAAAAGGTTAATGAGAATGTGTATAGCTAATTCCGTTGGGCCGATCATTGCTGTTTAATGTGCTATATTTGGCTAACAGGTTGTACAATCCACACCTGTGGACTATGTTTTTCATGTGTGTATAAAGAGGGATACAAAAGAAAAGACTTTATAAATTAGTGTTTGAAGACAAACTCTATAACCTACGGTTAAAAAAAATATATATGGCTGGCTGAACATGACGAGACTTTTAGTGTGCATTAGCTTCCACACATGACCTTTGTTTCCATTGAGTGACACATGTATTTGCTTTAACAGTATAAGTTTCATTAGGTATGCTTGATGGTGCTGATAGGGTTAAGGATGTGCAAGTTGCCAAGTAAGTTCCCTGTAGGTGCACAGTGTCTCTTTAGCTGTCTGTCTGCTTCCATCTCTTTCTCCCTCATTCTGACCACACACCAAAAAACATCATAAAAACTGACTTTAAACACAGCCACCTCACTCTGTATCTTTATTTATAGTACATGAGCCTGGAAATGGGATAATTGCATGAGACGCTCCGCTCTGGTCAGTGGGAACATCAGGCTTCCTCCCAGCCACCCGCTGTCCAAATCCAGGCCTCTAATTAGCCTGACGGCGGCTGGCCCAAGGTAGAACGGATTATCGGTGGCCGGGAGAGGCAGTCCTGGGCAGTGTCCTATTGCATACTTTTAAAGGCACAAACACAGATTGGAAAGTAAAAATGCATTAATAAAAATCCCAAACCTTCCATCAAGTACCACAGTGAAGGAGGGTTGCCAGGTAGGTCATTTATAACCAGATACCTGTGAAACCCACATTCCTTGGCTGGTACAGATGAACATGTGTCCAGGAGAAGGGCTGGTATTTTCCATTAGGCATCACACAAACATGCCTGGCTGGGGCGTACTATCAGCGTCACCATTCTAGTTAAAAAAAAATCTGATGATATTTTCCTGTGAGTGAAATCTGTACAAATAAAACTACGTTTAAATGTAGATTTGGGGTCTATTTTATGGAATAATATTTAATATTGATTCCATTCCAGCAAATAATGTGCTTATTTTCAGGAAAACCTCTCCCAAAATGTTGCAAAGCTGCAAATATTTGTGTTTTATACGAAGGTGTTTACCTACACAGCAGAGGTTCTATGCCTACTGTGGAACTTATATCTCTTTACATCAATTACAGGTAGATTCTGGGGCAGGTAATGGTTATACCGCATTGTCCTGTTTATAGGTAAGTCTTCAAATCAGGACTGCGGCCTGTAATTGGGCTGTAGGGAATAGAAAGTTGTGGTGCTTTTAGCAGGAGGCATTCTGTATGCTGGAATGGGAATAGGGTCTGTGATGCTGGCCGTGAAGAGGGACTATGGTCAGTGGTGCTGGGAGCAAGATTACCTTTTGGGGACTATTCACTAAAAGGTGTGTGGAGGTGAGATGAATATTTCATCTCACCAATTTAGCTATATATTGTGCGCGGACCAACCTGCACAATGTATAGTTAAATTGGATGAAAATGTTCATCTCATCTCAACTACCCTGCAACTCAATTTTTATTGAATAGACCCCTTAGATGCTGTGGAGAGAAAATGAGTGGGCATTCTGAAGAAATATAGACCGTGCCGGCAGATGAGAACCAGTCAGCCCATCTAGTCTGCCCAATTTCTCCCCAACTTAAAATTAATAAATACAAATCTGAATACTTTCATTAGTTCCTGGCCTTTTCTTAGATCAAGGAAAGCCTTATGCCTATTCCATGCATGTTCAAATACTCACTGTTTTAACCTCTACCAATAATTCTGTAAAGTTAATAAATTCATCCATCCAGTAAAGTAATATATCCTGATTTTAGTTTAAACTTTCCCCCCTCTAATTTAAGACTATGCCCTCTTGTTGTGGTAACTTTACTGTCCTGATTCCCTTTATGCATTCAAATGTTTTGATCATATCCAGTGGTGTATCTTGGTTTTGTGCTGCCCTGGGCAGAAAAAATTTGCCCCCCTCCCATGTTGCACAGCCAGGACATGACCCATAACCCATGTTGCACACTCAGAACATGCGCCATCCCCCCATTACATGCCTTATCACCAACATGCACACACATTTAAATGCTCCATCACACCCATTATATGCCCCCATCACCCCATTACATACACATTACATGCCCCCACAACCCCAATTACATATCCCCATCACATGCTCCATTACCCAATTACATGTCCCCATCACCCCCATTACATGCCCCTATCACATGCCTCCATCACCCCCATTTGATGACCTGCGGTGAGTGCAGATAGGTCACGTGACCCGGCACGTGTCTGACATCAGAGCGCCGGCTCACGCGACCTGTCAGCACTTCCCCCGTCATACTGCACGGGGAGCAGAACAGGCAGCATGGAGGTTTATCTTCCGATCTCCCCAGCCACTGTTTCTGCCGTCAAGCAAGTTTTTTTTCTTAAAGGGGCGGCTTTTTAACAAAATTTAGTTTTCCCCTTTTTTTTTTTTGTGCTGAACCCCCCCCCCCCCCAAGGCACTTGCCTTGTTTTCCTTGCGCTAAATACAGCTCTGATTATATCACCCTCTGTCTTATATTTTTTCCAAGCTGTACATATTAAGATCCTTTAACCTTATCTGGTAAGATGTATCCTGCAATCCATGAACCAATTTAGTTGCCCTTCTCTGAATCTCTCCAAAGTAACGGGGCATCATAAAAGAGAGTGGATGCCATAGGGATAAGCAAGCACTTTTAACATCCAGCATTGACTTCTGACGCAGCATGATTTACTATTCTTCACGCCATCTGCAAAGTCACCTTATCCACAGAAACTCCCTGACGACCTCATTTCCAATACATCCCTTCCAGTATAGACCAGGGCTCTCAATCCCCTAGTCTCTTGGCTGGCTGTGTCATAGGAACTGTATTCAGCACTTGACTATATACTGAGAGAAAGCTGATGATACAAATGTATGGAGTGGAAAAATAGACTAGTATGGGGCAGGAAAACCTGAGTTTGCCTAGTGTGCCAAAAATCCTTATACTCTTGATGCAAACATCAAGCGTCTGCAAAATCTTTAAACCAATTCCTACTGCAAGAGATTTAAGGGTCTGCTCAATAAAGAGAATTGCAGGGAATTACATAGTAACATAGTAATTTAAGTCGAAAAAAGACACAAGTCCATCAAGTTCAACCCTTCTATCTCATTCCCGATCCAAAAGAAGCCAAAAACCCCTAAGGAAGTTATTCCAAACTTAAGGCCAAATTAGCTGAACTGGAACATTTCTCGCCTTAATCTACACTGGATCATTTTTCCAACTCGGCTACATTGGCCTAAAGTTTGAAATTCCCATCTCAATTCCCTCCTTATTGAGCAGACCCTTTAGTTTTAACAAGAGGTTTATTTAAAGTGAAATATTTGGATAATTTCTTCCGAACCAGTGTGTAAAAATGACATATTATTTTATTATATGTGTTGGGCTTCATCAAGTCATGCGCTTCAGTGAATAACATGCCTGATTCTTTCTCCAGGGACTTGCAGAATGCCTGTCCTCTGATGTCTTTACTGGCACAGACTTTTAAGATTATTACATTAGGTGTTTATCTGATGAGCCTTGCACTGATCGGCTAACTCCATCCTGCTCTGCAGGTCCCTGCTGTTATAGGACCAACCCTGTTATACAGCCCCTCCAGCACATCGCTAAATGTTTTCCTGCTGGAGAGACTCTGTTAGTTTGTGTTCCTATACATGAGATAATGAAAGAGATTGTCAGTACACCATACACCCGCTCAGTTTGAGAGAGTCCTTAATGTATCCAAGCTGTGGAACAGGCAGGACAGGTAACAAGATCTGGTCACAAGAATAGTATTCATGCGGGTGTTTAGAAACAGAACCACAGTGGGAAAATGCATAAGGGACCCACATTCCTATATACAGAAACCTACAGTATATTCTACAAGATGTATGTATTAAAGGGACACTCCGACCAAAAAATGAAAAGGTTTTATTTTTTTTATTTTGTATTGTTGATTTCAGATTTGTCTTTTGTTTTTGTTATGTGATTGTATTTAATGAAATATGTAACTAAACAAGTGTGATGGGCACCGCCATTTTGTGAAATAAAGTGTTTTGGGGTGCCACACTCTAGTGACTTTGCAGCACAAATTTCTCACTTTGGGGCTGGGAACACAGAATGCAGTCTATAAGTCAGAATTCTGACCATAGACTTGCATTGAATGGGAGGGTAATGTAACTATTACATCACAAGGGGGTGGAGTTAAGATCATGTTTAATCAGGTCTGATCTCCTCTCTTTGTGTTGGAAGGCAGGTAAATAAAAGTAATACACGGTCACCATAGTACATAGTCCTGCCCACTATGATACACAGGAGCCACTAAGAGAGCAGGGGAGTATTTTATGACATCATCATGCAGGCTTTGTCATCAGTTGTAAAGTGAGGATGGCTGGAAGATTTTGGACGGTGTTGCATCATGGTAAATATTCACAAAATGGAGCCAGATCACACCTAATTTTATTTTTCCTTTTATATGCAATTAATTCAATCATTTAAAAAAACAGTGGCATATGATTTATGTATGTGTTTGTTTCAAATGACCAGGTTATCTAGTTACATATTATGTAATTGAAAGATCTGCTGCTAATGTCTTGGTGCCAGATACCACAGTACACATTCAGAGGTCTAGTGGAGTCCATGCCTCACCGGGTCAGAGCTGTTTTGGTGTCAAAAGTATGTTGAATGGTTGTGAATGTTGAATGTAGGGTGCCACATTTCACTCAGTGGCATGTATTCTACCTAGAGATGTCCTGTTCATGAGCAGAATCCAATGTAAACCTGCATTCATTCAAGAGCTTAAACTGGATCAATACACTCACACAACAGCTCTAGTTGGGACATTTTCACATGATATTCATACCATTGAGACTGTACCACCATTTTATCCAGGAATGCTTATGTATAAATATATAAAATAAAGATTTCACACTTTATATAAGCATCACTGAACGAAATGGCAGTCATACTATTTCCTAATGGATATAAGTGAGATCTAAGCTTACAGCAGGTAATTGACAAAGGAATTGCAAAATGAAGGCCAAAATAGCAGGACAATTCCAATTCGCCAACTGCGGCCTTTGAAATTCCCTTGTCAATTCCCTAACTTCCTGTTATGCTTCGTACCAAGTGCTGAGTAAATTGCTGGATCTAGATCAATAAATGTTAATGCAAGCTTCTTGCTGTCTTTTTTTTGTTTTCCATCAAATAATGTAGCTTCCCACCTAGCATGACCCCAATTTTCCAGCTTCAGGACCACTCCCTCCACTTAAACTATGCAACCCTGCACCTTGCATTGCTAGGGTGGAAATTTGTCTTATAGAGGTATATGTCTTATATAGGAATCAGCCCAATGCTCCTAAAATGCAGGCTCCTGAAATGGTTTGTTTGATCATAAAGTCTAGAATATTATAGCAAGCCCTGAGTAACATAACTTTCTTATATGCATTTCTGTACTAATTCACATTTTACCTATCAGAGGGACACACTGCCCTCTAGTGTAAGAACTATGAATAACAATATATACAGAGTTTGTGTCAATTTGGAGGTGAGTACTCTCAAAAACAGGGTACAATAACCACCAGTGGAAATTGTATTAAATCCATGAAGTGCTGGTCACATATAGATATTTATTCTTCACATACAAAAGTAAGAAGAGCTATAATACACCAATACACATAATTTTTCATGCAATATGCTGAGAGTTATAGGCTACATTTGTATGCTCAGCATTTTTTTTTTTTTTTTTCACATTTTCCACCCTCTCCACTTTATAAATTCTTACCACATTCTACCTACTTTTAGAAGAGGCATACATTTTAGGTATACCTAATTATCGCTATGGGGAATCTGCTGGTTTTCTCAGAAGAGGATCCCCTGGATAAAACTTGAAAAAATAAAATTTCTATTTGAGTTTTAGACTGCATTCATTTGTTCATTTTTGGTTGGAGCGGTTGTAAAAGAGTTAATTCTAAGTAGACGACGCAAGCATCCTGTTTAAGTATGTTCTGGAATAGCTGATATAAACCATGATTTGCTTCGCTGCCTTTGGATTTTGATTTCTCAGCACTTTTTTGGCTTCTGCTAATATCATGGGTTCACTGAATAAACACAAACATATAACATCAATTCAGGTTGCATGAGCCTACATGGCTTTCAATGCACACAGCACTGAAACCAAACTGTACCCTATCTGTGTGGAATGTATGTAAACCTGTCATGGGGGGTGAAATCACGGCCTGTGAGGCCTGGAAACAGTGGATATAATTTAATAGGTTGGCCAGTCATTTTGCAGCAACCCAAAATCCACAGTGAATTGGTAAATATTAACTCCAGCTCACATAAATTGGACGGATACATTTAAATATCCCGTACTTAATGACAATATCTGTAAACAATCTTTCTTCTTTGCAGTAACCAAACAAATAAGGCCCTTAACAACCCATTTTGCCTATACTAATATATAAACAGTGTTATAAAAGAGGGAATATATTCCATAGCAGCTGGGATACTGCAGATCAGTAAGTTAGGAATAGCTGATATCATCCACAATGCATTAGAAAAGCCCGGCTCCTTGAATACGCAAACTACTCAAAAACTATGAATACATTAATATAGATATATAGATATATAGATACAGACATTTAATAGAAAGTTTTGCTGCACTGATGAGAGAGTAAATGGTGCAGAGAGGTGTTAAAAACAGGTAATGTACAACTGACCTCTTCTCCAAGTCAGCTAAACTTATACACATGTGGGAAATGAAGTTAACTAAATTGTTAAAATGCTGCACAATAACATTAGTGAAAGCGTAAGCATTTATTAACTCCTTCCTGCTTGTAGGACGTTCCATGCCGTCCTACTTTTTAGTGCCAAGATTCTGGTAGGACAGCATAGAATGTCCAACAGCTCATCGCAGCCCCCCCCCCCAGGTGACTCTGACACAGGAAATGTAGCTGACGCTCAAAGTGAGTGTCGGCTGCATTTTACAGAAAAAAACGGCTCCCCACAATGAGCTGTACTGAGGATCCCGCTGCAGGGACTTGCAGCGGGATCCCCAGTGTCAGAAGAGGTCACTGTGAGTGGCCTCAGTCTGACATAAGAAATATAGTGAATGCTCAAACTGAGAGTCCGCTACATTTCTGGCATCCCTGGTGTCACAAGTGATTTACCGACTTATCACGGGATGTCGGCAGGGACCAACAGTGTCTATAGAGAGCCTGATCTGGTCCTTGCTTGGATGTTTCTGGCTACCGATCACAAAGTGATTGGCGCCCAGGAACAAAAAGACGCTGGATGGTGCTTTTGTTGTTAAGGACCAAAGCACCATGCGTCGTGAAGGGGTTAAAGGGACACTACCACTTACATAAGATGTAACTAGATTACCTGTGCATTAAAAACAAACACATATATAAGACATATGTCACTGTTTTTTTTTCTTCTATGTTTGAATTAATTGCACATAAAAGTAAAAATAAAATGGGAAGTTTACCCATGATGCAACATTCTCCAAAATTTTCCAGCAAGTCTCACTTTACAACTGTGGCCAAAGCCATGAGACAGTCTGTATCAGCTATTGCAGGCTATATCAGTCCCTTTTTTGGGTGTTCCAGACTTGCCTCCTTCAGAGTCAGCTGATTTTGATGAGGGGGTATGATTGACAGGTCATACACAGTTGTCACTGGCCTATCACTTTAAACTCGCACATGGCCAGTCCCGGCAGCCATTTTGTTTTTTTTATTTCATGGATAGCCTCACTCGCGAAGCTTTCAGGAAAACCGCAGTGGTGCTAATCGCTGAGAAAATGCTGTTATGTTACCTGACGACGTTTACAATAGATACAAAAGACACTTATAATGGGGAGATATTGAATTATGACCTTAAAAGCCACCTCAGCCTAGTTAGTGTGTGTAAACAGCGTGATCTGTTTTATTTGCTATTTGGCAGCAAACAGCATATTTGTTTCAAAACTTTTATTAAATAATCACGTAACGTCTCTTCTTTGATGCAGGTAGGATGAGTATCTTTCAGGATGCCACCCTACCTCTTTAAATCGGCACATGCCATGAGGTACACTGAGAATTGAGCACTGACGATTAGCAGCTAGGTAACTTTGGAGCAAACAATACCTTTGGCGGGAATCAAGGCCATCTTTAACACAGGGAAAAAGGTGCAGTTGCCTACATCCTAGCACACTACAGGGGCCATTGTGCCTGCTACTTGACTGGCACAATATTCCTGGTATCTGACTGGCACAATATTCCTGGGCTCTGACTGGCACAATATTTCTGGTATCTGACTGGCATAATATTCCTGGGCTCTGACTGGCACAATATTCCTGGGCTCTGACTGGCACAATATTACTGGGCTCTGACTGGCACAATATTACTGGTATCTGACTGGCGCAATATGACATGGCTCTGATTGGCACAATATTCCTGGTATCTGACTGGCACAATATTACTGGGCTCTTACTGGCACAATATTCCTGGTATCTGACTGGCACAATATTACAGGCATCTGACTGGCACAATATTCCTGGTATCTAACTGGCAAAATATTCCTGGGCTCTGACTGGCACAATAATCCTGGGCTCTGACTGGCACAATAATCCTGGGCTCTGACTAGCACAATAATCCTGGGCTCTGAATGTCATAATATTACTGGTATCTGACTGGCACAATATTACTGGTATCTGACTGGCACAATATTACTGGGCTCTGATTGGCACAATATTCCTGGTATCTGACTGGCACAATATTCCTGGTATCTGACTGGCACAATATTCCTGGTATCTGACTGGCACAATATTACAGGCATCTGACTGGCACAATAATCCTGGGCTCTGACTGGCACAATAATCCTGGGCTCTGAATGTCATAATATTACTGGTATCTGACTGGCACAATATTACTGGTATCTGACTGGCACAATATTACTGGGCTCTGATTGGCACAATATTCCTGGGCTCTGAATGGCACAATATTCCTGGCCTCTGACTGGCACAATATTCCTGGGCTCTGACTGGCACAATATTCCTGGTATCTGACTGGCACAATATTCCTGGGCTCTGACTGGCACAATATTCCTGGGCTCTGACTGGCACAATATTACTGGGCTCTGAATGGCACAATATTCCTGGGCTCTGACTGGCACAATATTCCTGGGCTCTGACTGGCACAATATTCCTGGTATCTGACTGGCACAATATTCCTGGGCTCTGACTGGCACAATATTACAGGCATTTGACTGGCACAATATTCCTGGGCTCTGACTGGCACAATATTCCTGGGCTCTGACTGGCACAATATTCCTGGGCTCTGACTGACACAATATTACTGGGCTCTGAATGGCACAATATTCCTGGGCTCTGAATGGCACAATATTCCTGGCCTCTGACTGGCACAATATTCCTGGGCTCTGAATGGCACACTATTCCTGGGCTCTGAATGGCACACTATTCCTGGGCTCTGAATGGCACAATATTCCTGGGCTCTGACTGGCACAATATTACTGGGCTCTGACTGGCACAATATTCCTGGGCTCTGACTGGCACAATATTACTGGGCTCTGACTGACACAATATTACTGGGCTCTGAATGGCACAATATTCCTGGGCTCTGAATGGTACAATATTCCTGGCCTCTGACTGGCACAATATTCCTGGGCTCTGAATGGCACACTATTCCTGGGCTCTGAATGGCACACTATTCCTGGGCTCTGACTGGCACAATAATCCTGGGCTCTGACTGGCACAATAATCCTGGGCTCTGACTGGCACAATAATCCTGGGCTCTGAATGTCATAATATTACTGGGATCTGACTGGCACAATATTACTGGTATCTGACTGGCACAATATTACTGGGCTCTGATTGGCACAATATTCCTGGTATCTGACTGGCACAATATTCCTGGTATCTGACTGGCACAATATTCCTGGTATCTGACTGGCACAATATTACAGGCATCTGACTGGCACAATATTCCTGGTATCTGAATGGAAAACTATTCCTGGGCTCTGACTGGCACAATATTACTGGGCTCTGAATGGCACAATATTCCTGGCCTCTGACTGGCACAATATTCCTGGGCTCTGACTGGCACAATATTCCTGGGCTCTGACTGGCACAATATTCCTGGTATCTGACTGGCACAATATTCATGGGCTCTGACTGACACAATATTACTGGGCTCTGAATGGCACAATATTCCTTGCCTCTGAATGGCACAATATTCCTGGGCTCTGAATGGCACACTATTCCTGGGCTCTGAATGGCACACTATTCCTGGGCTCTGACTGGCACAATAATCCTGGGCTCTGACTGGCACAATATTCCTGGGCTCTGACTGGCACAATATTCCTGGGCTCTGACTGGCACAATATTACTGGGCTCTGACTGACACAATATTACTGGGCTCTGACTGACACAATATTACTGGGCTCTGAATGGCACAATATTCCTTGCCTCTGAATGGCACAATATTCCTGGCCTCTGACTGGCACAATATTCCTGGGCTCTGAATGGCACACTATTCCTGGGCTCTGAATGGCACACTATTCCTGGGCTCTGACTGGCACAATAATCCTGGGCTCTGACTGGCACAATATTCCTGGGCTCTGACTGGCATAATATTCCTGGGCTCTGACAGGCACAATATTACTGGGCTCTGACTGACACAATATTACTGGGCTCTGAATGGCACAATATTCCTGGGCTCTGAATGGCACAATATTCCTGGCCTCTGACTGGCACAATATTCCTGGGCTCTGAATGGCACACTATTCCTGGGCTCGGAATGGCACACTATTCCTGGGCTCTGACTGGCACAATAATCCTGGGCTCTGACTGGCACAATAATCCTGGGCTCTGAATGTCATAATATTACTGGGATCTGACTTGCACAATATTACTGGTATCTGACTGGCACAATATTACTGGGCTCTGATTGGCACAATATTCCTGGGCTCTGAATGGCACAATATTCCTGGCCTCTGACTGGCACAATATTCCTGGGCTCTGACTGGCACAATATTCCTGGTATCTGACTGGCACAATATTCCTGGGCTCTGACTGGCACAATATTCCTGGGCTCTGACTGGCACAATATTACTGGGCTCTGAATGGCACAATATTCCTGGGCTCTGACTGGCACAATATTCCTGGGCTCTGACTGGCACAATATTCCTGGTATCTGACTGGCACAATATTCCTGGGCTCTGACTGGCACAATATTACAGGCATTTGACTGGCACAATATTCCTGGGCTCTGACTGGCACAATATTCCTGGGCTCTGACTGGCACAATATTCCTGGGCTCTGACTGACACAATATTACTGGGCTCTGAATGGCACAATATTCCTGGGCTCTGAATGGCACAATATTCCTGGCCTCTGACTGGCACACTATTCCTGGGCTCTGAATGGCACACTATTCCTGGGCTCTGAATGGCACACTATTCCTGGGCTCTGACTGGCACAATAATCCTGGGCTCTGACTGGCACAATATTCCTGGGCTCTGACTGGCACAATATTACTGGGCTCTGACTGACACAATATTACTGGTCTCTGAATGGCACAATATTCCTGGGCTCTGAATGGCACAATATTCCTGGCCTCTGACTGGCACAATATTCCTGGGCTCTGAATGGCACACTATTCCTGGGCTCTGAATAGCACACTATTCCTGGGCTCTGAATGGCACACTATTCCTGGGCTCTGACTGGCACAATAATCCTGGGCTCTGACTGGCACAATATTCCTGGGCTCTGACTGGCACAATATTACTGGGCTCTGACTGACACAATATTACTGGGCTCTGAATGGCACAATATTCCTGGGCTCTGAATGGCACAATATTCCTGGCCTCTGACTGGCACAATATTCCTGGGCTCTGAATGGCACACTATTCCGGGGCTCTGAATGGCACACTATTCCTGGGCTCTGACTGGCACAATAATCCTGGGCTCTGACTGGCACAATAATCTTGGGCTCTGAATGTCATAATATTACTGGGATCTGACTGGCACAATATTACTGGTATCTGACTGGCACAATATTACTGGGCTCTGATTGGCACAATATTCCTGGTATCTGACTGGCACAATATTCCTGGTATCTGACTGGCACAATATTACAGGCATCTGACTGGCACAATATTCCTGGTATCTGAATGGAAAACTATTCCTGGGCTCTGACTGGCACAATATTACTGGGCTCTGAATGGCACAATATTCCTGGCCTCTGACTGGCACAATATTCCTGGGCTCTGACTGGCACAATATTCCTGGGCTCTGACTGGCACAATATTCCTGGTATCTGACTGGCACAATATTCCTGGGCTCTGACTGACACAATATTACTGGGCTCTGAATGGCACAATATTCCTTGCCTCTGAATGGCACAATATTCCTGGCCTCTGACTGGCACAATATTCCTGGGCTCTGAATGGCACACTATTCCTGGGCTCTGAATGGCACACTATTCCTGGGCTCTGACTGGCACAATAATCCTGGGCTCTGACTGGCACAATATTCCTGGGCTCTGACTGGCACAATATTCCTGGGCTCTGACTGGCACAATATTACTGGGCTCTGACTGACACAATATTACTGGGCTCTGAATGGCACAATATTCCTTGCCTCTGAATGGCACAATATTCCTGGCCTCTGACTGGCACAATATTCCTGGGCTCTGAATGGCACACTATTCCTGGGCTCTGAATGGCACACTATTCCTGGGCTCTGACTGGCACAATAATCCTGGGCTCTGACTGGCACAATATTCCTGGGCTCTGACTGGCACAATATTCCTGGGCTCTGACTGGCACAATATTACTGGGCTCTGACTGACACAATATTACTGGGCTCTGAATGGCACAATATTCCTGGGCTCTGAATGGCACAATATTCCTGTCCTCTGACTGGCACAATATTCCTGGGCTCTGAATGGCACACTATTCCTGGGCTCGGAATGGCACACTATTCCTGGGCTCTGACTGGCACAATAATCCTGGGCTCTGACTGGCACAATAATCCTGGGCTCTGACTGGCACAATAATCCTGGGCTCTGAATGTCATAATATTACTGGGATCTGACTGGCACAATATTACTGGTATCTGACTGGCACAATATTACTGGGCTCTGATTGGCACAATATTCCTGGTATCTGACTTGCACAATATTCCTGGGCTCTGACTGGCACAATATTACTGGGCTCTGACTGACACAATATTACTGGGCTCTGAATGGCACAATATTCCTGGGCTCTGAATGGCACAATATTCCTGGCCTCTGACTGGCACAATATTCCTGGGCTCTGAATGGCACACTATTCCTGGGCTCGGAATGGCACACTATTCCTGGGCTCTGACTGGCACAATAATCCTGGGCTCTGACTGGCACAATAATCCTGGGCTCTGACTGGCACAATAATCCTGGGCTCTGAATGTCATAATATTACTGGGATCTGACTGGCACAATATTACTGGTATCTGACTGGCACAATATTACTGGGCTCTGATTGGCACAATATTCCTGGTATCTGACTGGCACAATATTCCTGGTATCTGACTGGCACAATATTCCTGGTATCTGACTGGCACAATATTACAGGCATCTGACTGGCACAATATTCCTGGTATCTGAATGGAAAACTATTCCTGGGCTCTGACTGGCACAATATTACTGGGCTCTGAATGGCACAATATTCCTGGCCTCTGACTGGCACAATATTCCTGGGCTCTGACTGGCACAATATTACTGGGCTCTGACTGACACAATATTACTGGGCTCTGAATGGCACAATATTCCTGGGCTCTGAATGGCACAATATTCCTGGCCTCTGACTGGCACAATATTCCTGGGCTCTGAATGGCACACTATTCCTGGGCTCGGAATGGCACACTATTCCTGGGCTCTGACTGGCACAATAATCCTGGGCTCTGACTGGCACAATAATCCTGGGCTCTGACTGGCACAATAATCCTGGGCTCTGAATGTCATAATATTACTGGGATCTGACTGGCACAATATTACTGGTATCTGACTGGCACAATATTACTGGGCTCTGATTGGCACAATATTCCTGGTATCTGACTGGCACAATATTCCTGGTATCTGACTGGCACAATATTCCTGGTATCTGACTGGCACAATATTACAGGCATCTGACTGGCACAATATTCCTGGTATCTGAATGGAAAACTATTCCTGGGCTCTGACTGGCACAATATTACTGGGCTCTGAATGGCACAATATTCCTGGCCTCTGACTGGCACAATATTCCTGGGCTCTGACTGGCACAATATTCCTGGGCTCTGACTGGCACAATATTCCTGGTATCTGACTGGCACAATATTCCTGGGCTCTGACTGGCACAATATTACAGGCATCTGACTGGCACAATATTCCTGGGCTCTGACTGGCACAATATTCCTGGGCTCTGACTGACACAATATTACTGGGCTCTGAATGGCACAATATTCCTGGGCTCTGAATGGCACAATATTCCTGGCCTCTGACTGGCACAATATTCCTGGGCTCTGAATGGCACACTATTCCTGGGCTCTGACTGGCACAATAATCCTGGGCTCTGACTGGCACAATAATCCTGGGCTCTGAATGTCATAATATTACTGGTATCTGACTGGCACAATATTACTGGGCTCTGATTGGCACAATATTCCTGGTATCTGACTGGCACAATATTACTGGGCTCTGACTGGCACAATATTCCTGGTATCTGAATGGCACAATATTCCTGGTATCTGACTGGCACAATATTACAGGCATCTGACTGGCACAATATTCCTGGTATCTGACTGGCACAATATTCCTGGTATCTGACTGGCACAATATTCCTGGCCTCTGAATGGCAAACTATTCCTGGGCTCTGACTGGCACAATATTCCTGGCCTCTGAATGGCAAACTATTCCTTGGCTCTGAATGGCACACTATTCCTGGCCTCTGACTGGCACACTATTCCTGGGCTCTGAATGGCACACTATTCCTGGCCTCTGACTGGCACAATATTCCTGGGCTCTGAATGGCACAATATTCCTGGCATCTGAATGGCACAACAATTATGTCATCTTAATGGTACAATAATACTGGTATCTTAATGGCACAATAATATTGGCATTTTAATGGGAAAAATGTCTGTGGCAAATTAATGGCAAAATAATACTGAATATTAATGGCAAAATAATACTGGCATATTGATGGGCACATTGACTGTGGCATATTTAATGGACAAACGGTGTCATATTTTAACAGGCAAACTGTTGCATATGCAATGACAAAGTGACTGTGGCATGTTCTTTGTGGAAAAATAACATGTACTATGGGGGAAAGTGACAGTGTGGCTTTTTTCTGCATGGGCAGTTCAGTGGAACAAAGTGAAACTGTGGTATGTTCTGTGGGGCAAATTTACACTGTAGCATGCGAAATTGTGTGGGTTCAATATGAGTGCAAGCCATGTGCTGTTGGTGCAATATAGGTGCATGACAAGTGCTGTGGGTGCAATAAAGGTGCATGACAAGTGCTGTGTGTGCAATAAAGGTGCATGACAAGTGCTGTGGGTGCAATATAGGTGCATGACAAGTGCTGTGGGTGCAATATAGGTGCAAGACAAGTGCTGTGGGTGCAATATAGGTGCAAGACAAGTGCTGTGGGTGCAATATAGGTGCAAGACAAGTGCTGTGGGTGCAATATAGGTGCATGACAAGTGCTGTGGCTACTCTATGGGGCTGTGTTAAGTCCTTAACTCTTCAACTCTTCAATAACATTTTTATTACATATGAAAATAGTTGAATATAATATTAAAAAGTCCATAGTATAAATGCAACTAGTGAGAGAGAGTGAGATGTGTATAGATATTTATAAATATATATGAACATATGTAAGTGCTCTCTAATATCTGTGTATATTTTTGTAATTTAGGTAATGAGTAGTTGTAGTGCAGTGTTGCATAGTAAGATGGTATACATATTGCAGCCATATATACACATTTTGTATCCAAATATACAGTTTATACACTGCAATTATACACGTAATATACACATTTTATTCAATGCAATAAAAATACTCACTGCAAGAAAAATCTAATTGTGTGTGTGCTTATTTTTATAGGGTTTTTTTTTTGTGTGTGTGTGTGTGGGGGGGGGGGGGGGGCAGGGTCCAGGGGAGGGGGCAGGGTCCAGGGGGCCCAAGTTAATGCTTGCCCAGGGTCCAATCACTATTAAAGACGGCCCTGCCTCTCATGCTGTACTCACCAGCAATGTACTATGAATTATTATTTAACCTTTCAATGTATCTGTTGGTAGGTTTGATTAGAACTAATGTGAAAAGTGGTGCAGTGTGTGCTCCACTGTCTGAGGGGCTGTGATGACAAAGTGGACTGGAGACTGAGCGCTTTATTCATGAAAGAGGAAACTAAGTTTCTCTGCTTCAGGCTTCTTAGGGTTATTTATTTGCAGCAGCCAATAAGAATTTGAAGGTGATTTCCTTTTTTCCTATTGATGTCATCAGACAATTTGTTGAACGATTAGAGATCCTAGTGTCTACAAGAGAATTACCTTATTTGCTCGAATATAAGACGAGGTTTTTTTCAGAGCAAATGCTCTGAAAAATCCTCCTCGTCTTACATTCCAGGTCTTCTTATAATCTGACCTCAAACTGAGGTCAGACTATAAGACAGGGATCCAGGTCCCCTGCAGAGCTGCAGGGGACCTGGATCCCCCTCTCTAACAGCAGGGGATGTCTGCGCGATGAGCGCAGACTCCCCTGCTTCCGCCCGGCACGACCGCTGGGGCTTCTATGAAGAAGCCTGGTACTTCCGCTTTCATCACAGAAGTCCCGGCGAGCGTGCCAGGCGGCAGCAGGGGAGGTCTGCGCTCATCGCGCAGACATCCTCTGCTTCCCCACTAGCCACCAGGGTAAATCGGGCAGCTGGGGGATGTCTGCACGATACGTGCAGACATCCTCCATGCTGCCCGACACGGCAGTCTATTATGACGGACCAGCTGTCTGTCATAATAGACTGCCGTGTCGGGCAGCATGTAGGATGTGTGCAAGTATCGTGCAGACATCCCCCGGCTGCCCCCACTAGCCACCAGGGAGCGAAACCAGGTAAGGGGGTGGAGAGGACACAGACAGACGAGGGAGGGGGGGGGACACAGATAGACAAGGGGAGGGGGGGGGGAGAAAGAGACAAAGGGAGGGGGAGGGGGGAGGACACAGATAGACAAGGGGGGGGGGACAGAGAGAAAAGGGGAGGGGGAGAGGGGAGGACACAGACAGACAAGGGGGGGGGGACACAGACAAGGGGAGGGAGGGGGACAGAGAGAAAAGGGGAGGGGGGATAGATGGAGACAAGAGAGAGAAGTTTTGGGGGGAGAGAGAGACAACGCTGGGGGGAGGGAAAGACAGCTGGGGGAGCGGGAGAGAGGCCGCATTGGCACATAAAAGCAAATAAAAACAAGAAATGCATTTGTATAATATACATTTTTTATTAAATATTAAAAAGCAATTTAGATATATACAAGTTAAACTTTTTTCCTATAGGGTAGTCTTATAATCAGGCTTTTAGTTTTTTTCCTAAAGGAATGTACAAACTTGGGGGGGTCGTCTTATAACCAGGGTCGTCTTATAATCAAGCAAATACGGTATAATTTAGTTTCCTGTCACTACATAATGCCAAAAAAAAAAAGTAAAGTGAAAACACGGTGAAAATAAATAAATAAACTCTTTTCGTACGTGAAAAACGTAGCTGCTTCCAAGTACTCCTCACAGTACTTATATATGAAGATAGATAGTGGGGCAGCACTGGATTTACACATGTAACAATATAAACATAAAGAAAATCATAGTGTAATAAGTCAAATACAAATGGTGTTTTGATTATGTATATTATCACACTCACAAAGCCAGATGAGTGTCAGGCATCAATGAAACAGTGGTCAAGGGTATCTGGAGAAGGTGTCTCTGTGCAGAAAGAATAAAAAGCACATAGGGCAGTACAGTTGGTGATATAAAAAGGGCCCACAATTTGGGCTAAAACAGCAATAAAAAACAGTCTGAAGAATAGTCCCAATGTGACAATATTTATTTATTCATTGAAATACACATATTTAAAAATACTTCTAAATTATCTAAAAAGGACAACATACATTTAAAAAACAGCTTGTGTTTATAATAGAACTAGGAAACATAAAAAAGGAACACTGAACATATATACCTTAGAAACCTTCTTCTTAAAGTGCCACACACCCGTATTAAGTCGTGTGGCCATTGTGAATTTTAACCTATTGCTAGCAGACATATTGTATTGTGCAGACATCCCCCGGCTGCCCGATTCTCCTGGTGGCTAGCGGGGCAGTAGGAGGATGTCTGCACGATACGCGCAGACATCCTCCGCTGCTGCCGGCTTCATCATAGAAGTCCCGGCGTTCGTGCCGGGCGGCAGCAGGGGATGTCTGCGCGCATCGCGCAGACATCCCCGGGCTGTTAGAGAGGGGTATCCAGGTCCCCTGCAGCTCTGCGGGGGACCTGGATCCCTGTCTTATAGTCCGACCTCGATTTTAGGTCAGATTATAAGACGAGCTCGAATATAAGACGAGGGGTCTTTTTCAGAGCATTTGCTTGTCTTATATTCGAGCAAATACGGTAGTTGTCCAGGTGTTCTAGATGTTGTTTATGTGCAGAGAAGTGAGAAAGGCACATAGAGCCTCCTTTATTGCAGCAACCTACAAAATTGTAGTGCCCACAAATGGGCAAAAAAAAAAGCATATACAGGTCTGGAACAGTAATCCAAAGCAGGGTACAGACCAAAATAAAAAAATAAGCCTCTCTATGCATTTCGCCAAGCGCTGTCTCGGCTTTCTCAGGAGAAATGGCACATTACTGTGAGTTTAATTGCTATGGAACTCTGTGATAAATGCACAATACACATTATTTTGAGTTTTATTGCTGATAGACTCGCACATGGCACATTACTGTGGTGGCTAATCACTAGAAAATGAATATTAAACCTTAATAATTTAGGTATACATTGTGCAGGGACAAACTTAGTGAGAGTGCTTAGTGGGATGGGAGCCCTTCAAGTTTTATTTTTGTGAATAGACCCCATGTGGAGTTTTAATGCCCTGGATCAGGGGTCCTCAAACTACGGCCCGCGGGCCACATGCGGGCCACATGCGGCCCGCCGAGCACATTTATCCGACCCGCGGGGGGTGCTGCCGGCACCCCCCGCTCCCCGCTGTTTACCTTTTTTTTTTTTTTCTTGCAGCCGCATCCGGACCCGTTAACTGTGCAGGAAGGATGGAACACTGCGCGAGACGTCTGGCCAGGGACACAGCAGCTGGAGGTAAGTGATGGGGAAGGGGGGGGGGGGGGGGAGGGAGGTATAACGAGCACTGTACTATTCCTGGGCATCTGAATGGCATAATATTCCTGGGCATCTGAATGGCATAATATTCCTGGGCATCTGAATGGCATAATTTTCTTGGGCTCTGACTGGCATAATATTCCTGGGCATCTGACTGGCATAATATTCCTGGGCTCTTACTGGCACTCTATTCCTGGGCATCTGACTGGCATAATATTACTGGGCATCTGACTGGCACACTATTCCTGGGCATCTGAATGGCATAATATTCCTGGACATATGAATGGCATAATATTCCTGGGCATCTGACAGGCACACTATTCCTGTGCATCTGACTGGCACACTATTCCTGGGCATCTGACTGGCATAATATTCCTGGGCTCTTACTGGCACTCTATTCCTGGGCATCTTAATGGCATAATATTCCTGGGCATCTGACTGGCACACTATTCCTGGGCATCTGAATGGCATAATATTCCTGGGCATCTGACAGGCACACTATTCCTGGGCATCTGACTGGCACACTATTCCTGGGCATCTGACTGGCATAATATTCCTGGGCATCTGACTGGCACGCTATTCCTGTGCATCTGAATGGCATAATATTCCTGGGCATCTGAATGGCATAATATTCCTGGGCATCTGACAGGCACACTATTCCTGGGCATCTGACTGGCACACTATTCCTGGGCGTCTGACTGGCATAATATTCCTGGGCATCTGACTGGCACACTATTCCTGGGCTCTGACTGGCACACTATTCCTGGGCATCTGAATGGCATAATATTGCTGGGCATATGAATTGCATAATATTCCTTGGCATCTGACTGGCACACTATTCCTGGGCATCTGACTGGCATAATATTCCTGGGCATCTGACTGGCATAATATTCCTGGGCATCTGAATGGCATAATATTCCTGGGCATCTGACAGGCACACTATTCCTGGGCATCTGACTGGCATAATATTCCTGGGCATCTGACTGGCACACTATTCCTGGGCTCTGACTGGCACACTATTCCTGGGCATCTGAATGGCATAATATTCCTGGGCATCTGACTGGCACACTATTCCTGGGCATCTGACTGGCACACTATTCCTGGGCATCTGACTGGCATAATTTTCTTGGGCTCTGACTGGCATAATATTCCTGGGCATCTGACTGGCATAATATTCCTGGGCTCTTACTGGCACTCTATTCCTGGGCATCTGAATGGCATAATATTCCTGGGCATCTGACTGGCACACTATTCCTGGGCATCTGAATGGCATAATATTCCTGGGCATCTGAATGGCATAATATTCCTGGGCATCTGACAGGCACACTATTCCTGGGCTCTGACTGGCATAATATTCCTGGGCATCTAACTGGCATAATATTCCTGGGCATCTGACTGGCATAATATTCCTGGGAATCTAACTGGCATAATATTCCTGGGCTCTGACTGGCATAATATTCCTGGGCATCTGACTGGCACAATATTACTGGGCTCTGACTGGCATAATATTACTGGACTCTGACTGGCATAATATCCCTGGGCATCTGACTGGCACACTATTCCCATTGAAATACTGGTAAGTTTGTTGATTTAACTTTACTTCATTTTAAATATTGTATTTGTTCCCGTTTTGTTTCTTCACTTCAAAATAAGATATATGCAGTGTGCATAGGAATTTGTTCATAGTTTTTGTTTTTACTGTAGTCCGGCCCTCCAACGGTCTGAGGGGCAGTGAACTGGCCCCCTGTTTAAAAAGTTTGAGGACCCCTGCCCTGGATGATCAGTGAACAAGGCTCATTCTAAGCTAGCAGTTCCCCCTGCTGGTGGTTTCGAGTATAACGTTCCACTTCGGCACATGGAAAATTATTTCTGAATTGTGTGACAACTTCAGGTTGCATAATGCAACTTGCACTGGGTCAGCAGACACAGTTGAAGGTTCAGGTAACTTGTGAAAGATTGGTACAACCTGTGTACTATTCACACGGTACAACTGCACTATAAGGATCGTTTTATGTGCTGCTTTGCAGATGCTCATCACAGCCTCAGTAAGAAGACTAAAAAGCTGAAGGAGGGTAAAGGGTTTGGTCAGGGTGGATATTTGGCGACAGGGGAAGCCCAAACACGTGGGGATGATGCTAAGAGGCAGGGTAGATGAATCTCATCTGAAACCACCCTAAAACTGGGTGTGACCAAGCCCTGGTCTCAGGAGGGTGTGTTTTCATCCCCATGCTCCTGGATACCCGCCCAGGGGGCACTCTTGCTGCAGGAGGGTGGGAAGATGAGTTGCTGGGTGTGCGGTGGGGCAGGGGTGGGAGGTGTTTGCTACACGTGAAACCCTTGTTATGGTACTGCTTCTGACACACTGACACCAAACAGTGCACGGAGCGGATGGTGATCAGTGGCAGTCGTCTCAGTTTGATTTATTTAATTTGACAGGTATATTACAAATGTACAGCCAGCTTTTGTCATGCTCGAGCCTATGGTTAACTTATGAACCCTCGGATTACTGTGCCTATTATCCTCAGCCAGTTTTTTTTTTTTTTTTTTCATGTTAATGCCTATTTTTTCTACGATGTTTAGCCAGCTTTTTTTTTCATGTTAGTACCTATGGTTTCTATGATGCTCAGCCTGCTTTTATTCATGCTAGAGCCTATGGTTCCGAACCCTCGGATTACAGTTCCTATGATGCTCAGCCAGATTCGGCTGTGATCCAGAACGCCAGAGTTACCAATTATTAGAGAGACTATTTTCCAATAATTTCTTAGCTGTACCCCTTCATCTAGTGCAGTGAGCATTTTCTGTGTTCTTTTACATGCCTGTATGGCAGGCAACTTGTATATGTACTTGGGTTAACGCTTTCAGTCCCAGATGATTGTGCTGTTTTAACTGGAGATTAATATTTGCAATTCTATGTTGTCAATGTGACTCACTGCCTGCAATGATGAGCAAATTCTGCCATTAATATAAACTGGCCACATCAGGAAAATAAAGTGTTATATTGTCCTTTTTCATACCTTTTCTAACTTGACCTGAGTTTTGCACCACACATCACTGTTTATTGAATAAGACCCTATGCATTTTCTTTGCTTTCCTTACATTTAGTAGGTCAGTATTAGATGATGTGCTTTTTTATTTGCAAACTTCTTAAATCTGGTATACTGTGCGCAGGCATTAGATCTTTTTTGATCTGTTCTCCAACTCATCCAAAGCCTTCAAGAGCTCAACATATATTTCTTTGGACTTGATTTGACTCTTCTCACTGTCTAAAGTAACTGATAAGAAAAAAAATAAATAAATAAACTACTCCACCCTCTTCTCCAATACATTCCTACCACATAAACACAAAAGGCATACAGAGTTACAGACAGTGCCAATGTTTGTAAACATTGCCTTTGTCCTGTGAGCATTGTTTACTTATTGATTGGCTTTGTATTGATTAGATGCATAGTGGTTGGCTTCTAGCACCAGAGTCACAGGCATTAACTAAGCACCATAGGGGCTTTGCAATTGTGATTCATGACCTGGCTTATTTTCTGTATTTTGTACATGTGAAATGTACTTATTTTTACTTTAAAACAATTTACTGTTTTCCTGTAGTTTTTCATTGAAAATTATTTTCACAAGGGCCTCTTAATTTAGTGAGATCTGATCAGGAGGGCTTGAAGAGACTGTAGCAACACTCTAATTTGCAGTATTTAGGAGGTAGGACGTTATCTAAAAATAAATCCATCAATTTAAACTGATAAATGACCTGTAAGTAATCCTTAAACTGAGAGCGAGTACATTGAAATTCCTGCACTTCCTTGTACAGCCACACCCCCATGACATCATCACTGATATAACCTGTCATTTATGGGCCTGTGAAAAAACCATGATCATGTTTCTGTGTAAATGTTGCTGCTGAACTTATTTAGTGTGATCAGAGTCTGTACAGACATACAATCTACCACTTGAGGGTAATTATATTGCTGGGCAGCCAACTGCCTTTCTGTGATAGCTGAGTAAAGAGGGTATTGTTCCTGATTTTAGAGGGGCCTAGTAGTTTGTTCCTGTTTTTTTTTGTTCTTCTTTTCATTGACTTTTCCTTTTAAATATTAAAAACTGCTCCCGTTAAAAAAAAAATCTACTAAATCTTGGATAGCCTGGCCTCACCTACCACTAACTGGCCCTGCTGTGAGAATAAACTGGTTGATATACGGTAGTCAGTTTTATTCATGCTGATTTGTCGTTTAATAGAGGATGTTGCATTGTGCAAAAAGAGAACAATGCTTGGTCATAATGGTACAAGATTTAAATGATGCTAAACCAGTTCATACAATAATCCAGAGTTGTAAAGAGTTCCGATTTGGTTTGGACACTCCTGAATGCAGACGCTATGTCTGGATTTATCTTTTTTTTTTTTTTACTCTTTTTTTTTATTTTATTTTTTTTGACACTCAGATTTAGAGATTATGAACTTGTCAGATTTTAGTCTTGTGTGTCATCATTGTGTCAATTCTTCAGTGATAAAATAAGTGATTCAAATATTTATGATGCTGAAGGGAATTGATCGAAAACCGTGGGGAAATTAAAGTTATGGTTTTATTAAGCTTTGTTCTTTTTACTCTCTCCTTACCCGTTTCCCCCCTCTTTTTCCCCTCTTCTCCTCAGCTTCCTTTCCATTATACAAAACTTATTTTAATCTAATATGGTGTTAAAAGTGTTTATTGCAAATACACTGACGTAGAAAATCAAACTACATTCACACAACCAATCATACCTGTCCCGGCGTGAGAGTGGAGGCGTTAGTTGGAAGGAGTCTCAGGCAAGTCCGTAACCCGAGTCCAGGGTCTCCATATGTCATTATATAACCCCAAGTTCTCAAGGCAAACATATACAGCTTTCTCCATGAATCTCTGATAGTTAATCTGTGAGACAATTTCAATCCACTTAGGGATCGCCTCAGATCTCCATTTTCTCACCAAACAGATTTTGGTAGCCATTAATATATGCACAATTAGCATTTTTGTTTCTTCTTTCAATCTAGGGAAATCCAATTTTATCATTTTTCACAGCACACCGTTCTCTACACAAACTGTTGGGTTTATGTATATTTTATGAGCAGTGTCTGTTGCCATTGATGATGGCCTTTGGTAGGAGAGCTTACCAAAGTGGCTGAGATGGGTCAAGTACATACTTACGAAATGAACATAAAAGAACATTATCACCAGATCATAGACCTAAATGAATTCAGTAAGTGACAACATATTGGAAATGTATAATATTATTGGGAGAAAGGGTTTTACATCCAGTGGAGTTATCCCGCACTTACACTGGTATTCGGAAGCATTTACATCTGAAAACTAAGTGGAACAGTAACGATACAAAAAAATCATTGCCTTGGCACCTACTATAATGATTTGCTCTATCCACTAAAAGGGGAGTTGCAGGTGAGTGAAGGTGAGATGAAAATGCACAATGTATAGTTAAAATGGTGAGATAAAATGTTCAGCTCACCTTTTAGTGAATAACCCCGAGTAAGAGATGCTCAGACGCAGAGATCTGTATTATATCTAACACCTATTCGTAACTGTTATTTCCACGATACCGCAGACATAGTGAGTGCACAGAAGGAAGGTGGGCATACAGGTCATGTTGTCTCCAGAGAATAAATATTTATTGTTCCATTCCTAGAACAGTGCGAGAATAGAAACAAAAAGGTAGCAGAAACTCCCCATGTGAGGAGATAGACCCCCAAGGAAGGGCACTGAAACGCCAGACATGCTCAAAAGCATTGGCATTTGATAGGACTGCACACTGTAGTAAGGTGCAGAAGTAGAGGTTCCGCTAAATCTCCAACAAGTACAATTTCAAATGATGCCTGCCCACCACGCTATGGATTTACTCTCCAGCGCCAAGTGATATCCCATCCCTGAGGGTCCTTTAAATAAAAATTGCCAGCTTGCAATGCATTTATAGGAGTGATTGCCAGGCAATGATTTAACTTCCTGTATGTGGAAAGCTTCAGTACAACACACACAAAGCTTGCATTATCACATTGCTTTTTGTCAAAATGTGTGTGTGGTCATATTCCCTTCAAAGCAGAAGTATCACAGACCATGACTTTAAAGGACAACTGTCTACATGACTATATGTATAATATAAATAAATTGTGTGAGGCATTCCGGGGTTTGCTGGGTTTGAGGGGACCAGTAGGGTGCTGGGAGATTTGCTCCAGTCAGGCAGATGTGGTGTGTTCTGGGCAGGCCAGGGGAGTTTAAATATACCCTGATCTGATTTTGTATAAGGTGGTCAATGGTTATACTAGCAGAGCAGAGTCTCAGTTCAAGGAGACAGGTTTGACAGTGGAACCCAGCTGGGGTGCCCGGGAGCCCATCACATATTCCAACACTGGTGTGAGTGCAGGGATCTGCCCTACATATTGCAGCAGGAACAGAAACTGACAAGAACTAAATTTCCCAGCTGGGCCTTTTATAGACTGACTTCAAACTAGCTTTAACTCATGGATAGACAAAGTGTCAGTATATGGACACAAGTATCTGTGGCAGGTCCATAGAACATCAGTAATTTGTCCATCACATAGTCCAGTAAATAACCACCATGAACACTGCTGGTGCCTACCCCTGCTGTAACTGACTAGGAGTATACCAGCTGTAGAAAGATGCTATGGAGCAAAATTAAGTAGCTCACTCCAGAAGGGAAGGATACGCCTACCCTTAAATTCCTGAGGGGGCTACATAAATATACATAAGAGCTGTGAAAATAAAGCAAACAAGGATGGGTCAATCAAAGAGAATATCAGGAGAGCACAAAGTCTATATAAATATATTTATTGCCCCACGGTTTGCATCCACCTGTAAACTAATAGGCAGTCAGTAAGAATATATGACTGTGTCACAGCACAAATATTACATGTGTCTGGAACCTTTTTAGTACTTGATCTAAATAATATTTGTGTCAGGCTACAGTTCCACAAAGGCCAAATAAATACCATCGAACAAGAAGACCCCATGCAGCCAAAATATGTGAATATTGTGACTTTTATACATTCCTTATAAGCAATGTTTCAACTCAAGGATTAGTCTTTGAAACAGTGTCCATAATGGCGGTATAGAGGCACAATTTGCACATATATTGCTCTGCTGGGTTGTCTTGTTTGACAGTAGTTAACTATTGCTTGTCAAAATAGTAATATTATATCTATATATATATATATATGTTACAAGAACATGCTCAGGAATCAGTGTGTCTCATTGTAATAAACAGCAATGACAGCTACTACCATGAATTCTAAAAGCGGTGCAGTCCCCATGGAAACCAATGAAATGTTCCCAGGGCTGCATTCACCATTAAGCAAAATAAGCGCATGCTTAGGGCACAAAGAGTGGGGCACCATTTTTTTCCCAGTGCTGCCCGCTGGATGTAAATAATATCGCTGAACAAACACCCAAAAAGGGGCCCCACAATAAATAACAACAAATTACATTTACAACAAGATTATAATAAAAATATTTTTCTGTTGCCCTTAATTACGAGAAATAATTTGCTTATAGTAATATTTATTGATGTGGCCTGGCTTGGAACAAAACTAATTTGTAATTCAGCACTTATTTTTGTCATTTCAATAATCAACCCACACAGTGCATTAGCCGCTCATACTTATGGCGGGTACCCACTGGGCTCACTTATTGAAGCCAAGCAGCTTTACTGTAATGAGGAACGTGTGACCCAATAGACCCAGAACTATGTCACCCAAGATAGAATTACCGAGGATGGGTTCAAGGAAGCTTTACTCATCCCGCTAGAATACTGGTTAATTGAGCCCTAGCCAATAGCACTTAGCTCTCACTGTCCTCAAACACTGTTAGGAATAGGAAGCTTACACCTGATCCAACTACAACACACATCATTGATCTCTGACCAAACCCACCTAGCTCCAGCCGTCCCTGATACGGTTACTACCACCACATTCCCTTTGACCTCTTTACTCTCCTATGTCTCATGTCCCCCCACTGCCTCCAGTTTGTAGGCTAGTGAGCAAGGCTCTCAAAATTACATATCAGTCTGTCCCTGTTCATCTAAGTTAGCATGTAGTCTATGCTCTGTTCCTAGCGCTATGTAAATTGTTGTTCTTCTATAAATAAATGTTAATGTAATTTATGCTGCACATGGTATAGAGCATACAAGGAAATTACAGACTACGTTACACAAACAGTGGCACACCAACGCATAAGGTAGAGAGCCCTGCTTGCAGTGGTGGCAGTAATAGTGTATTGAGGACAGTGACTGCTAGGTAGGCCTTGTCAGAGGTTACTTGATTATATGTTCTAGATAGATGAATTGTAAGCTTCTTCAAATAGTTGTGTTTTGGAATACAGTAGAGTGAGGGAGATGTGTGGATGCCCTGGGGAATTGGGTTCCAAACATAAGAGGTAGCTTGGGTAAAGTCTCACATGCACAAATGGGAAAAGGCGATTTGTTTGTAGGGAAGCTTTAGTTTTCATGTATGTAGCTACAGTATTAGATTGATAGAAGTTGTAGTTTTAGAATAACATTGAATAGTATTCTATATGATTGAATAGAATTTTGTTTGTTATTTAGAAAAATTCTCATCCATAAAAAAAATTGAGTAGTCTCCTCTATAGCACCCTGGAAACAAAGCAGCTTCTATTGTAATTCCTGCCATTATATTTTTCTTAACTATTTACTACTGTTACATATGCTAATATGGTTTCTGAACAGTGAACCTTAGTGGCAGCAATTGCATCCATGTATAATGAGGCAAATCATCAATGAAGTGTGAAGAAAATAGGATTGTTTTGTTGAATTATAAACTTGTTGCATAAAATAGCTGCGAAACCTAGGTTTTTATTATGTAGATTTAGGGATTATGCAAAGTTTTTGATTTCACAACAGGTGAAGCGAGAATGAATTATCTTCACACCTAATTGTGTTATTTTTCTGTGATGCTGTACTGCAAATTGGATTGCTGTAAGTACTCTAAGGTAGCTCGGACAGAAACATTTTAGTGAAATCGGTGCCATTCCGCCTCCCATATACAAGCAGAGTTCAAGGTAAGCTGTTGTTTTGTAATACGTAAAAATGTAATATAAAGTGTAAGTGATTTTATATGCCTTGCTGATAACTAGCTCTAGCAGATACAATTTTAGTGCATAAGTAATATCCAAGAGTTGCTTATGAACAAGTGTACTGATATCATTTCACACTGCAAAAATACATATGGTCAGGTCACGAATTGGTGTGGATGGTTTGTTTACTTGCTTATTCGTGTAAGCAACAATTATTGTGATAGACAATATAAATGTAACATTTAACCGGATAGAACATTCGATGTTAAAATAATATGTTAGTGTCCCCTGATAACTTTGAATTCCAGGAAATGGCGCCTAACTGTTTTTGCACTACCCCCTCCTAACGCGTACTTTCCATCTTGTGCTATTATTCGCCATTTTAGTATTGACGTTTGCTTTTCTTTGAATTGCCACTGGCGTTCGAACGCGTCAGTCAAACTTATAGGGCGGGTTCAGAGCCAGACGAAAAAGGGAGAGACCCCCCTCTCTCTTCCCCCTTCGCCGAATTCCTTAAACTCCCCTCCCCCACACTCCACCTCCGTGGCGGGGCGGGGCTGCTCGAACTATGATTGGTTAACATTTTCTGTCCGTCAACCTACAGCCTCCACCTTCGCGCCACCCCATTGGGCGGGCGGAGCCGCCCCAGAGCGGGAGTGGCTAGACAAGCTGTCGATCTCCGCCTTAGCTCCGCCCACCATCCCGTCTCCGCCGCGCGGCAGGCAGGTTAGGTTGCTAGCGTCAGCCCAGGGTTGTGTGAAGATCCCGCGGCTCCCCGGAAAACATGAGCGGTAAGCTGGGACGGGAGGTGGCGAAAACACGCACTTAAACGTGCGCGCCCTCTTAATAGCAGGAGATTGGCGGGGGAGTTGCCACCACGGAACTAATCACCAGTAATCAATAACGGGGTGCGCGCCCCCACACAGGTGGGGAACTGAGCGCCATCAGGGGGTGTCCTAGTTTACTGTCCGCCCTCGGTTTGTATCTCCTGCATATTCCTTGCCCCCTACTTATTCCCATTACCCACTGTCGGAGGAGGTGGTGGCGGTAAACCCCCCCTCCTTCCTGACTCTCCTCCTCTGTCTCTGTATTTATCTGCCCCTGTGGGTGGGTTGGGTAGTAATGTGAAGTTGCCCCCTCCCTACTTTGCCTGCCCCGACTTCCTCCATAACCCCAGGTTAACCTATGTCGGGTTTTGTGTGTTGCTATAAAATGTCCGCTCGGGGCAGCCGCCTCCATTTTCTGTTTTATCCCGAATGAGGTCTGAACAGGCTGGCGCTGTGAGGCCCTGCGTGCCTCTCTCCCGGAAGTGGTGTTTTCTGCCCCCGCCATGTTTTATTCGTTTTCCCAGCCTGGCCGTACAGATACTGATAACATGTATCTCAAGCACCCCACCTTCCCTTCTCACACTGCCTCTCCTTATTGTAACCGGCAGACCAGGAACACACATCCGAAGACATGTCAGGAGGAAAGTCCGACAGCCGGTCCGGATCAGGAGGAGGATACGTGCAGAAGGGGCAGGTATGTGCACCCACCCACCTATCCGACATTGCATACAACAAGCTTTCGGGATCCTGCCTATCTAGCCCTCCCCCTCATTCACACAGACTCACATTTATTGCAGGAGGGTGGAGGGGGAGTTGTCTTTCCTGTGGCCTGCAGCTTTGCTCCCACCCTTTGGTTGCCAACCCACCCATCCGCTGACTGCCCACTTGGGGCAGGCCCCAGAAACCCATCCTCCCTGTCCCTCCTGTTCTATCACTGACTCCTTTTGACATGCTGGTTTGTTTACATGCTGGCACCTTTTTGGGGTGTTACTTTCCAGTCACTGGAATCTGTGAACACTTCCTTAATGGTTGTACAGTTTTCCTTCCATCTAAAGGGTTAACTGAACACCCAGTTTGACATCTGTACATCTGAGGCATATTTCATTTAATAATTATGATTAACACTCGAAAAACCTTTGCTTTTATATTGTAGCTGTAAAACTTAATTTGTACATGTTTCATTAAATTTTTTATTTTAAACGTTATTCCTAAACAGATTTGTAAATTGTTACTCTATAAATTAAATGTTTAGCAAATTCATTGTGCTATGGCTCCTACGGTCCTTCTAAAAATAACTTGACTGTCCCCTTAATCGGTCAGTGTGGAGCATAAAGTCTACAAATCCTTCTCGTGGACTGATGTAAATTAATGTCTCTGTCCTGTTATAGCAATCACCATTCATATAGCAATCACCATTCATATAGCAATCACCATTCATATAGCAATCACCATTCATATAGCAATCACCATTCATATAGCAATCACCATTCATATGTTTTTCCTTTTTTTTTTTTTTTTATACTTTTGCTCAATGACCACTTTAAATGTTGGAAATATAAACCTGGTTATGTCATAGGTATACAATAAGTTTACTTATAATTTGTTTTTCATTTATATTAAGGCATATCATGTGTTAAAAGGACACAACTGTTCTATAGAATCCTTTGATTTAGTTTTGTTTCCTGCAGTTCTTCAGAGCTTAAAGGAGAACTATAGGCAAAAAATGAGCTGTTTTTAACTGAAAGATTGCATCACGTTATATTTTAAATATAAATGTTTTGATGAAAAGAATATGAATGAAGCACATTACTGAGTCCTCTTTGCTTGTATAACCCTATCAGGGCAGACATCTTGGGTGAGATCTTATCTTATTTCACCTGACCCAAGATTCTGAACAAAATGTCAACCCTGTGATAGAGCTGTACAGTCACAGTGGGCTCAATACAGGGCATCATTTATATTCTTTAATCAAAGCATTTCTATTTAAAGTGAATACACTTGATGCAATCTTTCAGTTAAACACAACTTATTTTTTGACAGAAAAGTCACAAACTGTAATATGGCTGGCTGACATTGTATTGCCTTTTTCCTGTTCATATGAGTTTTGTGCAATTTGATATAAATCTATATTCATGGTAAACATTTTATTTGACAGGAAGATATAGAAATGTTTGTTATTTCTGGGGAATAGTAAATGATATAACCGCCAACCCGTATCATTCATATTTTACACTGTTAATATTTTTGATTGTGCTATCATACACTGATGTCATACAGGCATTCTTTTCACTAATATTTTTAAAAATTAATTTTTGATCTTGTAGGATTCACAGCCTTCACCTTTGGCTTTACTGGCTGCTACATGTAGTAGAATCGAACCACCTGAGAACGGCAATGGAGGACATCAGCAGGGTGCAACTGAGCTGGATCTAAGTACTGCTCAAATTCAGCAGACTGCCAATGGTTGGCAGATCATATCCACAGCACCCCAATCGAAGGACCAAGTTGGTGATGCTTCATCCAAGAATCGTCAAATAGCTCCTGGACAGTATGTGGTGACAACTGCTCCCAATATGCAGAATCAGCAGGTGTTGGCCAGTCTTCAGAGTGTAATGCCCAATATTCAGTACCAGGTCATACCACAATTCCAGACAGTGGATGGGGGGCAACTTCAGTTTACCACTGCTCCTGCTCAGGTAAATGTGCAGCAGGATGCTTCAGGCCAATTACAAATCATCCCGGCTACTAACCAGCAGATAATCACAACAAACCGCACTGGGGCAGGGAACATACTTACAATGCCTAATTTACTGCAGCAAGCTATGCCTATTCAAGGAATGGGCTTAACTAACAATGTCCTCTCAGGACAGACTCAATATTTAACCAATGTTCCTGTTGCTCTCAATGGTAACATCACACTGCTTCCTGTAAATGCTGCATCCCTTACACCTACATCACAATCTGTGACTATGGGCTCTCAAGAAAATGGCTCTCAGCCAGTTACTTCTGTGGCTATTAGTTCTTCTGGTCAATTAGTCACATCACAGGCCAATACATACTTTACCAATGCTAACAGCTTCTCTACCAGCACCACCCCTAGTAATGTGGGGCTGATGAGTTGCAGTGGGACCACCACATCAGGGACCAATGTCCAAATCCAGACATCTCAGCGGTCAAGTGGTCAGATGAGCTTGGTCAGTGACTCCCAGCAAGGAAGTGGCATACTCCAGCAGAAAGATGGGGACCAAACACAGCAACAGCAGCAAATACTTATTCAGCCGCAACTCTTGCAGGGAGGCCAGACAATTCAAACTCTACAGGCTTCTCAGCTGTCTGGCCAAACCTTCAGTACACAGGCAATCTCCCAAGATGCCCTACAAAATCTTCAGTTCCAAACAATGCCAAACACTGGTCCAATCATTATCCGTACACCCACTGTTGGACCCAATGGGCAGGTCACATGGCAAACTATCCAGCTGCAGAATCTTCAGGTTCAAAATCCTCAAGCTCAGACAATCACTCTGGCTCCTATGCAAGGAGTGTCACTGGGGCAATCGGGCTCTACTACCACACTCACCTCAATGCCTGCTGGCACTGTAACCTTGAACGCTGCACAACTTTCTTCAATGTCTGGTCTGCAAACAATTAACTTGGGCGCTTTGGGAGCATCTGGGATTCAAGTTCACCAGCTTCAAGGAGTTCCTCTAACAATCACAAATGCAAGCGGTAAGTTGTGTCTTTTGTCTTTCCCTCCTGTGCTCTCTAATAAACTAGCATATTTTAGGTTGATGTTTCCACTTCATGTTTTTTTTATAGCACATTTGAAGTTTAACTTTCTCATTTGCGGATGGTTAATTTAATACTCTCATTTGTAACCTCTCAATGCTGCAACATATGCAATTTTTTTTGCATCTTGACGAGTTTTCCTCATGCCAGTGAGGGCATAAATGCTTCCATTCCTGTGTGATAGTTAGGCACTGTCCTTAATCCTCCACGCAGTGCTCACACAATAGATAAGAAAATATTAGTTTAAAAAGTTAGTTTATATATTTGCTACTGGTTTTGCTAGCATTGAGTACAGATTACTTTTTTTTGTTTATTTCCTGCCTAATGGACATTGTCACCTACTTAGTTGTGGTCACATCTCTAGTGTTCCAGTCTGTCTCTCTTTGATACTGGGGAAATTGCAGTAGACAGTCAGCTGTGACTGTTGCCAATTTTCAGCTTGGATATGTGCATTCTAATTGAAGATTTGTCCTGTTGTGATTGATGCTTTGTAAAATGTTATACTTTATGTTCCCTCCTTTACTTCTATGTAATGTTTTACTGCATGTCTCCTTGCTTGGAATGAAATTGGTTATGTAGTGCCACAGAACTGGTACATGAATTGTTACAAATTGTTTACTCTGAATGTTGTTCTGTTGGAATATTGTCTCCAGGGTATCCACTTACTAGTCACCTGCATTTATACAGGGAGGGGTTTTGCCACAACCATGGTTACAAAATAACCATGGTTGTGCACATTATATGTGCATGTGTTTAACCTGAATTTATTAGACCTCCTACAAACCTTGGAAAAATAGGTTTTGGCTCTTAAATTTTTATATTTTCACTTTAGACTCCAGAACCCATACATTTTATAATATTTTAATGTATTTGGGTTAGTTTATAGAGATGGGTTTTCCCTTGCCTTTCCTTCCCTATTCAGTAACCGAATCTTCAAATGTGACTGTTTCTATGGTGGCAGTTTGAAATTACTTTTTTATTTTGTTGTTGGTCCCTGCATTTTTTTTTTTTTTTTTAGGGAGGCAGCAATAGTTTTTTGATCCTCTGTGGTTAGTGCCTAACTTTTTGGCTCCTATACATGCCTGTTTAGCACACCTCACTTTGAAGTAATAGGAAGGTGCACTAAATTTGGACTTCTGCCAGCAAAGTACCGTATTAGCTTGAATATAAAACCAGGTTTTTTTCAGAGCACATTTGAGGTTCGTCTTATCAGACCTCAAATCAAGGTCTGGCTAAAAGACTGCGATCCAGTTCTCCCGCAGAGCTGCGGGGGGACCTGGATCCCCCTCGCTATCAGTCGATGGATGTCTGTGCAATGTGCGCAGACATCCTCCCCTGTTGCCCGTGTTGTGCAGCAGCAGAGGATGTCTGCACATACGTGCAGACATCCAACATTGGGTGAGGGGGGAAGGGGAGAACCAGGAGGGGGAGAGCCAGCATTGGGCGAGGCAGGGGGAGCGAAGAGCCAGCAGGGGGAGGGGAGAGCCAGCATTGGGCGAGGCAGGGGGAGGGGAGAGCCAGCATTGGGAATGGGGTTTGAGCCGGGGGGGGGGGGGGGTTGGTGGAGAGGCAGCATTGGCCAACTCTGGGGGGGGGGGGCAAATGGCTGTGAGGGCGATGCATCGGCTACGTCTGGGGGGAGATGGGCAAATGAAAGAAAATAAACACAAGAAATGCATTTCTTTTTGTTAAAGTTAAACTTTTTTCCTATAGGGTAGTCTTATATTCAGGCTTTTTTTTTTTTTCTAAAGAAATATCCAAAGTTTGGGGGGGTTGTCTTTTACTTGAGCAAATATGGTAATACGTACAGACGAGTAGATCTCCTACCCAGATATCTGTCCCTGGTTGTAGTCTTCTGATCTCTTCACTTGCAGTGATTTGTAAAAAGATAAAAAGTTATCTGTATTTTGTAAGCAAAGTTTTGGTGCTTTAATGGCACGCATTTATCTGCCTCTGTATATTGAAGCCCTTTTTTTCTAATTTGGAATTGTTCCATGTTTAAAATAGGATTTTGCGTGAAACTAACTTCAAAGAAGAATATGGATAACTTCAGAATTGACACACATTTTGTTTTACCTTTTGTAAACCTATTTTTATTTTTTTTTATTGTAATTGTAGGGGATGGTAGTGGTCATCTGAGTCTTCATGCAGGTGCTGATGGGCTCCATGATGATAATTCTGCCATGGAAGAAGGTGAAACCAGCCCTGACCCTCAACCACAGCCTGGTCGGCGAATGCGCAGAGAGGCTTGCACCTGTCCATATTGCAAAGACAACGAAGGAAGGTAAGTGTTGCAGGCATACCTTTCATTCAGAACTTGCTCTTTCAGCCACAGTTTGCAAAATCACTGAATTATCACCTGTTTCATGTTTGTT